>OW964568.2:4615462-5359662 GCA_943138885.2 Tholera decimalis | reverse complement strand
CCCCCCCTTTTTTTTTTTTTTTTTTCACAAGCTCGCGAGGTGCTTGCACCTCGCGCAACACGCAAATACTAAACCCCCCCATCACCCCCCCCATTTTTTTTTTTCACAAGCACGCGAGGTGCTTGCTCCTCGCGCAACACGCAAATACTAAACCCCCCATCTCCCCCATCACCCCCCCCCCCCACTTTTTTTTTTCACAAGCACGCGAGGTGCTTGCACCTCGCGCAACACGCAAATACTAGTCTAAATATATATAACTCAAAGGTGACTGACTGACTGACTGACATAGTAATCTATCAACGCACAGCCCAAACCACTGGACAGATCGGGCTGAAATTTGGCATGCAAGTAGATGTTATGACGTAGGCCTCCGCTAAGAAAGGATTTTGCGAAATTCCCACGGGATCGGGATTTACACGGGAAAAACTTCCCACGCGGGCGAAGCCGCTGGCACAAGCTAGTTATAGATAAATTACACCCAGACAAAGAACAAATGATCGTGCTCATTACACAAACATTTGTCCTGGGTGGGAATCGAACTCACGACCTTGCGCATAGCAGTCAGGGCCACTGACCACTATACCAACAGGCCTGTCAATATAGTAAATATCCCGTATAATTTTATTTATAGATTCAAACTTTGTGGGAGAATAGTACCTATCTGCACTAGGAAACCGTGTTGCACAGATTACCTGAAGAGATTTATAGATTAGAGATACCATTGACATATATCCTACAGATATCCTCCTGTACTACGTTACATTATTTAACCTTTTTTTTATTGAAGATAGGTTCGCGTTTGACCACTATCTCACCTGATGATAAGTGATGATGTGATCGAAGATGAAGCACGCTTACCTAAAAGTAACCTATTCACTCTTGACTTAAATACTCCTAGGTTGTAGCTGTCGGGAAACGCAGACTCCGGCAGGGGATTCCACTCCTTAGCCGTACGCATAATGAAGGTATTCCCAAAACGTTTTGTGCGTATGGGTGGGATGTCCACCATGTAACGATGGCGCTTCGCCGTTTACCCTAACCTATCTTTCATAGCCCATTTAAGCGTGTTCAAACAAACAAACAAACTTTTCCGCTCTATAATATTAGTACAGGTTTAGGTTTTGTGTGAATTAGCAGAATGAGGACCGTGGGATTCCGGGCCAGATCGCTAGTAGCTTATGGATTATCATTTTCCCTTGTCCTACCGTCAGTGAAAAAAAAGGAATATAACTTTTATCTTCTCAACCGACTGCCTCAAAAGTTTAGTAACTTGTGGTAACAACTCGATGGAGTATAAATCCAATTCTTTTATGAAAAAACTTATTTCTAATGAAAATTGCTTAACTTTCTTTCAAAATTCGGAGAGTATGCATCTATATATTTTGTCTAAGTACAACTGAACTGAACTCACACAGACCACCATTACAACCTACCTAACTCTCAAGAATTTTATTAAGATAGAATTTTAAAATGAGTATCTGGAACTAGAGAGAAAATGGTATTTGCGTGTTGCGCGAGGTGCAAGCACCTCGCGTGCTTGTGAAAAAAAGGGGGGGGGGGGGGTGATGGGGGGGTTTAGTATTTGCGTGTTGCGCGAGGTGCAAGCACCTCGCGAGCTTGTGAAAAAAAAAAAAAAAAAAAGGGGGTGGGGAAATGGGGGGGGGGGTTGCACAATTATTTCGACTAAAGCATTGCCCCTCTAAATGAATCTGAAAAAAAAAATGTTCCAAGTCTCTTAGATTCCGAGATCCGCCTAAAGGGGGGGAGAAGGGGGGCGGGGGGGGGGGACTTTGAAAAATGGTTTTTACTTTACCGAGCCTCCTCTATACGAATCCGTAAAAAGAAAAAAATACGGGTCTCGTAGTTTCCGAGATACGATAGGGGGGGGGGGGGGGGGGGAGAAGGGGGGGAAAAGGGGAGGTTTGGCACTTTTCCCGTAGGTTTGAGAGTTACTTGTTTACGAATCTGTCAAAATATACCCACCTCCCCATCCACCATCTGGGAGAACAATTATGTCAATGAGTCAGTGAGTGAGTGAGTGGTAATTTAGCTTTATACTCATTTTAAAATTCTATCTTAATAAAATTCTTGAGAGTTAGGTAGGTTGTAATGGTGGTCTGTGTGAGTTCAGTTCAGTTGTACTTAGACAAAATATATAGATGCATACTCTCCGAATTTTGAAAGAAAGTTAAGCATTTTTCATTAGAAATAAGTTTTTTCATAAAAGAATTGGATTTATACTCCATCGAGTTGTTACCACAAGTTACTAAACTTTTGAGGCAGTCGGTTGAGAAGATAAAAGTTATATTCCTTTTTTTCACTGACGATAGGACAAGGGAAAATGATAATCCATAAAAAATATTTTCATGTAAAATGTCGCCAAGACCAGACCATATGGCTCGCATTGTCAAAAAGTTATCAGATCTCATGAAGAGACAAGCTTCTAACAAATAAGCCCTAACTTTAAAAATTCTATGTTTTATTCAAAATATGCGTCGAATTTACGTCTAAACCACTTAACCGATTTAGACGAAATGTAGTGCAGAGATATATATTTTGTAGACGGACAACTTTTTTTGCTGAAAATAACATTTCACACGAGCAAGCAGCGGGCAGAAGCTACTTAAAGAATATGCCATATAAGAAAAAACAAATAAAATCGGTATAAAAATAGAAATGTTCCTTTTCTTACGCAAAACGTCATTTGTACTGGACGTAACCTACAAGTGACGTTACAAGCGGCGTGCTTCTTTTGTTTATCGTATAGATCACAGATGTTAAAAGAAAATCACTTGTTTTACAGCGTCCTGTTTTCTTTGTGTTCTGAGAAACGGAAAAGAATACCTTACTACGAAGTCAACAATACCTTTTTTTTCCGGGTGGGAAAATCATCGAATTACTTCTCCCGCTCGGGGTGGAGCGGATGGAAGTGTCAGACTTCTACTGACAAAACCCCACCCTGTTCCTTCAGCTGCCCTTAAATTCCGGGGCCGTGGTATCTCGTTAAAACATTCTCGTAACCGCGGCCAAGTCAACTATACCTATACCTACAGTGCGAAACCCGAAGAGCCGCGTCACGACATCTATCCGGCTAATTACTTACGCAATTCCGACTTGACCGTTAATTGCCGACGTTTGACTTAGTACATAGCTAGGTACGTACACAGTTTACTTTAAATACTATACATACATATCTAGAGGAGAGGATCTCGTAGCTAATTAATTAGCAGCATTAATTAGCAACGCTTGGCATTGGCACAGCCGAAGTTGTTGTTTTAGTTTTATTGAATTACTTTTTTTAGTTTTAGTTTTTTTTTTTTGTATTTATTGCGTGCCTTTACAACTGGGTCAAATAAATTTTATTTTCTTTCTTTCTTTCTTTCCGAGGTCAGTCCATGGATGGGTGACCATCCCACATATCGAGATTCCTCCGTGCCTCGTAAAGCACGTTAAGAGGAGGCTCCCCAAATTGTATGTAATTTTGCATTAATATTCTGAAACAATCACGCATACAATCAAATGGAACTTTAGTATATGATTTATTGGATCTTTTTCTTTACATGTCTAAGACCAGTTATGTAATTGGAACATTTTTGATCGAATCATTTTTAATCGAAAATCATGTCTTTTTTATAGATTATTCAAAATTTAATCAAGATTACTCGGCTTTTATATAGTTTACTAGCTGACCCGCCACGACTTCGTTCGCGTGGTATCCTACCCCTACCCAACCGATACCCTACCCCTATCCTACCCCTACCCTACCCCTACCCTACCCCTGCCCTACCCCTACCCTACCCCTACCCTACCCCTACCCTACCCCTACCCCTACCCTACCCCTACCCTACCCCTACCCTACCCCTACCCTACCCCTACCCTACCCCTACCCTACCCCTACCCTACCCCTACCCTACCCCTACCCTACCCCTACCCTACCCCTACCCTACCCCTACCCTACCCCTACCCTACCCCTACCCTACCCCTACCCTACCCCTACCCTACCCCTACCCTACCCCTACCCTACCCCTACCCTACCCCTATCCTACCCCTACCATAACCCTACACTACCCCTACCCTACCCCTACCCTACCCCTACCCTAACCCTACCCCACGTATCCCTACCCTATCCCTACCCTACCCCTACCATACCCCAACCCTACCCTACCCCTACCCTACCACTACCCTACCCCTACCCTACCCCTACCCTACCCCTATCCTAACCCTACCCTACCCCTACCCTGCCACTACCCTACCCTACCACTACCCTACCACTACCCAACCCCCACCCTACCCCTACCCTACCCCTACCCTACCCCTACCCTACTCTAACCCTACCCCTACCCTACCCCTACCCTACCCCTACCCTACCCCTACCCTACCCCTACCCTACCCCTACCCTACCCCTACCCTACCCCTACCCTACCCCTACCCTACCCCTACCCTACCCCTACCCTACCCCTACCCTACCCCTACCCCTACACTACCCCTACCCTACACCAACCCTACCCCTACCCTACTCTCCATTTCTTCTTCGTTCGCGTGGGATGTTTTTCCCGCTTAAATCCCGATCCCGTGGGAGTTCCGGGATGAAAAATATCCTATATCCGTCTCCTGGTTGGTTGCTACCTCCCTACCAATTTTCAGCCAAATCGGTTCAGCCGTTCTCGAGTTATAAGTGGTGTAACTAACACGACTTTTTTTATATATATAGATTATCCAAATATAAGATATTTTTTCTCTAAATCAATTATTACTTTAATTATAAACGCAATAAGAATTGAGACTTACGACATTTAGTTTCGAACCCGAACGTGGTGAAAGCGCGCACGTGATATTCAACTTGATTACTGCTGCGTTAGCGTTTAGTACACAACGGCAGTTTCGAACCCGAACATGGTGAAAGAGCGCACGTGATATTCAACTTTATTACTGCTGCGTTAGTATTTAGCATACAACGGCCTAACCGGGGATGCATGGGGGCGGAACTTGCGTGGAAATTATTTCAGACTGCCTGGTCTTAATCTGTTAGTTCCGGCTGTCATTTATACATCTTTGAAAGTCGTTACGTGTTGTCAGTAGCCAGAAAATCTGACACTGGCTTGGCCAATTGGTAACGTGTTGGTACTAGGCTGCATTTGGTTAGACTGGAAGCTGAACCCAACATATTTGTGAAAAGGCTAAGCAGGTGATGAAATACACACAACGTGTAACAGAATAAACGCAATTCCCGAAAGTAGTTGGTTCAGAATCGGCTTCTGAATCGATTTTCGTCATAAAAAATAGGTGTTATATTTTGATGGAAAAATCTTTCATTTAACTTAAAATGGAAACAGTATCATGACAAATTAATACAATCTTTAATTCAAGGAAATGCGCTCGTTTGCGTGTCGGCAGCTAATATTGCATGAGTGCGTCTGTGTAAGGATATTGCATGACGCACATACGTTTTGCGATTTAGTAAGGATAACTATTTTATAAAAATGTCTAGGTTTGGTTTCAATTTATTTAGTTACGGATGTTGTTTTAGACTTGTAATTTAATATTTTAATTGGGATGTCTGAGGTATTGCGCTCAATCTGTTACACCTTGTATACAGAGACTCGTTGGGCTATTTCGTGAAACTTAACACATATAGCCTACAAATTATTTTTTTACGATACTATTAAGAACATGTTTCCACTTTACCATTTTTTTACTTCACCATTTGCCATTACCCTAGTTCAGCTTTTTTGACAGGTAATTAGGTTAGTTAGGCAAATACTCAACGTTTAACTCTTAACTTCGATAATATTTGAAGGAAAAACCTATTGTTTGGACCTCGTTTATACAGGCTGCGTCTAAAAAATGATTTGTTAATTCCATCCCCGAGGCAGTAAAGAAGAGTTGTTGACATGTTATTTTCTCTTTATTTATTTTTGAGACTTAATCTAACGATCATGCCAGACTTATCATAGTCAAAAGATGAAAAAGACACTCCAACAACATTCTTCTTAAATTACCCACAAATTTATACAGGGTTAATTGTAAAACACCGAAAACCTCTCGGGACTATGTTACTAATATCATAATCAACAACTTTTGTTCTATGACTTTTAAAAATTCGTCATATTTTAGTTCACCAGATTTTCATACAAAAATAAAAATATTTAAATTGAACGCCCTAAATGTTACAAAGTCTATGCGAAGCAAAAGAAAACGACTTATACTATCACTTTCTTTTGTGAACTAAAATATGACGAATTTTTAAAAGTCATAGAACAAAAGTTGTTGATTATGATGTTAGTAACATAGTCCCGAGAGGTTTTCGGTGTTTTACAATTAACCCTGTATATTTTAATAGTAACATCACTGTGTAGTTTCGAAAGAACTGTGTGAAAGGCACGTATTTCTAATTTTCTAGACTAATAATATTTAACTCAGACAGTAGTATTTCTTTCTCATTTATATCGGATGCATTCCACCAGCAATGTGTATTTTGTACACACAATGTAAGAACACAAATATGGAGATTTTATTTAGAACAGTAACACTTTGTGCCTCGATGTTATCAAAAGAGTTAAATGTCACATAACTTGAAATTGTTCGAGGCTGGTTTTCAACAGAATGGTGCAAATGCAGTTTTGTGAGGTCACATTATATCTACGTGTGCCCGCGAATAAGTTCACGTGAAAGTTTTTTTCCGCGTAAATTTAGAACTCATGGCAATCCCAAGATAAAATATGCCTATAACCTCCGCTTTCCATTTAAATCAGTTCAGCCATTCCAGGGGTAGGTAATCCCAGAAAAACAGATAGACAAAATTTAGAAAATATTATCGTGTAAATAATTATAACTTGAGAAAACACAATTATTTCAAAATAATGTTTAAATAATGTTTTCTCAAGTTATAGTTATTACATAGATAGACACTTAAAATTTTATTTATATGTATGTAGATAGAAATTTTTACTTAGATATTATGAGTGATTAGGATTACCAAGAGCCAAAATAACATAATCGCTAGTCAAATTTTAGTTTCCTACTCAGAAAACGATCACACCACTTAGCTAATTCAAGGACGAAAGTAGGTCCCCCTGTCCGCCGTAAGTAGGTCACTATGTCCCCGTTAATACCTTTGAGGACCAGCGTCCGGGCGTAATTGTACCGTCGGACTGCACACTCATTTAGCCTTCGTCTATTTGTAGAACCGCCTTAGTTAATTTGCAACTTGTACTAGTAATTGGACTAGGAACCCCTAGGTTCCTAGTCCAATTACTAGTACAAGTTCTAACCTAACCTGTCCCGCTTTGGACGGATGTCAGAATATAGATAAGTAATGTAGGTATTTAAGTTTCCAATCGGCGTGTTTTTAGGGTGCCGTAGCCGTTTTTAGGGTTCCGTAGCCGAATGGCAAAAAACGGAACCCTTATAGTTTCGACATGTCTGTCCGTCTGTCTGTCTGTCTGTCTGTCCATCCATCCGTATGTCACAGCCATTTTATTCCGAAACTATTAGGACTATACATGTAAAACTTGGTAGGTAGATGTATTCTGTGAATCGCTTTCCGATTTTAAGAGAAAATTTAAAAAATATTTAAAATAAAGGGGGCTCCCCATACATGGAACTGAAACTGAAAATATTTTTTTTAAGAAACCTATACGTGTGTGGTATTTATAGACAGGTCTTTAAAAATGACATTATGGTTTCTATTATGACTTTTTCATAAAGTTAATCGTTTAAAAGATATACGCTTCCAAAGTGGTAAAATGTGTGTCCCTCCCCTCTAACTTCTATAATAATGAAGTGAAAAATCTAAAAAAAAACCATATGTTGTAGATCTTAATGTAAACTTTCAACCAAAATTGGTTTGAACGAGATCGAGTTAGCAGTTTTTGAGATACAGTATATTTTCGAAAACCGCAAATATAACTTTGTAATTCATACAAATACTATGAAAAACAAGGTTATTTGGCGTAGTTGTAAAAATTTTAAATAAGCTAGTTTTATGAAATTTGTAAGGTTTTAATTTTTTTTTTTCAAATTATGTTATATTTATTATAGTTACTACGGAACCCTTCATGGGCGAGTCCGACTCGCACTTGACCAATTTTTTTTTGGTCTTATTATGTTCCGTTTTATTTATGTTTATTCGTATATGTTTTATTGTTTTTTACCCGACTGTAAGAGAAGGCTAGTATTTTTTGTTTGTTATTGCTAAGTTTTGTGGCATTGGGTTAACCCAATGCCACAACCTTCAAACAAACAAGGTTAACCTGTAATGATAGTTGTTTGTGAATATCTAAATAAATATGTATAAACTATTCATTACAGATTTTGATTACGTTACTACCGATTTTCATTAATGAATATGTGTATAAACACATTTTATGTTTAGTGCGTTCAAACAAATAGACGCGATGCGAAATTTATGAATCGGTCCTGTTGGCACTTTAGAGGTATTTCATGCTGTAAATATAGTATAATACAATATTTTAAAACTTAACAAAAAAATATTTTAGTTTACTTTACAAAAATATTGTATTAAAAGATTCGTCCTTAACAAACTCGCGGCATTGCCATTGTATGACAATGCTTAAGCTTTGCTCAAAGGGAAGAGTCTATAGGCAGATTGACTCTTCCCTTCTTCTTAAATATTATGTGGGCATTTACTGAATAGCTTAACTCATTACCTGACTATTTTTTGTTAGGAATTCCTTTGAAAAACCAGAACCCAATATCTAAAATACCCGTAAAACAAATGTTGCAACATCATAAAATAAATGTTATACAATTTAAACTAAAAATAATAAACCTAAGCATAATAATGTTTTTGGAGCAAGGATATAGGAATGCATGCTACCACCCTTCATAAACAACTTGCCTGTAAATATTTATAAGGAAATTACTTTTAACTACTGCTCAAGAGTTCGTAAGTAATACTTTCTAGCTAGATCGTACGTGTATCTTTAAATGACAGTGTGGCATCGAGTTGCCGCGACTAGTTCCCACGAAAAACTCGATAGTTAGTTGGTTTGTACTAAAAAAATGATTGCGCTGGTGCTGGTGCTGCATACAGCATACTGCATGCAAGATAGAACTACTGGTTTTGATCGGAATTTACACTAGATATTTTTAGTAGTATTTATTTAAAATTCTGAATATATACACTTAAATAAAAACCCTAAACTACATAAATCTAAAAATAATCTAAAATATGGTATCCAGAAATTCGTGTGCATCGCTGTCCACTAGTACGAGTAATGTGACCAAAAGACTGACGGCATTGCCACGTTGTATGGCAACGCTTAACCTATGTTCATGGTAAAAGCCATCCCTTGGGTCACGTGAGTCAACTAGCCGTCTGAAAAGATCTTTAAATAATTTGTGAGCACTCGGACCCCACGCCCTCCCCTCCCCCCCATTTATAAGTTTCGTATGGATTCCCGCAAAATAATGCCTAATTCCATTCTGTATATTAAAAGAACAGTTTGAACCACATTTCCTCCTTGATTTTTCCATCCATAAAAATAAAGAGCAAACCTCCATGAACCTACGTTTAAATCTATTTCAGTCGTCACGGCCAGGATACAATTTGAATTAATTGGGCATTTAGTCAGATGTTTACGGTTTCCTCGACACCTTGACTTAATGAGTTCCGATAAGTGATGGTGTACGCTCTGTAACGGAAAGGAAATGTACAGAGTTTTATGGGTTACTATTTTTAGTTTACTGTATTAGTCAGCGGAAATTTTCTTTCAGCGGAAAATGTTTGGTAAAATTATAATCTCTCGATTAATTGTGAATTGAACATTCCATATTTACAGTAATACGAATCTCCAACATATTATTTGTGTTACCTACTAATCTTTATTATAAATAAAAATAAAATAAAAAATAAAAATAAAAATCATGTAATTCAGATGTCCAAAGATCCATATACATTGTTTAAAATTACAAATTAGAAAAATGTCAAAACTATCATGTCATAATCGTTCTTAAAGTTAAATTAAATTATCATCATGCACAAAGATTACAACACAAATTACAGATACACACACACTATTACAATTATTCAATTAACAAATTATTATATAACCCTCATAATAAGGGATTTCCATAATGGGGATGATACCCTATCAGCTACGGTATAAAGTGAGTTTCTATGTTATACTTTTTGGCCTAAAACGCTGAACCAATGTTTGTTGAATTTTGTTGATGAAGCCCTGGAAACGAGCCTTTGAAGATCATCCGATGTGTCTATTATTTAGACACAAGCTCCCAATTAGAGTAGCAAACAGTTTTTGGGGATATACGGAACAGGGTGTAGGTAAAGTCCCGCAAACCTATTGAAAAGGGAGGATCCTCCGACCAGACAGGTGTTTTTGCTGGTGGGCAACTGCCCAATGTTTGTGGATCGGGTGATTCCTTATACATGTATGCTAGTTGTGCGGTAAACTATGCTTGCGCGATACATGATTTCTATAGTTCAGTTTGTATGCCGCGAGATAGATGTCGCTACAAGTTTAAAATAAACCCCAATATCACTTGTTGTTGCAATACTACAGCACATTCCGAAATTTTTCAGGCCAAAACAAAAAATAATTTTCCATTTTATTGATTATAATCTTTAATAAAACAGAAAAACCAACACCATTTCTAGTTCACTCGGCATCCAATTTTCCAAGAATTATTGCACATAACTTCTATAAAATATAATGCCATTCTAGACCTCAGCGACGACTTCTGAGAACTTGAAAGATAGCGGCTTATGCACTTTACTATTGCCTCCATTCCGTCTGCAGATAAAACGAAAAACTCTTTTCATATTTTATTACTCTTTTTTATCTGTCTGTTAACTTAATTATCTGTGGCGATTCAGTTGGCGCCTTTTGTGCGGAGACTTGGCTGTTTACTGAAAAGACATAATATTATTTGTTTGATTAAAAATTAAATCAGTTCGATATTTAAATTACGCTTTTAATTTGTTTTCTTTGAGCACGAGCACCATCGACCAAAATTATTGTGGTCATTTATAGATTTTTTTACTCTTGGGTGTGAGATGAAAACGCTGTTGCGCGACTTCTAGTTGGTCCCATTGTCATTATGTTATGATCTGATGATGGAATCATGGAGAAATCGAGAGAACTCTTCAAATATTATAGGCACACCTATAGCGTTTTGGGTATTTCTTATAGTACCTTGTGCAGTTGCTCTCGAAAAGCCCAGTTTGGGGAAGTGGAACTGATGATGAAGACCACAGATGGCCTCCGAGTAGTTACTCAATAATAAGTATTTCGTGGATTGCAATTCGATTACTTGAATATGGATGTTAAGCACTTTATGCTCGTCACAATGCATATGGTGAAGTAGAACTGACGGTGAAGTACCTGGAAAACTCCTCAAAAATTAACGACTCTGCATCGGAAAAAGCAATATTTTGTTAAAGGTGATAAGTTGTTGACATTTTGGCTTTTGTAACTAGATAAATTACAAACCGACCCACTGAAAAGCGTGAATTATTTTTATTTTTTGGTTTTAATTTTTGCTAAAAATTTATGTGTCAAGAAAAACAAGTCTTTCAGCACAAATGATAATGATGTATATATTTTTTTAATAATTTATAGGTAATTTTACATCTCTTGCAGATACCCGTGGTATGATACCATAGATAACCGTTGTGAGAGTTTTAAATAGGTACTCGTATCTCACATCATCTTCTATGAACTAACCCAGACAAAATCAATAACAGAGAATAAAAGAATGTTAATAAACATGCTAAGGTAACTCGTGCGTTATTTTCGAACTGCCAGTACTAACTCGTGATTTCTATTGTGTGTGACGTATACCTACGTCACAAGGACAAAGGGTAGTATTTAAACGCAAATCAAAAAATATCCTTTTTCTATAAAATAAGATTCCGAATTCCCATCAAAATTACTGATTGCACAGCAAAGCAAAAATAAATGAATTTGAATTTGAAATTTGAATTTGAATTTGAAAATATTCAACTCAAAATATCACTAAACACACTACAATTTATTTTCGCAGCGTATAGCGATTTTTCCTAAAGCAAAAGCTTTTTCATCAATGCACAGCTCTTAGAACAACAACGCATAGAAGGATAGTACGAGTGCAAAATGTGAGGTAACTAAAACTTAGCCATTTTGGCTAACTTTGCTCGACGAGCCGTCAGTACTCAAGGTCACATTCTGCCGAACAGAGCTCGCGAGTAAATAATTTAAAACGACCGTTTGTAGCGTAAAGGGATGTCATAATCCTTCAGGAAAACAAAAAACGTGTAATAAAATTTTATTTCACAAGTAAATACTTACATTTTATACATTATATTTAAGTAAATCGACCATTAAACAAAAATTCTAATAACCTAACTTATCACAATTCAATGTTGCTATCCGTGAGGAAAAAAATACCCATATTGATTTCTTTTGTGCTTATTTTTGTTTAAAAAAAAATAGTTTTGGCGGCAATTATGTATGCTTTTAACTAAACTATATTTATTTACAGCTACTACCTACAGTGTTTTATAACTAAAAGTTACTGTTAGTTCGAAGAGTGGCATCATAAAGATGACAATTTTATTGATTAAGATTTTTTCATTTATTACTTGTTCTCAATAATATTTTTCTATTTCATAAATACAACACATACTTTTAATTGATATCAAACGAGATTTTTCAAGCAATTAATACATTTCTATAATATCATTATAACACATTACACATCAAACATTCTAAACTCAATAAACGATATCTTATTTCGTTTACCTTCCGTATATATATGTCATATAAGTCATATTACATGAAAAAACATCATCTTATTTAGTTTCATAACATAAAATACTTGATTTGATCCAGCAACATAATAGTGCGTTTTCCCATTTTTGTGGTAATGGTACTGGTAATGGTATCACTGAAAGCTATATTTGTGTGCGTTTGAAGAACGTAGACACATTCGGCTCACGCACACAAAGAAAGTAAAGTGGACACACGAAATCGCTCGTGTTTTGTTCTAGACGCCTCTTCTATGCGTTGTTGTTCTAAGGCACAGCTAATAATCTTAATGCACATTATACATGTTAACTCTTTTTCTTTTAAATATAGCTTCTATTTTTATATTATTTACAGCAGTTTTTCTAAATAAAACAGCATTTTATTAGTCACAGTCATCTTATTATTTATTAATTACCACATAATGAGATCACCAAAAAAAATATAAAATTAGATACAAAATTGTAATTTATTGAATTATTAAAGCGGGTCTTGCTTTCGCGGGGCGGATTTTATGGTGTAGCAACTGAATCTATTGTTAGGCGACAACAGTTTTTACGCAAAATCGACGACTATTTCTGAGTGGTTTAAAAAAAATACTCTGAGTCGGGGTGTTAACCAATAGTTGCTAATAATACAA
This sequence comes from Tholera decimalis, assembly GCA_943138885.2. Lineage (NCBI taxonomy): Eukaryota > Metazoa > Arthropoda > Insecta > Lepidoptera > Noctuidae > Tholera > Tholera decimalis. Next base: position 5,346,255 of record OW964568.2, on the reverse strand, counting down.
TGTTTGATATCCGTCTGTTAATATTAGCTGCCAAGTCATTATTTTTTGTAACCAAGTAGTTAGTCGCCCAATAAGTTCTTAGTTGCCTCAAAAATAATTTGCCGAAAAAGCGCGCGAAGCCGCGAACCTTTTTTCAGTTAATTTGTTCTGCTTTTAGAAATAATGCAATGTAAAAGGATTTTTTTGTTATAATAATCATTAAATTTGCCGAGCATGGCTTCTTGAAAATTAAGACAAATATGATGAACAGGTTTTGTTGTACTTACTGGTTAATATACGACTGGGATAGTTATTTTGCTATGAAATATGGAAAATTTGCTGTGCCGTCAGTATTTATGTTATGTATGTAGTATTTTTGTACAAAAATAAATTTAACTGTATTGCATTATGAGGAAAAAAGTAATGTCATATTGATGTACAATTTCGAATTATATGCAGTTTGAGTTTTGTTAAACATTTAGTTTATTTGTAGCGAAGTAAGTTATTTGATGTAAAAAAGAATATAAATGATGAGTATGTATTGATAGGCGATTATTTATTTGATGTGCAATTTATAATATCCCCAAGGACAAATGACGAGGTTGATCTAGCCCGAAAAAATACATCGATTTGATTAAAACCGTAAATTAAAAGCTAGAGAGAGTTTTACGGGTTTGAGAAAATAAAACAAATTCTTTAGCAAAATAAATCACTAGTTTGACCCAATTTTTTCGTATTTTTTTATTGAAAACATATATCAGTTTGATTAGAATGATGAAATTATCGGTCCCCATATCTCTTGTAATAAAGTTATATGGGGTGAGAGGGATTTAGAACAGATAAATAAATATTTTGATTATTGTAATAACAACTTAAAGCAAATAGATTTTCCCACAGAATTCTGTAAATGTGCTGATAATATGTGTCACAAACCTGAGCATCGGTTGGTGATAGATAGGTTGTATGATAAATTAGTTTGTATTTTGAAAAAAGGAGCCGAAATCTCTCATGCAGGTTGTGTTGAAAAGCGTCATAAAGGAAATTATGTCATAGGGTGGAATAAACACGTTCGTGAGGCTCACCGCGACGCTCGACTGTGTTATCAAATGTGGCTGTTATGCAACAAACCTACATCTGGATATATTTATGAAAACATGTGTTCATCGAGAAATCTTTTTAAAACTAAATTAAGATATTGTCAAAACAATCAAGAGAAAATTAAAATGGATATGCTAGCATCTTGTCATAAAAGTAAAGATTTTAATAAGTTTTGGAAATTAACGAATAGATTAAAACATAGGTCGGGAGTGCCGGTGAGCGTCGCGGGCTTGAACGACCCCACTGATATAGCTAATGCATTTCAAAAGCATTTTAATGTAAACTCGCGTTTGTGTGGCTACAGCGAACCTTCATATAGTGGCGCGGGGTTGGCCGTGACCGGGGCTCCCGCTGTCAGGTTCTCCGCTAAAGAAGTCGCGAGAATTATACAAAACATGGTGAGGGGAAAGTCCCCCGGTCACGATAGCCTCAGTGTTGAACATTTAAAATACGCTGGGGTACACTTACCGCGAGTACTCGCTATGATTTTTAACCTATGTCTAAGCCATAATTACTTACCTGTGGAACTTAGTAATACGACCGTTGTGCCTGTAATAAAGAATAAGACTGGTGACGCCTCGGATATCTCAAACTATAGACCGATATCGCTTGCCACTGTCTGCGCTAAAGTGTTGGATGGTCTGCTTGATAAAATTCTTGCAAAACATATCGTTCTTGAGGATGGTCAGTTTGGTTTTAGACCAAACTTATCAACGGATAGTGCAATTTTATGCCTTAAGCAGACTATCCAATATTATACAGACAGAAAAACACCTGTTATAGCCTGTTTCTTAGATTTATCCAAGGCGTTCGACCTGGTAAATTACGACCTGCTCTGGCATAAGCTCACTAATGACACGACTGTCCCAGATGATGTGATATCACTGTTTAGATATTGGTACAGCAGTCAGAAAAATAAGGTTAAGTGGGCAGGCTCATATTCTGAGATGTATGGCCTCGAATGTGGGGTGAGGCAGGGGGGTCTGAGCTCCTCCCGGCTATTTAACTTATACTTAAACAAACTGATAGTTAGGCTCAGTAGCACTAAAATCGGTTGTCATGTGGATGGTGTTTGCGTAAACAATATCAGCTACGCTGATGACATGGTGCTGCTGAGCCCATCTATCGGTGCAATGAGAAGGCTTCTTAAAATTTGTGAAAGTTATGCAGTGGCTCACGGGCTCAAATATAATACCGGTAAGAGTGAATGGTTGGTTTTTAAATCGGGTACTTTAACCTACAAACAGTTGCCTGAACTCTCACTCTCTGGGTCTCCTTTGGGTCAGGTTTCAAAATTTAAATATTTGGGTCACTGGGTCACTGATGACTTAAAAGACAATGTAGACATAGACAGGGAGCGCAGGTCGCTGGCTATCCGCTGCAACATGCTGGCCCGCAGGTTTGCACGCTGTACTGACGCTGTGAAGATAACGCTTTTTAAGGCCTTCTGCCAGTCGTTTTACACGTGCACCCTGTGGACCAAGTATACCCAGCGGGCATACAGCGACCTACGTGTACAGTATAATAACGCATTCAGGGTGCTTTTGGGGTTGCCGTGGCGATGTAGTGCGTCTGGGATGTTTGCTGAAGCGTGTGTCGATGGGTTCGCTGCGATCATGCGGAAGCGATGTGCTTCCATGATGGCGCGCTTGCGCTCCGCCTCCAATAGAATCATGAATGTGTTTGCAGATCGGTGGGACTCTCCCCTTTTACGAAGGTGGGTAAGTGTTCAGACACACTTACCCAAGTAGACTAGTTCATTACTTGATTATAATTATAAATTTAATTTAATACTAACATTAGGCTAAGTTTTATTACTACTAACATAATATGGATTTTTTATCTGAATTAAAATATTTGAATTGAATTGAATTGAATCATTGTAGTACCCAACTCATCATCTACTTAGCCTTTAATAAAAATAAAAAAAATATTGGAGTCGGTTTTAAGTCTAACTGAGTACTAGTGTTTTACATCGAGCGACTGTCTCTCTGACCTCCACAACCAAGAAGCTGGGTAAACTGATACCCCTTGACAAAATTGGCGTCAGATTTTCTAACGTATGAATATCCATAACGACTGTCAAAGATGTACTAAATGTCACCCAGAACCAATGGCTTAACACGTTCGCTGACAGTGAGCACTTACCCGGACACTACATTTCGACAGTAGAATTTTCCATACTAAATGACAAATCAACGTAGTACTCGTGCACAAGCAAGCAATATGAAACTACATACAAAATACTCGTGTTACGGCAGTAAGAAATATGAAATTGCTCACAATATGTCAGTGGATACTGCTCTTCATAATACTTATATGAAAAAAACTTTTTAACAAAAAATTAAACCGACTCCCAAAAACACTGCAAAGTGAAAAATAACTTTAATTTCGGTAGTCGGACTTTAGTTTTTTTTTTCGTTTTTGGCACCGACTTCCGAAATTAAAGTTATTTTTCACTTTGCAGTGTTTTTGGGAGTCGGTTTAATTTTTTGTTAAAAAGTTTTTATTTCACTCTTTTTAGTTGGATGATTTTTAATTTACCTAGTTACAAGAGCCTAAATGTCAACTAATTATAACCTTTTACAAAATATTGCTTTTCCCAATGCTGGGCCGTTAATTGTTGAGGAGTTCTCCTGGTACTTCATCATCAGCTCTACATCACCATATCCATTGTGACGAGCATAAAGTGCTTAACATCCATATTCAAGTAATCGAATCGCAATCCACTCAATACTTATTATTGAGTAGTTTCGGCGGCCATCTGTGGTCTTCATCATCAGTTCCACTTCCCCAAATGGTACTTTTTGAGAGCAACTGCACAAGTTACTATAAGAAATACCCAAAACGCCATAGGTGTGCCTATAATATTTGAAGAGTTCCCTCGATTTCTCCAGGATCCCCTCATCAGATCCTGACTTTGGTGATAATGGGACCAATTTCGAAGTATACCCATTAAAACAAAAAAAGAATTTTCCAAATCGGTTCAGCCGTCTTCGAGTACTCGATGATCATACATTAAAAAAATATATATATATATATACGCGTCGAATTGATAACCTCCTCTTTTTGTCGTCGGTTGAAAATTATCGTGAGACAACGTACTCTTAGGCTTCGTTCACACGGCATTGTCCTGCACGTTTTTCTGTAATCGTTTTTTTAACGTATGGTCAACCGGGTTTTCATATAGTAAATTTTCATTCGTGTAAAAACGAATAGCCGCAGTTTCCACACAGTTGTCACAGTGAGTAGATGTCACTGATGGATTCACGCTTGGTTGTACTTTTATATTGGTATCAAAGGCGCCAACGGTCTCGCCGCCGACAAAACAGAAGGTTTTGGGTACATCCTATTAATCAAGAATCTGTGCGTACGATCACATTTGATAAGTTATTCGAAAATCTTAGAAACGATGAAAAAATGTTTTTTAATTACTTTCGAATGTCTATTGAAAGTTTTGAAAATTTATTAACTCAACTGGAAAATTCAAGCCTACCAAAATCAAATAAAAATATGCGGAAATGCATTAGTACTAAAATGAAATTAGCCATCTGTTAAAGGTGAGTACACAAATAAAAATACACAGGTTGTGATTATTTAAGTTTTATTAATGTTAATTATTATAATTAAAAAAATATTAAAATTTGACCAATTTTACTATAGTATATTCGTGTTTCGTATTAAAAGCCATTGTAATCCTAGTAAATAATAAAAGATACATACCTATGGCTTGTCTTGTTTTTTCTTCCTTTGTTTCAAAATTAGGATCAATTATTACCATGATTCCCTTCCAAGCCGCTTGAGTTGCGACGCGATTTTTATAAAGTTCCAAAGTTTTATCCCATAAAACGAGATTTAGTTCCACTAAAGAAATTAATAGTTCGTTATCTATAGAAGATTCCTCAACCGTTTTGAATATCAAACCAAATCAAACATAAAATACGTGCCACCCCTCCAAAAGACGCTCAGATACTAAACGCTTCTTCAGTTGCTATTCGATAAAAAACGTATGACATCGTGTCGTGTGAAGGAGACAAAGCTATACCATATGCCACTGCGAACCGAATACGTCAAAGTTCATTCGATTTGCTTGACAAGTCCGTTGAGTATGCGTTTAAACGTATAAGCGGTACACGTTTTTTTGCAGTACAATCGACGTGTGAATGGATCTATGTACGTTGTATGGTCACTATTTATACGTTAAGACGTATACTGCAAAAAAACGTGCAGGACAATGCCGTGTGAACGAAGCCTTAAAAATAAGTAGTCCATCCCTCGACGTACTGTCATAACTCATAACGCACTATTTTAATTTCCCGCCTAACGACTGTCAGCGAACGTGTTAACGTTGTTTTCTGCGGCACGGATGAATCTCGATATTGTAATGGTAGATTTAAATTTGTAATAAAAAAAAAAAATAAACAACCTGTAATTGTAGATTTAAGTTTGTAATAAAATAAATAAATAAATATGTTAAAATGGCCATCAATCCGCGGACAGATCTCGGGAACCGTAGTTTAACCTTGAAGTTATTTTTCATGTGGCTGTTATTATTTAGCTACAACCTCCTCCTTGCCATTATGGTAGGTAAAAGTGATCAAATTAAATAAAGGAAAAGCGCGAATCGGGCCACAGCTTCGAAGCAGGTATTCTAAAAGGTTGTCTGTAAAAGATCGCTTTTAGCGATAAGACCGCCCATTGTAACACCCTTTGTAGTTTTTAAGTCCTTATTTAATTCTGTTATGGTGTACAATAAAGAGTATATCTATCTATCTATCTATCCTTTCGCGAACATTCAAAATCCCGTCTACCTACGACATAAAATTATTTCGATCCCATTTTCATAATGACTTTTGAGTGACCCCGAAAATTAGGTTTCTTCTGATATCGACAAATGGCACAATAATTTTTTGTATAGGTTCATTATATAGGTCAAACTATAAACTGTCTGTTGCCGAATTTTTACTTGAAACCATGTTTCTCGCCGAAATGTATCACTCTAGGTAAGTGGAATATACTTTCCTTGGTAAGTTTTCATTTCCTAATGCAACTAAGTGATACTAACATAGTTTTCAGTTTTATTTACTTAAAATATTGTTTTTGTATGTCTACATAGGTAAAGGGTTATTTAGCTATGGGTTTATGTAACTTGAAAATATGTATATGGCTTATTTTTATTATTTATATCCGAAGGGTCCAAATATATCAAATAACCGTATATTGTATTGCGTTACGTATTTGATACTATCACATTGCCCGCGACTATGTCCGTAGGATATCAATTTATAGCACTCACAAATAATTAAAAAAATAATTAGAATTTTTTAAAAGATCTAGACACGCGGGGGCGTGTCAAGCCAAGTACTGGCGCGCAGCTCACCGTGTGTAATTGGATCCATTTGGAGCCACTTTTGAGCCCCTCATAACTCAAAAACTATTTCATCTAAACTTGTCAAATTTGGCTCATATATTGAGACTGGCAAGATACATATGTGTTCCAAATTTTATAAACATATCTCAAACGGTTATTTAGATATTAATGTCCAAAAATCGTCATTTTTATGACTAGACCTATAGATCAAAACTATAACCCAGTTCCAGATGACCTAGAAAGTTCAAATTTGGTATGCAGATAGGTAATTAGGTGAATACAAAGGAAAAAATCAGAAACTGGTAATTTTTTATCATTTTATTATAATTTTCACTTAACTTATAATTAGTAACTGTAAATCTCTATATGTGGATTTTAAGATCTTTACGTGAATATATAACGAGTTGAATAGGTACCACCCTTAATTTTTTTTTATCCAAATATGTATTTTTGTACTTATAAATAAGAATATAGTAAATTTTCGTATTTGTTACGCGTAACTAACCGTATTCTACAACCACTAGCGCCACCTATTATCTTAGAGGGTCACTACACCATGGAGGCAAAACGCGTAAAAATAATTCCGGATACTGAATAGGCAATTCACTCGAATATTTCAAAGGTACCTACAAGAAAATATGGAAAATAATACAAAAAGGACAATTATACCCCGTAAACGTAGGAAAATACAGTAGTTTAACAAAATACCATTTATTATTAATTTTGTTATAAATAAGTACCTAATAAGTACTAATTTACGTACAAAAAGTAATGATATCCCATCAAAAACATAAATGTGAAATGAGAGCCAAGTTCAATATTATGATAAATGCCTTGGCAACAACCAAGGCACACTTTAACGACAAAAGAAGTGAAATCTAAATGGGTGCCAAGTTCAATGGTCAGTCCTGAAATTTATTTATAACAACATAAAATATCATTTATTCTTATAACTTAGGAGAATATATTGTAGCCTAAGGTCTGACTTGGCTAGTTTTCATATACGAATTATATTATAGCCTTCGCAAGTTCTAAACCTGTTACTTGTCGGTTCTTATTTTATTATTCCGAAAATTTGGCTTGCTGGTAGAAACTAACCATCGAACATAATAATTTTTATATAAGAACTAGCCACGTCAGACAAAAAATAAATTTCAATCAAAGCTGTAAAAGGTTGGAATGAACGAAAAAACTATATTGTCTTATGACTATGCTGTATGGGCTTTGTTTTCTTTGCCTTTCCCCCATGGAAGAATTGTACCAAAAATATTGTCTATGATTAGGTAACAAATTTACAAAGCTCTAAAAATTAAACTTAGTATATACAGGCGAAAATAGAAATTAATCATTTTATTAACTCGGTAACTAACTATTTGTCAGCACTCAAAAACGCTTATGAACAAGTTTCTAATTATTTCTATACAGTATTTCATTGCACGTGTCTGAGATGTAAGCTAAATCTAAATATGAGTGGGTAGTTTAATCTCTCAATCGTTTGTCAACTCCACGGCTGTAGGCACTCCGCAGACACAGCCACTTTATACTCACTCCGAGTTGTGACATCAGACAACTTTCAAACACAACAGCGCAGACAAAGCAACTTTTTCAGCGTTTGTAAGTTTCGGTGATCAACACCAGTTTTAGTACCATTAGAATTTAAAACCGGTTATTCACCATGTATATTTAATTAATTGAAGACTAAAATCAATATGCATATGACATTGCTTAATACTTACAAAGTTACAACCACCACAAAACCATTAGAACTTAAAACGGGATATTTACAATATTTATTATTTTGAGATTTCAATATTTTGGGCACAGTCGCAAGCACCATGATTACGGACGATATTCTACCGTTGTCTGCGTTGTGCGTGGCGTTATAAGTACTATTGATACTGTTAACTATCGCGTCAGTTTAAAAACTTAGAAAAACAGTTTTGGCTAGCTTCATTTGGGGATAAAATCAATTAATTAAACCTTAATTTTTCCAGGTTGAGCTATTCAAATGCTTGCTTTGTTTGGACAGGTCGCCTCAAAACTCTCTCAATCAGATTTACATGGTTCTAATACCATTTTGCAAAGAAAGTGGGTCCGTCTGTGGAGCGCCTTAAAAAATGATTGCTACTCGTAGGCAGTCTTTCAATAAATTCTGATGAATAACTCTCAATAGGTATTTTAAGGATAAAAGAGCACGTGTTTAATAAATACCGAAAAATATTTTGTCTATCAGAATCAGAATCATTTATTCGTAAACATAGGTGATAATTATATACAAGATCTTAAAAAATTAGGTAGTGCGCTATGTTTTGTCTATTGACATACAAATTATTACAAAAAAAAATATACTATTAAATTAAAACATAAATTCGTCACAATATTATTATGCAAACAAGTAAAATTTTAAAATTCATAATAGATTTCATTTCATGGCAAAACGTATGGTCAATTTAGAAGATTAAAAATAAAATAAGTAAAAAAAATATGTTAAAAATGTCAAGTATAGGTAAAAATGTCAATATTGTAAAGTTACAGAGATTCGTCACTAAGAAATTCACCTAGAGTGTAATAACATTTTTCTAGTAGTAACCCATTAAGCGTTTTTTTAAACTTCTGCACTGGCATACATTTTATTTCATCGGGTATTTTATTATATATTTGCGGTGCAATACCAAAGAAGCTTTTCCTCATAAGAGAAGTTTTACATTTTACAAAGCATAAATCATTAGTGTACTGAGCACGCATGGGTGTTTTCTTTACTGTACATAGTTTCTTAAATAAATGTGGATTCATTTTTACAAATAATGCAATTTCTAGGATGTATAAAGCCGGTAGAGGTAATATTTTTAACTTTTTAAAATAAGGAATGCAACTATCTGTTGTTTTTAAACCACACATACACCGTACACATCTTTTCTGCATCCTGAAAACAAGTTCCCTGTTTGTTGACTGTCCCCAAAAAATAACACCGTATCGCAGAACTGAGGCGACAAGTCCATGATATGCCATCAACAGTGTATCAACATTAACTTTTTTGGAAAGTTGAAATAACAAATATGCTGATTTACTTAATCGCTTGCAAATTTCCTCCAAATGAGGTTTCCAAGTCAGCTTTTCATCTATAGTTATACCCAAGAACTTCGCAGTACTAACTTCCCTTATTTCATAATCATCATAAGCAACACTAAGTAGTGGTTTCTCAAGCCGTTGATGAAAGTGCATTATATTCGTTTTATTTAAATTAATTATTAGGTTATTATCATTAAGCCAATTTATTATTTTATTTAAAGAATTAATAATGTCATTTTGATAATTGTTTGGATTATTACATTCTATAATAGCCGTGCTATCGTCTGCAAAGAGTATCATTTTTTGCCCTATGCATTTTGGGAGGTCATTTATATATATCAAGAAGAGCGGTGGTCCTAAAACGCTTCCTTGAGTTACGCCATATTTTATGTACCTTGGTTCAGAGGTATATGTGATTTCTAATTTTGTTGTAGGACATATTCTAGAGATTTCCGTACATTGTAATCTGTCACTTAGGTATGATTCTAAAAGCTTAAGGATGTTCCCTCTAATGCCATAGCTATGTAATTTTTGCAATAAAATTTTATGATCCACAAAATCAAATGCCTTCGTCATATCTGTGTATATTGCACAAACAGGTTTTTTTTTATCGACAAACGTCAAGACATTGGATAATAGGTCAAACAGTGCCATATTAACATTGACATTTTTTCTGAACCCCTTTTGTTCCTTACAAAATAATTTAAATTTTTCGAAGTAAGCATAAATGGAATTATAAATTACTTTCTCTATTATTTTTGAAAATACCGGGATTTTGGCAATCGGTCTATAATTTTTAACATTAGTTCTGTCATTTCTTTTAAAAAGGGGCTTAATAATTACTTTCTTTAAACTATTTGGGAATATACCATCAGCAATACAAAGATTGATTACATGTGACAGTGGTTTCGCTATAACTTCTTTGACATATTTTATCACTTTGGTTGAAATGCCGTCATGTCCGACAGTGTTTGTGTTTTTAAGGCTGGTAATTATTTTAACTATGTCATCCTCTACTACAGGCATCATAAATAATGAATGCGATGTCGAATTTTCATTAAAAGGATTTTTTGTTGACGTACAATTCGTTTGTTGATTGTTTTCGACATTCTCAATAAAATATTTATTAAATTCGTTGGCTATATCCAACGGGTGGGTTAAAATTACGTTATCCTTTTTTATACATAATATTGGTTCTTGGGGCAAACAAAATTTTGATTTGTTTATCACTTGCCAGGCCGCCCTTGACTTGTTTTGTGAAACATTAATGAAATGGTTGTTTTGAGCTTTCTGAGTTAATTTTATTATTTTTCGGTAAAGAGTGGAATATTTTTTGAGAACAAGTTTATTTTTTGAGTTAGGATTAAGTCTATACGCCCAGAGTAGCTGTCTCTGTTTTTTACTGCATAATTTAATTCCACGTGATAACCATTTAGTCTTTTTATTGGTAAATATAGTGACATATTTTTCAGGGAAGCATAAACGATATAATAATGAAAAGTCCTCTATAAATTTGTTGTAGCACTCGTTTGCATCCTTAGCGTTGTACACTTGCAAGAATGATAAACAATTTAAGTGATTTTTGAATTTAGATAAATTACATGCTGAAGTGTCTTGCTTTTTTGTTTTCCAAAATTTTTGTATACAGACTTTATTAATAGGTACTTTGAGTAACTGAGAAGTATGATCCGAGAGAACTAGATCGATTATTTCCGCTTTGCATTCTTTACGGTAAGAGTGTGCAAAGTTCTCGATACAAGAATTGCTACTTAATCTGGTCGGTTCATAGAGGGCAAGTTTAAGATTATACTGTAAAAGAAAATTTTCAAATTCCAATGTAATTTTGTTTCTTTTTAGTACATCAATATTGAAGTCTCCGGTTAAAATTATATTTTTATTTGTAAGTGAACAAATTTTTCTCAATATATCGTCCAGTTTTTCATAAAACACGTTATAATTAAATTTAGGTATTCGGTAAACACAGATAATAATAATACCATGAGAAATCAGCTCAATACCACAGCACTCGAAAACACCGATCACTGATTGTTTCGCTACTTCCGTTAACTCTCTATAATGTAATCCTCTACGAACAAATATACAGGTTCCTCCTCTTTTGATATTTCTCGAAAAGATGGCAGCTAGACAATAATTAGGTAGATATAACAAGCTCTCATTACCTGTCTCAACGAAATGTTCTGTGATGCATATAACATCTATATCGATTCCTTTATTTAAAAGCTCTTCTAACTTGATTGTCAGTAAATCCGATTTGTTCATAAGTCCTGCAATATTTTGATGAAGAATATTAAGGTAATTACTATAGAAAAAACTGAGATTTTACTTGCGATTGCACTTCAGTTATCAACTGTGTCTGATTTTTCTGGGGACAATCAACTTCTGAGTGAGTGGCATTCATAGTGTTTAAGTTTAAAATAAGGTTTTGTAAGTCTGATATAACAATATTTAAGCCTTTGTTATTTAAACTCCCATATCGACGACTATAAGTTTCATAAGTGTATGGAAGGTTGAGATTAGAGTCCAGTATGAACGCATATTCATGCGTCTCCACATCCATGTAAATCAAGTTATTAAAAGTGTCAACACGGCTGTTAAACATAATATTACCGTTATCCATATATTTAAAAGTCGGTAAACATATTATAAAATTAGTGTGACTTAATGTTTGTAATTTTTCACGAGTAAACTTAACTAATTCTACATAATTATGCGTTCCCCTGAAATCCTCCTCGCCAATATAAATTATACAGTAGTCAGAATGTGTAAAATTTCGTACTTTTGTTTCAATATTATTTAAAATATGCTTTAATCCACATTTAGGCATACGATAGTGACACACATTAAAGTTACAGATAGGGGTTTTTTCCCTCATTGTGTTCAACCTACTAGATATTTCACCACTTAGAATACAAATTTTAGGTCTTTTTAGAGTCGACGTAGGTTTATTTTCAGTAATAACATTAGGAGATATTGTGGGGTTTTGAATGTTTTGAGTGCCAATTTGAGGCTTGCAATGAACTCCTGTGATTTCTGAAGTTTGTGTATGTTTAGTCTTCGTGCGAGTAGTTTCAAATACATTCTTCTTTGGAGTTTGAAATTTCTGCTTAACTGGGCTATTGGCAAATTTCTTATACATTTCATTTTTCTTTAACAAATCTTTATTTATTTGCTTCAAGTTACTATTTTCTAAAGACAATACTTCTATTTCTTGATGTGCACTTTTAAGTTCAGATTTAAGATTTGCTATCTCATTTCTATACATGTTTATTTGCGTTTCATCCTCATCCTCTGACATTTCTGGCATACTGTTGGTAGTACAGTTCAATGTTTGAGAGATAACGTCACTAGTATCATTATTTGGTTCCGATCTGGTGCGAGTGCGCCGGAACGTGATATTATCTACAACATTTTCTAAGAAATTCATACTAGTAGATAAGTTTAAATTTCAAAGTATCTCAAAAAGAATAACACTTCGTGAGATTCGAACATACGAACACTTCGTCGCTAGGCATTGCATATACCGCTTGACCAAGACGTCTTGTTACGTAGACAGCGAAATTGTTGATCTAATACCTCTTCATCAACGTAAGTCTTCCTCACAACAATAGATGTCGCTTATTTCAATATTTATTGCAGAATAGTAATAGTTTACTATGCTAACACTGTTGAAGCTGTAGCAACACAATAATATTAGTTCATGTCATTTGTGCTAGATGGTGTTGTTGTGCTAATTATCATTTGAATAAAAAACGATTTTCGTGGTCGAGATTTGAATTGGTCAATATTGTTTAGAATAATTGTAATCCTTTTGAACACTATTGCGTCAAAATTGAGCAAAGGGGTCACATTTAACACCACAACACTTTGTTTCTTGAGTTTAAAACTTCTTTAAAGTCACTGTTTACGTTTTTGAGATTCAGTGTTTATTTAGTAACACGACACTATTCATCGAAGATAACACTAACACGGTTAACTTTCATGTCCAGTTACACTTTCGTGAACAATACACAGTCCAGAGGTGAGATTTAATAGTTTTAAATAATTATTTTATCACGAGCACAACTTTGAGCAGTGTTTACTAGTCAGCGCCATCTGCTGGTGTCGATATATATATAATAGAATTTTATTTTATTGTTGCTAGGTTCGCGTTTGTCCACCATTTTACCTTTAATGGTAAGCGATGAAGCACGCTTACCTAGAATTAAAGTTACTTCACTAATCACTCTTGACTTAATGACCCCCAGGTTGTAGCGATCAGGAAACACAGACTCCGGTAGGGAATTCCACCCCTTAGCTGTACGCACAATGAAAGTATTTCCAAAATGTTTGGTGCGATGTCCATCATGTAATGATGGCGTATCGTCGTACATCATATAGTTCGATGATGGAACGGGACTTGACTTGTCCTGATTATCAAAACATAAACATAATTTATGATGAGAACCAAAATCTGCGTGATCCTTTCCTCAAAAGACACAACAGATATGAACCTTCATGATTCTGATATGATTTGATCAATACGAATTGTATGGACTTTAAAAGAGACGTTGACCTTCGAGTTTGTTTCGGTGTTTCTTCTCAGAGTAGTCAGTTAGGAAACACCGGCCTCATCTAGCTTAATTTAAAACACAAAAATATACGTGTAAAAGTTATTTATAACCAACTTACAAATAAATATTTCATTTCATCTCAAAAGAAAGACATTTTAAGACATAAAATTGCATCTCAAGGTAACTTTTTTCATAAAATGTTTTGTACCGCCGTCTGCCATTCTTATGTTATCTTCTCAAAGCAGTGCCCGAGGGTCTGTTCGTATAAAAAGCCTCTACTTTTCCGAGAATCTGAGTACCTTTTATGTCCGTCTGATACTTAGGAATTCGTACAAATGATGTAGGCATATTTTTTTGTAGGGCAACACACTGGTCTGTGGTCAAAACTAGCAGCAAGGCCTTTGCCTAGCAATGGGTCAGTATAGGTTAATACGAAAATTTGATACTTGTCTCATTTTGCATATCATGACAAACAATTTCCACTCCCCGTTTTAGTCGTTGGTATCCACTTATAGGTTTGACTACTACAAATATTTCTTAGTATTTAAATCTATGTACATACCTTCAGGCCAACCTACATTGCCTATTGCGCTTCTCGCCCATAATTGTCCTAACCCTAGTTCCGCTACAACCTGTGCCTGTCCTCAGCTTTTAAGAACGCAGTCTATAAAATATCTTGGTGTTATGGTTGACTCTCATCAACACATTGACTCTGTCGTGGCTAGGGTTACCATATGTAAATGGAGGGATGCCTGTCTATGGTACCTAAAATGCCTGAATTTTCAGAAAATGCCTGTCTAAAGCAAAATGCTGTAGGTAATAAGTAAAAGCCAACAGATAATAATGAAGAAGGATATTTATTACTGATATTTATCAGAGGACATTTTTTTCTAATAGTTCTTTCTGTTCTAATACATAAACGTAAAAATCTTCACAATATAGGCCGTGCGCGCACTGCCTTGCGGTGGCCGCAATTGCGATAATTCTACCGCACCGGTGACTCTACCGCACGCGTTTATTCCACCGCAGTGCGCGCACTTCTATGATACTCCATACTTCACAGATTTTGCGTTTTCAAAACGCAACGCAGTGCGCGCACGGCCTTACGTTCACCGCCCACCGCGGTGTCATTCAAATGCAAGAGCGAATCGCGCGCGGGCGCGATATTTAAAAATGCCTGTCTCAGACCAATGCCGGCCGCACGCCTGTCTAAACCTTAAAATGCCTGTCAAATGCGGCAAACGCCTGTCATATGGTAACCCTAGTCGTGGCCCGCCTGAGAAAACTTTTATATATTTTTAAGAAGCTCAGAGGTTCGGCGGATTTTAACACCTTAATAAACATATATTTTGCGCTTGCTCAGTCACTCTTAGGATACTGTCTGACGGTGTGGGGTGTAGCTCACAAAACAGCGATGATACGCTGGGAAAGAGCCCAGAGAGCCGTTTTGAAAGTTCTTGCACGGAAACCAATCCGCTTTCCTACTACATCCTTGTTTTCTCTTTGCCGTGTTTTAACTGTCCGGCAGTTGTTCATTTACCAAACGGTGCTGCGAACACATACCTATCTCACCTATGACTCAGAAAGAAATGTTAGCAGACGCCGTACTGATCTAGTTTGCCACGTTAAACCACGAAAAACTATAGCTGCACGACGACACTTTGCCTATATGGGCTATAAAATTTATAACAAAATTAATTCAACATTGAGCATATATTCTATCTCTAGGAAAGAATGTAAGAGTAGGCTAGGAATATGGCTTAAAT
This sequence comes from Tholera decimalis, assembly GCA_943138885.2. Lineage (NCBI taxonomy): Eukaryota > Metazoa > Arthropoda > Insecta > Lepidoptera > Noctuidae > Tholera > Tholera decimalis. Next base: position 5,330,401 of record OW964568.2, on the reverse strand, counting down.
CTCTGTCATATGATGCAACAGAAAAACTTGTGGAAGTATAAATCAGAAACTAAATAATAAATAGGCAGACACGCATTCTCATACACATTCATTCATTCACACATACACTACTCACACTAATACACACCCATAGATAAAATAATGATTTCTGTGTACACACCACACACAAATACTCACGCAGCCACACAAATCAGTCACGGCAATTAATAATCTTAATCTTAGTCTTTAGACTGTTTTATCTTTTTTCTTGTGTAATTTGTGTAAATACGTTCCTTACTTGGAATAAATTTCCCTCTCACCTGGAGTCGGGCGTTGATAGCTGCGCCACAGTTCTGTCAACTTTTGCAGCTATCATCGTTTATATTGTTTTTCTGTCTGTATTTGTTACTTTTTCCAAATAAAAACGTTATAATATTATTAAAAAAAAACGTTATATTATATTATACATCTTATTGTGGACAAACTAAAAAACTACTGGACCGATTTGGACTGGACCTAAATTGTTCCAGTACGATTTGACATTTTTTTAAAATATAAAACCTAAGTAACCATTTTTGAGTCATTATTTTTATTACTGCAATGAGTAAAATATTCTATTCTATTCTAAAACTAAATAATCAGTAAGTAACATAGGCTACTTCTAACTTCGCTAAAAATCCTTTTCAGAAAAGAAAAGCTGCGGGCAGAACAAAGACAGCACTAATTGCGTGTGACGACACGCGCATATCACGCTAGTGAATTTGCATCATTTAGTATAATATATTTATGTAAACCATGGGTATTTCTATTTAAATTCAAATTCTGGGGATCATAAATAATTATTTATATATTTTATTTAATTAATCCGACGAAATTACGAGGCCTTAAATACCCTTTTGCTTTTCATTTATCCTATTTGATGCCCAAAATTCTGATGTAAGTACAACTTCGTACTTACATAAGTAGGTAAAACAGCTTAAATCTATTGGTGTGAACTGAGTCGAAACAAAGTGTGGATAAGTAAGAATAACTCGTAAGCAAGTACCCTAAAACGGTAAATATTATATGTAACAACATGCTTACTTAAGTATAACTTAATGTGCAAATAGCATTGACCTTTACTTAGCACACACTTAAGAACATTACATCGGGCTTTCATTAAAATGGTAGGTACTAGTAAGTTGGACTTAAGTAATTCCGTACAATAGATTTCTTATGAGTACATGGGGTAGGTAGGTATAGTTTTACGCGATTTGGCGTCGAGTACGGCTTAATTATAAGGGCATTTATACACGGCACATCGTGTAACACAAGTGCCTGCCGGGGTGCGGGAATGTTTTAACAAGAATGCGGCCCCAAAACGCAAGGGCAACTGAAGAAGCATAGACAATCGTTCCATGCAAAACGGCTCTCCAAAATACCAACTTGCTGTATTGAACTCGATCGAGCGCAGAGCTAAAAGGCTTATAGGTGACGAGGTGCTGGTGGACAAGCTTCATAGCCTGGCTCATCGGCGAACCGTTGCTTGCCTGTCGGTTTTCTACAGATTGTACTTCGGGGAGTGTGCGCAGGAGCTCCATGACCCGATCCCTCCATCTCCCTTTCACTACCGGTCTACTAGACGCACGGCTGGGTACACACACTTGGTTGATATACCGTCTTGTCGTACCAAGCGCTTCTCGTTCACATTTATTGTGCGCACAGCCAAGCTGTGGAATTCTCTGCCGGCTTCTGTGTTCCCTGCCACCTTTCAGCCTTTAAAGCACGAGCTTACCATAGCTTACCATACGGAAAAGACTAAGCCGATAATGACGTAACAATATTAAGGAAAACATTAATAGGAGTTTGCCCAGAAAGTGGCTCCGTGTAAAATGCAGGTTTTTTAGCTGCTTAGTTGATAACACTAGGCAGATTATTAAGTAACAATGTGTGGTTTTAGCAAGGCCATAGCTACCACTGATCTTTTACTTTAATCATTATTACCCGGCTGCGGCGAGTCTCAAATGAAAGCTATATTTTCAACTTTTTAGGGTTCCGTAGCCAAATGGCAAAAAACGGAATCCTTATAGTTTCGTCCGTCCGTATGTCACAGCCATTTTATTACGAAACTGTTAGGACTATACATATGGAACTTGGTAGATAGATGTATTCTGTGAACCATTTCCGATTTTAAGAAAAAAAAATTATTTAAAACAAAGGGGGCTCCTCATACATGGGACTGAAACTGAAAATATTTTTATACGTGTGTGGTATCTACTATAGACAGGTCTTTAAAAATGACATTGAGGTGTCTAAAACCACTTTTTCATAAAGTTTAAAAGATATACGCTTCCAAAGTGGTAAAATATGTGTCCCCTCCCCCTCTAACTTCTATAATAATGGAGTGAAAAAATAAAAAAAATATATCCTGTAGATCTTAATGTAAACTTTCAACCAAAATTAGTTTGAACGAGATCGGGTTAGCAGTTTTTGAGATACAGCATATTTTCTAAAATCGCAAATATAACTTTGTAATTCATACAAACACTGAAACACAAAGTTATTTGGCGTAGTTATTACGGAACCCTTCATTGGCGAGTCTGACTCGCACTTGGTCAATTTTTCTTCATGTTTTCGAGTCGATGCTCAAACCTTTTTGGTCCAGTATGCTACCTGAACTGCTTTGGTATTGACCTTGTAAAGATCATGCAAGGTGCAGGTAGCCGTGCACGATGGACATGACAGAGGTGGGCCATATTTTGTACAAACTTATTTAACCTATGTTTCTTTGTAACTACTACACTGTTCCCTCGTAACTAACAAAAGGCTGAACCAATTTCGAGAAATAATATACCCGTCATTAGATTGAAGACGCGAATATCACTAGCTCAAAACGATTTGAAATTATAGTAAGCAATAAAACATAAAACAGAATTGGGACATCATTTCTCATATGGGAGTAAAGTAGGGACATTTTACGGTAACGTAAATAAATTAATATTCTGCAGAGTATGTCTCTTATATTTCAAGGGTCCGGAAAACTCAATAAAACAAGGTCAAAGAACAAAGTAAGTTGGAGTATGAGTTTTTTGTTGTTGTTGAACGCTTTTATTTTTATTCGTCGTTTTTCTGTTTTCGGATATTAATGATGACAAGATATTTATGTTGGTTATTATGTAACGCTTATTCTATAGAATCTATGTTTAGAGCGTATTGTCTAAAAAAGAAGGGGTCAGATTCCAGTCTGGGTTGCGGGAATGTTCTAACGAGATACCGCGGCCCCGGAACTTAAGGGCAGCTCAACAGGGTGGGTTTTTAGTCAGTAGAAGTTTTACAGTCCTTTCATTCATTCGAGAGAAGTCATTAGATGATTTTACCACCCGGAAAAAAAGATTCCAATATATCCGTATGCAGAAATCTTTGCTCATATTATAAACTGTACAGTAGCTGTACAGACGCGGTATTCCCCGACTTACGCGTCCCACGTCTGTACCCGTGGGAATTCCGGGATAAAAGGTAGCCTGTATGTTGTCCTATAACCTCCTCTATCTTTCACTGAAAGTTTAAAATCGATTTGGCTGTTCCAGAGAAACTATAAGCACTTCAGAAACTCAGTTATTTTGAAATTATAGATAGACAATTAAATTTTAAAAATTAAAATTTACTTATGTATAATTTAAACAAACAAAAATGTTATAGTGATTGATGCGTACATACATCTATATGGACGTATATTACTCAATCACTATAAAATGAATAATGATGACTAATGATGAATGAATCTAAATTAAATTTTGCCAACAGAAAGATTAGAGTCACAAACTATTCGCAGTCGTCTTCACTTTCGTATACGACACTTCGTAGTCTTCACGCATATTATAAAGAGGAAAGTATTGCTTTTTTGTTTGCAAACTATAAACACAAAAACTACTAGACTGATTTCGAATATTCTTTCACCAATATAAAGCTACTTAAATTTTAAATGCGGCGAAATATTTCAGGCATCCGAACCCGCGGACACAAGCCAATAATATTACAAAAAAGCATCAGCTTATCTGTACCTCCACAACCCATACTGCATACATAACATGTTAAAGTAATCTGATTGCCATCTAGTTTAGTTAGAAAAACTATAATACGTAGGTACGGACACTTTTCAAGCGATTATACGGAGGAAAACAGCGTCGCTTCTGAGGACAGTGAGGGACAGACGCAACAGCATACTGAGGACGGTAGGTGAGAGTGTGTCCTCTCCTATTAATTATGAAGTAGTTTGTGCGGAGGGTGATGGGCACTAACACTAGATAATAATTAATTACTTGGATATAAGTTACTAACCTACATGGCTCTCATATCATTATTTTGATTGCTACAGATTGCAAGACTTTAAAAGAGACATTGACTTCTGAGTTTGTTTCAGTGTTTCTTCTCTGAGTAGTCAGTTAGGAAACACTGACCTCATCTAGAACATTTACGAAAAAAAAAATGACGTGTGAAAGTGTTAAGTATAACCTACTAGCTTTTTCCCGCGGCCTCACCCGCGTGCAATTCGAAAACTATCCCACGGGAACCTTATATCGGAATACAAACTATCCTATGTCCTTCTCAGGGTCCTAAACTATTCGGTATTCCCATGCCAAATTTCATTTAAATTGGTTCAGCTGTTTAGGCGTGAAAAGGTGAAACAGACAGAGTTACTTTCGCGTTTATAAAATTAGTATTGATTTGCAAAGTAAACACCATTATTTTATTATTATTATAACACTTTATGGATTCTATGGGCCGAAGCAAAAGGATTTATTAATATTATAATTATTGCTGTTAGCAACGAAACAATTAGATTGCTACATATATTTTTAACAATAAAATTCTTCTCTAAGTTATTACCTAGCCCAAGGTATCTCTGAGCTTTTATAACACGGATTATTATAACCAGAAATAGCCCACGGCTACTCTTTATACCTCAAACACAAGTAAAGAGATTTTATTAAAGCCATTTTCATAATTTCAGGGAATTTCCACAATTGTTAGTTATTTCAGTAAATCCTACAACTTCTCCAAAGGATTTTCCTTGAAAGGTTTTCAGTTGTCGAAGGTTTCATGAATTAAACGCTAGCAAATTACAAAAGTAATTCATATAATATGCACGAAAATACTTATTTCTTTTAAACCCTCCAACTAAACTAAATATGTTTGAGTCTGGAGTGGGTTCACTTTCACGGCAATAATGTAATGGGTGCGGTTCGAACCCACGATGTCACGGTCACAAGTTCAACTCCTCAGTCATTAGGCTATTGACTCTTCTAGTCTTTATAATTACAAGATGTTTAATAATTAACTCCTTGCACGTCTGGCCGCCCGCCTGTCGAAACGCCCCAAGTGAGAAAAAAAAGACAAATCGGCAATTCATTAATAGCCATTATCATCGTATATTATACCTTCCTGGCTTCGATATGAGTTATCTAACTATTTTACCATTCAATAAGCAAATCAATCTAACTGTACTGTTGACACTTGACGGGTTAAGTGTAAGTAATTTAAGGTGAGCTGTGGGAAAGAGGAGTGTTGGTCGCCCGGCAGCGATATGGGCAGATGACATTGTTGCCATCACGGGTATACCCTGGATGAGACTGGCCCAGGATTGTGGTAGCACAAGCGAAGACAGGTCTGCCAAGTAGCGGGTGAAGTCAGGATGTTGATTATAATGGTGATGAATTTATAGAGATGATATTTTAGAAAAGAAGAGCCTGCTTTAAATATACAACGTGTAATGTAAAGGGTATATACATACCAAGTGCACGGCTTCTTTGGATGATAATAAACGATATGGCAAGGGTTTTCTAATCCTATGTGTACATGTGTGGAGCATATTAGAAATTTCAATACATTGATACCAGAGACCGAATTTTTCAAATTAAGAAGAACGAAGAGAATTATCGTTTTATTGGCAAGTGACGTGGAAAGTGATGACCCTCATAGTGCTGTGACACGTTTGTTATTACTGGTATTCAAGAAACATATGAAATCAATAATTTCCCAATGAGCACATTAGTGGAAATAGCAGCCTATTTTGTTACTTTGGGCTGTAAAATAGCGGTTTAAGGGTTCAAAAAGCAGTTCAGAGTTGCATATCTGCATCCGTAAACGTCTATAGCTATAAAAGTTACTTAAGGTGCTATAAGCTGAATCAAATACTACCCTAGCCTTCACAGTAGTCCACGGTAGAACTCATTTACCACTTACACCTTTATATGAGAGTTACGAAGGTCATTCTGCCACTCACAGCTGCACAGTAGTTTCCATTGTAACTTTTATATGTTATAGTTATAGTAACCACTATTATACTACTATAAGTTCCATTTTAGAAATAATAGAAACTCTTATGCATACTATAGTTACAAAAAAATCATCAGTGTAACTAAGGCCTTTAGTAGCAATAGTTATTCCTTGCAGGCTCAATCCATTCGCCATTTTACAGCCGCTTTTGTAACTATTATAAAACATTTAATAAAATGGATGCTAAACGAATAAGTACGTAACTAGATCTTATAACCTCAAAAACAGGAAAATAGGAGCTTTTTGTGGCTGCGAGTTGCACTAGGGGAACAAAAATCACTGGAAGCGTTAGAAGGGTGAAAATTAGCGCTATGATTCTCAAAAGGGAGTTATTAGAGCTCAAACTGCAGGTTATGACTACATTACAATGACGCCATGATTTTTTAAGAAAACTTATAATTCACTTGCAAAATTGAGTTGATATACATTGGTTTTTCAGTTAAATGTGCATTAAATGTACCGGTAAACAATCGGCCACTTGCGAATAGTAAGTTATCGACACGTAAAAATACGGAAATAAAATTTATTCTGTATAACAAATAAAAAATATCACATAACTTTTGTAAATTTTTTAAATATCATAAAAGCGCGTTAAAATTACTCGAAAATTATCTTATATATCTACAGTAAACTGGACAGCGTTTTAAGTATCTTTATATATCTTGCTAATACAGAATACAAACTTTTACTTCTTTTTGTTTTATTTTCATGATGGCGACGAAAACACTTTACCAAAATATTACAAATAATGTCAACTGAAGATATACAATAAAGAACTATAATCAATTCATTCGTTCAAAGTAGTTCAAAATCATTCAAGCTTTAGTATAGCGTTAATAAATCGTTATAGCTATTAAGGAACCTTTATGCAACCGTTGTGCAAGTTAAATGGAACTTTAGGTTGCATAAAATGGCGCCCAAATAGCGCTAAAGCGGCTGCTTTAAGTCTGTAGTAGACGCTCTAGCACTTACGTCTATTACCATAAGTAATAATCGGATACGCTCCAAAGCTCTAATGCAGCCCATTTGTGCTAGTTGGGTTGGGGTCAATTCTGTGAGTCACTTATTTTGAGCTGAAACTTTGCATAGAGACTCCATACCAGGTGTTGTCTTCAGTCCTTTTGCATAGATATGGGGTTTCGGTTACACGTTGTATATGCAATATGTATGTCTACCAACAACATGGGGCCCGATAGGCCATTGCCTGCCAATGTTTTGGTTGCGGGAATGTTCTAGCGAGATATCGAAACAGAAGAGCCACTGAAGGAACAGAGTGGATTTTTAGTCAGTAGAAGTCTCACACTCCCTTGTGCTCCACCGGAATCAGGAGGACGAAGAGAAGTTATTGCATGATTTTTCCCCGAAATAAGAGTACCAGTTTTGTGATGTTAGAAGAGTTCAATATATAAGCGTGCTCCATCTTCGACCACATCATAACTTACCATCAGGTGAGATGGTGGCCAAATGCGAAAAAAAATATATTTAAATATATTGTTTTTGTTAATAATCTCTTTTGAATTTTGTTATATTAATGTATAAATATTTGATTATTATATTTCTATTCCACGCCACACTACAAGTACTGGTACTCGCAGCGATCATGTTACCGAGCCTTTAAGCTCTTCTAACGACCTTACGTCACTCACTAATAGCGCCGGATAGATTACTGAGCTTTACGGAGAAGAGGGAAAAGTTTTGACGGGATTTCGATGAACGTATTCCTCGTCCAAACGGACAGTCCGCAAAAAACGAGTCCTGACTATACATTTTTTGAGGCTTCGAACAACACAAGTTAGACTTATTGAAAAAATACACGCAATGAATATTTGTATGGCTTACAGATTTTACGTTTGGGTTCTGGCTCTTATTTATTTATTTATGGATCACCAACAGATGGTACCTATAGCTAAACATGATTGATGTTTAGTAAGGTAACAATTTAATAATACTGCACACCTAATTAAAGGTAAACACCGCATGCTTCATGTTTAAAAGAGAGATTAAAATGTTTCGAAATTATGAGTGTTAGAGTAGGGTAACGTAATTTTTTTTTTTTAAAAGCAGTTTTTTCGAATGATAATACTTGACATTTTTGGATTGAATCTTAGGTGGGAAGCGTGGGTTTAGAATGCCTTCTTTTGAGAGGCTTCTTAGATATCAATAGGTACACTTAACACCGGCTATGGTCTCCAGTTTAACTCTTTTCTCTTTGTTAAACTCTCCTACCCCTTCCTCTCATCTTATTTCTCATTTACAAGTTCTATAATCTTCTCTTACTCTGCCCTACTCCAACTTCTGATTTTGTAGATCTACAGTCTATTCTTCTGTGGAATGCACTACCTCTTGATATCAGGACGGCCACCACTCAATATGCATTTAAGCGGAAATTGCGGAATTATTAACAAATAGCAGAGTTTTCATTAACCCCCTTTTATACATTTTTATTAACACATATTGGTATGTATACATATGTATGTAAGTTTATTTTAGTTATTTGTATAGTCATAATCTTTTTATATACATTGCATTATGCACCTGCCATGTTATTTTGTCACCACCCATGGGTGACTGGTAGAGAATGCCTAAAGCATTAGGTAAGTCTTTTTCCTTTGTACCTTTAAAATTTAAGTTAATAAATAAACCTAGGATTTATATTACCACAGAACAGTGCTGATTCTCACCAGTAAAGATTAGTTAATCTTAGGCTTTACTGTTAAATCCTAGAATATTCCTTCTTTATTTCGGCTTTCACAGTAACACGAACATTTTTTACATAGTATTCGCCTTTTAATATCGAAAAACTTCGCTGAAAAGCTTTTCACAAATAGGCAATAACTCTCTTTTCCGTTACTGCCGAAAAACCGAATATGCAAACAGGAAAGTGAATCCATCCAAAGTACACAGTGATATAGCATTTGGATACGGTGACGTCATTCAGAGATTACACCTCTCTGAGCATGTCTGACTCGGGCGCTATGCCGAACGAAACATGACAATGTATGTGATTGGCGTGATTTTATTGTAACTTTGATGGTTTTCCGATTCCCTGGTAAAGCATTAATGGGAGTCAGTCGCGTGATTACCCCATGCACCGGAAAGCTCATTGTAGATCAAAATTGTGTTTTACTTTTTTAGCTTAAATGATTACTTTAAAAGATATTACGTATTTAAAATTACACACAACTAAAAAAATCCTTGCAGCGAAATGTCTGGCACCACCCCGCGTCCCCCCGCGCTTCTTCTTGCTTATAAAATACGTATCGCGGGCACTGTACATTGTGCTCGATCTTGAAGAGGGTGTTCACTTTCCTACAGAATTTCTCAATTCCTTGTAGCCCTCTTGACTCCCCCCACATAAACTGGTGTTGAAAGAAGGGAGTCCTATTATTTTATTACCGAACCTTAATCCACCCAAACTGTGCAATGGAACACGTTTCCAAGTAAAATCTTTAAAAACCTACATAATAGTGTGCACTATTATGACCGGATGTGACACTGGAGAAGTTGTTTTAATTCCCCGGATTCCATTAATACCTACTGATTTACCGTTTCAATTTTAAAGACTGCGATTTACAGTGAAACATTATTTTTCAATGACCGTGATTAAGTCACAGGGGTCAAACATTCCATTTTACAGGTTTAGATTTAAGCGTTCAATGTTTTTCACATGGACAACTAGGTAGGTATATGTAGCCCTTTCACGGATTAACATCATCAAAATCTGTTTGTACTGTTATTGAAAAATCTGCTGTAGTCATTAGTAACTGACAGTTTAATCTGATTCAAGATGAAACTTTTGTATAAATATTAAACGCACTTTTTGTAACGACGTCCTATCAATGTCAAAGCACCAACAATTGTTCAAAGAACCTGTGCGAAGCCGGGCCGGGTCGCTAGTCAACCATAATAAAGTTAATATATCAAGTTTGACTGTTATTATAAAAATATTTGCTTTCTATCCATTTAAACTTTAACTGTGCCGAATTTCATTCTCCTCCGTCCACTTATTTTTTGTGAAAAGGGTAACAAGGTTTTTGCTTCACGTATATAGATTTTATTCTATTGGATCCCGTCGTGTCAGAACAGAGTGCATCTGTCGCGTGCACTATAATATCGCCTGTGTAGGTAGTTGGCTAATCTTCGTTGTGTTTACCGTTGAAACTTAAGTTGGAACCTAACTTCGATTGTATAAAATTTTGCGTGCCTGTCTCAAGGCAGAATATACATGACTCATTTCTGACTGTATTTACCACCTGTATTTTTATTGTACCTGCATTCGTGCAAATAAATGATTGATTGATCGATGGACTAATTCATTTATTTTATTACGCCTCAACAGCTAACTGGAATTGGGTGAAACTGACGACTGGCATATAGGCAAGCCATGGTGTTGATTTAAATGCTTGCGGCAAAGTTATTAATTATACTTATTGAGTGGTGTAAAGACGCTGAGTACATTTGAATATATGTTTTTTGTTTTATAAGGATAACTAGCAACGTGGGTAGAATTCACATTGCTAGCAATCTTGTTAACCCCTCCAAATAAGCTAAATATGCTTGAGTCTGGAGTAAGTTCATGACAATAGTGTAATGGGTGGGGTTCGAACTCGTGACCTCTCGATCACAAGTGCGACACCTTAACCATTTGGCTATTGACGATTATTTATTTTATTAAACTTCAACAGCTAACTGGAATTGGATGAAACAGGCAGGTCATGATGTTGGAAACCCAGAATGTTCTTGGAATCGATTTCGGCAATGTTAAGTAAGCATTGGAATAACATAAACGTCCGTTAAGATTAGAATCCTAATTCCTAGTAATATTATAACTGCCTCCGTGGTCGAGTGGTTTGGCGTTTGCTTTGTGACCCGGTGGTCGTGGGTTCGATTCCCGCGGGAAGAAAACTTTGTAAAGTTGTTTCCAGTTTGTCTAGGACATTGCAGGCCTGAATCACCTGACTGTCTGATAAAAAGATGGTTCCGTGCTTCGGAAGGCACGCCGTTGGTCCCGTTCGCCAAATGGCGGTCGTCAAAATAGACCACGTCAGAGGCCCTAGAGGCGGTCTAGAAACTCTGACACTAGGGTGAATGGGGTCGTTAGACCTCACTTACCCACACGATAAGAAGAAGATTGTGAAAGTTTCTATGTTTGTGTTTCAATCTCGCAAAACGTAACTGAGGTCACAACTAGCGTGAATAATTGGGCCCAACATTATACTTAAACCATCGATTTACCATCGACTCGAAGAAAAAGAAGGCGTAAGTGATTTGCACGAACATTGGCACTCGTATACAACGTGTTACGGAAACCCCATATCTATCCAAAAGGGCTGAAGACTACATCTGGTATGGAGTCTATAATCTATATGCTCAGTTTCAGCGCAAAACAAAGTGACTCAAAAATTGATACCAAATTATTGATTTCATATGTTTCTTGAATACCAATCATAACAAACGTGTCACAGCATTACGGGGGTCAATAACTTTCCACGTCACTTGCCAATAATACGATAATTCTCTTCGTTCTTCTTAATTTGAAAAAATTGGTCTGTGGTATCAATGTATTGAAATTTCTAACCTTACCATTTCTTTTTTTTATCACCCAAAGAAGCCGTGCACTTGGTGTATACCCATTAAATTACACGTATTGTTTACAACCCAGAATAACACATGTTCCATGTCGGGAAAATGTACGAGAAATCCATGCGAGTGAAGTCACGGGCTACAGTTAGTAACTTAATATAAACCGTAATATTTAGTTATTATAATCCCTACGTACGTTAATCGAGCGAGGTATGGCAGATTGTTGTATCGAATACATAATGAGGTGTGGTGTATTTAGTTACTATTAATAGTCAAATATAATTTGAAAATTAGTTTGGGAAGCTGTGTGCGTTCTGCTAATGAATATTCGGTTTCGCATCAGATATATCGTCACGCATATAACAGGTTACTGTGGCTTAGGAATATAATCCTTACATATTATAAAATAATGTCTCCCGCCGCCGCGCCGGCCGTGTCTGTCTGTTTGCAATTAAGTCGAAAACTTCACAAATGCATAGAGTAAGTAATTCATGAGAAAGATTTAGTGTTTAATTTATTAGTATGGACCGTGCGAAGCTGGACGGGCTCGCTTGTGTAGAATTTATGGTTTATAGTGAATGCCTGAAATGTACAGACGCCAGCACATGAAGCTACCCGAAACTGTCAAATTTTCCCAATCAACCTTGAACCTATTTCTTTAACAATAAAGTTGAAAATCTATTAAAGAAATTTGACAGATTGTTGTAGCTTGATTACCATCCTTAATCTTATGAATATTTTACTTCAGTTAGGATCTATTAGTTAAATCATCATGTACAGAGGATAAAAGTAGCTTCCCAAACATACCTTTTTTGGTGTTAAATATTTTGAGGTGATAGAATGTTTTGTTAAAAGCTCTTAGTATCCTACTAATAACTAAATTTTGAGCGTAGTTTGTACAGGTACATCGAAAAGCTAAGTGTGCCTAATACGTATCAATTAAGATAACTATTATTTTCGCGTTAAAAAAACAACTGTTGTCAACATATTTCTCACATGATTTAACCAGTACGAATTGTATGGACTTTAAAAGTAACGTTGACCTCTAAGTTTGTTACGGTGTTTCTACACTTCTGGTATTTCTTTTCAGGGTAGCTAGGAAACACCTGCCTCATTTACACTGGTCAGCAAATAAACCGAGCCACCCGCTACCTAGGAACTCTGATTCGATTTTCTCAAAGAGTATAAAACTTACAACTATCAACGTTATACCTACAAAAAGTGCGTTTCCTGGTGATTAAAATGACTACAAATGAATTCGAAAGTACCGTCAACTCGCATTGTAATCAAGCAACAAACACAATGCTAACGATTTGCTCTGTTTTCACCAGAGTTTGAAATTAGCGTTCTTTTTCTCTACAATGAGGGTAGTCGGATATTTCTTATCATTTCTTTAGTTTTTGTCCATCGTTTGCTCAGATGCGTGTGTTTTTGCTACTTTTTTCGATTAATAATGGATACAACACCTCAGGAAGCAGCTCAAGCTGTAGCATTACTTCAAGCAGGCATTGCGCAACGTGAAGTCGCTCGAAGGCTTCGAATCAGCAGATCTTCGGTGCAACGAGTTTACAGACGATACCTAGAGACTGGAGCATTTGATCGCCGTCCAGGTACGGGCAGACCTAGGGCTACATCAGCAGCAGATGATCGCTATATTCACCTTACTGTTCTGCGAAATCGCCACCTCAACGCAGTTCAAGTCCAACAAAGTCTGCGTGACGAACGCCAAGTGGTCATAAGTTCAGATACCGTCAGAAGGAGACTTGCTGAATGGAACCTAACCCCAAAAAGAGCTGCAACAGGCCCAGCATTAACGGTAGCACACCATCGAGCACGACTTGAATTTGCTCGAGAGCATAGGGATTGCACATTAGAGCAGTGGAGTAATGTACTCTTCACTGATGAGACCAGGGTGAGTCTACATGGAAGTGATCGACGTCAGAGAGTATATCGTCGCCCTGGAGAACGTTATTCTCAGTGTTGCATCGAGGAAACTGTTGCTTATGGCGGAGGATCTGTAATGGTCTGGGGCGGCATCTCGTTAACAGCACATACAGCGTTAGTTTTCATCGAACCGACGGGCTGTACACGTGGACTGACTTCTCATCGCTACATTACTGAAATCCTCGCAGACCATGTGGTACCTTACGCAGGATATATCAGACAGGATATGCAATTGATGCAAGATAATGCACGGCTTCATGTTGCTCATGTGGTGACCCAGTATCTACGCGATGTCAGCATTCGTACGATGGACTGGCCAGCTCGAAGCCCGGACTTGAATCCGATAGAACACTTATGGGATGAGCTGAAACGTCGGGTTCGAGCCCGGGTACCTGCTCCAACAAGGCTTCCAGAGCTGCGAATCGCAATTGAAGAGGAGTGGAATACAATTCCTCAAGATTTTATCGTCAGGCTCGTAAGGTCGATGAATACAAGGATGCTGGCAGTTATCCGAGCAAGGGGAGGGAATACGGAATATTGATCAAAAACTTTTATTTTTATTTTATCTTTGTTTTTGGCTTTAATTTTTTTTTTTCACTTTATCATTACTAACGATTGTCACGACTGGAAAACGACTCTTCTTTGTAAAATCCTTAATAAAGACTGAAATATTGATTAAACCCAATGAGTTTCCTTTCATTTTAATCACCATGAAACGCACTTTCTGTAGGTACAACTTTGATAATTGTAGGTTTTTTAGTTTTTGAGAAAATCGAATTAGAGTGCCTAGGTAGTGGGTGGCTCGGTTTATTTGCTGTCCAGTGTAGTTTAAATTTAAAACGAAAGAATAAGAATAATTTATTTCACACGCTTAGGTACCTACACACAATCATCAGTGTTGCCTTGGCTCTTGTACTAGGAAAATTGTATCACAAGAGCCAATAATTGTCATTTACCAAAAAATCAATACTACCACACTAATATAGCATCTAAGTTTATACCCCTACTAACTCATAACTTATAATAGGTACATATTGTTACGCCAGTCGCTTAGCGAAGTACGTCGAGAAACTTCGACAGAAATCTAGAATGTTCGAGACACTAACGCCACCTGGCGGCGAGTAGCAGTACTGAGTATATCGAGAAAGTTCGACTGTCTTCTAATACCTTCGAGACACTAACGCCATCTAGCGGCGAGTAGCAGTACTGAGTATCTCGAGTAGCTTCTGGAATATTTTTGGCAGTATAAACAGTGAGTCGATTTTACAAGAATGTTCTAGAACTCATAGACCGGGGTATAAATAGATCGCAGAGGAACGCAGACGGCAGTCTTGTTACAAGATACGAGGCAATACAATCTGAGATCTACAAGTGAATTTCAGTGCGATTTAATTTTTATTTTTGTATTTATTTAATTAAAGTGTTAATTTTGGTTTAATTGGTGTAAATTATTTCTATCCCGAAGCCCAGCTCGTAACTATATTAGGGACTATTAAATCTGAAAATAAAGTACCTGTTTTTTTTTTCAATCAATCAGTCAATTTATATATTTCAGGCAACTTGGCCAATACAAATAAAATACATCCTATTACAATAAATAAACATATACATACTATACATACATACATATTGGCATCGTGTGCCGTGCGGTGTCCGGTAACCGGTCTCGAAAACGCCGCAACATTACGCCTCTCGGTCAAAATTCCTCCTTCAAGAAAGTTGACAGATGTTCGGTCGGCACTCTCACCACAAAAGGGCTGCGCCTTTTTAAGGTTTCCCCCCGATAGCAAAAAAGTTACTTACATGAGGAGATGAGATGGACTTCCTGCTCTCCGTGTTGCTGGCTTGTCTGGAGAAGGAGGGCGCGTGGATGCTGAGAGGGGAGCCTGGCTCCGAGTCCGTCTTGCCTTCGTTACTGCTGTTACCAGCTTCCTGTCAGTAAGGATGGTAGGTTTTAGTGAATAGGCTGGACTTGGAGTTTTTCGTTTATTTACTAAAAGGTCTAACATGCAAGAAAATATAGATTTAAGTATGAAAAGGGTTTCGGTTTTTTACCAATAGGGATAATCGATTCTTGTTTCTGGATGACTGATCAAAAGTACCTTCACACGGGACTTCGCTAACGTGGAGTTTATCACGGTGGATATATAACCCTCTTTCATTTGCAGTTGGGTGATTAGCAGTCAATAACCTTTCTCAAGCTTCAAGCTACTTCTATAGCAAATTTCATCCAAATCCATTCAGGACTTTTGAAGATTAGCGCATTTAAACAAATAAACTTTTCCTATTTATAATATTAGTATTTTTATTAATTGATTAATCGCCAACTTGCAGTAACAGTAAATACAGTATGGATACGATCTATAACTTGTATGTGTGGTATATACAGTATGACGTATACGACATATATGCAATAAATGAAAACACTGGCAATAGTCAACATCTTTTTGTATGGGACCAACACTTAAATCGCGAAAAAAAAAAAACAACTGTTCAGTACATTTGGTCGACTTATGCTATGTAGTCTTAGTTTTTTTTAACGATTTCAGTGTTGGCCTCATTTAAAAAGTTGTTCATTATGATGAGTATTGCCAGTGTTTTCATTTATTGCATACTAGCTTTTGCCCGCAACTTCGTTCGCGTGGGAGGCTTTTCCCACGTAAATCCCGATCCCATGGGAATTTCGGGATAAAAATACCCTATGTCCGTCTCCCAGTTCTAAGCTACCTCCCTCCCAATTTTCAGCTAAATCGGTTCAGCCGTTCTTGAGTTATAAATAGTATAACTAACACGACTTTCTTTTATATATATAGATTTGTGTGTTTATTTTTTGTTTATGTGTAAATGTATCTCTATATGGACTTTGGTCTGAAAATAAAGTATTTTATATATCGTAATCGGACGGGGTAGCTGAAGAAGCTCGCGCTCGGACGCCCCGCATTTTTATACCTTCGGCTGCGAGACGCGTCGGGCGCGGCGACCGATTCTCAAAAATAATCCTTATAGCATGATTCAGTATTCACGCGCGATGGCTTATTATTAGCGTATTTCATGTATAACTTTGGTGTTTCTATAGCGATTTATATGATTCTTTTTTATGGAATAGTTAATAATGTTAACTTTTTCAATTAGGGGTGACTGAGAGTGTTATAGAGAGAGAGAGAGAGAGAGAGAGATCTTTATTTGTTGTATAAACGTAAGAGTACACAAATATTATAATCAGAAAGCTTCGAACTGCTAAGCTATCGGGAGTTACACGTGTTATTGTGAGTCAACCATAAAAGATAGACATATGCTGTCGTGGGATATTTTTTATATAATTTTAAGGAGAATATCCGACATGAACTGATTTCTGTGTAGCTTTAACCATTAAGGTTGCACACGCGACGGAAGCTTAAAAAATGGAGTAACTTCTCCCGTTTTCCCAACATTTCCCTTCACTGCTCTGCTCCTATTGATTATAGCGTGATGAAAAGTATACTATAACCAGCTCAGGAGTATGAAAAATAATTGTACCAAGTTTCGTTAAAATCCGTCGAGTAGTTTTTGTTTCTATAACGGTTATACAGACAGACAGACAGACAGACAGACAGACAAAAATTTTACTGATTGCATTTTTGGCATCAGTATCGATCCCTAATCACCCCCTGATAGTTATTTTGGAAATATATTTCATGTACAGAATTGACCTCTCTACAGATTTATTATAAGTATAGATATGTCGTATACGTCATACTGTATATACCACACATACAAGTTATAGGTTAAATACTTAACAGTTACATAAAACACTGAAAATTAAAAAGAATAAATCAAAACAAATATTTCTACTTGTTTTTAAGTATTTTATTGTGTTATTAATCAACAAAATTGACTTACATTATACAGAACTAAGTAAGGGCGGAACAATAAATTAAAATAAAGAGCTTAGTTTAACTAATGGATGTCTCAGTTTAAATTACTTTGGATTACTTAAAGCTTTCAAAAACCAAAACCATATAAATACTGTGATACTTCACTGCTTTTATCTTTTCCAATTTTAGAATATAATAACCACTTTTTTTATTCAGTCTCCGGCAGAGAATTCCACAGCTTGGCTGTGCGCACAATAAATATGGAGGAGAAGCGCTTGGTTCGACAAGACGGTATATCAACGAAGTGTGGATGGCACTCAATTGAAAAAATTGCTTGTATTGTGCAAGTCATGCTTTCCTAATGACGACTTTACTACTACGTCACGTTCTTACATATTTGTTTAAGGTTTGACTTTAGTATCCTTTTATGAGCTTGTTTAATGAAATTTCAAAAATAATAAAAACATATGATATCACTAAAAACTACTGCAATCAATAAATTTTATAAAAAGATGAAAGTAAAAGTGTAGGAGTACTATGAACTTTATTTTTTTATGCGATAGAAATGATGAGTTTAGACCTTTATTAATCCCAAGTAAATCATTGGATGCTTTACTAACTTAACAATAAACTAAAATAAGCTGAAGTTAGATAACGAAATATATTGCACTAATATCTCATCAAAATAGTGAAAATAATTTTAAGTAAAAAAAAACTACCGTAATATAATTTGTCAAAACACACCTCAATCAATTTTCGCCCTAAATCATTCCCTACTCACAAAGTTGTACCTCAAAGATAATTATCAAAGGCTTCCTTATCAGCCATATAATTAGAATTCCTTGTGTAGATGTGTGATTAGAATTCCAATGTACATATAAAACACATAGTCAAACATCCTGGTAGAAACTAATATCCGTCCGTATGAATTACTATCCGGCTCGATGAGGGTCGAATACTTGTGATAAAAAAGGTGGGCAGTCCAACGTGATAGAAAATATATATTTAAGTTTGAAAAGGGTTTCGATTTGATACCAAATGGGAAAACTGATTCTTGTTTCTGGATGACTGATCAAATAATGTACCTTCACTTCTTTGTTTCTGCTTAAATAACGTGACATGACAACTTGACAGCTAGCAACGAAAATAAATAACAGGACTTTTAAACGAAGTAAATGATACAATTTATTTACTTATTGACATACCAACGTACGCATTCGGTGGTAAACTTACATTTCAATTGAGTCGGAAGAGATATTCTAATAGTCACTATATCAAGTACCTACAGGCACAGCACTCAAAAATATTAAAAAAAAATGTTATATACTCGTACATTACTAGTTTAAAATAAATGCCTAAGTGCTTAAATGAAACACTTAACAGGATATTTAAATGTAAACTTTTCAATTTTCTCTTAAGTATGTACCTAAATGCTTCTATGCTCCTAATGATTGTTATGAATTGTCAATGAAATTAAATTTGACATTGTATATTAACTGACTAAAATATGGTATTGTGTATTCTGACTAATTATGTTATCGGTGTATAATTTACTAGTACTCACGCGGGGCTTCGCTCCCGTGGATTCTATCACGGTTTAAACATAACTCTCCTTTTTTGCAGTCGCGTAAAAAGTAGCCTATAACCTTCCTCAAGTTTCAAGCTACTTCCATACCAAATAGCATCCAAATCCACCCAGTACTTTCGAAGATTAGCGTGTTCAAGCAAACAAACAAACAAACTTTTCCGCTTTATAATATTAGTATAGATTAAAAAATATATATTTATTAATTTCCTTACATGACATCGTGTATTATTGTTTGTACGCCGGAAACGGCAGACTTTTTTTTTTATTACGTATGAGCCCGCTCCTGACCTCGATCACACCTGATGGTAAGTGTAAGATGAGGTCTACGATCGAACGAGCGAGCCCAGAAAATGCCTATTCACTCTTGCTTTAAAGGCTCACGGGTCATATGTGGCAGGGAACACAGAAGCCGGCAGAGAGTTCCACACCTTGGCTGTGCGCACAATGAATGTTGAAGAAAAGCGCTTAGTACGACAAGACGGTATATCGACCAAGTGTGGATGGTATCCTGCGGTACGTCTGGTAGACCGGTAGTAAAAGGGGGATGAAGGGATCAGGTCGTGGAGCTCCTGCGCACACTCTCCGAAGTACAGTCTGTAGAAGATAGACAGGCAAGCAACGTTTCGCCGGTGAGCCAGGCTGTGAAGCTTACCCGCCAGAACCTCGTCACCTATGAGCCTTTTGGCTCTGCGTTCGATCGAGTCAAGTGCAGCTAGCTGGTATTTGGCTGAGCCATCCCACAAGTGACTGCAATACTCCATACAGGAACGGACCTGTGCTTTATATAAATTTAAAAGCTGTTCAGGTGTGAAGTATTGCCTCACTTTCTGTAGGATGCCCAGCTTTTTGGCTGCAGTCTGAGCTTTAGACTCAATGGTTGAGCCGAAGTTGAGGTCAGACGTCAACTCCATGCCCAAGAGCTCCAGGCGGTCGGTAATAGGTACAGATGCACCTCTGAAAGTAGGAGACCATTCAAATTGGCTCCTTTTAGCGGAGAAAAGACAAGCCTGTGTTTTTAAAGCGTTGAATTTGACCAGATTGTCATCGCCCCATTGGGAAACGAGATTTAAGGTCAAATTTGTTCGCTCTACCATGGCCTTTCTAAGAGCGGCTATTTCGTCCCTACCAGCTCTAGCACTGGACAAGTATCTCTCTGAGACTGTGCTGTCATCCGCGTACCCAATAGCTCCCAACTGGAGCAGGTCGTTGATATGAAACAAAAGTAGAGTCGCAGAGAGAACAGACCCCTGAGTAACACCGGCATTAATAGCCATTCGATCCGATGCGCAGCCATCGATGACCACTCGGATCGACCGTTCACTCAAAAAGTCACAAATCCAGTTGCATAAGCTAGCAGGGACACCGTATCTAGGAAGCTTGCTCAGCAGACTAGCGTGCCAGACCCTGTCAAAGGCCTTTGAGATGTCGAGGGACACGGCAAGGGCTTCGCCGTGTGTTTCAATGGCCTCGCCCCAGCAGTGCGTAGCATACACAAGAAGATCTCCGGTTGACCGACCACGGCGGAAGCCATACTGGTGGTCACTGAGGAGCTCATTGTCTTCAAGGTATGCCAGCAACTTACTGTTGAGTACCCTCTCCATAACTTTACATAGTATGGAGGTCAAGGCAATTGGTCTATAGTTTGCAGGGTCGGCACGGCTACCCTTTTTGGGTACTGGTTGCACATTAGCCAGCTTCCACGACACCGGCACCACTCCGGTTTTAAGAGAAAGGCGATACAGGCGAGTCAGTACAGGAGACAACTCCGGGGCACAGTTTTTTAAGACTCGAGCTGCTACTCCGTCCGGCCCACTGGCTTTGTTCACATCAAGACTGGAAAGGACTTTACGGACTTCCTTAACATGAAGTGCAATTTCCGGCATCACGGAGCCACAATGAGTTGTTTCAGTTGGTATTTTAGACGCCGTGTCGAGACGTGAACTTTCTGCAAAGAGGGAGGCAAATAAATTTGCTTTTTCTTGTGCTGTGTGAGCCAGTGTTCCATCCGGTCTTAACATAGGAGGCAGCGAAGGACGGCAAAAGTTCGACTCGACCGATTTGGCGAGGGACCAAAACTGCTTGCTGCCCGAAGGGTAGGTTGCCAATTTAGCCCCGACTTGTCCAACATTAGTAGGAACCTTTATGAAAAACTATCTTTTGCCCGCAACTTCGTTCGCGTGGGAAGTTTTTCTCGCGTGAATCCGGATCCCGTGGGAATTTCGGGATAAAAAGTATCCTATGTCCGTTTCCTGGTTTCAAGCTACCTCCCTTCCAATTTTCAGCCAAATAGGTTCAGCCGTTCTTGAGTTATAAATAGTGTAACTAATACGACTTTCTTTTATATATATAGACTAGCTGCTGCCCACAATTCGTGCGCGTGGGAGGATTTCCCGCGTAGATCCTGATCCCGTGGGAATTCCGGGATAAAAATTAGATAGTAGCCAATTCTCAGACCTACTGAATATGCATATAAAATTTGGTAAAAATCAGTAAAGCCGTTTCGGAGGAGTAAGGTAACTAACATTGTGACACGAGAATTTTATATATTAGATGTAACGATTTTGTATTAATATTTCGACAAAAAAATAATTATGATATATTATTCTGGTGGCTTTTATTTTGCAAATATGGGTAACATATTTTACACAAGCTAACTTATAGCTTTTTTTTTAGTTCATCAGTTCAGCCATATTTCGCCTTTCGGCATGGAAATATTATTAATTTAATGACATTATTATGAATTCCTTTCACATAAGTAAAAAAAGACTCTCTTTTGTTAAAATATTTCCTAGCTTTGTGTTTTAAAATGAGCACACTAAGCGTAGGACGACCAAAAGAAATGTAAATAACCTAATTAAGTTGTCAGAAAAACCAGAAAACGTTGCTGTAACAGCATAAAGTATCGTAGAAGGGCAACTAAGGACAAATAATAAGGGCTATTGAAGGAATACCGTAGGGTATTCCTTCAATAGCCCTTTACGTTCCGGGGTCACGGTAATGAAATAAGTCCCACGACCCCGGCAGGCTTCGGCCCTCTACAGGGGGGGCCTCGTCATATTGCTGACGCTCTTTGAGGCGCGCGTGGAACACAACGCGCCGTCGACCCGGGCATGGTCCATGGTCGGCCAGCGAGTTGCCCTTTACTCGCTGTCCGCATGCCCGCGGCGAGTTGACTACTTGGCAAAAATTGTTTGAAACGCTTCAAAACGCTTCACGTGTACTACTAAAATAATATTTTATTAATTACTTAACCTTTCAATTAAAATATAAGTATATTTTTAATTTATTAAAAAACTATTGCCTAAATCGTGGCATTGAGTTTTGAGTGACTACGTATGACGTCATCGTTCAAAAAACAACTTTCCATTTGGCACATAAAAGTACTTCGGGTATTTTATGATATTTTACTCTATTATGAACGTGAAAAATTATGATCAGTGCTGTGCAGTATCTTGTTGTGGGTATACTACTATAAAAACGCCCACGAAACTATTTATTCATGTCCCTTTAAAAAGAGATATTCGCAAGAAGTGGTTAGAACTTGCTCAAATTAATGCAAAAATGTATCAGCCAAATCAAATTTATTTTTTGTGAAGATCATTTCGATGTAAGTAAAAAGTTATCGCAATACCTATTATTATTTACATAATATTATTGTACTTAATAATCCTAACCATTTTAAAGGTTATGTTATGAATTTATTGAAGAAGTAGGTACTACAATAATATATAAGTATTTATGTTTCAGCTCTCCAATGACATGGAGAACTACACGGAATATCATTTGTTAGGTTCTGTTAAAAGAATATTAAATAGTTAATGCATGAATTGGCCCAGGTGAACTTACCACAGCCACTCCCCGAACTGCTTTAAAAAAAAGAAAAAGGAACTCATCGAACAATTATTACAGGACGATAAGACAAATGAACCAGAAGAAGTTAGTAAGAAGTTAGTTAGTTATTCTTTTCTTGTTTTGTCTTACGCACGAACCAAAGATAACCTGTCAGCTGTCAAAATATTGAACGATGACGTCACGTTTTCTGATTGGTGTTTCTAATCACGTGACTCACAGATAAAAAATCTAATATTTCTCAAGAGAAAATAAAATAAATTAATAATAATCTTTCTTTCATTTGTACTATTTTGTGCTTCATATCAATTGATTTACAT
Source organism: Tholera decimalis (assembly GCA_943138885.2). Taxonomy (NCBI): domain Eukaryota; kingdom Metazoa; phylum Arthropoda; class Insecta; order Lepidoptera; family Noctuidae; genus Tholera; species Tholera decimalis. The sequence goes on along the minus strand of OW964568.2, from coordinate 5,306,969 downwards.
AATTAAATAGTTATTTCAAATTTTTAAACATACTGTCACCTCGCGGATTATGACGAGGGTTGCCTGCGAGGAATGTCTTGAAGCGAACAAAGTTTGTTTAATTATGTTTAATAGACTCACGTTTGACACTATCTCACCTGATGGTACGCGATAATGAGTCGAAGATGAAGCACGTTTATCTAGAAGTAACCGATTCGCTATTGACTTAAAGATATCCAGGTTATAGCTATCAGGAAACACAGACTCCGGCAGGGAATTCCACTCTTTAGCTGTACGCACAATGAAAGAATACGCAAAATATTTTGTGCGTATGGGTGGGATGTCCACCATGGAACGCTGGGGCATCACTGTTCGATTCTATTTGAAGGTACAATACATGTTTCGTTTTGCAAAACATGATTATTTTAATTTCATCCATACCTACGCACGCTTGTTTGTGTATAACTGATCGATGTATAAACAAAGTTACATTTTAATTTTGAGATTCATAAGTATATTTTTATTTTTTTTGTAAACTATAAAAGTGATTTTTTTTTTTATTTGAATAGTGAAAGGAATTATATTTATTTAATAAAGGTACATAATTATTTACTAAAATACTTAAAATACGAACAAAGTGTATACTTTTACTTTACTTTGTATAGTTTACATTTTGAAGATATTTAAAGAATAGTTTAAAATAATGAAGCAAAGGTAACCTCAAAAGTACTGTTGACATTATTATAAAAAATCGTTGGCGTTTATATATAATTTTCAAAATCGTGTTTAGAACACAAAATAATCCAATATAATTGTAGTTTATTTTGGGACACGAAAATTAAAAGTCAACTCCAGATCCTATACATATGTACATGTATTTGGCCATTGTTCCTTGAATTAATCTTTTTTAAATACTCATTTCCAATGTTGATTCCATGTCTACAAGCAGTCTGGCAACCTCGTTTCGGCATTGCTAACCTCAAAACGAATGCAAATATGCCTATTATAAAGAATGTATTTCCCTTCTTTTAATTATAAATTTTGTTATAACAGCAATAACTGTGAACTATTCAATCAACAACCTACTTAACATGGTTCATGACATCCAGCCCAGTCGGTTGATAGCAAGATGGACAGTGAAGGCTTAGCAATAGAGTTGCATCAGTTATCCTTCTGGGAAACAAACCCCACAACAAGCGCGGGCATGCGGACAGCGAGTAAAGGGCAACTCGCTGTCCGACCATGGCCATGCCCGGGTCGACGGCGCGTTGTGTTCCACGCGCGCCTCAAAGAGCGTCAGCAATATGACGAAGCCCCCCCTGTAGAGGGCCGAAGCCTGCCGGGGTCGTGGGACTTATCCCATTACCGTGACCCCGGAACGTAAAGGGCTATTGAAGGAACACCGTGGATTTTAGTCAGTACAAGTCTGACAGTCCCTCCGGCCCTGCCCGGGGTGGGAGGACTTATTTGATGATTTTACCACGTAAAAAAAAAAGCACATTCACAAAGTGCTCGGGAAACAAGGATTTTCTACAAAGCGGCACACCACAATTTATGTAATTAGGTATTTAAATTAGCTTCACTTGTGATGCATAGTTGCTTTGAGTCTGTACTTGTGATTACCATAATCTCGTGCCTTTGATATATGAAGTACAAGGGCCAGTATGTGAGAAGTATAGCTTTAGTTTAGCGAAAAGGAGAACTTAATGTAAATAGAGATTGGACAAATAAAAGATGCCACTTTTATAGCTAGCTCATTTTAAACGTGAAATTAAATATTTAATGTAAATAATAATAATAATTCTTTGTAAAAATAATAATGCTTTGCTTTGTACAGTCGCCAGCACATCAAGGTATCCGAATCTGTCAAATTTGCCCAATTGAGTTTGAACCTTATAATGTTATAATAAAGTTGTAAATCTATTAAATTATTTTGACAGATGGAGAAGGTTGATGTGCCGGCCACAGTACTTATTTGATAGTCATTATAGGTTGTCAAACGCTAGAAAAACTGACACAGTCTTGTCAAGGGATACTGTGTCACACTGTCACCTGGCTAATGAATAGAATAATATAATAAAATATTTATTGAATTCAACTAAATTACATGACATCGTTATGAGACAACATTTTTGAACGTATGTATGTAAACTAAACTATGTAGTTGAACACTGGTACCCAAAGTAAGATTTAACTTGTGTTTTAGGTACCACAGCTCTCGCAATTTAACAGGACGTAAACTTAAGTCTATAAAATTAAACCGTATGAGTGAGTTACTTAAAAAATATTCATTGTTTTAAACAGTAGTAGAAAAAAATTGGCCAAGTGCGAGTCAGACTCGCCCATGAAGGGTTCCGTAGTAACTATAATAATATTATATACTTACTATGTATATTTATTTGACGAAAAAAACCTTACTAACTCCTTAAAACTAGCTTATTTACATTTTTTACAATTACGCCAAATAACTTTGTTTTTCATAGTGTTTGTATGAATTATAAAGTTATATAATTACGGTTTTAAAAAATATGCTGTATCACAAAAACTGCTAACCCGATCTCGTTCAAACCAATTTTGGTTGAAAGTTTACATTAAGATCTACAGACATATATTTTTTTTAGATTTATCACTCCATTATTTTAGAATTTTGTTTTTTAGAACGAATTATTAACAATGAGTATATGTATGAGAGTGTGTATGTGTCTGTGAATGTGTACGTGCGTGTGTGTAATCGTGTGCGTGTTTGCTTGAGCATTAGGTTTGATAAGTAAAGACTCCGTGTAAGAGTAGTCCTTCTGTAGATGCCACTCAGTTAACTTTGTTTTAAGAGCATGTGTTATTAGGATTATTATATTTAAGACTTTATTAATAGGCACTCGCTTCATATAAAAATATAATATAATACATATATATAATACACTAGGTACCTAATACTCAGCTGCATCATAGTTGTGAAAAGGCAGCTGCTGATATCAACAAAGGTAACAAAATTGTTTTTACAAGCTTGTTTTGTTGTCTCGACATGTGCTTCTGGGCGACTAAAGGGTGGCTATCGCTGTGTAGGATGCGCGAGTTACTGAGTTACCAGATGTAAGCGACAGCCGATTTGTAATCGCTGTCAATCAAGCCGATGCACGATGGTGAGATATCCAAGAGAGTCGATTAAGAAAGAAAGAAAATAAAATTTATTTGACCCAGATGTAAAGGCACACAATAAATACAAAAAAAAACTAAAATTAAATAAATTACCTACTCTTATTAATTATTACTCTCTCGGCGATAAGACCGCCATTGTAACAGTTTTTTTTTTGTAATCAAGTGTGATTCAATTATTGGTGTACAATCTATCTATCTACTTAGTTTTTTTTTATGCACCTGCCATGATACCCCTTCACCACTCACTTTGTTTTTGGTTGACTCGTAGAAATGCCTAAGGAATAAGTCCAATTTTGTACCATTTGTGTTACATAAAGTTGTAACAAATAAACTACATACTAAAATAGAATCGGAACCATTACGCGACTAGTTAGTTTTTAATCCCCCTGGGGATTACACTGAATATAACATTGTCAGTGAATCGGATTGCAAACCCCATCGGTATAGCTTACAATTTATGTATCTGTTTCTGAATCCCCTTTACGGGATTATTGAAACTAATTGGTACACGTAAATAGAATGTAGCTTTTGCTGAATGTTACAGAATTCGGATAATATGTGCTTTTTAACTGAATTCAAAAGAAAAGAGGAGGTTCTCAGTTCGTTTTGAACTTTATGTATGTTACCTCATAACTCAAAGACGACTGGACCGATTTGGAAAATTCTTTTTTTGTTCGAAAGGGTATACTTTCTATTTGGTTCCATTGTCATCATGTTAGGATCTGATGATGGAATCATGGAGAAATCGAGGGAACTTATCAAATATTATAGGCACACCTATAGCGTTTAGGGTATTTCTTATAGTACCTTGTGCAATTGCTCTCGAAAAGCACCATTTGGGGAAGTGGAACTGATGATGAAGACCACTGATGGCCACCGCAACTACTCAATAATAAGTATTTCGTGGATTGCATTTCAATTACTTGAATTTGGGAGTCGGTTTTATTTTTTGATAAAAAGTTTTTTTTACTTAGCTTAGCAAACCCTCAAAAGATTCTCATTAGCCTGCACCTGGGGTTGCGGGAATGTTCCAACAAGATACCACGGCCTTAGAACGTAAGGGCAACTGAAGGTACAGAATTTTTAGTCAGTAGAAGTCTGGCACTCTCTCCCGCTTCATAAGCGGGAGAAGACATTAGATGGTTGTCGAAAAATAAATACATTTTACCTACATTGTTTTCATAACTTCAAAGTTCAAAAGATACCTTAGAGTTATCCACACTTGGTCAATATACCGTCTTGTCGTACGAAGCGCTTCTCGTCTACATTTATTGTGCGCACAGCTAAGCTGTAAAACTATCTGCCGGCTTCTGTGTTCCCTGCCACATATGACCCGTCAGCCTTTAAAGCAAGAGTGAATAGGCATCTTCTGGGCTCGCTCGTTCGATCGTAGACCTCATCTTACACTTACCATCAGGTGTGATCGAGGTCAAGAACGGGCTCATTCGTAATAAAAAAAAGAGTTTGTTTCTTTTCAGGGCTGAAGAAACACCGGCCTCATCTAGTTTAAAAAAACCGGCCAAGTGCGAGTCGGACTCGCGCACGAAGGGTTCCGTACCATTTTCTATAAAAACGGCAAAAAATCATGTCTGTTGTATGGGAGCCCCCCTTAAATATTTATTTTATTTTGTTTTTAGTATTTGTTGTTATAGCGGCAACAGAAATACATCATTTGTAAAAATTTCAAATGTCTAGCTATCGCGGTTTTTGAGATACAACCTGGTGACAGACAGACGGATGGACAGACAGCGAAGTCTTAGTAGTAAGGTCCCGTTTTTACCCTTTGGGTACGGAACCCTAATTAACAAAAAAAATACGAATAACCAACTTGCAAAATAAATATCATTAACAAATATCGCTGCCTTTTTTAAGGATGGGTGATCATCCAATGACTGTCTCCCGATCTAGGCGAAGCGGGAGGGTGTGTCAGACTTTTACTGACTAAAACCCATCCGTGTTCCGTCGTATTCCGTTGTGTGTTCCGAGGCCCCGGTAACTCTTTCGAACAATTCCGAAAAAATATTGCTGCTTGTAATTCCGATATTATGAAGGTCGTTACACCCAGGCGTCAGCTGTTAACTAGTTTCTGACAGTTGTCTTTCAACCAATCACAGCAGATTGCTCTCTCTTTCTTGACAGTAAACTCTAAGTTTTTTTTTGATTGATGATAGTATCGCGTTTGACCACCATCTCACCTGATGGTAAGTGATGATGTGGTCGATGATGGAGCACGCTTACCTAAAAGTAACCTTTTCACTCTTGGCTTAAAGACACCTAGGTTATAGCTATCGGGAAACACAGACTCCGCGGCAGGGAATTCCACTCCTTAGCCGAACTTCTTTACAAATACACAAACATGAAATTTCTGTCTGTGATTTCAAAATAACTGTGATTTCTCAAGTAATTAAAGTTATTAACACAATACTAAAACACAAACAAACTTCTTTTTTTTTCGGACTAATCTCTAGAACGGCTGAACTGATTATATAAGATTTTTACTGGACGCTAGACGAGGTTTTAAGGCAACTTATAGGCTTTTCTGTGCTGCAATCCCGTAAGAGGGAACGGGATCTAGGCGTGAAATCCGCGTCAGTAATATTGTTTTCCACGCGAGTGAAGTCGTTTGACCAGTTGAAGGAAAGTCGCACAGTAACGAGACTTGCTTTCAGTGCCGCACTTACGTTATTACGTAAGTGGAGCGCAAATTGACTAAAGCGTACACAGGTAGATTCAAAAGCACTTTTCGATATCACACTGTCAAAGTAGCTCGGAGATGGCATACATTCCGGGGGAAAGAAAGTAAGAAAGGAAGTAAATTTGTTTCACCCAGATGCCAAGGCACACGATAAATACAAATTTAGAGTTATGTACCTATTCGTATGCATTCCACTTCTACCTTTGACAAATCTTTTACTATTCAAGCAGCTCGTTTGTGGAATGCATTACCCATAGAAGTGAGGCGTGCTCAAACGCTACCAGCGTTCAAAAGAATGGTGAAGGAGCATTATCTTTCCCTGTAACTTTTCCCCTTCTTTCTCATCTATGCATGTAATATTTATTAGTATATGATTGTTGTATTGTTTTGTATGTATTTTATATTATTATGTTCAATTAATATTATTTATGATGTATGTACACTGACAGCTCTAAATCTGTCTCCTTTAGTTTTGTCCATCCAAAGGTTGTCTGTAAGAGATCGACGAAGACCGCCCATTGTACACTTGTTTTCATTTTTATATCCAATGAAATATTGAAAGGTGTACAATAAAGTATATAATAAATAAATAAAAACTTAATTAAGTAAAACAGCATTTTAGTTAGGAAAGGCGAAGGACATTATGAATAGGGTAGTTTCCTAAATTAATTTATTTAGTCCGTCACGTAGTTTAAAAAAATACATTGGACACGTATTTTTTTATTTTTTCACGTACTTAATTGAAAAATTAAGACGATACAATGAGTTGAAATTTCGTGTGACGTCACACTCACACCTCGGTATAATTCTTAGCAATGTGTGACGTCAGCAGCCCCCACTCCTGTACTTTGAAGCTTTCCATATTTGTGAATTTTTCTTGACTTGAAAAAGCAAAAAATACGTGACCAATATTTTTTGAAAATCATGGACCAAATAAAATAATTATTTTGTAACACAGGAAATTACCCTAATACGGATTATCGAGGACATGAAAAACTTGTTACAATTACGTTGTTACAGTGTTTTACAATCTTCTTTCAAACCCAAGCTAGGACACATCCATGAAGAGTTGTACTGTCATCAAAATTCTTTGATGTAGTAAAAATACTGATACCTAGTTAACGATACATTTATATAAGAGTAGTTATCTATACTGACATTATAGAACAGAAAAGTTTGTTTGTATGTTTGTTTAAACGCATTAATTTTCGAAAGTACTGGGTGGATTTGGATAAAATTTAGGAAGGTTATTGGCTACCTGACTACTAAAGAAGGAGGGTTTTGTTTTATCGTGATCCAAGCCCAGGGAAAGCCCAGGGAAGCGAAGCACCGCGCTGGTGTATACATATTATTATATAAGTAACTTTCAAACGCTGTAAGAACACCTTACCTGCAGAGACCTCGCTAGTTCCGAGTCCAGGTACCGCCCCGTGGTTCTCCTGTCCGGCAGGATGTACTTCGGCAAGGACTTGAAGAACCAGGCACCTGATTTCTTCCACATCTCTCTGGTCTCAGCGCAAAGGTTGCACATGTAGGCTTCTCTGGAGTATAATGGGGACCTGGAGAAAAATGGGATTAGTTGGCTTGATAGCAGCAGTAGAGTCATTATGGGCTCGACTTACAAGTTTATTTATTTAAACTTTATGTACAATAGTGGTACATGGGCGGACTTAATGCAACAAGTTGAAGGATCTTACCTTCAACTTGTTGCATTAAGTCCGCCCATGTACCACTATTGTACATAAAGTTAAACCAAGTCTGCATTGCTTTGATAACTGAAGATGGAGGTAAAAATCATGAGAAAATCTTCGTGTAGTAGAACCAAAAAATTCTAAGACTGAAGAAGTGAAGTCGTGGTTGATTCAATTCCTGCAGTTTTCAAAAATATTAACTAGATTTTTTCTGTACATATTTTTTAAAGGAACCGGTCTATTGGCCTCTACTTGCTTCGCTAGCTTGCACAAAGCCTCAATTCATGTAAGTCCATACCATTCTATCTCTTCAAGAAAACTTCAGGAGTCTACGATGATAAATAATATACTCTTCATACACTTATTTCCGTGTGCAACTCTATCAATATTTTTTCTTCAATTTCAATGCTAGCTTGAAAACTAAGTCACATGTAGGCGTTATGAGTAAATAATTATGAAATCCATAATTATAAATAATAAAACTCATTATATTCATTAAATTATGTCTTGATACCCATAAGCGAAACTGAAATGATGTTATCCAGAGACCATGCGAAACAAACTTAAAACATTTTATAGTATCGTTTTCGTGTACTCTAAGAAAATTATAAAGTCTACCATCAGTTGTTCTTGCATTTACGAATAAGTTCACCGTCCATTATTCAAGAGAACAAAGCTACTTAAACTAAGTTACAATCCATTGCGGTAACGTGACTTTGTTAAGTTCTCTGTTCACTTTCTTTAAACAGAGTTAAGTTGGTTTTTGTCCGTGATTATGTTGAAATTGAGAATGTTGCGAATACTGTGGATAGCAAAAATAACAACAACAGATCTATTCTGCACCAGCTACGGGCAAAGACCAGACATTCCACCATCTGCTATCAACGCGTACTACGATACTTTATTTATTTTTATTTCTTCAGGATAACAAACAATTGCGTAATAATAATGCTAATACATAATTATCATAACTCTTTGCTACATAGGTATATAACATGTAAACGACTGCGTGACACTTCATTTATTTTTAATTTGCCGCGTTATAACTTTGACGTATACAACGTGTAACCAAAACCCCATATCTATCCAAATGGGCTGAAGACAACATCTGGTATGGAGTCTCTATGCACAGTTTCAGCACAAAGTAACTGACTCAAAGAATTGATACCAAATTATTGGTTTCATATTATATTTCTTGAATACCAATCATAACAAACGTGTCACAGCACTACGAGGGTCAATAAGTTTCCACGTCACTTGCCAATAACACGATAAGGCCGTGCGCGCACTGCGTTGCGTTTTGGAAACGCAAAATCTGTGAAGTATGGAGTGTCATAGAAGTGCGCGCACTGCGGTGGAATAAACGCGTGCGGTAGAGTCACCGGTGGCCCCGGTCATTCTACCGGTGCGGTGGAACTACCGCAATTGCGGCCACCGCAAGGCAGTGCGCGCACGGCCTTTTCGTTCTTCTACACTACACACTACTACTACTTCTTCTACACAACACTACGAGGGTCAATAACTTTCCATGTCACTTGCCAATAATACGATAATTCTTTTCGTCCTTCTTAATTTGAAAAGTTCGGGCTCTGGTATCAGTGTATTGGAATTGGTAATAAATTCTACACACGTAGACTTAGGGTTACAAAACCCTTGCCATATCGTTTGTTATCATCCAAAGAAGCCATGCACTTGGTATGTATATACCCTTTAAATTACACGTTGTATAATTTATCTGTGAACTCGTTTGAATCTATGGTACTATCTGTCATATTGAATGATTATTTTTTTATTTTTGTGTAAAATCGTAAAGCGGTTCGTTCATCAATCTACCAAGTTTCGGAATAAAATGCCTGTGACATACGGACGGTCAGACAGATAAATTACATGACGAATCTATAAGGGTTACGTTTTTGCCATACGGCTACGGAACCCTAAAAATTTTATACGAAAGTAGCAATGCAGGTCAGTACTCAATTCTTAACAAAATTAGTCAAGTGCTGAGGTAAGTAAATGTACCATTGTGATAGTGTGACCAGTGCGCCATAATAATAATAATGATCCTCTGATGATTAGCCATCTGCGCACTCTCTGTTCCTTTTACTCTCATAGTCCAGGACTCCAATGGGACGGTAATCCGACACGAAAGGACTCCGGCAACGGCCCATACTTCATCCGGCCCGAGTTTTCAGCTCAACAGACAATAATAATATGAATACTAAATTGACTGGTAATAAACACTATTTCCTATAAAAACATCAATATCAATATTGATCATGGGAGTACCGAGATAACAGAGAGATAACAAAAACGTTTTTTAGTTCATAAAAAGTAAAACATTTAAGTTCATTGAGAAATAAAACCGAAAATGTTTCATTTTCATAAATAATTAATAAATCAACTAAAAAGTAGAAGTATTCACAGTAAACGCATGAGTCTATACGAGTTCGCGCCTTCGCGGAGTGAATGACATTGATTGATTTTTTCAGCTCATTTGACGTTTCTTGAGTTTTTATAATTTGGCTTCTAGCATTTTTATCCACTATCGAAATCAACACAAAGCCACAGTTATTATGGACCAAAAACGTTGTAATTAACAAAAATATTTACGTAATGCGTTAACTGATATATTTAGACTTTCAAAACGTATCTATTTTTAATAATAATATAAAAAATAATGAGAAATCATGCCCCTCTACATACAATATTATACTATTTAACCCCCTGGAAACCCTGGAATTAGGAAATGCAGATGTCATGGCTGACAGATAATTTACTCACAATGACTTCCGCTTATTAATTCTTAATTTCGCTAATTAATTATTTTATTATTTATTCTTTTTATTGTGTTTTTCACTACCCCATGATTAAAAAAAGTTTTTTTAAATATATATTTCATTTGTGTCCGCTATTACACTGCTAGTGAGCCTAATTTCGCCGACCTCCTTTTACTCCTCTCTTGTTCAGCCGTCGCGCTTACGACCATTAGGACACCGCGATTATGGGAGTGTTAAACACTATCTCCAACAACTCCGGACAATCCATGCGTCTATTGAATATATCGAAAAAACTTTTGCAAAAAATAAAACCGACTTCCATATCAAAACAGTACAAGGCCAAAAATAACTTTGATTTCGGTAGTCAGTGTTATTGGTTTCGTACTTTATTTTCAACCGACGACAAAAAAAGGAGGAGGTTTTCAATTCGACGCGTATATTTTTTCTTGTTTTTTTTTTTATGTTGATCACCGATTAATTAAAATTATTTTTTGTTTGAAAGGGTTATACTTCGAAATTGGTCCCATTGTCACCAAATCAGGATCTGATGATGGGATCCTGGAGAAATCGAGGGAACTCTTCAAATATTATAGGCACACCTAGGGCGTTTTTGGTATTTCTTATAGTAACTTGTGCTCTCAAAAAGTACCATTTGGGGAAGTGGAACTGATGATAGATACATACCCTTACAAACTAAAAAATAATTTACCAAATCGGTTTAGCCGTCTTCGAGATATGAGGTAACTACATAAAAAATAAAACAAAAAAGTTTAAGACGAACTGAGAACCTCCTCCTTTTTTGAAGTCGGTTAAAAAGCAAACACTTTCCGCCTTTTAACGATATGTATAGATTAATTGAGATGCGTCAATTGATTATCTAGATGTGTCATTGTTTGGTAATTACATCTTAGACCGCTAACATTATCTAATGATCGGTTGTCAGTTTGCTACAGTGATATGGCTTTCATGAGATAATTAGTCGAAACATTTTGTGTTTATCAATAAGTTCATTGACTGGACGTAAGTTTTGAAATTTGGTTCGGATATACAAGAGATTCTGAAGAACTTTTTTAAAATATTTTATTTATATATCTGTCGCTTTATTGGAGGAGGAGGAGGGAGGGGGAGGGGTTTAGCAAGAATGAAAAAAGTCTGTCTGTTAATCTGTTTGTCTGTTTGTACACACTAATCTCCAGAACTCCTAAACGGATTTGAACTACTTTTTTTATATAGCTATTAAATGTGGGCAACAAATAGGCTATAATTCATTTCGGAAACTAGAACACCTGGTGCAGAACCTTACACACGAGCGAAGCCGCAGGCTAAAGTAAAACACAAATGATCTATTATATGTATTGATGAAAACTGATATTATCGTTAGTTTTGCTGAAAACCTAATGACTGTTTTTATGAAATTCCTTGAAAACTCCATAAAAATCCGTCTCAATTTTGCCTAACAATATAAAATTATGTGGTGTACGATAACACTAAGTTCCACGTAAACAAAATAGAACGTAAATCAACTTCAATCAAACAAACAACACTCAACCTTTTACTGATATAATTGAAATATTTATGTTTTCATGATACAATGCAATTTGAAGTGCCCTTTAACCATCTTGTTAGTCTGAATGCTGATTGCATTGAAAATGAATAGTAAGATTGCTTCTCTCGGAATATAATTATTTTAAAACACCGTTATTATTTCAACCGTTCATGCAATGTTTAGATTGCATTAAGGTTCGCTCCTATATAATTATGCTTTAAGTAATTTCATCTTCTAATCACATTAAGTGCACATGAAACACGTAAGTGTTCATCGAAAAAAAAAACCAGTCATATTATAAAATATGATTGTTTTTTTTTTTTGATGGTATCATTATCACATGACTCCGCTCGCTCTAGGTAGAGTGGAATTGAGTGTCAGACTTCTACTGACTAAAAACCCACTCTGTTCCTTCAGTTGTATCTAATGTTCTCTGTTTAATGAATGTTCTAACGAGATACCGTGGCCCTGGAACGTAAGAATGTTCCGGAACATTCCCGCAACCGGGGCAGGCAATGGCCCCGTCAGGCCTCCTCAATACTGCTGACGGATCTTTGAGGCAACTTATACCAAATATTACTAGATGTTGTCCGCGACTGCGTTAACATGGCAATTTTATAAATTATCCCGGGATAAAATGCAGTAAGCAACAACAAAGCTTCCTCTTAGAGTTCATTTTACGCTTTTCAATGTTTACGATAATAACTCTATCTAGTCAGCTTGTGTCCATTGCGTGATCGCTTTTGATAGTCCGGTTAATCGCAAATCCCTATAACTAACTGAGGTTCCGTTAATTGCGTACCCATTGTATACTCTAAGTGATCATAATGACAAATAATTAATAAATTAAAACTTGATTGTGTTAGGTGAGTAATAAATAACTCATCGTATTGTAAGTAGGCTTTCAGACAACTAATATGGAATGTACAGTGTGTTTACCGTTTTTTTACCAGTAAGAAATTGAAACACTAGTCCTTAAATCTATTGAATCTTAATTTAAGTCTAATTTAATTTAAGTCAAGAGTGAATAGGTTACTTTTAGGTAAGCGTGCTCCATCTTCGACCACATCATCACTTACCATCAGGTGATATGGCATGGTCAAACGCGAAACTATTTTTAATACAAAAAAAAATCTTTAAATATTTTATGTCACATATTCGTTTCAGTGTAATTAATTGTTGGTGATCTTAAAAAATAAAATAAAACTCAAAAGACTCTTGCTTATCCTACAGAAATCAATCTCAAAGTAGGGGGAAACCTACAGAAATACGAGCACGTAACATAAATCTATTATTATCAAATACATCGTCCAAGTTGTTAAAATACACTTACAATAGAATATTTTCCTGATATAATCTATCTATTTAGTATGTCACTTAGATTACCAAAAAATATTGGACATTTAATTTTTTGTGCGCCGTTTGTGTACTATACAGTCCAAAACTATCGAACCGATTTTGAGACTTGTCACCGATAGATTAACTCGTGAGGATGGTTCATGTGCATAATTGAGTTTCTGTGTAAAATTATTGAAATACTTAAAATCTCATGAGCCTATATTTTGATCGTGACCCGTGCGCGGATTCCAAAAATGGTTGTCGATAAAAAAATAAATGAAAATCCAAAAAGCAACAGAAATAGCCTCTTTTATGAGGTAATGAATTTTCAGAACGTTGTTAACTCATGTAATTCTCGATGGAGAGCGTTTAAAGCACTTTATAAAGGTACCCGATAGGGTAAAGTTGGAATTACTTTTTTTTATGTTTCCCGTCTATAGAATCGTTGCGTCAGAGGAACAATTTAATTGAATATATTTATTTATTTAGTTTGAAAAGCACTGCCACATCACGCACATTTTACATTTACAAAAAAATAATTACAGATTACAACTATAATCGGTTATGCTAAAGTAAATTATTCACAGAATATAATTAAAAATATGAAATAACTTATAATTTGTATTTAGATATTGACATACATTTATAATTTCGATTATGATAAAAGTGACTAAATACATTAAATTGAAATGGAATATATATTATCTTTAATTTTCAATTATCCAATGTGACATAGTTTAAAGTAGCTACAGTTTTTACAATTCAATTGCATGGTACCTATACAACGTGTAATTTAAAAGGTATATAGATACCAAGTGCATGGCTTCTTTGGATGATAACAAACGATATGGCAAGGGTTTTGTAATCCTAAGTCTACGTGTGTAGAACTTATTACAAATTCCAATACACTGATACCAGAGACCGAATTTTTAAAATTAAGAAAAAGAAAAGAATTATCGTGTTATTGGCAAGTGACGTGGAAAGTTATTGACCCTCGTAGTGCTGTGACACGTTTGTTATGATTGGTATTCAAGAAATATATGAAACCAATAATTTGGTATCAATTCTTTGAGTCAGTTATTTTGTGCTGAAACTGTGCATAGAGACTGCATACCAGATGTTGTCTTCAGCCCTTTTGGATAGATATGGGGTTTCCGTTACACGTCGTATTTACGACGTTCATCATCTGCTTAGTCTTATCCCAAGTATGTTGTGGTCAGCTTCCAGTCTATCCAGATACAGCTAAGTACTAGTGCTTTACATGGAGCGTCTGCCTGTCTGACCTCCACGACCCAGTAGCTGGGTAACAAAATTCCCCTTGGCCAGACCAGAGTCAGATTTTCAGGCTTCTAACCACCTGTAATGACTGTCAAAGATGTTCTAATGACAGCCGGGAACAACGGCTTCAAGTGCATTCTGAGGCTTCCAAACTCCGGGCTACTACTGAGAATTTTCTTGTCGAATAACCCAAAAGCACTTTTTGCCCGACCTGGGAATCGAACCCGCGACCTCATGCTCAGTAATCGCGCTCGCGACAACTTTACCAACATGCAACCAAAATATTATGATGTTACACATTATATTTATATATAATTACTTATGTATTTTATTTATATATTTGTATGTATATATATATATATATATTTATTTATATATTTGTATGTATATATATATATATATATATATATTATATTTGTATATATATTAAATTTTAGAGGGCAGTGTTTTTAAACTTTCAAAAAATAATTGTGTGGAACGAATATTTGTTTTACTGTAAATCTCCGATTTATTGTAAATTTTAACAACTAAACTATGTAAAAACTTATCAAAATGCTGATAATTTAGAAGTTTAGCAAGAAATTGGCTTTATTTGAGAAAAAGGGGAAAATATGTCACATTGTTCTTGCAAATATTATAGTAAGATTGTTTTACAAACTAAATTGTTTATGAAACTGGGTTATTATAATGAACAAACATTGTTGAAATAAAAACTTTTAGATTTCAGAACCAATCTTTATTGGAGAAAGTGCAACTGCAAACTACACTTATTATGATTTCTATGACAAAATATAAAAAATCAGACTGAATGACGTTACGAATAATCACAATATTTATTGTTTACCTATTACTTAATGAGAAACACATTTTACTGGAGAAAGCTTAAAATTAAATAAAAGAATAGTATCCTTATGATCTTGACTATTCAATAGCGCCAGATGAATAAGAAACTCTTATTTAAGAGTTTGCATTTGCAAAAAAAAAATACAATTAAACATTAAATTAAACATTTATATGTAACTCGTCTTAGACAAAACAAAAATATAACATACTTAAATTAAAAATAATTGTAATATAACTAATGGCACTTGGAGTAATAACTCAGTACAGCTTATTAACCAATATAAAATCACAAGTTTACCAAGAATTATAGTCTCTCACAATGATCAGATCATACACATCTTATCTTAAAGTATGTAACAGTCTTAGTATTGTTTTGGTCTAAGTATTCATAATCAGTCTTTTATATATTTAACCTGTATTTAAAAAACCCTCTATAAGCTACAAAAATTCATAAAATGGCCTGTGGTATCTGGGGATAAGATTTTTGTTAACCAAATCCATTAGGTCTGCTTTTTTTATCAGATATCCCAGGTTATTGGTTCTTTTTAATAACAATAGCTATTTTAAATTGTTTATCAGCATATGAATCTTTAAAAAATAAAGCTTCAGGATCGCTATCTTGCACCCGAATCACCTTTAAACCAACAGGTTTAAAGTTGATTACAACAACTAACAAGTTTAACTGAATCATTATTTTCATCTTTTAACAATGAAAAGTTCATTTGAGTAGTTAAGGTTTTCCAATCTCCAGCCTTGAACATCGACGACGAGTTGCAAGTCTATCAGTTACATTTCCGGGAATGTGCGATGGAATTACATAATCTAATTCCGCCAAGCCCGTTCCATCATCGGACTACAAGACAAACGGTTATGCGACATCGTTACATGGTGGACATCCCACCCATACGCACAAAACGTTTTGAGAATACTTTCATTGTGCGTACGGCTAAGGAGTCGAATTCCCTGCCGGAGTCTGTGTTTCCCGACAGCTACAACCTAGGAGTCTTTAAGTCAAAGAATGAATAGGTTACTTTTAGGTAAGCGTGCTCCATCTTCGACTACATCATCACTTACCATCAGGTGAGATGATGGCCAAACGCGAGACTATTATCAATAAAAAAAAAACCTTGATCTTGTTCAAATTCCAAAAGGAACAAATAAAATGTGCTTTTAAAATATTGTTATAATATTTATAATTCAACTCTCCAACAGCTCTCCTTACGGGGTAACCTTATTCGATAGTGTACTTATTCTACCATCAATTTTGATTTTTGTGATTATTAATTTATTAGGAAATAGCCCACTCTTGAACCCGATCACACCTGATGGTAAGTGTAAGATAAGGTCTACGATCGAACGAGCGAGCCCAGAAGATGCATTTCAAGCAATTTTTCTTGAAATCCTCCATCCTCTCGCCTATCATTAGAACTTAAAACGGAATATTTACCATGTGTATTTATTGTTTTGAGTTTCCGATATTTCGGCACTGTTGCAAGCGCCATGATCACGGATGAACTGCAGTAATTGCGGGTGGATACATGATAAATAACCCTTTTTAAGTTCTTTTGATACTGTTAGTGACCATGCCAGCTTAAAAACTTATATCCTTTCGCCTGTTTATAAGCTGTCAGATATAGTCTGGAAAGAGACCCATGATGCAAGACAGGGTGGAAAATTCCCCCCAACCTCTTATGGTTGATGAGGAATCGGGAAAAGAATCGGAAAAATGAGAAATAAAATTTCTGCAGTTTCAAAGTTTCATTTTTGGCGCAGCCGTGAGGCACGTACACTGTCTTTTTAACCGACTTCAAAAAATGTGGAGGTTCTCAGTTCGTCTTGAACTTTTTTTAATGTGTTTTACCTCACAACTCGAAGACGGCTGGACCGATTTAGAAAATTCTTTTTTGTTGGAAAGGGTGTACTTTCTAGTTGTTCCTATTGTCATCACGTTAGGATCTGATGATGAAATCATGGAGTAATCGACGGAACTCTTCAAATATAGGCACACCTATAGCGTTTTGGGTATTTGTTGTAGTACCTTGTGCAGTTGCGCAATTTTGTGCATTAAAAGATGTATTTGATGAGCTACATGATGATGAGTCACTCGAAGAACTACTGCTGCTGCTGGTCGAATCACAACGATGGCGATTGGATACTGATAAGTCAGCTTTTTTTTTTGCTGCGTCATCCACAATAAGGTTGCTTCCTCTAAGTTTGACCTCGCATCCCCTGAGCTTAACATTGCGTCCATATCTAAAAAAACCGTTTTCATAAGTTAAATATTTCATTTTAGTACCTACGACAGAAAAATTACCACACACACGAAATAGTTAATAGTACAGTACTTGAGTTTACCAAGCGTTAAAGAATAGATAGGTATTCGTGGCGGCGGCAGTTTCCCTACTAAATAGGTAGTTCTTTATTATGGTTAAATATACAAATAGATACCCGCACTTGTCCCTGCAACAGGAATATCCGAATTTTCTGTTGTCAATGCAAGATTAACAAGTCCTTTAGATCGCGATTCCATCTGAAAAAATAAGTATAAACAGGTATTTGGTTTAGCATTAACAACGTAATATTTAGGAATATTACTGCTTAAATTATTATTTTTTTGTTCAATAACGGAACATCAGCAGATAACTATAACTTGGTTTTTGTATTAGAAAAAGTTTCATCATCTACAATGTTGTATCATAAGATAACACAAAGCAATATTCTCATTCTTTCGGCAACAGCGTGACATGAGCATTTATAACAATTAAAACATCACACATTTTTCTAACAACACTGTGTCAAATCCACATATCACATTATAAAATAAAAAATAATAATTGAATTAAAACATACCTTTGCAACCAAAAAGTGATATCGTCGTGATGTCACGTTTTCGCTGAAATTTGAGAGCACCTTCCTCTCCACGTGTTTAGTGACAACTGTTTTGTTTCGTTGTTGAAACAAATCTCCACGCAGAAAGAAATAACGCGATATCGCGATCTGACACCGTTGCGCTGTCTTTTTCACTCATAGATTCGCTATTACACGCACAAAAGATACCACGTTTTTTGGAAAAATAAAATTGATCACGGCGGTTTTAATTATCAAATAAAAAAAAATATGAATTTTCGGACTTATCACGTTATTGAAGCAAAGAGGCGATATATATATATACATTTTTTTTCTGTTTTATGAGTACACTAATTTAGCCCTCCCCACTTTAATTAAATTTTTGAAAGTCCTTCCAAAAGTTGTCTGGAAGATATCGCTTTTAGCGATAAGACCGCCATTGTAACCATAGAATTACGAATTAATGTTAAATAGGTGTGTTTAAATTTTGGTGTACAATAAAGTATATTCTATCCATCTACCTATACCTGTTACAAGCTCCAAATTCAAGCAATTTGTCGTAATTTATAAAAAAAATGGCGCAAATGTCGGCACTTTTTTCCTTGGCAGCAGTTAGTCCGATACTGCCTGGTCAGTTTGCGCGGAGGTGGGAAGTTGAGTAAGTAATAGTGTTCATGTGATGTGCGTTAGTGTTCAAGCACAAGTTATAGAGAAATTCAACATGAATAACTCGCAAATTATGTTTATTATTAACGTATGTAATGTACCGTTTCAAATAAATTTAATTTATTAATGTGCAGACTAGTATTTTGATAATTTTGAACCCATATTTGAAAAATATTTATTTTTTATGTTTATTCAAAGTGTGCCTCTTTGAGTTTGGACACGGCAGGTTATTGAGAAACAGATGTTACAATGTTATTTTTTTCTAAGAATATCACTTCGGTTATTTTAATATTACTCAACCTCTGTGTGAAAAGCCTCTTTAAGTACAATATTGTGCAGAATTTAATGAAAAGCATTTTAAAAATCACACTTTTCCACAAAAAACTGCCTGACAGGTTACAAAGCCACTTTTTTGAGACCGTCCCATTAATAATGCAACGATAATTTTGCGAAAATCGCGTTTGCGGACCGTCAGTCTTGAGTCTATAGGATTTCATTAAAAGGATAAGCTGGAATGAAACTCAAATGAACACGCAGAGTTAACTGAAAGCTCTCATTATTACGTTCACAGTATTTTGGTTCTGAAAGCTTTGATAAAGCTGAAATATTAAGGCAATACTGAATATGAAAATTATTTGTATTTATTTAGACAGGTCCAAGTTTTGATTTCTTATTAATATTTTACGACAGCGTTAATCGTGCATTTGCGCTGCGTCGATTCAGGGGTAGCCCCAACAACATTCTGGTTACACTGGCGGACAAAATCGATGGGCCATTTGTCAGGCACTGGGCTGGTAGGCATATGCGCACAGGCGTGCATGTCGCCAATTAAATTGATGTTATGTTTTAATTGTACTAACAATAGGTTAAGCTTTTTACTAACACTATGGATCAATGGTCTGAGACAAATAAATAAATAAAAATGAGTGTGGCACTCGGGGACTGCCGCGGTAAAGCTATTGCATAGCATTTTTTTTTTCAACTTATGCAGTTATAATTATTTATTTATTTTATTTATGCAGTATTTTTTTTACTTTGATATTAATTCAAGTTACACTTTTTGAGCGTGGTTACCCATAAGAAAACAAGTAGGTACAGTCGTACCTTATACATACACGTTAAGGTTCAACTAGTCGCGGGCTCGAACTCACTCGTGGACTCAGTTATGAGCAGTTAGCAGCTAGTCTACACGCATACGTCTAGTCGCACGCACACAAAAACCGTGCCGAAGTCTGCCGAACTGAAACGACCTTAGACGATGCACGGCTTTCAACGCCGCACCGCTGTGCCGGTCGGAGTGGGTGGTGTTAGGTTTATTTTCGTTACGGAATTTCTTGATTCGGTCGCCGCGCTCAAAGCCCGCGATAAAAGCTATGCAATAGCTTAAAAATAAATAATGTACAAGCATATGATATGATAGCGTCAATAGCTTAATGGCTAAGGTGTTAGACTTGTGATCGAGAGGTCGCGGGTTCGAACCCCACCCATTACACTATTGCGGAATTGAACCCACGCCAGACACAAACATATTGAGCTTAGTTGGAGGAGTTAATAATGTGAATTCTATCCTCATTACTAGTTATCTTTAAAAAAATGGCTACATACAAGGCAGCTGTTTTGGTTAATATTCAAGGTTAAGTGAAGTCTTTTTTTTATTTTTATTACGAATGAGCCCGCCCTTAACTCCGATCCCACCTGATGGTAAGTGTAAGATGAGGTCTACGATCGAACGAGCGAGCCCAGAAAATGCCTATTCACTCTTGCTTTAAAGGCTGACGGGTCATATGTGGCAGGGAATACAGAAGCCGGCAGAGAGTTCCACACTTTGGCTGTCAAGTCAAGTTTAAAGTCTAATTTCAATCGCTCCATGTAAAACACTACATAATCAATCCAGTTAGACTGGAAGCTGATCTTAATATGGTTTAGAATAGGCTAAGCAGATCATGATTCCTATTTGGTATATCCTATTCTTGGCTAAAGTCAATCTGATTTACTCAGGCAACATGACTCAATAAACATTTAAATCAATACTTTCATACTAATATTGTAAATGCAAGTCTGTCTGTCTGTTACGCTTTCATAGCTAAACCACAGCACCTTCCATTTTCAATTTAATGTATTTTGTCATTTTATCATAATCTAAATTGTAAATGTATTTATCTCAAATTATTAAATTAGCTATTTATTATTTTTAATTATATTTGGATAGGCTTATTTTATGAATAATTAATTATAATTGTTATTTTTAAGTACGCCGTAATTGCCACGTGCATCAGATCAATTATCTGTAATTATTTGTTATAATGAAGATAAATAAATAAGACCCAGGATCAAACGGTAACTCGTTTTTCAAAATTAAATCAGTAAATGGTTGAAATAGGTGGTGAAAGTTTGTATGTGAAATCTAAACCGAATTTAGGCATTTTCCCCAAATGAACGCGAGTGAAACCGCGGGGCACAGCTAGTACGGAAATATATTATACAGGATATTACATTTATAATGGGTACAGGAAGCTAACTTACCTATGTGTGAGGTTTTCTATGACACACTTGGAGCAGGCCGTGTGTCTGCAGATGGAACAAGTCCTGAGCGGTGCCAGCAGTCGAGCTGCCTCGCCACAGAGCAGGCAAGTCCGCGGGGCAGGGCCTTGTGCAGACCGGCGCATTCCTGGACAACAATGATAAAGGATCTTTATTTTGTAAATTGGTTATTAAATAAATCTTTCACAAACTGCAGACTACCTTGAGAAAAATACCGAAAAAAAATCATACGTCAGTCTCTTTTGAAGTCCATACAATCTATACCTACTGGTTTGCTAATGCACTATTTATATGGGAACCTTGTAGGATACAGACACAATGCACATGGAATTGAGTGGGTCCGTTTCTTTATTACTGATGAACCCACTCTTGACCTCGATCTCGCCTGATGGTAAGCGATAGATGAGTCTAAGATGGGACGAGCGAGCCCACAAGATGTCTATTTACTCGTGCTTTAAAGGCTGAAAGGTCATAAGTGGCAGGGAACACAGAAGCCGGCAGAGAATTCCACAGCTTGGCTGTGCGCACAATAAACGTGGAGGAGAAGCGCTTGGTACGACAAGACGGCATATCAACCAAGTGTGGATGGAACCCAGCCCTGGATGGAAGTCAGCGTCTGGTAGACCGGTAGTGAAAGGGAGATGGAGGAATCAGGTCATGGAGCTCCTGCGCACACTCCCCAAAGCACAATCTGTAGAAAACCGACAGGCAAGCAACGGCTCGCCGATGAACCAGGCTATGAAGCTTGTCCACCAGCACCTCGTCGCCTATAAGCCTTTTAGCTCTGCACTCGATCGAGTCCAATGCAGCAACTTGGTACTTTGCAGAGCCATCCTACAAGTGGCTGCAATACTCCACGCAGGAACGGATCTGTGCTTTATATAGATTTAGAAGCTGTCCAGGCGTCCAGATAGTGCAAGCATTTGTCAGATGACGTATAGCTCAACTTAGAACTTTAAAGAATTTAACAGTTTAATGAACAAGACCTATCAAACTCAAATCACTAGATTGATAGATAGAATATACTTTATTGTACACCAAAATTTAAACACACCTATTTAACAATTTTGCTTATTCTATGGTTACAATGGCGGTCTTATATTCTGAAAGCGATATCTTCCAGACAACCTTCGGAAGGACTTTAAAAACTAGTTGATCGGGCTGTACCTACTTAGCGACTAAACAAAATTTGTTTGTCTGGAGTGGGTTCACGGTAATGGCATAATGGGTTGGGTTTCAACCTGCGACCTCTCGATCACGAGTCTGACACCTTAGCTATTATGTTAAGTAGGAAGCTAAGTAACAAAATTTTTTTACCAAAAAATTAAACCGACGTCCAAAAAACACTGTAAAGTGAAAAATAACTTTAATTTCGGTAGTCGGTATCTTTAGTTTTGTATTTTCGTTTTTGGCACCGACTTCCGAATTAAAGTAATTTTTCACTTTACAGTGTTTTTTGGACGTCGGTTTAATTTTTTGGTGAAATGTTTTTATTTCACTCTTTTTAGTGGGTCGAATTATAATTTACCTAGTTACAAAAGCCTAAATCTCAACTACTTATAACCTTTTACAAAATATGGCTTTCCCAATGCTGGGCCGTTAATTGTTGAGGAGTTCTCCTGGTACTTCACCATCAGCTTCACTTTACCATATGCATTGTGACGAGCATATTGTGCTTAATAACCATATTCAAGTAATCGAAGTGGAACCCATGAAATACTTATTATTCCTACTTATACAGCGTGAAATTTAAATGGTTGTTTTCCCGCGGCAGGACGGTTACCCGTCAGTAGTAGTATCGAAACATACAGTTAAACTTAAAAAAAAAGAATGTTTTTTTTTTCAAATTCTTAATAAAATATTCATAAACTCGAAAGCGCGAGAATCATTAGTAGTTCAGTAGACGTAACGTAGTAACGTACCTGCACGAAACACGCACCGCAGCGCGCTGCCAGCAAAAGAAAAAGTGATTAATAAATCTTCAGAGCAAAATAAGCTCTCACGCATGGTGATAATGCATTAACTACACTGCGCCATTTTTTGTTTCTAATATTTTATTTGTTTATAAAACGATTATATTACCAAGACAAAGCCATTTTGCTCTGGGAAAACAACCATTAAAATTTCACGGTGTATATTGAGTAGTTCCAGTGGCCATCTGTGGTCTTCATCATCAGAGAGTTTCCTCGATTTCTCCAGGATCCCATCATGAGATCCTGACGTGGTGCCAATGGGATTAATTTCGAAGTATACCCTTTCAAACAAAAAAGAATTTTCCAAATCGGTTCTTCGAGTAATCGGTGATCATACATAAAAAAAAAACAAAAAAAAAATACGCGTCGAATTGATAACCTCTTCCGTTTTTTTCGTCGGCTGAAAACACTTAACTGTATTGAACTTCATAGTCATAATAATCAGTCTATAGCGTGTCTATTACTGGGACTCAGGCCTCTTCTATCCACCTATCTTCCTAAAGGTATTCAAACTACATAGTTCTCACATTCACAAAAGTTCATGAAGATTAGGCAGATTACAGTCCTAAATGGCTTTTTGAGGAAAGAAACACATAGATTTGACTGGAAATGTCCCATCAGTGCAAGCCTTTGTCAATTAGTCCGCAAGCTCCGACCTTGCTTGAAGCTTGACATGCAACTTCAAACACATTGCAGGTCCTTCATTTAATCGACTAGTCGATAAACCGAAATGGATGGAACAGTGTCGATGACGACTCATGACTACGAGTAAATTTTAATGTATTATACAACTTGAAAGCTGTATAATAATAAATGTAGCTGTATAAGTATTGAAATACTTCATCATAAATCTCCAGCCAGATCTGCATTAATGGATTAGATCATTTACTTATAATAAACATCATAAATAATTCATAAAACATTCTCTTTTAAGTAATTTTCTGCAGGAGTCAGTTATTAATGCGTGAATAGAATTGCGAAGCGTCGGATGATTAATTAACAATTTTATTCTTAATGGTCCGAATCGTACGGTCTAATTGAGAGCTGGGACTTTAAGAGCCCTGTTGGGAAGGATGGCAACCCCATTTCGAAGCAAGTGTAAAATCCGTCTGGGCGAGTGTAAAATTCATCTAAATATCATATCATATTTTTTGCGCTATGCGCCAGTCTTGTATTTGATGCAACATATTCGTAAATGTGTAAAGGTGTGTCCAAACATAGACCAGCAAGAGCGTGGCAGCAACACGCGGCATTTCAAGGACACATTTCTGCCGCGCTCTAGTTAGGACAAAGCCGACTAATGTTTGCGCGGCAGTCGTCTAAACACAGGACGGTGGGCCGCGCGTGGCAGGCGCGCTCGATTGCCGCTCGATGTTTGGACACACCCTTAGTAAAACCTTCCCTTTCAAACTTAATGTTGAATTTTTAATTTGAGTTTATAAGACTTTGGATTTAATTATCGCCAGCTAAATACCATGTGAGATTATGGTCAAACGCAAGCCTATCAACTATAAAAAAATGTCAATTTAGCGACAATAGCTAAGGTGTCGGACTTGTGATCGAGCGGTCACGGGTTCGAACCTCACCCATTACACTATTGCCGTGAATCTACTCCATACACAAGTACGTATATATTTAGCTAAGTTGGAGGGGTTAACAAGATTCCTAGTAATATGAATACTACCAGCATTGGTAGTGTTCCTTAAAAAAAATCATACTGCGTCGTACTGTTTACTGGATGGGTGTATATCCACCTCGAGGACGTGAAAAATCTATGCAAGACACAACGGGAGCAATACTCGTCTTATTATTCAAGCTAGTACTATAATGTGTATTTCTTAAGGTCCTATCGACCAATGCATGTACTTTCTACCATTTGTACCTTAGCTTACCTTCAAGCCTGGCGACCAGCCGGGTAACTCTCTTGGTGATAGCGCGGGCGGGCTTTAGTTTATTTTAGTGGACTGTATTTGCACAGTGCGGAATGAAACGATTGACAAGCGCTTGGATATAGGTACACGAGTTGCAAGGGTGTTGGAGAGTAGAATGCAACCCGAAATTTTAATGAAGGAAGCACAAACAAAATTGTACGTACTTTCTACATTTGCACCTTAGTTTACCTTCGAGTCTGGCGACCAGCCGGCCTACTCTCTTAGCCTCCACCTCATCTATTTTGTCGACTCTCTAGCTACCACTATAATGTGTATTTGCAAAGGTCTTATCGACCAATATAAATGTATGTACTTTCTACCATTTGCACCTTAGTTTACCTTCGAGTCTGGCGACCAGCCGGCCTACTCTCTTGGCCTCCACTTCATCTATTTTCTCAGCTCTCTTCACGACCTCCGCTATAGCCTCCCGCTCGCTCGGAGTGAGGGGAGGCTCGCTTCGGGCTGCACTCCATCCTGTCCGTAATCTGGGTGACAAGAGAGAGATTCATTAACAAATCATACTACAGATAATTATCTAAAACTGCCTCGATGGTCTAGTGGTCGCCCGTACCACTGCTGAGCGTGAGGTCTCTAGTTCGATTCCCAGGTCGGGCATAATCTGCTATTGGCAGGGGCGTGCACAGGATTATGACAGTGTATGCGGCGGAGTAATCGACCGATTACTCCGCCGCATACCCTGTCATAATCCTGTGCACGCGCATGGCTATTGGGGTTTTTCTATAGGAAATTTCTCAGTAGTTGCCTGGAGGTTGGATGTTGGCGGTGTGGTACCCCGTGCCTTGTTGTGGAGGTAAGATGGGCAGTTGCTTTGTGTAATACACTAATACTTAGCTGCATCTGGTTAGGCTGGAAGCCGACCCAACATAGATAGATAGATAGAATATACTTTATTGTACAGACGCCAGCACATCAAGCTACAACAATCTGTCAAATTACTTTAATCGATTTTCAACTTTAATGTTAAAGAAATTAGGTTCAAGGTTGATTGGAAAAATTTTACAGTTTCGGGTAGCTTCATATGCTGGCGTCTGTACACCAAAATTTAAACACACCTATTTAACAATATTGCTTATTCTATGGTAACAATGGCGGTCCAACATAGTTGACAGAAGGCTAAGAATATGATGACGGAAAAATATCCACCAACCGGCAATGGGACAGGTGGTATATTACGGCCCATTCCCTCTCGTAGAAAGGAGGCTTAAATCCCAACAATGGGAACGTTATAAGCTGACTATTATGATACAGAAAAATATCTGGTATTAATTCTAGTTAACTCTGGTTATTTTTCAGTAACGAATACTACTGAAAAATAACTATTATTAACTAATGTCTGCAAAGTAATGCTTTACACTATAGTAAATCCTTGTCATATTTAGTAAAATCTAACGTTGTCGTTCGTCGAGTTTATTTTTATCCTACTAATCCTACTAATCCTATCCTACTAATATTATAAATGCGAAAGTTTGTGAGGATGGATGGATGTTTGTTACTCTTTCACGCAAAAACTACTGAACGGATTTGAATGAAATTTGGTAAGTATATAGTTGGCAGCCTGGAATAACACATAGGCTACTTTTTATCCCGAAATTCCCACGGGATCGAGATTTGCGCGGGAAAACCTTCCCACGCGTACGAAGTTGCGGGTAGAAGCTAGTATTATATAAATCTCATTTTTATGTTAATGGGTTCTCCCATTAATATAAAAATGAGATTTATAAGTGTGACTGTAGACATAAGTGAGAGTGTAGACTCTTAGATGCGGTTTTCTATTTTTTTATTTACATTGTACTATTAAATTTATTTTATTTATTGTACTATTTAATTGGCCTGTAGAGTCTATCTAGTCCTCTAATAAATCCTCTATACATTTTGAGTTTTTTGTGTTTTGATTCCATTCTATTAATTCTATATACTCATAAAGTAATGTAAAGTTGTTTCGTTTATGGCGGACAAACGCTTATTTTTCACCCGTCTTCAAAATAAGGGTTTTCAAAAAAAAAATCCAAAATCAAATGGGCATAAATGGGCATAGCTTGGACTGTGGCTCAGTTCGTGTTTATTATGTCAAACAATCATAATAAACAATCAATAATAAAGGAGCATATAACCGTATCCAGGATTCCACCATTCTCGTTTACAATAAAATATTATGTTAGAATTGCTTTTTATGTAGGAAAAATAATACGCTACGAGTCGAAACAGGCCAGCATTAACATAACAAAATACTGAAAAAAGAAACATATTACAGCGCCAATCATCTGATAAGAGAACAGACGTATCTACAACAAGCCAACCATTACAAAAACGACACTTATAATTAAAAAGATAAGACCTAAAGTTCCTTCACCGGTAGTCTGGGTGGGTGACCTCTACTCTCGTTCAAAATATGCAATAAAGTTATTTGTTTAGCATTTTCCCTATGTTGGAGTCGGATGGTAAATATACCGTATTTACCATGTGTATTTATTGTTTCGAGTTTCCGATATTTTGGTCAAACGCGAACCTATTATCAATTTAAAAAAAAATTCGGCAACTGTTGCAAGTGCCATGATCACGGATGAACTGAAGCCACTGCGGTTGGACGTTTATTTCCGTTCCCGTTTTAAGTTCTAATGATATTAATAGTGACTATGTTAGCTTAAAAACTTATATGCTGTAAAATCACCAAAAACCGATCAATTTGATAGGTTTCGATGCCATATCTGTAACATCAAACGTGAGTCAGTACACACCGGTGCACAGTTATCGGGCCACGGATTAGTGTATCTTGTGATCAATATTATGACATAAATAGCGAGGGGAACGCACGGCCATGTCAGTTACGTTGATTATGTGAGTGGTTTATTTTGCACGTGTGTTTACAAGGTCAGAAGGTAAGAGGAACTTGTGGCAAAATAGCCACAATCGCATGAGATTGGTTCGTGGATGAGTGAACATCTTAACTTACTCCTGAGACAAGATGATGATGAATAATTTATTTCTAAATTATGAAGTCAACAGATAACTCTAAGTCTAGAAGTGACAGAAATATAGTGTCTTGAAGGATTAACTAACAAAAGCATTTTGGAACAGCTCAACAAAGACCCGACGATCCTCAATCTGTTATCAAAGAATCATAAGTTACTTTGGTCATATCGCCCGGCGAAACCCAGACAACCTACGCAAACTTTTTTAGTGGGAAAGGTGGAAGGCAAAAGACTGCGTGGTTGAAAGACCGGACAAAATGGAGAGCTTGGAAGGACTATACATAAGACACGACCTTCGCTAATGAAGATAACGACCAGGAAGATAGAAGGATTATTATACACACTATACTTACATACTTCTTTATGAAATAAATCATTGTTTCAGCTGTAAAAAAATATATTTTTGGCTCTCTGTTATTTTTATTTCTTATTCATTTTAGTATCTTAATAAATCTGAAAGTATTTTTAAATTCCTTCATGAACAAGGAAGGTTTCTAGCTTGTAATTAGAAGAGACGCTAGTTGTAGCCACCGATATCAAAAACTATGACAGATATTCCCATTAAAAAATGTTCTAAGTTACTTTACAATTAATTTTGGCTTTGTACCGATAGTAAATATTATATATTAGTATAATTTATAAACTAATTTGGTAATAATATTTTTCATGCATATATAGACATAACATTTTAGCAGAGTAACCTAGGTTATGGTTTCAATAATATTTATTGTAAATCAGTTTCAAATACGGCAATAGCGATTATTATCCCGATTCCAAATCGATATAATCCAACTTGTAACAATAATGTTCTGTCATGCAAAAGTTCAGTTACATTGTGCCGGTCAAACAAAGGGAAATTCAATAATAATCAAATAGCAATATTGCTGTAGTTTCAACATCGCTTTTCCTTTGATTGACTCAAATATGCGACTTTCGTGGTAGATTAATAAATATCTATATAATTATGTTATCTGTAATATTTTGTTATTTATTAATGTATGTACATTGTACATCTATGACCCTAATGTACACACATGACACTTACAAGAGAAAAATAAAACAAATACAGACAAAAGAGCATAAAGGTGCTGCTTGTTTCATAACAAATTTCTTCCGTCTCTTTTTGTGTCAAGTGTCAGTCCAATGCAATAACCACATGTGTTTTTTTTTTCAGGGGGGAAACTCATCAATTCTCCTCCCGCACGTCCACTCACTACTTAGGAAGATTAGCGCATTAGTGCTCGTTCCGTAAACGTCGTTGATGTTGTGTGCCGCTTGTGCCGCTTTGCTGCCATGACGGTACTCATATTCCATAATTACTCGAATTTTTAACGTATTTACGATGACGAAAATTTTTCAAATGCGATAACAGAACGCTAACCATTATACAAATGACTTAATTTGGAAAAAGAAGTCTATGTTTTTTTTAATTTAAAATTAGAATTCTAAGACAAAAATATATTTTGATTTGAAATGGCTAGTGCGGCAAATCGGCAATTTCATAGGTAAATACCTAATATTAGAAGGTAAAGATTATTACAGCGGATGTGTAAAGTTCGTGCGCAATCTACTTTATGTGGTTTGAAGACCGAATTACTCCTGGATACTTTCTTGAAAATACACTTACTATACGTGTATCACTCAAATATATGCAAATAAAAGAATATTTTACGTGTTTCCTGAACTTGCTATAATTATTCCTTAGAAGTCCAAACGTTAATAAATTCTTTGAGAAAATGATCTCATACATTTCTGAGTGGTTAATTTCAAAATGATCAAAGACCAGCAATGTTCATAATTAATTGAAATAAACCAAATGAATATTTGTTTTGTTTGAACCTACTCGTGTTTAAGGTATTTAGCAGTATCCTTGGGTGGGATCTGATTATAATGACATCGAAGGAACGCGACTAATACAGAGTAAACTGTAAAAGTAGCAGATGTTTGTTAGGTACTGTTCATATCACAAACACACAAGCATTTCCTTTTTATTTAGTTTTGGTTTATTTTGTTTTTTTAACCAGTTGAATGGGTCAGTGACGGTGCTACATTTTGCTGAACTAGACTTATTTGAGGTAGCCGTAATGGTACACAATGTCATTGTTTTCATTTAGAATTAAGTCTCCTTATGTTTTGTTCCTACATTGTGTGTCTGTGTATGCCGAATAAATTCCTTTAAATGTTTTCTTTCTTTTAAATAACAGACAGAGACAGGAAAGGAGGAAAGATTTCTTGCTTTTCTGTAGGAAAATGTATCATACAATTACACCCACCTTTTTATAAGGACACACTAACAAGTTTCGGATTTGCAATTTTCAGTAACTGACACATATACTCAGCAAAGGTGGGAAACCAAACTTATATTACAAATGCGAAATTGTGTTTGTTTGTCCTTTTTTGACATCAAAACGGAGACACTGATCGATATGATTTTTAGCGCGGAGAAGTATGAAGAGCTAGAGGGTAGTACAAGCTTCTTATTTTTGATAGAAAGTCTCCGCGTAAGCGAAACCGCAGGCAGATGTAGGTAAGTAGGTAACGGGACTGAAGATGAAACTTCTACGATTTAACAATTTTTTTTTTTTTTAAAGAAAATGACATTAACTCATCCTAGGAATTTCTCATGCACCTATCGTGAGTGCATTTTAACAAACCCCCAGACCCGGATCTTCGTCCGGATCGGACTTGCCAGGTCATATAAACATTTGTTCCGGTGTAGGAATCGAACCTGTGACACGCAACACAGCAGTCGATCGCTCAACGACTGTGCCAACCATGTTGTCAAATTACTTTATGATCCTTCTAGGAAAAAAAATTGGCCAAGCGCGAGTCGGACTCGCCCATGAAGGGTTCCGTAGTAACTATAATAAATATAATATACATAATATATTTATTTGAAAAAAAAAAAAACAAAAAACCTTACAAATTTCTTAAAACTAGTTTATTTACAATTTTTACAACTACGCCAAATAACTTTGTTTTTCATAGTATTTGTATGAATTACAAAGTTATATTTGCGGTTTTAGAAAATATACTGTATCTCAAAAACTGCTGACTCGATCTCGTTCAAACCAATTTTGGTTGAAAGTTTACATCAAGGTCTACAACATATGGTTTTTTTAGATTTTTCACTTCATTATTATAGAAGTTAGAGGGGGGGGGGACACACATTTTACCACTTTGGAAGCGTATATCGTTTAAACGATTAACTTTATGAAAAAGTCATTTTAGAAACCTTAATGTCATTTTTAAAGACCTGTCTATAGATACCACACACGTATAGGTTTCATAAAAGAAAATATTTTCAGTTTCAGTTCCATGTATGGGGAGCCCCCTTTATTTTAAATATTTTTTAAATTTTCTCTTAGAATCGGAAAGCGGTTCACAGAATACATCTACCTACCAAGTTTTACATGTATAGTCCTAACAGTTTCGGAATAAAATGGCTGTGACATACGGACGGACGGACAGACAGACAGACGGACAGACATGTCGAAACTATAAGGGTTCCGTTTTTTGCCATTCGGCTACGGAACCCTAAAAAGGAGGCCGAACGCGCGAGTGAGAGACAACTCTCTTCCTCACGCCCCAGCCGACGCGGGAGACGCCCCGGGCGTCGGGGATCGCGAGCCGATCTCCGGCCACCGTAGGCGCAGGCGGCGAGCAGGGGTAGCTCACTGTCCGTAGGGACCAAGCCCGGGTCGGCGCACTATGGGACAGAACCGTGCGTACCGTATGAAAAATCTGTAACTTTTTATTGATTGAAGTAAATAGCTGAAATTTTGCAACGTAGTATCTCCAGAGTATATACAATCCAATAATTATACATTGATTATCAAATATTTAATCTATACTAATATTATAAAGCTGAAGAGTTTGTTTGTTTGTTTGTTTGCTTGAACGCGCTAATCTCAGGAACTCCAGTTCTGATTTGAAAAATTCTTTCAGTGTTAGATAGCCCATTTATCGAGGAAGGCTATATATCATCACGCTAAGACCAATAGGAGCGGAGCACTAATGAAGAATGTTTCAAAATCGGGGGATTTTTTTTCCACGCGGACGAAGTCGCGGGCGGAAGCTAGTTTATAATAAAACAAAAATAATTTTTTTTTTTTTTTTATATTAAACCATAGTTTGTTTAACTTATTGAAATACATATAATTTTACAATTTTATGATATTAAACCTATTTTATGTTATTTTATATTACACTAGCTTGTGCCAGCGGCTTCGCCCGCGTGGGAAGATTTTCCCGTGTAAATCCCGATCCCGTGGGAATTTCGCAAAATCCTTTCTTAGCGGATGCCTACGTCATAACATCTACCAGCATGCCAAATTTCAGCCCGATCCGTCCAGTGGTTTGGGCTGTGCGTTGATAGATCACTATGTCAGTCAGTCAGTCAGTCAGTCACCTTTGAGTTATATATATTTAGATATAAATCTTACATTTAAATAAATGCCAAATAATATATAATAATCCACTCCAAAAATATATTTTACAATGTACGTAATTACTTCTATTTAAATGTCTAAGAGGTTCTTAATTTCGTCTAACAATTCCTGGAAATAGTGACTGATGGTTTTCTGATACTCGATATATAAGGATCTGACGTAAATAGAAGACCATTAAATACGTCTTGATGCGTTGTGAACCTAGAGCATTTTATATGTCAATATGTCGAAATTTTTCTTAATCAGACTGGCTCGAAGTAATCCGTATTGTGATTTCGAAAGATCTAAATCTGCAAATATACTTCAAGCTTCATTCACCGCAAAATCTGTTGCATTGCGACTTTCATGCAATAATTTTTCCTTCTTGGTCCTTTTTTTCATACAGTAGCTTGTTCGAATTCTGCTTCAGACCGACCGCAATCCTTGAACGTATGCATTATGTATATACTCGAATCCATATTCTTGAACCAACTCCATATTCTTCCTTTTTTTCGATTTCTCTGATAGATATTCATAAGACTGACTTTGACGTCCACGTTCTCCAGAATTTGTAGGTGTAATATCCATCAGTGCTTCTTCGAATTGTACAACCACGATGTATTTTTTTATTAAAGAAACGTTCTTTAATTCGGTTAGATTTGGTCCATCGTTCGTTAAACGCTGTTATAAGCCATTATAGAATACGTTTCATAACTAATTCACTTTTTCAGACGACAAATGGTGGTGTTCTTCTAAGTATATTTGAATATCTTCTGATTTCGTTCCATGATCAATAAAAAAATCGCATAAAACTCCTCGAGGTACAACAAATTCACTCTTTTTGTTTTTACTTCTAACCAATACTTTTTTTACCACGGTTGCTGAAGACTATATTATGTCAAAGCACACTGAAGTATTGGTAAATGATAACGTAAATCAATAACTTTATACTGAAATTTCGTGTGAAAAAATATTAATATGTCGTACCCTTATTGCAAAAACCAACTAAGTAAATGCGCCAAAATTTTAGTAAATTTTATTTGAGATAACAGCAGTTGAAAGTTTAGCAACTCAGAAGTACCTTATATTTAAGTAAATATTACCCACTAGTATGTATTAATCAATCACAAAATATTCACGTATGGATTATGAAAATAATAATTCAAAAAGGTCCTATACTTTTCCCACAAAACGGAAAATTAACTGTTAAGGGGATGCATTTAGTCAGTTTTTCCTGAATGTGGAAAATATACCAAAAATCAATGATGCACCTGTCTGGAAGTTAGTCTGACATATTTTATTGAATCATGTGCATAAATTACTAGCATCCATGAAGACAGGGATAGATTTTATTAAATTTGGGCCAGTACAGAATTAAAATAATGTTTTTAGTTAGTTTTTGTTGTACAAGGTGTCTCAAAAGTAAGTTCACATTTGCTTATCTTATTACGCGAAAGCAACTATTCTGAGGGGCGCGGGGGGTATGTCAGTCGGTAGTCTGGCTCTTAGTCTTGGGAATTTAGTCGCTATGGAGCGTTTCTCTGGTGCGGACCGTGCGTTGTGCGTACGTGAGTTTTACAAAAACGGTAATTCGGCGACTGCAGCGCGTAGAAAATTCAGCAGTATTCGACATATTCGTCACTTAAATGATGCGCCTAGCACTCGTCTCATTGCAAAATGGGTTGAGAAGTTTGAAGTGACTGGGTCAACTCTGGAGAAACCAAAATCTGGGCGACCAAGAACATCAAGAACAGCCGAAAACGTGGACAGTGTTACTCAGTCTATTCGAGATGATCCAAACCTCTCCATTCGGAAGCGTGCTGTTGCTTTAAATGTGCACAGATCTTCATTATGCCGCATTTTACACAAAGATTTAAAGCTGCACCCGTACAAAATTCAGTTAGTGCAAGAACTGAAGCCTCAAGATGCTGGTCAGAGGCTTGCCTTTGTAAATCAGATGATTGAGCGCTTTGCAACGTTCACCAACATCTTGTTTTCCGATGAAGCCCATTTTCACCTGAATGGGCATGTAAACAAGCAAAATTGTCGTTACTGGAGTGCAACCAACCCAAAACAAAAACATCAGAAACCGCTACATTCACCCAAAGTCACCGTATGGGCAGCGATGTCGGCGCGAGGAATTATCGGCCCTTACTTTTTTGAAGATGGAAGGGGACGCACACTCACAGTGAATTCAGAGCGTTATGTGGAGATGTTAGACGAGTTTTTCGTACCCCAACTGCAAAACTTTCCTGGTTACAACCAAAGAACATGGTTCCAGCAGGATGGAGCAACTTCACACACGTCCAACAGATCTCTGCCTCGAGTTCGAGAAATTTTTCCGAACAAATTAATCTCCTGGCGAGGTGACATAAATTGGCCTCCACGGAGTCCCGATTTAACGCCTATGGATTTTTTCCTGTGGGGTTATGTCAAATCAAAAGTTTACGCTAATAAACCGACTTCCCTGGCACAATTAAAAGAAAATATCCGTCATGAAATGGCAGCCATCACGGAGACTACCTGCCGAGCTGTCATAGGCAATTTTAGTGCCCGACTAAATGAATGCCGAGAGCGCAACGGTTTACATTTGGACGATGTTATTTTTATAAAATAAATTCCCAAACAGTGTACTTCAATATAAAATAAACATTATTTCAATAAAGCTAAGACTTTTCTTTTAAAAAAAGATTTAAATGTGAACTTTCTTTTGAGACACCTTGTATATGAAATTGATTTAATAAGATATTTAGATACTAGTTATCTGCACATTAAATTATTGATATTCTACAAAAAATACTAAATTCGATTATAATAGTTCCTTACTTTGTGCCGTTAAATTAAAACGCAATTTTAGGAATTATATTTTATTCAATAAAATGACATATAAATGTAATAATTAAAAACATTGTTATTCAGAAGAATCGCTCGTTAGTTTTAGCCGAAGCTTATTATTCAATTTGCCTTGCAAAGCTTCAGAAAAAAGTACGTGTAAGTATCTTACTGTGGCTGACGAAATTCATTAAAACTAGTGTCAAAAGTTACCGTAAAAGTTAACTATAATCACGTCAAATGTCTACGAGCGAATACAGATTTTTATATCCTGCAAAAAACAACTGAATTGGTTTAGTTTGTTTTACGAGAAGAAGTTTCCTAAATTTTCGGTCAAGTAAGTAAAGCCAAAACCAATTACTGTCATACATTATGTTATTGGCTGAATGGTCTAGACGTATTTATACTCTAAAATCTAAAACTTTTTAAAGTACAACATTACGTTTTTAAGGATAAAATTATCAACTCATACCAATGAAAGTAGGTAAGCTTTTTTCCTGTAGACTATTAGATCAAAACTGTACGTTATTTACACTTTGCCGAAGCTATCTTCCTAAATAAGCGTCATAGCTAAAAACCGGTTGTACCTACCTGTAGATTCGTCTCGATGAGACGAATCGATCGCTATATTTAACTTATTTTTGGTAAAATAGTTGCAGATAGTTGGTTTTTGCAATAAGGGTACGATATAGTGTCATTATAGTTGAGTTGAGTATATTTTAGAGGTAGAAATAAAAGTCCATCAATTGTCCTGCCAGTAGAACTAAACGGTTTGCCTCTAAAGAGGGTCACACAATTTAGGTATTTGGGCCATGTTGTTACGGAGGATCTTAAAGATGATCTCGATATGGAGAGAGAGCGCAGGGCGATGGCTGTGAGGGGAAATATGTTGGCTCGCAGGTTTGCTGGTTGTTCTCTACCGGTTAAAATCACTCTTTCTAAAGCATTTTCCCAAACATTTTACACTAGCAGCCTGTGGGCTAACCATACCCAAAAAACTGCCAACACCCTGCGAATTCAATACAATAATGCTTTCAAGGCGCTGTTGAGGCTTCCTCCTTATTGTAGTGCGTCTGGGATGTTCGCGGATGCGCATACGGATGATTATTATGCGATCATGCGCAAGAAAGTCGCGTCTATAATACGCAGAATGAGAGGAAGCAACAATAGCGTTCTGAAAGTTTTTGCGGAAAGACTAGAAGGGCCTACAATGGATAGGTTTATCAAGCTACACGTTAGACATGGGGCTTGATAAACCTTCCTCTGATTGTGATTGTGAGTTTTTTTTTTTATTTTGTTTTTGTTTTGTTACGTCCTTTATAATTGTCTGTGTATGCCTGTTTCTTACTAACATAGTTATTAAGTAAATTGTTTGACTAACACTATGGGCCTTAGAAGCCTGAAAATAAAAGATTTTTATTTTTATTTTTATTTTTATTTATTATTATTTATTATCACGTTCCTAACCACTATCTATGAAGGTGGTTTAGTAGTACTGATATAATGTACAATAACAACTTTAACTACCATTTCCTCCCTTTTCTTTCACCGCGATTGAGAAATACATATAACCTACATGAGAAACATGTAATTCACACAGTGATAACAAATAACAAAAAACCTTGCCTAAAGATTAAGTAAATAGATAATATTATTTAAGAAAATAAGGTCAAAACTAATCTAAATATCCAAAAATCTCATCAATCATAACTAAAATAATATTTGGTATATTTTCCCCCCAACAGGCATTTTTCGACTCATTTCAAGGGGGGCAGATTTGGGCAACTTTTTTTTTGCCCTGACTTCTATATTAGCTGCTCTATGTGATGCTATCAAAATTACGAACTGGGCAGACACTGCTAACTGCACAAAGGTCTATGTCAAATTACTAATAAGGATAGAATATTAGTTCCTGAAATAAAAATTCTATACCTCCACAGTTTTCACATAATGGTCAACTTAAATTATTTTAAATAGAGTATTTCATAACTATTCTAACCATATGTCACACTTACAAATTTGAAAATAATGAAAATATGACCATGTAAACTGGTGGAATTGTGTTCTACATAATTGACATAATTTTAAGCGTCAACTTGCAAGCCTTAGTCTAATAGTAAAAATGAGAAATAGTATATAATGTAAAAAACATTCAGTTAGATATAATATGCATTAACAAAATTTTCAAAAAAGAACATTACGAAAACCTATTCTTGAGACGGTACGCACGGTTCTGGCCCATAGTGCGGCGCCGCGTCGTGTTCCATGCGCGCCTCAAAGAGCTGTCAGAACCAGTGACGGGGCCCCATAAGGCCATTTCCTGCCGGGGTTGCGGGAATGTTCTAACGAGATACCGCGGCCCCGGAACTTAAGGGCAGCTGAAGGAACAGGGTGGGTTTTTAGTCAGTAGAAATCTGACACTCCCTTCCGTTTAACCCAGAGCGGGAAAAGTCATTCGATGATTTTCCCACCCAGAAAAAAAAAGGTCTGTCATAATAATATGCCAGTGAGGCCAGTGTTTCCCAACTGAGTACCCTAAGAAGAAACACCGAAACAAACTCAGAGATCAACATCTCTTTTTGAACTCCATACATTCCGTTCCGGTCAAATAATATGAGAACCACGTTGGTTTATGTCTGCGATGCCTTTTTGAGGAAAGAAGCACACAGATTTACACAGCAGACCCGTCTAAAGAGTGCAAGTCTTGAAAACTTTAATTGAAAACTTTTTACCAAAAAATTAAACCGACTTTTTTGGTAAAAAGTTTTTATTTCACTCTTTTTAGTTGGATGATTTTTAATTTACCTAGTTACAAGAGCCTAAATGTCAACTACTTATAACCTTTTACAAAATATTGCTTTTCCCAATGCTGGGCCGTTAATTGTTGAGGAGTTCTCCTGGTACTTCACCATCAGCTCTACATCACCATATGCATTGTGACGAGCATAAAGTGTTTAACATCCATATTCAAGTAATCGAATCGCAATCCACTCAATACTTATTATTGAGTAGTTTCGGCGGCCATCTGTGGTCTTCATCATCAGTTCCACTTCCCCAAATGGTACTTTTTGAGAGCAACTGCACAAGTTACTAAAAGAAATACCCAAAACGCCATAGGTGTGCCTATAATATTTGAAGAGTTCCCTCGATTTCTCCAGGATCCCATCATCAGATCCTGAGTTTGGTGATAATGGTACCAATTTCGAAGTATACCCATTCGAACAAAAAAAGAATTTTCCAAATCGGTTCAGCCGTCTTCGAGTACTCGATGATCATACATAAAAAAAAAAAAAATATACGCGTCGAATTGATAACCTCCTCTTTTTGTCGTCGGTTGAAAATATACCACACTTTCCATGTGTTTTTTTTTTCATTGATAATAGGCTCGTGTTTGACCACCATCTCACCTGATGGTAAGTGATGATGTGGTCGAAGATGGAGCACGCTTACCTAGAAGTAACCTATTCACTCTTGACTTAAAAACGCCCAGGTTATAGCGATAAGGAAACACAGACTCCGGCAGGGAATTCCACTCCTTAGCCGTACGCACAATGAAAGTATTCCTAAAACGTTGTGTGCGTATGGGTGGGATGTCCATCATGAAACGATAGCGCATCGCCGTTTGTCTTGGAGTCCGATGATGGAACGGGCTTGGCGGAATTAGATTGTGTAATTCCATCGCACACTCCCCGAAATGTAACCGATAGAAAACCGATACACTTGCAACTCGTCGTCGATGTTCAAAGCTCTGGAGCTTTGACTCAATCAGTGCATCGTTGCCAATGAGTCTCTTGGCCCGTTTCTCGAAGACTCAAGCGCATTCAGTTGGTATTTGGCAGATCCATCCCAAAGATGAGAGCAGTACTCCATATTATGACGACGACCGACCGAACCTAGGCTTGATAGAGATTGAGCATCTTTGCCGGTGTACCGTCTTACCTCTGCTAGGATTCCCAACTTTGTTGCTGCTAGCAGAGCCTTAGCCTCGATGAACGGACCAAAATTGCAGGTGGAGGTCAGTGTTATAGACATACCAGCGGTATGAACCACCAGTACCCCAGTAAATGATAAATGATCTTTATTTTGCAAATAGGTTATTGAATAACATTTTAACACGTCATTTTTTCGTAAATTAAAACTAGATAAGGCCGCTGTTTCCTAACTAACTACTCTGAGAAGAAACACCGAATCAAACTCAGGGGTTCGTCTCATTTAAAGTCCATACAATCTATACTGGTTAAATTATATGGAAACCTTGTAGATTACCGACTGAGGCGATCTTTTGAGTAAAGATGCTCACAGATTTGAGTGGGCCTGTCCATACAGTGCAAGCATTTGTCAGGTAATAAGTATAAGAAACTTTACAATGTCTGGAAATATTTAAATAAACGTCTTTATCATCTTTATATTTACGTATTATCGTCGTATTTATTTATTTTGACGTATAGCTCAACTTAGAACAAGGAGCCTAACGATTTGACGAACAATACCAAGGTAAGGACGTTTGGGTAGGCCGCAAAAAGCACTCAAACTGCCAGACAGTCATGTTTTAATAGTACGCCGACATCATGAGCACACAATGTACAAGTGACGCGTTCAAGGGCGACTGCTATTGACAATCAGTTGACGTCACAAACGATTGTAACAGGGTTGAGAAGTTGTAGGGTTGGGTAATTCTACGTTTTCGTATATAGTAGGTAGATAGTTAGGATATGTAATCGTAGTGTACCTACTAATGGTTATTTCTGGTTGCTCAATGGTCAAAATTCGACAATAATTATGTATATAACGTGTAATTTAAAGGGTATATACATACCAACCAAGTGCACGGCTTCTTTGGATGATAAATATGGCAAGGGTTTTCTAATCCTATGTGTACATGTGTGGAGCATATTAGAAATTTCAATACATTGTACCAGAGACCGAATTTGTCAAATTAAGAAGAACGAAGAGAATTATCGTTTTATTGGCAAATGACGTGGAAAGTGATGACTTTCATAGTGCTGTGACACGTTTGTTATTACTGATATTCAAGAAACATATGAAACCAATAATTTGGGGTCAATTCTGTGAGTCACTTATTTTGAGCTGAAACTTTGCATAGAGACTCCATACCAGATATTGTCTTCAGTCCTTTTGGATAGATATGGGGTTTCCGTTACACGTTGTATAGCCTATAAGTAGTATTATATTGTAACTCATTTGAAATTGAAATAAATTGAAATTGAATTAAAATTTTAAGCGTCAATGGATAAGGTGTCGAGCTTGTGATCGAGAGGTCATGGGTTAGAGTTCCACACCTTGGCTGAGCGCAGAATAAATGTGGAAGAGAACCGCTTAGTACCTACGAAAAGACGATATATCAACCAAGTGTCGATGACAGCAGGATTGCAGTGCATCTGGTGGACCGGTAGTGAAAGGGAGGTGGAGGGATCAGATCGTGGAGATTTTTACATATTAGACTTTGTATAAAGTGAACAATTTTATTTAAAAAACAATATTCATTAGATAAGTTGTAAAGTAAGTCCTGCTGTCTTTATTGATTCGAGTGTAATTTGAGAGAGAGCAGTACGTTTTCTCTACCTTGACTTATAAATCTAGGACTGTGTCAACAGATTACGTACAATCTAGAGGTGGTCGACATAAGTTTTTATATGTTTACACACGCTGTAATTGTATTGACTGGCGACGTCGACGTAAACATAAACAAAATATTTAATATTTTGAACTACATTTTTCCTTAAGCTTCTATGTCGGGGCCTATTATCCACTCAAGAATTACACGTTTTACGAAATAAAAAGCGATAGTATAATAGCTTTCTATCCGTAAGTGAATTTTCGTAATCGGATCATCCTTACAGGAATTAATATTAAAGTATTTTCCTCGTTTTTCGGTCCTACGTAAAAATAGACTGCCGAACCTTTCCCAAGTATGTTGCCAACCGGCTGTTAAGGTGCGCTTACACGGGCAACTAAAATTGCTTTATCCCGGTCAATATTCGTGAACCATGACGTCACGACTACACCAAGCAATTTAGGGCAATGGCAACAAGCATCAACTTGACACAATGTTTTGCAACAACAATATTGAGCGATAAGGAGCAACTTCAAGAAACTAGGCAATACTTTCCTACACAAGCAATTCAGTAATTAGTATTCAGCGAGCGATCTTTAAAATCGGAACTTTTGTTATCCCACAAACCAGGATGCAAATGAACTGCATCGATAAAGTTAACAATCTTTTCATTATTCCACGAAGAAGACGACGCTATATTAAATCGACGCAATGCAGTCACATTTCACTACAGACAGAGACCGAGCAGTGCACAGACGCCGCTGTACTTCCGCCTGCCCGCGCCGTCTCGCACTCCTCGCGGAAGCGAGACGGTAGAAGCCTCAAAACAAACGAGCGCAAACGAGATAGATATAAAAATTGACAGGCAATTCGTATTAGCAACATGGAGCGAAATGGAACCATTAGAAGCAATAAACCAAAACAATTGCCGCATTTTATTGAAATTGCTCCAGATTATTCCACCTAATTGATCCAAATTGCTCCATTAGTGTTGCCAAGCAATTGCTCAAAATATTGCCCGTGTAAGCGCACCGTTACTTTTTAAATGGAGCAACTATCTGATCCCGAAGACTGTCTCGTTAGTAGAGTGCTATTGGGTTTGGGTGTGCTATGAAATTTCTCAGTAGTAGACCGGAGCCCAAGTCGGCGGCGCGTCGTGTTCCACGCGCGCCTCAAAGAGCTGTCAACACCAGTGACGGGGCCTCATAGGGCCATTGCCTGCCGGGGTTTGCGGGAAAGTTCTACCGAGTTACCGCAGCCCCGGGATAGGGCAGCCGAAGGAACAGGGTGGGTTTTTAGTCAGTAGAAATCTGACACACCCTTCCGCTTGACCCAGAGCGGAAGAAGTCATTCGATGATTTTCCCATCCCAAAAAAAAAAAAAACCGGAGTTTGGAAGTTAGCGGTGTAATACCCCCGTGCTTCTGAAAGCACGTTCAGGCGTTGGTACCTGCTGTCATTTCGACATCTTTGACAGTCGGTACGGGTAGACGTAAGAATATCTGACATTGATCTTACCTAGGGGTATCGTGTTACCCAGCTACTGGGTTGTGGAGGTCAGATTAGGGCGTCCAATCCCGGAATACCGAGATCTCGGTATTGCGGGATCCCGCGTCATTCTCCAATCCCGCGTGATGCGGGATTACGGGCGCGGCATCCGCGGGATTTGCGGGACTGAAAAAAAGCATGCATACAACCTCTCGCGAGCGCGATCGCTCGGTGACTGGCGGCCGGCAGTGTTGCAAACAACGCGGGGGCCGATGTCACCCGTTTTTCACAGCTTATGTAGCCTAATATAGCCGAATTTCAGTCAGTGGTAGCCTAAGTATGTAGCCTAAAATATCAGTCAAGTTTTTTATTCAGTATTTGTTACTGTTTTTTGTGAAGAAAAAGCGGTGTAATTTGATTGATCTCATACTAATAGTAATACGTAAATAAACCTGGAGT
Organism: Tholera decimalis; assembly: GCA_943138885.2. Taxonomy (NCBI): domain Eukaryota; kingdom Metazoa; phylum Arthropoda; class Insecta; order Lepidoptera; family Noctuidae; genus Tholera; species Tholera decimalis. The sequence continues at coordinate 5,263,935 of OW964568.2, read as the reverse complement.
TAGTTGATTAATTCATTGTTTTATTTGCCTTATATAAATGTGAATATTTTCAATATGCGGGATCCCGCAAATACCGAGATCCCGCGGGATTGAACATTCGTAGTCCCGCAAATACCGAGATTGAATTCAGGCTGCGGGATTGGACGCCCTAGGTCAGATAGGCAGTCGCTCCGTGAAAATCACTAATACTCAGCTTCTGCATCCGGTCAGACTGGAAGCTGACCCGACACAGTTGAGAAAAGGCTAAGTAGATGAACTATCTGATCCCGAAAGATGTGTTTGGTATGTTAGGTATGTCTCTATTCCAATTAGGGTTGCCATCACCTTTGCCGGCCCCAGACAAAGATATGGCATAAGGCAGCTATACCCATTATTGTCAGAATCAAAGACAGCTAAATCCAATAGTTGGTGTCAAACACAGCTATGTCCAGCACAATTTATTTAAAATAGCCGTTATATCCCCCTCTTACAAGATATGTGTGTTGGTACACCTGCTTATTTTGTACTAGAGCATCCTGTCAAACAGTCGTGTTTACGGTGTTGCCAAATAAAATAACAGTTTTTTTCGTTTTGTGGAAAATAGTTTCATACGGATTTAGCTGCCTTTGATAGTATACCCCTCATATAATAGTTAGTGCAATGACACATTTCGCCATAAATATTAAACTATTATAGGGTCCCTAATATAATCATAACTATAACTAATAGAATACAATAATATTTTAAAAACATGAAGTAAAAACAGAATATAAAAACATAACAAAGATTACAACCAAAATGTCCTACCAGAGTAGGGCTGCCATCATCAGATTTGCCAGCCCCAGACAAAAACTTATAAACCCCGGACATTTGGGTAAAATCACAGTTTTTCCCCGCACACCGTTGAAAAATACATTTTTGAACTTGTAACTAAAAATAACGATGTTTAATTATGGTTTTTATTTACTGATAAAGTGATAATATTGCCTTAGAACTTTTTAATAACAGTCTCTTCCTTTTCATTTAATCAACGTAACATAAACAAAGAGATGAAATACCATAGGAAAATAATAATAGAGATTGTGCATTTTGGTACCCGTAAGACCAATGTGTGTCCGGGTTATTACCTGGATACTTATTGGAAAAACCCCCCGGACGCGCCCGGACGCTTTCCAAACTAGGACAAATCGGGGAAAACCCGGACGGATGGCAACCTTAATTCCAATAAATGTTTTTCTATTTCTTTGCTGTTCTATGTCAGCTATGCTGGCTTCTGATTACCCGTAACGATAACAAATGACAGTCGGATACACGGATTAACAACGTGCTTAACAAGACACGGAGTTGTGTGAGAATTGCTTAATGTTCGACCCTTCGAGCTCTTAATTCCTCAGAACAAGGAAATAAAATTGTTACCTCAATTTTTTTTGCGGGAAAATACTTTCCAAATTGATTCTCATGCTTTGGGTGGAGCGGAACGGAATGTCAAACTTATAATGACTTAAAACCCACTCTATTCCTTCGGGTACCATTGCGTGCTTCTGCAGAACTTCAAATGAAAATTATACAACGTGTTACGGAAACCCCATATCTATCCAAAAGGGCTGAAGACAACATCTGGTATGGAGTCTCTATGCACAGTTTCAGCACAAAATAACTGACTCAAAGAATTGATACCAAATTATTGGTTTCATATATTTCTTGAATACCAATCATAACAAACGTGTCACAGCACTACGAGGGTCAATAACTTTCCACGTCACTTGCCAATAACACGATAATTCTTTTCGTTCTTCTTAATTTGAAAAATTCGGTCTCTGGTATCAGTGTATTGGAATTTGTAATAAGTTCTACACACGTAGACTTAGGGTTACAATACCCTTGCCATATCGTTTGTTATCATCCAAAGAAGCTGTGCACTTGGTATGTATATACCCTTTAAATTACACGTTGTATATAAGATGATGTGTGCGATGCCGTTATCGTAATTTCCTATTTATTTATTTACGGATGAGAACGCTTTTGACCTTCATCACGCCTGATGTTAGGTAAGCGATAGATGAGGTCTACGATGGAACGAGCGAGCCCAAAAGATGCCTGTTCACTCTATCTTTAAAGACTGACGGTCATATGTGGCAGGGAACACAGAAGCCGGCAGAGAATTCCACAACTTGGCTGTGCGCACAATAAGTGTAAAAATATAGTATATCAATATCAACCCACCAAATATAGTTAAATCACACCCTTCGGCACCCCCGTGGGTGTCAAGGCTACCAGACAAGTTCAATCACTATCTTGTTACGGTGTTTAGTTTCGGTTACACCCCATTATTTTATTAAAAGCGTTGTTAACACGACGGATAAACGAAATGTTTGTTGGCGTAGCAATTAAGCTTATTTCTTACAGTCAGGACATTAAAAGTTATTTTATAATTTATTGCGTCTTATTTTGGTCTTTTTGATTAGAAAAACGTATCTAATAATAACAAATAAGACTTATAACTTTAAGTTATACCAATAATATGTGTGATAAATAATGTAGATTTTTTACTATCCTGAACATAGTACTTACATTATTTTTTATTGATAATATGTTCGCATTTTACCACCATCTCACCTGATGGTAAGTGACGATGTGGTCAAAGATGGAGCACGCTTACCTAAAAGTAACCTTTTCACTCTTGACTTATAGACCCCAAGTTATAGCTATCGGGAAACACAGACTCTGAGAATGAGCATTTAAATACATATGCATAAAACGTTTTGGGAATACTTTCATTGTGCGTACAGCTAAGGAGTGGAATTCCCTCCCGGAGTCTGTGTTTCCTGATAGTTATAACCTGGGAGTCTTTAAGTCAAGAGTGAATAGGTTACTTCTAGGTAAGCGTGCTTCATCTTCGACCACATCATCGCTTAACATCAGGTGTGATTATGGCTAAACGCAAGCCTAACAACTGTAAAAAAAACATACATACATCTAGTTATACTAGAAGCCGACGCCGAGTCGAAACAAGCTAAACAGATTGATTCTGAACATAGTTTGTATGACTTACAAAGTTAATGACGTCATAGAGATATATATCTACTCTTTATTTTACACCACAATCGTTAACAGAACTAAGAAAGGAACAACAGCAACACAACTAAAAAGGTTGTTACAAATATGACTGCCCGTCGTAGATTTTTTTACACATTCTGTAACGAACGCTATTTTTCTTGATCAATCCGGTTAGCCTTTTCCCAACTTTATTGGGGTTGTGTTTCAGTCTAACTGGATGTGCCTGAGTACTAGTGTTTTATATGAAGCGACTGGATATCTGACGTCCACAACCCAGTTGCCGGGTAACATGATACCCTTGGAAATACTGGTGTCAAATTTTCTGGCTTTAACTATTCGTAACGTTTGCTCGCGACTTCGTTCGCATTTTAAAATGTAATCAATGCTAACTAAATTAAATCATGTTTGTGATTCACTTGACATAATAAACTGTTCTAAATTCATACTCTCTGAACAGTGGCCTATGTTTGACTCCGCATCTTTATCTATTTAATTTATTTATTTATTAAAACTTTATGCAACACAAAATGTACAAATGCGGACTTAATGCCATAGGCATTCTCTACCAGTCAACCATGGGTGGTGAAGAGATAACATGGCCGGTACATAAAAAAATAAACTAAGTAGATAATATATTCAAAGTAAAAGTCTTATTACAAGTATATACATATATAACTAAAATAAACTTACATACATATTTATCATAATACATACCAAATCTATACTTATAATAAATCTGTAGAGAGGTCAATTCTGTACATGAAATATATTTCCAAAATAACTATCAGGGGGTGATTAGGGATCGATACTGATGCCAAAAATGCAATCAGTAAAATTTTTGTCTGTCTATCTGTCTGTCTGTCTGTCTGTCTGTCTGTATAACCGTTATAGAAACAAAAACTACTCGACGGATTTTAACGAAACTTGGTACAATTATTTTTCATACTCCTGAGCTGGTTATAGTATACTTTTCATCACGCTACAATCAATAGGAGCAGAGCAGTGAAGGGAAATGTTGGGAAAACGGGAGAAGTTACTCCATTTTTTAAGCTTCCGTCGCAAGTGCAACCTTAATGGTTAAAGCTACACAGAAATCATTTATGACGGAAATGTTCTCCTTAAAATTATATAAAAATATCCCACGACAGCATATATCTATCTTTTATGGTTGACTCACAATAACACGTGTAACTCCCGATAGCTTAGCAGTTCGAAGCTTTCTGATTATTATTCTGCTCCGAAATTTAAAACCACCACAACTTTGCAATGGAACTCGGCTAAAAGTAACCCAGTTGCAACAAAATATAATCGAGGCTCAAATTTTAACAGGTTGCGGTGCAGGAGAAACCGTCTTTATTCCCAGAATTCCCATAATACCAAATAATTTTCCATTCCAATTTAAAAGAACGCAATTCCCAGTTTCGGTGTATTATGCATTGACAATTAATAAGGCTCAAGGGCAGACTTTTCGTGTTGCTGGAGTAGATCTCGGTGTCAGTTGTACGTCGCTCTTTCCCGGGTTAGCAGTTCTAGAAATCTTTATGTTCACGTGCCGGACGGGTCAACTTTCAACATAGTTTACCCGGAAGCTTTGCACTGAAGTATTTTCGTTCTATAGGTACTTAAGCCTCATGTGAACGTGATATAAACAATATTACCGATACATTAACTTAATAACACACAAGGAGTTACACGCTGACGGATTCGCGGGCACAGCTATTAACAATAATATTGTGCGGTTCGGTATTGCGTATTATAGATTGACATATTATATTTCCCTACTAAATTACGAAAGTTAATCTGTCTGTTACATCAAAATCACTGAACCGTGAGGAAGGACATAGGCTACTTTTTTTACGAAAAACGACGGAAACGTGGACGAAGTCGCGGGCAACAGCTATCTATACTAATAATATAAGGCTGAAGAGTTTGTTTGTTTGTTTGAACGCGATAATCTCAGGAACTACTGGTTCGAATTGAAAAAAATATTTTTTAATTAAATAGTCAATTTATAGAGAAAGGCTATAGGCTATATATATATCATTACGCTAAGGCCAATAGGAGCGGAGCGCCAATGAAGAATGCTTCAAAATCGGGGTTAAATTTAACGTTAGCCCAAAGTAACTATTCCGCGCGGACGAAGTCGCGGGCAAAAGCTAGTATATATAATATATTAATAAAAAGTCATAGAAAGTGGGTTATGAAAACTGCTTCCACTATTTGTTTTGAAAATAATCCCGCAACTTTCTCTTAAACGCATATTGACTGGTGGCCGTCCTGATATCAAGAGGTAGTGCATCCCACAGAAGAATAGACTGTATATGGGAGGGCAGCTAGAGACAGGCTAGATCAGATCGTTATTAATGATTATAAAAATCCTTTAATTACTTTCCCTTTTACACCTGCTGGAATGGGTGCAAGTAGTGCCTACCTGAAACGAGTTAATAAGTTGACTTTTGTTATTGTGTTGTTTAACAATTAGTAAACTATGACTGTATTTTTATTTAACATACTTTATTTTTACTAAATACCAAAGAACTTTAGTACAAAATAAGAACATAACTTATGAACAAGGGGTGTGCAATTTTATTGGTCTCGAGAGTATTTATATTTAAACTTTGTGCCAAGTTTTTTATAGCAAAAGAAAGAAAATACATCTCCTGATTGATTGAAAGCCTGTCACGCCATCGTGTTATCGTGAAAGGCAATTGAAGTGAATGTTTCAGTGCGTCGTAACTCTTTGCCAAAGTAGGGAGGGTGTTCGAGTTTGTTGGCAATCTTTGTGATTGCTGTTGTGCGAAGACATAAACGCAATATAAACAGCAGCAAGGATCGATTTGACGGGCCTGTTGGTCAAGTGGTCAGTGGCCCTGACTGCTATGCTCAAGGTGGTGGGTTCGATTCCCACCCAGGACAAATGTTTGTGTGATGAGCATGATCATTTGTTCTTTGTCTGGGTGTAATTTATCTATAATATGTATGTATTTAGAAATATATACGTATGTTTATCAGTTGTCTAGTACTCATAGCACAAGCTCTGCTTAGTTTGGGACTAGATGGCGTTGTGTGAAAGTTGTGGAATATTATATTATATGATGAGCACGATCATTTGTTCTTTGTCTGGGTGTAATTTATCTATAATATGTATGTATTTAGAAATATATATGTATGTTTATCAGTTGTCTAGTACTCATACCACAAGCTCTGCTTAGTTTGGGACTAGATGGCGTTGTGTGAAAGTTGTGGAATATTATATTATATGATGAGCACGATCATTTGTTCTTTGTCTGGGTGTAATTTATCTATAATATGTATGTATTTAGAAATATATATGTATGTTTATCAGTTGTCTAGTACTCATACCACAAGCTCTGCTTAGTTTGGGACTAGATGGCGTTGTGTGAAAGTTGTGGAATATTATATTATATGATGAGCACGATCATTTGTTCTTTGTCTGGGTGTATATGTATGTATTTAGAAATATATATGTATGTTTATCAGTTGTCTAGTACTCATAGCACAAGCTCTGCTTAGTTTGGGACTAGATGGCGTTGTGTGAAAGTTGTGGAATATTATATTATATGATGAGCACGATCATTTGTTCTTTGTCTGGGTGTAATTTATCTATAATATGTATGTATTTAGAAATATATATGTATGTTTATCAGTTGTCTAGTACTCATACCACAAGCTCTGCTTAGTTTGGGACTAGATGGCGTTGTGTGAAAGTTGTGGAATATTATATTATATGATGAGCACGATCATTTGTTCTTTGTCTGGGTGTATATGTATGTATTTAGAAATATATATGTATGTTTATCAGTTGTCTAGTACTCATAGCACAAGCTCTGCTTAGTTTGGGACTAGATGGCGTTGTGTGAAAGTTGTGGAATATTATATTATATGATGAGCACGATCATTTGTTCTTTGTCTGGGTGTATATGTATGTATTTAGAAATATATATGTATGTTTATCAGTTGTCTAGTACTCATAGCACAAGCTCTGCTTAGTTTGGGACTAGATGGCGTTGTGTGAAAGTTGTGGAATATTATATTATATGATGAGCACGATCATTTGTTCTTTGTCTGGGTGTATATGTATGTATTTAGAAATATATATGTATGTTTATCAGTTGTCTAGTACTCATAGCACAAGCTCTGCTTAGTTTGGGACTAGATGGCGTTGTGTGAAAGTTGTGGAATATTATATTATATGATGAGCACGATCATTTGTTCTTTGTCTGGGTGTATATGTATGTATTTAGAAATATATATGTATGTTTATCAGTTGTCTAGTACTCATAGCACAAGCTCTGCTTAGTTTGGGACTAGATGGCGTTGTGTGAAAGTTGTGGAATATTATATTATATGATGAGCACGATCATTTGTTCTTTGTCTGGGTGTAATTTATCTATAATATGTATGTATTTAGAAATATATATGTATGTTTATCAGTTGTCTAGTACTCATACCACAAGCTCTGCTTAGTTTGGGACTAGATGGCGTTGTGTGAAAGTTGTGGAATATTATATTATATGATGAGCACGATCATTTGTTCTTTGTCTGGGTGTATATGTATGTATTTAGAAATATATATGTATGTTTATCAGTTGTCTAGTACTCATAGCACAAGCTCTGCTTAGTTTGGGACTAGATGGCGTTGTGTGAAAGTTGTGGAATATTATATTATATGATGAGCACGATCATTTGTTCTTTGTCTGGGTGTAATTTATCTATAATATGTATGTATTTAGAAATATATATGTATGTTTATCAGTTGTCTAGTACTCATACCACAAGCTCTGCTTAGTTTGGGACTAGATGGCGTTGTGTGAAAGTTGTGGAATATTATATTATATGATGAGCACGATCATTTGTTCTTTGTCTGGGTGTATATGTATGTATTTAGAAATATATATGTATGTTTATCAGTTGTCTAGTACTCATAGCACAAGCTCTGCTTAGTTTGGGACTAGATGGCGTTGTGTGAAAGTTGTGGAATATTATATTATATGATGAGCACGATCATTTGTTCTTTGTCTGGGTGTATATGTATGTATTTAGAAATATATATGTATGTTTATCAGTTGTCTAGTACTCATAGCACAAGCTCTGCTTAGTTTGGGACTAGATGGCGTTGTGTGAAAGTTGTGGAATATTATATTATATGATGAGCACGATCATTTGTTCTTTGTCTGGGTGTATATGTATGTATTTAGAAATATATATGTATGTTTATCAGTTGTCTAGTACTCATAGCACAAGCTCTGCTTAGTTTGGGACTAGATGGCGTTGTGTGAAAGTTGTGGAATATTATATTATATTATGTTGAAGGTTAAGCAACAGTTGGCGAGGTCATTCCATGAATGGGTGACAATTTTAACATATTGTGACTACTTAGTCCCTCGGAAGCATGTTAGGTCGTTGGTCCCTGCTATCATGTATACATTTTTGAGATAATCGAGATCTATGTATATTGGTGCCAAGTTCCGAGTCCACTCGGGGTGTAATTGAAGCTCAAGTTTTGACTTGGCTAGTTTCTACCAACAAACCAAATATTATATCAACCTAATAGTAAGTTAATAGTATCTAAGTCCAGTAACAGGAAGTACCTACTTTAACTTGCAAATATAATATGCCTTGTAGGTACATAAAAATAGCCGAATGAAATCTCTTTTTATTTATTTAAACTTTATGCACAATTATCAAGGCATTCTCTACCATTCAATCTTTTGGTAAAAAATACCACATTAAATAAAAAAATGAACTAAATTATGGAAATAAAATACAAATAGATATCCTACAAATATTATAAATGCGAGAGTGTTTAAAGATGTATGTCTCTTTGTTGCTCTTTCACGCAAAAACTACTGAACGGATCAACGGTCATGAAATTTGGTAAGTAGATAGTTGACATCCTAGAATAACACATAGGCTACTTTTTATCCCGGAATTCCCACGAGATCGCGATTTACGCGGGAAAAGCTAGTATACAGTATGAAATGAAATGAAATGAAATGAAATGAAATGAAATGAAATATTTATTCTGTAAATTGGTTATAAATAACACTTTTACACGTCATGTTTTTTTGCGTGTTTAGTTTAGCTAGATGAGGCCGGTATTTCCTAACTGACTACTCTGAGAAGAAACACCGAAACAAACTCAGAGGTCAAAGTCTCTTTTAAAGTCCAGACAATTTGTATTTGTATATGAGAAGCATGTAGGTTCATGTCTGTGGTATTCTTTTGAGGAAATAACCACGCAAATTTGAGCGGACCTGTCCAGACAGTGCAAGCATTTGTCAGTTATCGTGTAGCTCAACTTAGAACTTAAGGAGCTCAACAATTTGACGAACAATACCAAAGTAAGGACCTTTGGGTAGGCCACACAAGTACTCAAACTGCTTGACATCATTAAATAAATTATAGTGAAAGCAAAAACAATGAAGAAAGAATAACCTACATCGTCCTCACATTTACAATAATGAAATAATTTTATATATATAAAAAAAAAACAACAATATAAAAAAAAGAAAACAACAATATATAAAAAAAACAACAAACAAAAACAAAAATTAATAGGTATATACAATACTTGAGAAAGCAAAATTTTAATTAATCAAAAATAAATCATCAATCATAATTTTAAAAAGAAATAAAAAAGGCACACGTATATCACTGGAGCATCTCATTCCCAAGCCTTCTTGTCCTCAATATAATCTTTAACACTGTAAAAAGCTTTCTGACATAGTTTACGTTTTATCAATAATTTGAATTTATTAATACTTAGTTTTTGAATATGGCTAGGAATTTTATTATAAAAACGTATACATTGGCATCTAAACGAACCACCTATTTTTTTTAACCTTGTTTTAGGAATGACATATGTGTCTTTGTTCCTTGTATTTACACTATGAATATCACTGTATTTTTTAAACAGATTAATATTTTTGTGTGCATACAAGAGGTTGTCATAAATATACTGAGATGGCACAGTCATAATATTAATCTCCTTAAATTTGTCTCTTAAGGAGTGCTTAGGACTTAATTTATAAATTGCACGAATGGCCCTTTTTTGTAATACAAATATTGTGTGAATGTCGGCGGCATTTCCCCAAAGTAAAATGCCGTATGACATCACACTGTGAAAGTAACTAAAGTAGACTAAACGTGCTGTTTCGATATCAGTTAATCCACGTATTTTTCTAACGGCATATGCTGCAGAACTTAGCTTTTTTGACAATTTATCTATATGGGGGCCCCACTGAAGCTTCGCATCCAAAGTTATGCCCAAGAATACTGTGGTATCTTCGGCTTTCAATATTTCGCCCTTTATTGATACACTAGTATTCACTTGTCTAACATGAGGTAACGTAAATTTTAGGAATTTGGTTTTTTTCTCATTAAGAAGAAGATTATTAACATTGAACCAGCTAACTACAGTTGCAAGGGCTCTGTTAACTTCTTCAGTAACCTGCTGTTGACGTTTGATTTTAAATAAAAGAGAAGTATCGTCAGCAAATAGCACTATGTCATGATTTTTGATCAGGTACGGCAAATCATTTATATAAATAAGAAACAAAAAGGGACCTAAAATTGAGCCTTGGGGGACCCCCATTTTGACCACAGATCCCGGCGATCTTTTGCCGTTCACATCGACTCTCTGAATCCTTTCACTCAAGTAAGAGGACAAAAGATTCAGAGAGGTGTCCCGGAATCCGTAGTAGTGCAGTTTCCTGATTAATGTCTCATGGGGAACACAGTCAAATGCCTTGGACAAATCACAAAAAATGCCCAACGCATCGCACTTATCTTCCCATGCATTATAAATGTGTCCTAAAAGTTCAACACCGGCATCAGTTGTTGAACGACCCTTTGTAAAACCAAATTGTTTATTATGTAGCAGTTTGTGTTTATTAAAATATCTTTGCATCTGCATTAAAATAATTTTCTCAAAAATTTTACTGAAAGTGGGCAGTACAGAAATAGGTCTGTAATTAGTAGGGTCAGATGTACTACCCGATTTAAATAGTGGGATTATTTTACTATATTTCATTAAATCAGGAAACTCACCGCAATCAATACAATTATTAAATATAACAGCTAATGTAGGAGCAATAATGTGTATAATGGACTTAGTAACATCAACAGAATTACCCCACAGGTCTGCAGTCTTTTTAACATTCAAAGAATTAAAAGTTTTAATGATGTCATTAAAAGTAACATATTGGAATTTAAACTCTGAACTACAAACTGGAACATTTTTTTTAAGTAGTGTTTCTGCAGCAATGGTAGATGATTTTAGCGACTTGGTTGTCGATACAGGAATGTCAGTGAAAAAATTTTCAAATTCTGTGGCGACTTGTGAATCTAATGTTATTATATTATCATCAATAGTGAGGGTGTAATCACTATTTCGGTTGCAAGACCTTCCCGTTTCGCTTTTTATAATATCCCAAGTCGTTTTAATTACATTACTACTATTTTTAATTTTAGAACTCAAGTAGCGAGACTTGGCAATATAACAGACTTTTTTAAATAATTTAGAATAGTTCTTAACATATAAATGAAATTCTGCCGAGTTAGTGTAAGACCGCTCCTCATAGAGTTCATAAAGCCGATTTCTACTTTTATAAATACCAGTGGTGGCCCAGTCACTGAAAGAAGTGTTAGTATTTACTGAAGCAATTTTGGGAATAAATGTGTTATCGAATTGTTGGCAATATATTTTGAAAAAATCATTATAATGTTTATTAGGGTCCTCATTAGTTAACAAACAGGGCATTTTATTTAAGAGTTTAGTTTTGAATGCTTCCAGGCGATATTTAGTTTTTGGATTTACAGTGATATTCTTTTTTAACATTTTATTGACTTTTTTTGGTAAAGTAATTAGTTGCCCACAATGATCAGAGTCTATTAAATTAATGATTTTTTTTTGAGTCGGTACAACATCCGTAAAAATATTATCTAAACAAGTGGCACTAGTAGGAGTTATTCTAGTGGGCTCCATAAATAGGTTTACAAGATTGTATGATTGGAATAAACTAATAATGTTAGTGCTCAAACTAGAATTTTCTAATAAATTAATATTAAAATCACCACAAACAATGACATAATTACTCGAGTTACAGATTTTATGCAAAACTTCATCCATTACTTTTTCAAAGCAATCGTACAATCCTGAAGGTGGTCTGTACACACTTAATATAATAAACTGCTCCAATTCAATACACGCTATTTCAATAGATCGTTCAACAGAGAGGCTCACAATATCCATTCGGTTCCTGAATTTAAGATTATTACTTATTAAAATTAAAGAGCCACCATGTATAGCATTCACTCTGCTGAAAGAACTACCAACCTGGTAATTATTATAATTGAAAATAAATTGATGGCTTTGAAGCCAATGTTCAGTTAGGCAAAGAATATCAATATTGTTAAAATTAAGAAAAAAGTCTACTTCTAAGTCTTTGTTTAAAAATCCTTGAATATTTTGATGTACCAGGTTAATAGTATTTATTGATTTTAAAACTATATTTGTGTCCTCTTTGCAGTTTAAAAGTTCATTACTGCTAGAGATTCCCTCTGTTGTCAAAATTTCTAATTTAAATTCTCAGTAGTAAAATTATTTGCAACCAAGCAATTGGTTGAGTTATGTAAACTGTCAATGCAATAATTAATTTCAGTATTATTAGATACCCTAGATAATACTGAATATTCACTTAACCTAGGATCAGTAAAATTATCAATAAATGAGTGTATATTGTACGCTAACAAAGTAGCCAATAAATGTCGACTTTTTTTGGGAAGATACATATATTCCCGAATCAAAACAAAATCTCTAACAAAATTGTTAGTATCAAAATACAATAAATGGTCACTATGACGGCATACTAACATATGCATCAAATTATTAAGTCTATAAATATATTCATTTTCTATACATGTCAAATTATTAGAATAAGGCAATGCACATAAAATTAATTTGCCTAATTTTAATTTAAGGAGGGTGCCAATACCATTAACAATGTCCTTTTTTGTCACATTAAGACTGTTTCCAAATAAAAGAATGACTGTGGTCTGCTCATTCAATTTTGATTGTTTGATTTTATGAATGAGCTCAGTGAAATGCAGGTTATGGTAACAATGACTTACTACGGTATGATCGCAATAATTATTTAATAGTGAGCCTGTTAGTGAGTATGTTAACTAACAGAGGGCGTTCCCGTTAGCCCGCAACAGTATAAGTATAAGCACATCAATTAGATCGCTGCACACGCAGCCCGTCATTCATAAATAAATTACGACGTTGCCGTCCTTCAAGTACGCGTGTACAGAGTGTTTCTTTTATGTATTAATTTAACATTTTTAGTGAATATTTTAATATTAAAAAAATAAAAACATTTTGTTTTCGAATGGTAATATTTTTTTAGCATGTATGAACGCCCACTGTTAGTTAACATACTGTATTATACTAATAAAATACATATATATACTAAAATGATAAACTATTAAATACGGTGCTTAATCTGGTGGTAATCTTGAGTTAGAAATTCATCCCGAGTGAACATTGAACTTGGCACCCAATCACCCATATAGATCTCGATTCTTTTGTTGGTGAAGTCGAGAACAACGCATTTTTCAATATTGAACTTGGCTCTCATTTCACATTTATTTTATTTTTTGATGATGTAACTAGCACTTCAACATGTCAATAAACGTTTCAGAAAGTAAAAGTAAACCAATCAGTTTATTAATCTAGTATACCAGGATAGGGGTGTGGTGGCCCCGCACCAAGCTCGTCACAGCCGTAAACAAACTGCAACGCATGCAAAGGCTGGCCTGCGTGGCGATAACGGGCTGTATGAGAACTACCCCGACAGCAGCTGTGGAGGCTATGCTGGGGCTCCCGCCGCTCCATCTGTTCATACAACAGGAAGCGACGATGGCAGCAGTGCGTCTTAAAACACTGGACCTCTGGGGTAAGAGAGAAACACAGCACACTGCTCTGCTTGAGGAACTCAACAACGAGCTCCCCATAACGAAGGCAGTTAATGACCGGGTGCCCAAACAAATCGTCTTTGACAAAAAATACAGAATCCAACTATACGAGGATCACCGCTGCGAGGGGCTGTGTCCCTCTGAGGTGCGTGTCTTCACTGATAGTTCCAAAACAGGTACTGGTACGGGTGCAGGAGTCTTTTCGGAGGATCTCAACATTCGTATAGCTAGACCTTTGGGGGTCTACAACACAGTGTTCCAGGCCGAATGCCTGGGAATCTCACTGGCAGCTTCGGCCATCATAAACAGGGAAGTTGAGGACCACTCAATACGTATACTTTCGGACAGCATGGCGGTCCTGCAAGCACTGAACAGCCACATAGTTAACTCCGGGCTGATCTTGGAGTGTCACAATCTCCTTAACCAGGTTGGTAGACACAACAATATAACCATTCAATGGATCAAAGGACACAGCGACTCCCGAGGCAACGATGCAGCGGACGAACTCGCTAGAAGGGCGTCGTGTATGGCGATTATGGGACCCGAACCCATTGCACCACTCCCCTTCGGTTATCTGCGTCACCTGGTAAGGAAACGCACCAGAGGCCTACACCACAAACTATGGGAGGACCATGGTGAGTGCAGGCAGGCCAAAGAGGCTCTCCCGACCCTTGATGGCCGCTTGTCGAAACAGGTCCTTAGACTATCTAGACCGCAATTGTGGCTGGTGACAGCTGCTCTTACCGGTCATGGATCATTTAATAAACACCTCTATCTAATAGGAGTCACAGACAGCCCACTCTGCAGAGCCTGCATGGAGGAGGACGAAACAGCAGCACACCTGCTACTGAGCTGCCCTGTAGTCGCAGATTACAGGACTAAATACTTCGGCAACCCAGGTACCCTCCGAGAAATGGTAAGCAAAACAAGGGCGTTGCTCGCCTTCCTGGAGGAACTGGCATGGATTGAGTAAAGAGAAATCTTACCCCTTACGCAAAATACGCGCATGGTCGTGGAGTTGCGGATACCTGCCCGGCATACATACATACATACATACATACATACCAGGATAGGAATAGGCTAGGCAACTCGCTCCTGAATCTAGTTTTATTACTTTCAAAGTGAACGTCCTCATAGAACAAGGCTTTTCTTTCTCATTATCTACATGAGCAACGGGCACTTTTTTACATGACTACCCAATAAAGAAGAGTTCTATTAGTTATAGTTATTCCTCGATGCATTTAAATTGGATTTGAAACTTAGCTGACATTTCACATTTATAATTTGATGCCATCAATAACACGTCATTAAACGTCACAAAAAGTAATTAAGAACTGCAGTAGATAATGCATTCTCGGAAAAAAAGACTAATTTCTTAAACGAGTTGCTACTGAACCCTCAAAACAAGACAGTCTCGTACTTTTCGAGATTTTTTAAACTATGTAACACAAAACTTCATAAAGCTAAAACAATTAAATTCTACGGTTATTTAACTATTTGCAGAAACCACTCATTCGTACTGTCCATTTGCTAGATCAACTGAACACAGAACTCGTTTTAATTACACGTGCATTGTTCGATTTCCGTTCTCATTCATGCAGCTACATATACAGTGGAATCTGAAACTGCGATTTGATTTCATTCAGTACATTGTTAAAAGGTAGGAATCAATTTAAATTATGGAAACGGTGAGCTCAAATGTCCGCAATCATTTTCTGCTTATCCTGTTTCCAACTATGTTTGGGTCGGCTCGAGTCTACTGGATACAGCTGAGTAGTAGTACTTTACTAGGAGCGAGTGACTATCTGCACAACATAAAAAAATATTATTTTTATACATAAATAAAATATTTTTATTTTTATTTTATTTTTATTTATTTATTTACAACCCAATAGCTAAGTAATACGATACCCCTGGCAACACCAATGCCAGCAGAAGATTAGTGGTTACAGCTCACAGACTCAGATCGGGACATTTTCCATGTAACAAATTCGCTTCCTTGATGAAAAAGATAACCTCTCCCAACTGTGAGGTGTGTGGAGTTGTAGAAGATATGCATCATTTGCTAATGGAATGTGTTCAGTATGAGGCTGATAGGAGTAAGTTGTTCAGGGCTTTGAAGGTGAACAAGAATAATATAGGTACAGACGCCAGCACATGAAGCTTTCCCAATCAACTTTGAACCTAATTTCTTTAACAATAAAGTTGAAAATCTATTAAAGAAATTTGACAGATTGTTGTAGCTTGATGTGCTGGCGTCTGTACATTCCACCAAATACTAAGTAAGCCGACTTCCGAGGATGCGAGAAAGTTGTTCGGCTTTATTGCCCTGATCCATTGATCTCGTTTGCTAGGTAATCATTGTCTTAGGGTACGATGGGACTGACATACGCTGTGTGTTATAAAAAATTCTAAATTTATATAGAAACTAGTACTCTCGCGGGGCTTCGCTCCCGTGGATTCTATCACGGTAAAAACATAACTCTCCTTTTTTGCAGTCGGGTAAAAAGTAGCCTATAACCTTCCTCAAGCTTCAAGCTACTTCCATACCAAATTTCATCCAAATCCACCCAGTACTTTCGAAGATTAGCGCGTTCAAGCAAACAAACAAACAAACAAACAAACAAACAAACAAACAAACAAACAAACAAACAAACTAACAAACTTTTCCGCTTTATAATATTAGTATAGATAAAAAAAAACACCAATGCCAGAAATTCTGGCTTCTGAATACCCGTATCCGTAATGACTGTCAATGGTATTCAAATGACATCAGGAGCAAAGTTTAAACGTGCTTTCCGAGGCATGGAAAAATCTCGATATAAGATGGTCACCGATCTACATACTGACCTTGGTAAGTTTTGCTTAACCTTTAAGATCGACCCTTCAGCTGTTATAATTTAGCCAACAGCGAAAGTGTTTACACTCGTTAATAAACAAGTCTATTTATCAACGTGTCCTTACTTTGGTATTGTTCGTCAGATCGTTGAGCTCCTTAAGTTCTAAGTTGAGCTACACGATAACTGACAAATGCTTGCACTGTCTGGACACGTCCGCTCAAATCTGTATCGTTATTTCAACCTACATGTTTGTCATATGATTGGACCAACACAAATTGTATGGACTTTAAAACAGACGTTGACCTCTGAGTTTGTTTCGGTGTTTCTTCTCAGAGTAGTCAGTTAGGAAACACCGGCCTCATCTAGCTAAACTAAACTAAACTTAACACGCAAAAAAACATGACGTGTAAAAGCGTTATTTATAACCAATTTACAAAATAAATATTTAATTTCATTTCAACTAATTGATTTTAAAACAACAATTTTTAAAAAAAATATATTATGTATATTTGGCAAACGAGGAAGAGAAGAGAAAGGAAAATATTATTTTTTGTTCGAACAAAATAATTAAAAACTCATTCAAGTAGGTATATATCCGGAAAACACCAAAATTTTTGTGCAAACAAAAAAGGAAAAACACTTTTACAAATACACCTATCACAGTAGGCCCTGTCAGAATACCAGCGTCCATGACGTAGAATCATGCTCAGATAGAGACTTTATGGTCACATACAGGGTCTTTGTTTTAAATGATATTTGGTTTAAAGAACATGTCAAATTTGAAAAACTTAACATAAAACTATCTGAAATATAAACATTGTCATTCGATCTATCAAGTTTTTTCTCTAGTATTTTGATTTTCGATTAGATTGATTCTATCAAGTATCCATTATATAGGTAGGTTATTACTGTTGGTTAGCCAAACAAAATTTTAATCTATTTTAATTTTTGTTTTTATGCATCATGTAAACTGTCCATCACAATTTTTTATTGTTCTCCTTTTCCAGTCGACGTTCAAACATCTTTGGGCATGCAGCTACCTGCATAGCTCTTACAATGACCTCGTTAAGATTCTGCAAGGTACAAGTGGTCGTGCACGATGAACATGACAAGAGGTGGGCCATATCTTGTAAAGGAAATCCACGATAAAAAATCATTCAACGAATTAAGCCAGGAACAAAGGTAGAAACCGAAAGGTGCCGTATATAAGCAAATCCAGGTTCAATCACGGACTGTATAAATGTACAAATAAAAAGTTCCCCACGATCAACAGCCACCCATTCAAGCTTTACAATAAAACTAAAGAAGGATTTATAATAAAAGCCTCGATTTAAAAAGCAATTATTGCTCCATTGAATGGAGTCGGAAACGTTTTCACTTGAAGCCGTTATAAGCCTTTCAATTGTGAAGTCTTGAGAGGTAAAGCCCGCTGGTAAAGGCTTTTCGAAGAGCTATTTTTTTAAGTGAAAGTATTTGACTAATGTTAGAACGATCTCGCAATGAACATTGAGCCATTCGACTTTTATTATTAAACTAGCTTGTGCCAGCGGCTTCGCCCGCGAGGGAAGATTTTCCCGTGTAAATCCCGATCCCGTGGGAATTTCGCAAAATCCTTTCTTAGCGGATGCCTACGTTATAACATCTACCTGCATGCCAAATTTCAGCCCGATCCATCCAGTGGTTTGGGCTGTGCGTTGATAGATCACTATGTCAGTCAGTCAGTCAGTCACCTTTGAGTTATATATATTTAGATTATTTTACAACCAGTTTCTCTTTTACCGCGAGCTCCTCATATTGTGTACAAACATTACCCCTTTCTAATATTAGTTAAGGTTTCAATTTCAGTGTTTAGTTTCTGTAATTTCTTTTGTTATTTCGAAATAATAACTTTCCCGAAGTTGTTTGAGATTCAATTATTTCAGAGAAAAAGGACTTGAAATACCGTGAGGTATAATTACGCTTTTAAAGGTAGCCAGTTAGGAAACACCGGCCTCATGTAGTTTAAAATAAAATAAAAAATACGTGTAAAAGTGTTATTTAATAACCAATTTGCAAAATAAAGATCATTTATTCAATGAGAGCCAAGATCCATAAGCTTTACGCTTGAAGTAGACTTTTTTATCTTTAGTCAACGATAAAAATTACATAGATAAGATAAAAAATATTTTGTACATGACAAAAACACTAGTTTCATTAATTTTATTCAATAATCGTATATTTCAGGCATTGGTACCTGTTGCGTCCCAAATGTATTTTTGAACGATCTTTTTGGTGTGGCTACATTCTATTGTCTTTTTGATGTTGACACTTGACATAACTTTTGACTTGACAGATAGACTTTGCTTTTTTGTTGAAAAATGTCCGCCCTGGGGACTTTGATTTTATTGTAATTGGAAAGATATCGTTTGGAATCGCCGTTTGCAACCGATAATTGGGTCGCGATTAACTATTGTTTGAAGTTGTAATCTCCATTTGACGAAAACCCTGGGATATTTTTGGATTTATCGCCGGGTTGATGCCACCGTGTGGCACGCGCATTTGTTGGAAATAAGTAGTGATAAATAGCTTCAATCCGGTGTGAGTTTGGGCTGTGATGCTGATCTGAACCGCGCCATCTGGAGACTGACGCCTTGTGACCGTTCAGAACACTTGACTTACATCACACTTTCAATTACTCACCTCATATTTACATACATACCACACTTGGGCGTGGCCTAGGAAGGTCGAAGTTGGTGTACCCAGTGCGGAAGGTAAGTGGTTAGAACTGTTATTTGTATATATGGTTGTAGGCCGAAGAGCCTGTAGTTTTGTTTATTGTTGTTGAAAGCAACGGTAGGGCTCCACGAACCCCACCAACTGTGTCCCCACGTTGTCGTCGTGGTGGGGCTTGAGTGTTTCGATGATCTCTGGGGCCATGCCGGTAGAGGCACTCATGCCGGACGGGCCCAGAGGGAGAAACCAGACCAAGAGGGACACACCGGGGGAAAGGCGCGCCGCCTGGAGGATCGAGCAGCTAGCTCGAGCTTCTAGACGGCGCGGGGCCCGGTCTCAGAGATCGGGTCAAGGGGGAGGAAATGTTCACTTCCAGTATGCGTCTAATCTTTAGACGTAACTGTGAAGTGAACAAGGGGAGGGGAAATGGGAGATAGGGACAGAGGAACCCACCTCTCTAAAAAAGTTAAAAAACCATGGAAAATAAAGTCGTTGAAAAAGCTACCCAGGCGGGTCCCAGCTGCTCTTCAGCTGGGGAGTCCCGCACCGGACACGTCCGGTCAGTCCCGTCGTACTCTGGGGGGGACACCAAAGGCTTTTACCCCATCTTTGCCCCGGCAGTCGCCGCATTGAGCCAGGGAGGCTCACGTGCCCGTGAGGTGGAGTCGCTGGACTTGTCCAGCACGTCCACCTCACCGGCACCGAACATTGAGCGAGCGCAGAGCGCCGCTCCGCGGAGGAAGGGGGCGCTGGTGCTCGGGTCGGAGACCGACTCGGCATCGGACGCCGAGAGCTTCCAGAGCTTAGTCTCTGGGAGCGCAGTGAGGAGCGACGAGGGGGGCGCCGACAGGAGGAAGGAGTTCCTCAAGCGCCCCCGCGAGGACAAGTCGTCGTCGGAGGAGGGGCTTGTCTCGGCCCGCAAGATCCCCACTAGCGTGCGGGGTAAAGGCCGAGGCAAGACCTCGGGGAGGGGGCCTCCCTCTGGAGAGCCCAACACTGGTCTGGCCTCGGGCGAGGCCAAACTAGAAGAGGCCGTGGCAGCTGCCATCCGCACCATCTCGCGGAAGCGGAACCGGCGAAGCAAGGAGGATGCGATGAGCGAAGCCATGGCCTCCATCATGGCGGCCGCGCGGACTTACGGCGGGGCCCCGGCTGCAAGGGACGATATGTCCGATCTGCGGCCGGAGGTCACCCGCCTGACTGCCGCCATGGAGGCTCTCCAGAGGGAGAACGCCGCCCTTAAGGCGGACCTGGCCGCAATCCGGGGAGACGGCCAGCGGAATGCGCCGCCGCGGGGCCAAAAGGTGAAAGGCCAGCCCACACCAGCGGAGAACTCGGTTCTCGACCTGGTGCGACAGGAGCTGGCCGCCTTCCAGCAGCGGTTCTCCGTATTGGAGAGCCGCGTGCTGCGACCCCCGCTGGCGGCGCCTTCGTACGCGGCTGCGACCGCGTCCAAGCCTCCCCGAACGGTGACGAGGCCGCCTCAGGCAAAGACGGCCACTGGGCAGACGGCCCCAGCGGCGGCGGCTCCTGCGAGGGCGAAGACGGCCCCGGCCAAGCCCAAACTGGGCCCACCAAAGCCGCCTCCGACCCCGACACCTGCGGGGCCGAAACAGGCGGCCAAAGGGAAGAAGACCCAGGCCGGGAACCAGCCGTCCCAGCAGCCTCCTCCAAAGACTCCTCCGGCCGGCGCCGACTGGCAAGTGGCCGGGGAGAAGAGGAAGGCTGCTGGCGCAGCCAGGTCCTCGCGGAGAAGGGAGCGACGGCGGCGGCGAGACGCCGCGGCGCGATTGCGCGCCCCCAAGACCGCGGCTGTAGTGATCACACTGCAGCCGGACGCGGTGAAGAGGGGCGTGTCGTACCGTGACGTGCTGGCGAAGGCGCGGATGGCGATTGACATCACGGAGCTCGGCATCGTCGGCGGCCTCCGTCACCGGGTCACTGCGACGGGGGCTCGGATGCTGGAGATCCCCGGCGCGGCCAGTGGCCCTGCCGCTGACGCTCTGGCCGAACGGCTCAGAGCGTCCTTAAATGCGGAGGAGGCCCGAGACTCCAGACCCACCAAGCGCGCAGACATGCGCATATTGGGTCTGGATGACTCCGTGACGGCCGAGGAAGTGGTGGCCGCCGTAGCCAGGACTGGGGGGTGCCCTCCCGATCAGGTGAGGGCGGGCGCCCTGCGTCCTGGCTTCACGGGGACGCAAACCATTACGGTTAGCTGCCCCGTCCCGGCGGCCAAAAAGATCCAGGAGGGCCGAAGGCTCCTGGTTGGTTGGGTGTCTGCGCAGGTGAAAGTCCTGGACCCCAGACCCCTGAGGTGCTTCCGCTGCCAAGTGGGCAACCATGCGGCATGCGTGTGCACCTCGGAGGTAGACCGCAGCGATAGGTGCTTCCGCTGCGGTCAGCCCGGTCACAAGGCCGGCTCGTGCTCCGCCCCGCCTCACTGCTTCGCATGTGAGGCGGTTGGCAAGCCAGCCGATCGCCGGGCTGGGGGCAAGTCCTGCGCCCCACCCACCAAAGCCAGGCGCAGAGGTAGGCCCTCTGCCGCCGTCGTCACCGCCACCGCCGCCGCCGCCGCCGCCGTCGCTACTGCCGCCGCCGTCGCCGTCGTGGCTGAACCCCCGCGAGGGGCCCTGGAGGAGGCTGCAATGGATCCCGATTAATGGCCCCATTGCGCTTCCTCCAGGCGAACATCAACCACTGCGCCGCTGCTCAGGAACTTTTGCTCCAGAGCATGGCGCAGTGGTTGATCAACGTCGCCGTGGTCGCCGAGCCGTATTTTGTCCTGCCCAGGAGCGACTGGGTGGCGGACTTGGACGGCTCGGTGACCCTCGTTTCGTCGGCCGCCGCCGGTACCCCGCCCCTCGATCGCGTCAAGAGAGGGCGTGGGATCGTCGCAGCACGGTTCGGAGAGATCGCTGTGGTAGGCGTTTATTTCTCCCCGAACCGAACTCTCGCCGAGTTCCAGAACTCCCTAACGGAGCTGGGAGACGTCGTCGTCGCCCTCGGTTCCCTCCCCGCCCTCGTCCTCGGGGACTTCAACGCCAAGAGTCCGGCTTGGGGTTCCCGGTCCACGGACTATAGGCGGGGCAGGATGCTCGAGCACTGGGCCCGTGCGCAGGGCCTGGTGATCGAGAACTGGGGTTCTGTCCCCACGTGCGTGCGGTTTACGGGCGAGTCGGTGGTGGACGTTACGTTCGCCACCCCCAGCCTGTCACCGCGCGTCACCGACTGGCGCGTTGTGGAGGAGGTGGAGACCTATTCCGACCACCGGTATATCCGGTTCGACGTCTCCGCCCAGACCCCAGACGCGCCGGTCCGACGGGACCTGAGTGGTCCGCGATGGGCGCTGAAGCAGATGGACCGGGAGCTATTCCTGGAAGCCTCGATCGTGCAGGCCTGGGGGTCACCCCCGGACAGGCCTGCCGACATAAACGACGAGGCGGAGTGGTTCCGGGAGGCCATGTCGGAGATCTGCGACGTGGCCATGCCCCGGGTCCGGCAAGGACGCGCCCGGCGTCAGCTGTACTGGTGGTCGAGCGAGCTAGCAGCGCTGCGCGAAGCGTGCGTTGCGGCGCGACGCCGGTACACCAGGTTCCGCAGGCGCCGCACCCGACCTCCGGATGCGGCGACTGTAGAGGCGGAGCTGTACGAGGGCTACAGGGCAGCGAAGGCCGTCCTCCGAGACGAGATCTGGCGGGCCAAGGAACTGGCCCGGGAGGAGATGCTGGCGACTCTGGACGGGGACCCATGGGGCCGCCCCTACAAGTGGGTGCGAGAAAAGCTCCGCCCCTGGGCTCCCCCGTTGACGCAGAGTCTCCAGCCTCAGTTCTTGGAGGACGTGGTGAGCGCCCTGTTCCCATCGCGAGGGGAGCACGCTCCCCCGCCCATGGCTCCGCCTCCGACGGAACCTGAAGCTGGCGCAAACGCGGACCACAGCGACGACGACGTCTACGACGCTCCAGAGGTGACCGAGGTAGACTTGAGAGTGGCGGTACAACGGCTCAAGGCCAAAAATACCGCCCCAGGACCCGACGGCTTGCCAGGGAAAGCGTGGGTCCTGGCCTCGGAGACTCTCGGGCCTCGACTAGGGGGGCTCTTTAGCGCATGCCTGGAGAGGGGCCAGTTTCCGCTTCGCTGGAAGACGGGAAAGCTGGTCCTGATCCAGAAAGCCGGGCGCCCTGCGGACTCTCCGTCCGCATTCCGGCCCATCGTGCTGCTCGACGAGGCGGGCAAGCTCTTGGAAAGAGTAATTGCAGACCGCCTCTTCGGGCACCTGAATCGGGTGGGCCCGGATCTTGCGGAGTGCCAGTTTGGCTTCCGCAGGGGGCGCTCGACGGTGGATGCCATCATGCGCGTGAGAGCCCTCACGACGGGGGACGCGGTATCCCGGGGCAGAGTCGTCTTGGCGGTGTCTTTGGACATCACCAACGCCTTTAACACCCTGCCCTGGAGTTGCATCAGGGAGGCACTCCGGTATCACCGGGTGCCGACCTACCTCCGTCGCATAGTCGAGGACTACCTGACGGACAGAGCCGTCATCTACCCCGGTCACCGGGGAGAGTGGAACCGGCGAGAGATGTCGTGCGGTGTCCCACAGGGATCGGTCTTGGGGCCGCCCCTGTGGAACATCGGATACGACTGGGTGCTGCGCGGCGACCTCCCTGACGGCGTCAGCGTAGTATGTTACGCTGACGACACGCTCGTCCTGGCGCAGGGAGAGTCGCACCAGGCGGCGGCCGACCTGGCGACGCAAGCGGTTGCGACAGTCGTTCATAGGATCCGGCAGTTGGGACTCGACGTGGCGCTGCACAAGACCGAGGCCATGTGCTTTCATGGCGGTCGGAACGCGCCACGGTCCGAGTCCCACATAACGGTGGAGGGGGTTCGCATCGGCGTCGGGAGGACGATGAAGTACCTGGGACTCGTCCTCGACAGCCGGTGGAACTTCAGGGAGCACTTTCTGAGTTTGGCCCCAAAGCTGAACCGGGCAGCAGCCGCCTTCAGGCGACTCCTGCCTAATCTCAGCGGGCCAAACGCCTCCTGCCGAAGGCTGTACGCCGGCGTCGTGCGGTCCATGGCCCTCTACGGGTCCCCAGTGTGGGCCCTGTGCATCCGGACGCGACCACTAAAGTTGGTCGCATGCCAGAGGGTCATGGCTATCCGAATGATCCGGGGATACCGCACGATCGCCGGCGAATCGGCCAACCTCCTTGCCGGATTGCTGCCCTGGGATCTGGAGGCGACTGCCCTCCAGCGCGTCTATGAATGGCGCGTGGAGGCGCAGCGCCGGGGCGTATCCCCGCTGCCTCGAGAAGTCGAGGCACGGCGGGAAGAGCTCCGGCGCGATCTCAGGGCAGTATGGAGGGAACGACTGTCGCAACCGACGGCCGGGCACGCCGCAATTGCGGCGGTAAGACCCCTCTTTGAGGAGTGGCTAGATCGGCGTCACGGCGTCCTGACCTACCGCATGACGCAGGTCCTCACCGGACACGGAAGTTTCGGGAGGTACCTGTGTCTGATGGGAAAGGAGGAAACGCCTGGGTGTCACCACTGCGAGGGTCGCCCTGAGGACACAGTCGAGCACACGGTGCAGGACTGCCCAGCTTGGGCAGAGCACCGACGTGTCCTCACGGCGACAATAGGCGGAGACCTCTCGCGCCCGGCCTTGGTCGAGGCCATGCTGCGGGGCGAGAGGGAGTGGGAAGCGGTCGCCTCCTTCTGCGAAGCAGTCATGCTTCCGAAGGAGGAGGCGGGCCGCGCGAGGGAGAGGATGGCGTCCTCCCTCCAGCCCAGCCGCAGTGGTAGACGCCCACGGCGTCGGACGTCGGCCGACGATCTCCGGCCACCGTAGGCGCGGGCATGCGGACAGCGAGTAAAGGGCAACTCGCTGTCCGACCATGGACCATGCCCGGGTCGACGGCGCGTCGTGTTCCACGCGCGCCTCAAAGAGCGTCAGCAACATGACGAGGCCCCCTCTGCAGAGGGCCGAAGCCTGCCGGGGTCGTGGGACTCATCCCGTTACCGTGGCCCCGGTACGTAAAGGGCTATTGAAGGAACACCGTGGATTTTAGTCAGTAAAAGTCTGACAGTCCCTCCCACCCTGCCCGGAGTGGGAGGACTTATTTGATAATTTTACCACGTTAAAAAAAAAAAAAAAAAAAAAAAAGGGCTCCACGAACCGTGGACAAGTTCAGACCGTCCAGTTTACCGTTGGCTGGCCTTTTGTAGGACTGAACATTTTGGTAGCAGAAGCGTGGTCTTATAAGATCCACTGGTTTAATTGGAAGTTTTGAATATTGTTGAAAATAACTTAATAAGTTTTGAATATATTGCTTTGTCAGCCGGGCTCAAATAGTACTTGTAGTTTGTATTGTAATTTGTAGTGCTAGCCCCTTGGTATTGTACAGACAAGTAAGATTTATTTGTGAAATTAGGAATTATTGGTTGTACTTTGACATAATTTGGTATATTGTTGTAAAAGTTGTTTGGTATTTGTTGCAATTAATAATTGAATGCCACTGATCTGAATTTAAAAGTTTATCTAGATAATAATCACACATTTGTTAACATAACAGGAATTGAATGGTGTGGATTGACTTATTGCATTTATTTGTTTATTGGATTGTTGTTAGAGATTGTCCGGCTCAATATTATACAGTCAATTGTTGTATATAATTGGTGTTGATCCTGCACAATATATACATTGAATTGTTATTTATTTTGTAACTAGCCATCTGTACCAAGCTAGATTCATACTTGGAATAAGTACAGGGTCGGATTTGGACTTGAAATAATTGAATTTGAGTTTTTATTTTGGTGAAATTATTTGGTCGGCTAACAAGTCATTGTTATTTGTTTAGTTAATTTTAGCCTGTTGTATTAATATTTGATTGTTGCAATGGCCTCATTAAGGGCAGTCAGGGAGGCTGCTGCCGGATTGACCTCACAGTTGAGATGGTTCGCATCGGCAGCTGCAACGGTTGAGCGTGTAGAATTGGAAGAGCTCACCCTTGCTCGGTATGGGCAAGTGATTGAGAGGATCAAGTCAGCTGATGCTGCGCTCACACGCTTCAACGAGTACATCATGGACGTGGATTTGGGGGTGATGGATCAGACAGCCCGCGATAAGATTTTGGGTGACTATGACCAGATTGTCCACCTGGGGGATGTCATATGTCTACGAGCGCGGGAAATTTTGAAGAGTCGGGTGCCTGATGCGGCCAAGCCGCAGACCCCCGTTGTTGCAGGCCCTGGACTATTGAGTAGGCTGCCCACCCTGGAGCTGCCACATTTTGACGGTCGCTTGGACCACTGGCTGGGCTTCCTAAATCTCTTTGAGAGTCTTGTCGATGCACGTTCGGACCTCGGACCTGCCCAGAAGCTGGCCTATTTATTGTCTGTCCTGGAGGGCGAAGCCAGAGCCTTGGTGCAGCACTTGCCGGTGACGGATTCCTCTTACCCGACCGCTCTGGAGCTTCTCTCCCGACGGTATCAGAACAAGCGCTGCCTGGCTGATGTGCACATCGACCAGATTTTGGGACTACCGGCCATTGCCAGCACGTCGACGTTGCGCACTGACTTGCTGAACCCGTTGGTCGCTGAACGCTTTGAGACGCCTGGAGTTACCGGTGGAACATTGGTCCTACTTGTTGGTGCACATAGTGCTGCAGTTGCTCCCCGCGGAGCTGAGGTCACGTTTTGAGCAGAAGTATGGTGGGGATAGTGCCACCCATCTTCCCCCCTTTGACGACCTCCTCAAATTTTTGGAAGACGAGTGTCGGTTTTCGGATACCACTCGTGGCGCCACGGGGTCACCCCCACTACCTTCTCAGCCCAGAGACCAGGGACGGACTAGGGCTCGGGGGCCTGTTGATGTTCCCCCCGCCCCCCGTTTTGTTGGCGCCCGGAGTCCTCGGGCTAGGGGGCCTGTTGATGATCGCCCCACCCCCCGTTTTGCTGGCGCCCGGAGTCCTCGGGCTAGGGGGCCTGTTGATGATCGCCCCGCCTCCCGTTTTGCTGGTGCCCGGAGTCCTAATCATTGTGACTTTTGTAAGGCAACGGGGCATGTCATGGCGCGTTGCCCGGATTTTTTGAATTTGCACGTAAGTGCCCGCCGCCGCATTGTCAACGCACGCCGTTTGTGCTTTTCGTGCTTGGGGGCCCACTTCCATCGGGACTGCCCCGACCCCCGCCCGTGTAGAATTTGTGAAGGGTCCCACTTGGAGATTTTGTGCGCCAACGCGAACCGCTCCAGCAGACCAGCTTCTGAGGGGGGTTCGCGCAAGGGGGGGTACCCCGGAGACGAGCACCGGGCTGAGACCCGCAATTCTGTACGCCACACTCCACCCCCCGCGCAAGTTGAACGGGAGCCCCGCGAGCGCCATTTGGTCTCCCCTCGTCAGGGAGAACGCGCATTGGCTGCTAGGCAGCAGTGGCCGGGTCGGCGCCGCTGCCTTTCCCCTCCGTTGGCGGAACGTCCTCGGCTGGAGTCGCGCCCTCCGCCATTCGGGCATCCGGTGGGATATGCCCCTCCAGTGATGGCGAGCGGCTCGGGACACCGCGCAGACGAATATTTTGATTGTTGGCCTCATCGTGAACGAAGGCAGCCTGGATGCGGCGATCGGTCGCCGCCCAGGCATCACTAAGAGATTGACGCCTGCCCCGCTAAAGGACCCCCCCGATCAAGACGGTTTTGTTGCCAACGGCCTCGGTCAAGGTCTGGGGACCCTTGGGTGACTCGATTGTGGTCTGTGCCATTTTGAACACGGGAGTCCAGGGCTGCCTTTTGTCGTCTTGGTTAGCGGGACAGTTTGGCCTGAAGGTGAATGACCTTTCAGGCAAGATTTGGGGAATTGGCGAACCGGCTGACACCACTGTTGAGGGAAGGACTTGGTTTGAAATCACCCTTGTGAGTTGTCCGTACCCTAAAATTGGTGCTCCTGCCCTTGTTATAACTGAACTTGGTTGGGACGAGCCACTTTGGGAAACCTTGTTGGAGGACGGTTGAGGCACTCTAGCCTTCCTTATGGGGCCCGTCACCCCCTTTTGTTGCCCAAGGAGGGCCACTTGGTTCAATTGTTGGTGACTGATCGTCACACTAAGAACTCGCATGCCGGTTGCAATGCGCTGTTGGCCATTCTGCAGCGAGAAATTTGGATTTTGTCGGCTGATCGCGTCAATGAGGCGAGGCCCTTTGCTGGCGTCGTAACGGACTTGTTGGTCCCCTTTTGTTGAAGACGTCCACCCTTCGTAATAGTAAGATTGTTAAGGCTTATTTGTGTTTGTCTGCCTGTCAACCAAGGCAGTACATTTGGAGCTGGTAACCTCCCTCTCGACAGAGGCCTTTGAGGCGACTTGGAAAGATTTGTGTCTCGCCGTGGGTTACCTTCTTTGATTAGGTCTGATTGCGGTACGAATTACAGGGGTACAAGTAACTATTTGAAGGAGGTATACGCCTTCCTTAATGAGAGCCAGGTTGACATTGGTAATAGTTTGGCCCGCCGAGGGGTCACCTGGTTGTTTGACCCGCCAGCCTGCCCCCATTGGGGGAGTATTTTTGGGGCCGCGGTGAAAGCGGCAAAGGGACGCTGGCGGAGAGATTGGGAGACACCGTTCTCACCTTTGAGGAACTAGCTACGGTATTTGGCCGCATTGAAGCTGTGTTGAATTCGCAACCTGGTCAAGACTTCCAATTGATTAGCGGAAGGGTAGGCCCGTCCGGGGGGGTAGATGTTGCGTCCCAAATGTATTTTTGAACGATCTTTTTGGTGTGGCAACATTCTATTGTCTTTTTCAAATTCAAATTCAAATTCTTTATTTCAGATAATTAAAAATCCATAGATGTGTTAGTATACTGCTTACGCTAGGGTTAGTACATAATATTAACAAATAAAATTATAACTAGCTTTATGGGAAGGACCATCAATTTATGGGAAACGTGCCCCGGTTGATAGTCTTTTTGATGTTGACACTTGACATAACTTTTGACTTGACAGATAGACTTTGCTTTTTTGTTGAAAAATGTCCGCCCTGGGGACTTTGATTTTATTGTAATTGGAAAAATATCGTTTGGAATCGCCGTTTGCAACCGATTATTGGGTCGCGATTAACTATTGTTTGAAGTTGTAATTCCCATTTGACGAAAACCCTGGGATATTTTTGGATTTATCGCCGGGTTGATGCCACCGTGTGGCACGCGCCTTTGTTGGAAATAAGTAGTGATAAATAGCTTCAATCCGGTGTGAGTTTGGGCTGTGATGCTGATCTGAACCGCGCCATCTGGAGACTGACGCCTTGTGACCGTTCAGAACACTTGACTTACATCACACTTTCAATTACTCACCTCATATTTACATACATACCACACTTGGGCGTGGCCTAGGAAGGTCGAAGTTGGTGTACCCAGTGCAGAAGGTAAGTGGTTAGAACTCTTATTTGTATATATGGTTGTAGGCCGAAGAGCCTGTAGTTTTGTTTATTGTTGTTGAAAGCAACGGTAGGGCTTCACGAACCGTGGACAAGTTCAGACCGTCCAGTTTACCGTTGGCTGGCCTTTTGTAGGACTGAACAGTCCTTAATAAATTAAAGTTACATTTAAAATAAATAAAAAATATCGTTATCAAATAATAAAAGATTGATATAAAATTTATTTGTAAATTACATAAGCAGAATTTCCACATTTAGTTTTATTTGCTTCTGAAGTATATATATAATTATATATGTATGTATTTATATAAGTATTCATTCGTATATATTATTTATGTCCATTTCTATTTTATGATACTAAGTTTTTTGTGTTATTAGTATTTTTTTTCTAATTTCAGTTTTCACTTACATATTGCACCTCCTACATTATCTCTTCACCACTCATGGTTGACTGGTAGAGAATACCTACGGCATTAAGTCCGCCTCTGTACCTATGTGCATAAAGTGTAAATAAATAAATAAGAAGAAAGAAAGAATTAAAGAAAGAACGTATACAAAGTACAGAAAAACAGTAAGTTGTACAACAAATCCAAGTGTCAGATTTGCAGCCTTAAACTATCCGTTGCTTCGTTCTGGCGTGGAAGAGGGACATACAGATACACTTTGACACTTATTAGTATGGATACTAAGAACCGGGCCGTAAAGGAGTCCTGTTTGTCCAACCATATCTTATCTTCTGGGTTAGCTGCAAAGACGCTTGATGTTTAAGACTCTAGAAACTCACTGGTGAGTTTAGCTTAACTTTCAAGTAAAATTGGTTTGAACGAGATCGGGTCAGCAATTTTTGAGATACAGTATATTTTCTAAAACCACAAATATAACTTTGTAATTCATACAAACACTATGAAAAACAAAGTTATTGGGCGTAGTCGTAAAAAGTGTAAAAAAACTAGTTTTAAGAAATTTGTAAGGTTTTTTTGAAATAAATATACATAGGTATTATATTATTACAGTTACTTCGGAACCCTTCATGGGCGAGTCTGACTCGCACTTGGCCAATTTTTCTATTTTTAGTGTAGATTTCCAAATTCAATTACAGAAACGATCATTTATTATGTTTTCGTTTGCCTGATTGTTCAAAACTATGAAACAACAGTGATTTCCTAATTATGTTTGTCCGAAGTTGTTAACTTTGTATTGACATTACCGCTCCCGTACTTACAGAGCTATCTTCCTTTTGGGGTCAGATTACAATTACCCCTATTGCAAAATGGGGGGTTAAGCAATTACAATATTGCTACCAAGGTAGACCCGCTTAATCAGCGTATTCTTCAAGTTATCGTTTTATCTTTTGTAGTTACATTTTTGTAGTTCTATATTTTGTAGTTCGGAAGCTATTTTTTCATAATAAATGATTTATATTTTGGTTCTAAGTCATCACATGGCCACATTAAGAATGTGGTGATGTGATGACTTAGAACCAAAATATATGTATCAGCGTTGCCAGACGTCCCGATTTTGGCGGGACGTCCCGATTTTTTTGCCTTAGTCCCGCTTTTAGGGATAATTCGACCGTACGTACAGCGTCCTGAGGAAGCGCGGCTCTGTTTAATATAAGCTGACAATCCGACAAGTCCGAAATAATTATGTCAAAAAGTGATAATTCGACAATATTTCTGTTTAATAAAACTTACAGTTGACAAAATTGTCATGGTGGTCATGGTGACATTTTAATAGAGTGAAAAATATGAATTAAAAAAAAATATGCTGTAGATCGTAAAACTTTCAAAGAAAATTAGTTTGAACGATATAGAGTTTTTGAGATATAGCACCTTTTCTAAAACCGCAAATATTCTATACAGACACTATCAAAAACAAAGGTATTTTGCGTAGTTACTACGGAACCCTTCATGGGCGAGTCTGACTCGCACTTGGCCAATTTTTTTACTATGTCCCGCTTTCGACAAACGAATCCCGCTTTTTCATTCAAAAAGTTTCAAAATCCCGACTTGGTAAAAAAGAAATTGGCAATGCTGGTATGTGCCTCTTTTTAGGGTTCCATACCTCAAAAGGAAAATACGGAACCCTTATAAGATAACTTTGTTGTCCGTCTGTCTGTCTTTCAGTCAAAACCACTTATTTCGGGAAAGCGTGGAGATATCGAGTGAATATTTGAACCATATAGATACGTAGACAAGTTAACTGCGAAATTTGATGAAAATATCAAACTTCTCAATTAACGTAAGAAACAAGATACGGCCGTTTATGTCACAAAAAACGCGTATTTAACCTAGAAGTATGAAATTTGGCACGTAACATCGTTATATAGTACAAGTTTAAGAAAAAGCCTGAAAACTATAATACTTGTAATATAATAATCCCATGAAAAACAATACTTGTCAAAAAAAACATATCTCGCAACTCAGTTCTTCTACCGTAAAAAGTTGTGAGATCCATGTAATATCAAGTGGGTTATTCGATTATTCAGTCCCAACTTAAGGGACCTTCTGTCTTAAGTTGTTACGTAATTATCTAACCTAACAAGACAAACGGCGATGCGCCATCGGTACATGGTGGACATCCCACCCATACGCACGAAACGTTTTGGGAATACTTTCATTGTGCGTACTGCTAAGGAGTGGAATTCCCTGCCGGAGTATGTGTTTCCTGATCGCTATTTGTGCGTACTGCTAAGGAGTGGAATTCCCTGCCGGAGTCTGTGTTTCCTGATCGCTATAACCTGGGCGTCTTTAAGTCAAAAGTGAATAGGTAACTTCTAGGCAAGCGTGCTCCATCTTCGAACACGTCATCACTTACCATCAGGTGAGGTGGTGGTCAAACGCAAGCCTATTATCAATAAAAAAAAACAACATCTTACAGTGACCATATCAATATTAAAAATCTTTAACGTTTTAAATAAATAGATTGACTCGGCCATCGCATGAAAACACAATATATCTCACAAGTAATACATACATATATAAATTAGATTGTTTTTGCGATTGCCAAGTCAATCTATTTATTTAGTACTAGTGTTTTACATGCAGTGTCTGCCTGTCTGACCTCTACAACCCACTAGTTTTAAGGACAGGAAAATAGGCCCTACGATAAGCCGTGGTGGTTCCAATCTTTCTGAAACGAAACGCATTACCAATGATATGTTCGGACTTTTTTTTATTTTTTTGTCAGGTATCGGACCTAGCAATATAAAAACTTCTTACCAAAAAATAAACCGACTCCCAAAAAACACTGCAAAGTGAAAAATAACTTTAATTTCGGTAGTCGGTGTCTTTAGTTTTTGTATTTTCGTTTTTGGCACCGACTTCCGAAATTAAAGTTATTTTTCACTTTGCAGTGTTTTTTGGGTCGGTTTAATTTTTTGGTAAAAAGTTTTTATTTCACTCTTTTTAGTTGGTTGATTTTTAATTTACCTAGTTACAAGAGCCTAAATGTCAACTAGTTATAAAATTTTACAAAATATTGCTTTACCCAATGCTGGGCCGTTAATTGTTGAGGAGTTCTCCTGGTACTTCACCATCAGCTATACATCACCATATGCATTGTGACGAGCATAAAGTGCTTAATATCCATATTCAAGTAATCGAATCGCAATCCACGAAATACTTATTATTGAGTAGTTTCGGCGACCATCTGTAGTCTTCATCATCAGTTCCACTTCCCGAAATGGTACTTTTTGAGAGCAACTGCACAAGTTACTATAAGAAATACCCAAAACGCCATAGGTATGCCTATAATATTTGAAGAGTTCCCTCGATTTCTCCAGGATCCCATCATCAGATCCTGACTTGGTGACAAATGGTACCAATTTCGAAGTATACACTATCAAACAAAAAAGAAATTTCCAAATCGGTTCAGCCGTCTTCGAGTACTCGGTGATCATACATAAAAAAAAAAAAATATATACACGTCGAATTGATAACCTCCTCTTTTGGTCGTCGGTTGAAAATAATGGTCTTTGCTTTTGTGCTCATTGAGTCCGTTGCTTTCATACTGCCTTTTCTTTTCAGAGGAAAAGTTACTAATGACTTCTCCCGCTCTGGTTGGAGCGGAAGGGAGTATCAGACTTATTTATACTGACTAAAAACCCACCCTGTTGCTTCAATTACCTTTATGTTCGGGGGCCGCGGTATTGCTTTCACACTGGTTACATGGGATATTGCTTCTTGCCAAATTACGTGATTCTAGGTCAACGAGAAGTAGCTTCCCTATAAGCTTTGATTGTCTTATGAATTTACAAAATAATGTAAAATACACGATCACTTTTTTGATTTTTTAGCAGCTGAAAGATCGTAGACCGACTATCGATTTCAAATTAAGTTTGACATCTCTTGTCACGATGTCTTGTTGATAGACAGACCGAAAGACGGATAGCAAAGTGATCCTGTGGTTCTGTTTTTTGGCGCCATCATTATCAACTGTGGTCAGCTTCCGGTCTAACCGGATACAGTTAAGTATTACTGTTTTATATGAATCGAATACCTATATGAACTTCGCAGCCCAATTGCTGACTAACAAGATACCCTTTGGCCAGAAAAATATCAGATTTTTTGGGGTATGTAACCCTAAAATACTATTAAAACACTTATTAATAAAAAAACTTATTTAAAAAATCTAAAAAACCCGACTGCTCAACTGAAATGGAAGAAAAAAGCACATTTTTATTTTAAAAAATGTTAAGCAGGCGGGACCCAATTGAATGTAATATAATTTTAAATTAAAAATGGGATGGGTCCCGCATGCTTGTCATTTTTTAAAATAAAAATGTGCTTGTTTCTTCCATTTCAGTTGAGCAGTCGGGTGTCTTAGATTTTTTAAATATTTTTTTTTTTATTTTCAGCTTTTTAGTATTTCATTCCGTTTTAAAACGTTAAAAACTTCAAAATCATTTTTAAAGATCTATTTAATGACACCCCACTTGATATAGTTTGTCGATTTTTTATTCATTTTTTTTTTTTTTGACAATATGGCGCCTGGTTGTCATTTTGGTGATTTGTTTTTATTTTTATCTATCCTATAACACGCGCCATAAAGAAAAATCCAACGGCGTACCATTTATCAAAATCCGTTCACTGGTTTAACAGTTACGAGGGAACAAAGGAACGGACATACATACATACGCGGTGAAAACATAACCCTCCTCCTTGCTTCGCCGCAGTCGGGTAAAATCAAACTACCTTAACTTTTAGCCTTTTGCAAATAACAATAGTAGCAGAAACTAGGTTACTTGCCTGTTTTAAGCCGTACCTGTATACCTACTTGTACACCTCTAGGTACAGGTATTGTAGTAATATTGCAATTTTCCAACACAATGTATTGCAATTTTCAAACACAATGCGTGGATGGAACGGTGCAGGCTTAGCCATAACCGTGTAGTGCTATTATGGAAATATGTACCTATATACCTAGAGAAACATGCAGCTGACTTTATAGATAGCAAAGTTGAGCGGAATTGTTGCAAGATTAGAATATAACTAGTATTTGCGTGTTGCGCGAGGTGCAAGCACCTCGCGAGCTTGTGAAAAAAAAAAAAAAAAAAAAAGAGGGGGGGGGTGATGGGGGGGGGGTTGCACAAGTATTTCGACTAAAGCATTGCCCCTCTAAATGAATCTGAAAAAAAAATGTTCCAAGTCTCTTAGATTCCGAGATCCGCCTAAAGGGGGGGAGAAGGGGGGCGGGGAGGGGGGACTTTGAAAAATGGTTTTTACTTTACCGAGCCTCCTCTATACGAATCCGTAAAAAAAAAAAATACGGGTCTCGTAGTTTCCGAGATACGATAGGGAGGGGGGAGAAGGGGGGGGAAAAGGGGAGGTTTGGCACTTTTCCCGTAGGTTTCAGAGTTACTTGTTTACGAATCTGTCAAAATATACCCACCTCCCCATCCACCATCTGGGAGAACAATTATGTCAGTGAGTCAGTGAGTGGTAATTTAGCTTTATATAGTATAACTAGTATTTGCGTGTTGCGCGAGGTGCAAGCACCTCGCGTGCTTGTGAAAAAAACTAAAGCATTGCCCCTCTAAATCAAGTATTTGCGTGTTGCGCGAGGTGCAAGCACCTCGCGTGCTTGTGAAAAAAACTAAAGCATTGCCCCTCTAAATCAAGTATTTGCGTGTTGCGCGAGGTGCAAGCACCTCGCGTGCTTGAGAAAAAAAAAAAAAAGTGGGGGGGGGGGTAATGGGGGGGGGTTGCAGAAGTATTTTGACTAAAGCATTGCCCCTCTAAATGAATCTGAAAAAAAAAAATGTTCCAAGTCTCTTAGATTCCGAGATCCGCCTAAAGGGGGGGAGAAGGGGGGCGGGGGGGGGACTTTGAAAAATGGTTTTTACTTTACCGAGCCTCCTCTATACGAATCCGTAAAAAGAAAAAAATACGGGTCTCGTAGTTTCCGAGATACGATAGGGGGGGGGAGAAGGGGGGGGGAAAGGGGGGGGTTTGGCACTTTTCCCGTAGGTTTGAGAGTTACTTGTTTACGAATCTGTCAAAATATACCCACCTCCCCATCCACCATCTGGGAGAACAATTATGTCAATGAGTGAGTCAGTCAGTCAGTGAGTGGTAATTTAGCTTTATATAATATAATTATGTGTTTTGTTTTAGCATTCTACCATTATCAGGCCCGTGCTCCGCAAAAGCAAAGGCTCACAATTAATTATATCAGGAAATTTCCGGGAAATTGGTTTGAATGAATGATGTTTTGAAAAGAGTAGCCGTGGCATTTGAGCATTGCTTCTCCTTGAAGATCGAAGATCATGCGATTGTGTATTTAGAAATGCTTCCTACTTAATATTATAAATGTGAAAGTGTGTGAGGATGGATGAATGTATGGTTTGTTACTCTTTTACGCAAAAACTACTGAACGGATCTCAATGAAATTTGGTCGGTAGATAGTTGACATTCTGGAATAACACATGGGCTACTTTTTATCCCTGAACTCCCACGGGATCGGGATTTACGAGAACAAAGTCGCGGGCAAAAGCTAAGTAGTTAATATTATCAATTCCTAAATCTTCCTTACTCCTTTTATTGATGTAAAGCTTAAGAATCGAATGTATCTACGTAAACAACAATAAAAGTGAACGCGTTTCCCGAAACAGAATTATTTCAAAAATTATTCAATTGGTTTACGAAAATCTCGCTTCCAAAGCCTCGTGGGAGCTTAACATTCTTAACCTTTTCATCGTAGAACGTGGGCGAAAGTACATAATAATATATATCTGCGCCCTTTGTTATCCATTCACATTCGTATCTGTGCAAATAACTCTACAATTTCCCAATACAAACATATAACAATAAACAAAAACTGTTCATAATATGCAAGATATTGGAATATCTTAGAATATTATTATTTCCAAATTGATTATTTTGATTATTTATTATATTATTAATTAATTACATCAAGATTTCAACAATTCAGATGAGATGGTGGTCAAACGCAAGCCTATAGCAGCCAACGTATCTTTTCAATAAATTAAGTTGGATTGCAAGCAAACGAGAATGCGCGATCAGACAGTGCTCTCAACAATTGTCTTTAGAACCACACAAAACAGCGGCATTCAGGGGCAGTTTTAAGTACACTGCATTTAAATGCCGGAACAATATTCCCCCTCCAATAAGAAATCTTAAGCACCTTGGCACTTTCAAAAGTCGATTGCGGCCACGGAATAGATGAATAAGGTTGGAACGGTAGGTAACGTGGACGTGGTGAGCGCGCCACATTTATGATACGACAATCATAGCGCGACCGATTAATTCATTCACCGTGTTTAGTGCGCTTCGGATTACTTCGAAACACAGAGCTCTGCTTTAAAATGCCGTGTTGTGCAATTATAACCTGTAAAACAAAAAAACAGACTGCAAGTATAGAGCGAGGAGGTATATCTTTCCACCGGTAAGTCGAAAATAACATTTAATTACAATTTTATTTGTAAAAAACATTAAAATATTCTGAACACTATGAAATTCCGAACATTAACAACATTATTGCAACAAGTTACAAAAAGTATACATTGCCCGTTGTGTACTCGCTTAATCAACGCAATGACCAAGTCCGCTTACAGTGTACTGCATGCGCCACACTTCAACCATTGACGTTTTGTCCTTTGCCCTGATTGGCCGTGATGCACGGCGCATGTTTATCAACAGTGAGTTACAATCAGTAGCAAGCTATCGATTTAAGTGTGTGTAATTAATTTGTGTGCGTAATTCGCATACGTAACGGGCCTCTTGCTTGTAGTAGAGCTAAAGAGTGGGGAGACAAGCAGCGATACGCGTTCTCATACAAATCAGGAACTATTTCCTTTCTAACCTCTTTTATCTGTTCTGTGATTGCGGCAGTATCTCATTGACTCGCAAAAACAACTAGGTGAGAGTATTTCTAACACGTCCATTATATAGTACAACTAGCGACCCGGCCCGGCTTCGCTCGGGTAATAACGGTTATATTTGCTTAATATGATTTTGCTTAATCAATTTCTCGTCCGGTAATTTGCCACAATCGGCAATAACTCATAAGATATTCATTTTATTGATATAGTTTAAACAGAAATTTTGATCTACATTAAATCCTCAACATATCTGACGTATTTAATTGGATAAGGAATAATACTGTACTGTTAAAAAAAGATTCGTATATGACCCATCATTTTAATGTAATTTGTAAAAGAAAAAAATTGTTATTGAGGGTTATTCTTGTGAGATAGACATATGCCATCACATACTTTTTTGTAGATCTATAAAAGAGAAACAATTTCACCATACATTGTATTTTTATAACTCAAAAGGTTTTGGCAGCGTTTTGATTAAAGCTCCCGATAGTCTTAATTCTTTCCGACATGTTGAAGTAATTTCGTCGTATTTCATTCAATCTACACAAAACCTTAACTTATTTATTCTACACTAAAACCTTCCTCAGGAATCACTCTATCTATTAATAAAACCCGCATCAAAATCCGTTGCGGAGTTTTTAAGATCTAAGCATACATAGGGACTGAGAGACAGGGAAGCGACTTTGTTTTATACTATGTAGTGATATAGCTCCTTAGTTATAACAATGCGCTTACTTGTTTTATTTATTACATTAAGTATAATATTGAATGGTATGTAACACACACACACCTCCATTACATGCACATTTTTTATTTGTATTTTTTTACAATTATTTTATAATTGACTCGTACCTATTAACAATTAAACACACAGAACACTAAACAATTACACATCATATGTATTCGCCTCATCGCTACTCGACATCCGTATGTCACTGCAGGGACCCAGCAGAATATCAGCGCTAGTCATTGCCTACCTGGCACATGCTGAGCTCGGCACCCATTTGGTGCAAACTCGAGACACACACACACACACCGCGCACTCGTCTCGTTTAAATGTTTTTTTTTTTTTTGTTTTGTATATAAAATTTCACTTTATTTCATTATGTTTGTCCCTGCTAACTGTATGTTTTATTTTTTGTTTTTTTACGTGTTTTTTGTAAATTGTATTTTGTGTCTCCTGTTGTTGTACCAAATAAATGTTTTATCTATCTATCTATAACAATTTTTTTAAATATTGCCGTAGGCATCATGCATTTTCTTTACACCATGTAATATACCTACTGCGAATATCCTAATCATTTACATATTACAGAAGCAATGCTGTCCAACTTAGGTCCACACCTAGGTAAGACTTTACACTTTATTATTTGTTGCCTAGGTATATCATCACCATCACCATGTAGCGTCAATAGACTAATGGCCAAGGTGTCGGCTTTGTAACCGTTAGGTCGTGGGTTCGAACCCCACTCATAACAGTACTGCAGTGAACCCAATTCAGACAAAAGCATATTTAGCTCAGTTTGAGGGGTTAACAAGATTGCTAGTAATGTGAATTCGACCCACATTGCTAGTTCCCTTAAATTAAATAAAAATATTGCTCTAGAAACGGATAAGAAAAACATCGTGAGGAAACTGGAAATGTCCTACCTAGGACCAATGTCCTAGGAACAAAAATTCGAAGATTTGTCATAAAATAACAAATCTTTTCTTCATGCGACTCAGTGGGTTGGCGATTAATATTATTACCACCAACCCAGTGAGTCGCGTGGCAGATTACGAACCATCATAGAGAAGAGGCTAGTGTCCCGGAGATGATAAAAAAATAACATGACTTTTATAGTGCGAAGTGTTTTCATTTTGATGTGATGTAATATCTGGACTTTAACTCTTTGTATAAGGAATTCTTATTCGACCCTTTCAACACCAAATCTCATTCTGGTGCGTAATCGGCTGAATGCTGAGAATGCGAAATCGTACGGAAATGTGTGAAATAAATTATATTAGACACATTTCCTAGGAAATCTATACATTTCCTAAATAGCAATCGGAAATGTAATACGTTCAAGATGACGATGGGTACGCGGGATAGCGGTGGATTAATTACTTGTAAAAACTAAAATATTTTATATTTTAAGTACGATGTGACTGTTACCTGGACGGCCTTCTTTACATATAATTTAATAAAAAATAAAGAAAGACTTGTAATATCACGGCGGTAAGTCCCCTCTTTGAGGAGTGACTTGAGAGACGCCTCGGCGTCCTAACCTTCCGCCTGACGCAGGTCTTTACCGGACATGGCTGTTTCCTGGTACCAGGTACCTGTTTCGGATTCGACGGAAGTACACGCCCGGGTGTCGTCATTGTGTGAACCACCTGGAGCAGGACATGGTGGACCATACAGTTGAGGTGTGCCCCGCTTGCGCGGAGTAATGCAGTGTCTTCGTGTATGCGATCGGTGGCGACCTCTCGTGTCCGGCCCTGGTTCAGGCCATGGTGTGGGGCGAGGGGGAATGGAATGCAGTCGCCTCCTGCGACAGTTATGCTAGCGAAGTAGGAGGCTGATCGCGTGAGAGAGACAACTTTCTACCTCACGCCCTAGCCGCGCGCCGCGGGAAACGCACCGGGCGCGGCGGCGCGGTCGGGGATCGCGACCATATCTCCAGCCACCGTAGACGCGGGTTTGCACACGGTGAGCAGGAGTAGGCGACGCACCGTATTCCGCGCAGTCAGCACCATTGACTACCTTACAGGGTTGTTGAAATATTACAACGAGATACCGCGGCCTCGAAACGCAAGGGCAACTGAAGGCAGGGTGGGTTTTTAGTCAGTAGAAGTCTGACATTCCCTTCCGCTCCACCCACTGTGGGAGGAGTCATTTAATGATTTTCTCACCCTGAAAAAAAAAGGTACTTACATGACAGACTGATTACTTGCCAAATGGAACTTAGAGCTTTTGTAAGAAAATTAAAGTAGTTTTTGTGCTTTATAAATTAATAAATAGTTAATTTTCAAGCTTAATTATTAAGAAGCCATACGGATATATTTAATTTTTTGAATGAAATTATTGTTATTTATTGTCTCAACGAGAATCTTAATAAAAATTCTGTTTCTCAGTTTAGCAACGTGTTTCATTTATTGTGTTCACAGAAAGCATTCCTTTTATACATTTTCCTTGAAAATGTATACATTTCCCAGGATTTGCATGTGTTAAATAATCTTTGAAACACTTTTTTTACATTACCTAAATAGCTTCGGAATTTAAATAAATTCTTAGCATTTTTACTAGTTGTAAACATGAATACCTTAACCAAAACCTAATCCAGGTATTCACGTTTACAACTAATTACTCAACCAGCTGTATGTACAAAGTACAAACCATAAAAGAACAAAAATAAAACTTTCCGTATTGTTTACAACTCGCCGTGCCTGCCTTTGTGAACAGTTTTTAATTTTCTGGCATAAAAATTTTACTCTGTCTTTTTACAGACACAAACTTCCTATAACTCATATTTCTTTGCTGAATTACATCTTCATTAGTCTGATATCTTTTCCGTAAAAACAAAGGTAGCTGATCTGTTGTGGACCGACCAACCTTATTATAATATTTAAAAAAAGGCAGTATATGTTTTTACTTAATAATCTTTTTATACTTATTTGTCAATATTAAAAAAAGAAGACGTTATGTAAAAATTATAGTAAAGACTAGAGCATTTATGAAAAGTCCGTATTTTATTGGGTAATTTTAGATCTAGTGGCTTCCATCCTCCACATGATCTTTTTTTTATTATCTCTGGGCTAATAGACTTTGTCATTTGTTTTTTAAGATTCCGTATCTCCGAATGCAAAACGGTAACGTTATAAGATCGTTTGTGTGTCTTTTTGTTCGGATGTGTTAGCCAATTTGCTGTGAATATACTGGTCTGATTTGTAAGTTGGTTGCAAAAAGAAACTTTAAATACTAACTTCTGTCTGCGGCTTTTCTCGCCGTGGACAGAAGCCGTGAACCCACTCCAGACACAAGCATATTTAGCTTAGTTACAAGGGTTAACAAGATTGCTAGTAATGTGAATTCTACCCACATTGCTACCTTTTATAAAAAAAAATATTAGTATAGAGTTTCTTATTTTCCTTTAGTATTAAGTTTATTTATCAAATAATTTATTTATTTATGTTTACTAAAGAACGCAGTACTTCATAATAGCTTATTAAAAATATGGAATAAAGTTCTTTTGGTTTTTTTTTGTGTAGCCTAACATATATCTTACTTTCACGTTTCTTCTTAACGATGTCTTCCCTAAATACATACACTCCCGGCAAAGACGAGTTAGCTACGCGTATCATTTCGGGAATGTAAATCCGAGAAGGTATATCACCGTATTACATATCATCCAGAAATACGCCATTATTACCGACAAGCCACCGAAGCGTGGAGTTACTGCCACAGACCAGTGACTCAACGCCAACGACGCCGACAGATTTTTTTCATATAAAATATTTATTTTTTAATCGAATATATTTATTTCAGACTACAAAATTGTCCATATAATGT
Organism: Tholera decimalis; assembly: GCA_943138885.2. Lineage (NCBI taxonomy): Eukaryota > Metazoa > Arthropoda > Insecta > Lepidoptera > Noctuidae > Tholera > Tholera decimalis. The sequence goes on along the minus strand of OW964568.2, from coordinate 5,221,022 downwards.
TAGTAACAAAGGTCTTATAAACTATGTTAGTGTTTATGTCATTCTTGTCTATTCTCATACCAATAAAATAAAATAACATTAATATAGGCAGATAAACAAAAATAAAAATAATAAAAAGCATTGCGTCATCTCTTCACGTGAAGCTGAATAAGCCTTCCTAACACTGCAGACTCTGACCTTTATGATATCATCTTCAGAATTCCGTTGGCACTCCCCCGGATCCTACACATCAGAGATGCTACTGTTTTACGCATTATGGCATAAAAATTATCAACTTTTGCATCAAAACACGCCTGAAGCGCTACAGAAACGTAGGAACGTGGTGGTTTGTTAACAGGTAAAAAATAAAACCTTTTTAGGTCCATCCTCATTATCTGCTTCGCCTTTTTCCAACTTTGTGAGGGTCGGCTTCCATTCTTAACTGGATACAGCTGAGTACTAGTGTTTTAAATGGAGAAACATCCAATACCCAGTAGTTGGGCAAAACTTGGCAAGACTGGTGTCAGATCGTCTGGACAGTTCGTTTTTGTAACTTTAGAATAGATGAAGGTATTTCCTAGTTACATACACTGAAAAGAAACGCCGAAACAAATGGTCCCTGAGATAAACACCGCCAAGTTTAGGGACCACTGTGTAATGCTAATGTCACACAACTTTTTACAATCCACCTAGTATGAACTATTGGAGCTAGTCAGAATTAGAATGTTCGACCATTAGTTTTAGTAATATTATTATTGTCAGTTAGCGTCGTGGAAGTTTTACAGGCAATTAATCCATATAAACTAAAAAAAACATTTATGTGTTTTTGGTGGGAAAATCATCAAAGAACTCCTTCCGCTCTGAGTGGAGCTGCAGGGAGTGTCAGACTTCTACTGCATACAAGCCCAACCTGTTCCATAACTGCTCTTATGTTTCGGGTTCGCGGTATCACTTTATATTGTTTATTAACAAATATTGTTTTGTCCTAATTGACACCAACATTATTATAGATATTAAAAAGTTTGTCTTCGGAACGTGAAAAAAATGCTCTTAAGCTTCATGCATTTAGAATAAAAGTTCCATAAAAACCCCACCATAAATAGGGCAAATGTTTCACTGGATCTAGAGATATATTTTCTGGATGCCATGAATAGGGCAAAAGTTACATAGGATCTGGAGACATCGTTTCTAGATCCCATAAACAGGGCAATAGTGCATAAAATCTCGAGATATCGTTTCTAGATGCCATAAATAGGGCAAACGTTACATAGGATCTCGAGACATCGTTTCTAGATACCATAAATAGGGCATAAGTTACATAGGATCTCGAGACATCGTTTCTAGATACCATAAATAGGGCAATAGTTACATAGAATCTCGAGATATCGTTTCTAGATGCCATAAATAGGGCAAAAGTTACATAAAATCTCGAGATATCCTTTCTAGATGCCACAAATAGGTCAATAGTTACATAGAATCTCGAGATATCCTTTTTAGATGCCGCCTGCGTTGATTCCTTGGTCTGTGGCTACTGACATAGGATATGAAAGAGAAACGATTTATTGGCGAAAAATAAATTACGAAGAGACTTGAACGATATTGTGAAAAATGTTTATTGAATACTCGCGTTTATGATAAAGATAAATTGGGTGTAATACGATCGAGATCTTATAACAACGTTGTAAGATGATTCTCTAGCAAATAGGTCTCAAGAGAAAAGCTGTCTGTGAATGTACATTTTTTTACCTTTATTACATATGTATATTTTGGGTTTAGTTAAAAATAGCTTATTACAATTTATTTTTTGTTTTTTACTAAATATAGGTTCGCGTTTGACCACCAACTCACTTGATGGTAAGTGATGATGTGGTCGAAGATGGAGCACGCTTACCTAAAAGTAACCTATTCACTCTTGACTTAAAGACTCCTGAATTCCTGATCCTAGGTTATAGCTATCGGGAAAGCAGCACAATGAAGGTATTCCCAAAACGTTTTGCGCGTATGGGTGGGAGGTCCACCATGTAACGATGACGCTTCGCCATTTGTCACGTAGTCCGATGATGGAACGTGCATTTGATCGTTATTTTATATGTAATGCGTTGTAAAATTCTTGTAAAATTTTAAAATAGACATGTATTATATAGAAGGTCACGAGAGGTCTCGGGTTCAAATCCCACCTGTTACACTATTGGCGTGAACCCATTCCAGACACAAGCTCATTTAGCGTAATTGGAGGGGTTAAGATTGCTAGTAATGTGAACTCTAAGCAAATTGAAGGTTCCTTAAAAAAAATTAAAGATAACTGCCTTCTAGCCGCGACTCTTCAACGTAAACAAAAATGCACTTCAAATATTGCCTGACGAAAAAGAAACACTGAAATCTGTCCTCATTTTCGCTACAAACTCTTCAAGTTGTTTTTCTATTAAGTAAGGTCCAACATTATCAATATAGAATTAAGGGTAATTTATAACCTTATAAGCAATAGTAATGTATCTACAAATTACAAGCGTCATTAGCCTAATGGCTAAGCTGTTGGCCTTGTGATCGAAAGGTCGCGGGTTCGAACCCCACACTATTGCTGTGAACCCACTCCAGATACAATCATGTTAAGCTTAGTCGTAAGGGTTAATAAGACTGCCAGTGATGTGTATTCTTAGTTGTGTTTAAACAAAATACAGTATGTTAAATAACAGAGGGCGTTTCCTTAAACTCGTTAATCTATTTCATTATTAGATTAAAATAAAAAAATATCAGCATAGAAAAATAAGCATAAAACAATCCGAATTGAAAAAAAAAAATTAATTGTCAATAAATTCGAAACCTCTTGTATAAAATCAAAATAGTATGTCATTCATAAATAAATTGCGACGTTGCCGTCCTTGAAGTACGCGTGTACAGAGTGTTTCTTTTACGTATCAATTTAACATTTTAGTGAATATATTAATACTAAAAAAAAAACCTTTTTGTTTTCGAATGGTAATATTTTTTTAGCATGTATGGATGCTATACTATTGCGGGCTAACGGGAACGCCCTCTGTTAGTTAACATACTTTATATTAAGATCCTTTTAATCGTGGAAAAATCCTCAAAAGACTTCCGTCTCGCTGACTCACCCCGTCCAAAAAAGAGGTTAGGTAGGCAGTCACTCCATGAACACTACACACTTGTACTGTACACTTGTACTGTACACTTGTACTTAGTACTTGCATCCGGTTAAACTCGAAGCCGAGCCCAATATAGTAGTTGGGAGTAAGATAAGCAGATGATGGTGATATGTGTCAGCATTTAAAAGTATCTAGAGTAAGTATTTTAGCCTATCACTTATGTATTGTATGTATGGCCATGGGCCAAATCCATCCAAAGGTTGAAAAAGTGCTTTTAGCGATAAGACCGCTCATTGGAACACCGTTCGTAAATCCTTATTTCATTCTGTTACAATAAAATAAATAATAAATAAATCAAGTTAATAAAATTAAAATTTATAGTTTTTTTTTTATTAAAAATAGGTTCGCGTTTGACCACCATCTCACCTGATGGTAAGTGATGATGTGGTCGAAGATGGAGCACGCTTACCTAAAAGTAACCTATTCACTCTTGACTTAAAGACTCCTAGGTTATAGCTATCGGGAAACAGACTCCGGCAGAGATTTATCATTTAAAATTTAACACATTAATTGTTGTGTCAAATTTATCTGAATAAACGAATTGAATTAATCACGTACAGTGCAATATTGTTGCATGGTTATTCACACACTAAAGGCATGTGACAAGTCAGGCATACGGGTTGAAATACAATCCGTGCACTAATAATTGCCAATTTTATACACACGCATCCATTAGCAAGTCGAAACTGGAAAACAACGTGACGTTAAACCTTGTAACTCGATTTAATCCAAAATATAATTGTGATTCAAAATATGTGTACATATCGACGGTTAAAAGGAAATAGGGTATAAACGACATTTTGGACTGGTATTGTTTTGAAAGCCGACTGTTTCTTGTGTTCTATTATCTTTTATTTTGTCATATTTCGCGATTGGAAAATTAAAAACATAGTTTTCACGAAGTTTTAATAAAAAAATACATCAGATTTTCTAAAAATCTAAACTTTGAACGGCTCTCCTGAACATTTCTTTATTTGTCGCTTATACTCTATTTCCTTTTAACCATCGATATTTCTTCTTCTCTTCTTAGGGTTCCGGTCAGCAAGATGACGAGACCCTCCCTGTAGAGGGCCGAACCCTGCCGGGGCCGCGGGACTTATCTCATTACCGTGACCCCGGAACGTAAAGGGCTATTGAAGGAATACCGTGGATTTTAGTCAGTTCAAGTCTGACAGTTCCTCCGGGGTGGGAGGACTCATTTGATGATTTTACCACGTTAAAAAAAAAGGGTTCCGTTTCTAAGAAAACAACATTGTCTTCCGTCCTAAGGTATCCTATGTATGTGTGTTTAAATGCGCTAATCTTTGAAATTACTGGGTAGACTTGGATTCATGGACGTGGCAAGCGACTTTTTTTTAATTGATAATAGGGTTGCGTTTGACCACCATCTCACCTGATGGTAAGTGATGATGTGGTCGAAGATGGAGCACGCTTGCCTAGAAGTAACCTATTCACTCTTGACTTAAAGACTCCCAGGTCAGGAAGTCAGGGAAGGAGGGTTATCTTTTTATCATGATAAAGTCGATGGGAACGAAGAAGTCCTACCTACAGTAAAAATTCAAACTGACTTATGACTTCATTATTATAGGCATTGTTAAATCGAATGTATGTAAACAAAGGAATCTATAAATAAATTAGCGTGAGGCAAACAGAGGCGGATGTGACAAGCGATAGCGTAGCAAGGACAACCATATAAACAGATCATGTGTCATCTTTGGTGCAATATAGGATACATATATACAGAGTTGATACGACCGACGGGCTTTCCTTTAAACTGCGTATGCTATGTACAATTTTCAAGCTTTGTACCAAAAATCAATTAAATAGGAGAAGTAGTTCAGTCGCAAATGATTTTGATGAGATGCACCTTAAAGGATAGTGTCAAACCTCGTGCACGAGTAGCCTCGGGTCACCATTACTCAGAAGTCAAACAATGCTCTTCTTCTGCTCTGGTTGGACTTGAAGAGTGTTAGACTTCTCATCATGTGTTAGCCTTTTCCTATTTAATTGTAATTTGTAATCTACACTAATATTCTAAAGTGGAAAAGTTTGTTTGAACCTCTAATCTTTGAATGTGCTGGATAGATTTGGATGATACTTGGTGTGGAAGTAGCTTTCAAGCTACTTCCACACCACCTATAACCTATAGCCATGTATAGCTACTTCTTACCCGACTACAAAAGAGAGAGGTTATGTTTTCATCGTGATAAAGTCCACGGAAGCGAAGTCTCGCACGACTGCTAGTTACTATTATAAATGTCAAAAAAACTCGTTGAAATGAAATTGAATTAGATTTGAGACAGTTTACAACAGAGATGCAAATGTGGACGCTCTTTAACCTCTCAAGACCGCCATTATTACGTCAACCATCCGTCAGGCACCGCGGGTGGGCTCTTATCGTAAGAAAGCGGGGCTCAACTAATACTGGTTTACTGGTACGTTTTTGTGCCGCTGGGGCTCTAGAGGTTAAAAATACGAGAATATTTTGATAACAAGAAAACTTGTTTGTATGTTAATATTATCTTTATACAAGAATCTCTCCGGAAACTTTGCCAAGATAGTCCCTCGCTTGAGGTTTTCTGGAAAAGGATAAGGAAACATTTCCGGTTCAATTTGACGTAGATTGTATACGATTTTAGTACTAAGTAATATTTATTTTATTGTAGGTACATACCGTTGTATTAGTTATAATATTTTAAGCTGTTCTGTACATGAAATTGCTTGGTTTTCATTTTAAAGTAGGATTTCTTTAACGGATGAGACGAATAAGAGGCGAATATATTGGACTAGCTTCGGCCCGTGGTTTCGCTCGCCTAAAAAGATGTTTCAGCGAAAAAAAGTTAGCCTATGTCACTCCCCAGTCTTTCAACTATCTCCACACTTCGTAATCACGTGCTCCTGCTCTGACAGGTCTTTGAAGCGCGCGTGGAACACGACGCGCCGGCGCTTGGGGAAGATTGGAGAATATCTTTACAAACATCTGCTGCTTAGGCTTTTTAGGGTTCCGTAGCCGAATGGCAAAAAACAGAACCCTTATAGTTTCGTCATGTCTGTCTGTCTGTCCGTCCGTACGTATGTCACAGCCATTTTATTCCGGAATTATTAAGGCTACACATGTAAAACTTGGTAGGTAGTTGTATTTTGTTAACCGCTTGCCGATTTTTATTAAAAATATATATAAAATGAAGGGGGGCTCCCCATACAACTGAAACTAAAAATATATTTTTTCATCAAACCTATACGTGTGCAGTATTAGATAGACAGGTATTTAAAAATGACATTGAGGTTTCTAGAATCACTTTTTCTTAAATCCTATCATTTAAGAGATATACGCTTCCAAAGTGGTAAAGTGTGTCCCTCCCTCTAACTTCTATAATGATGGAGCGAAAAATCTAAAAAAAAATTTGCTGTAGGTCTTAGTAAAAACTCAACGAAGATTGGTTTGAACGAGATCGGGTTATAGAGAGATACATAGCACATTTTCTAAAACCGCAAATATAACTTTGTATTTCCTACAAACACTGAAAAACAAAGTTATTTTGCGTAGTCACTACGGAACCCTTCATGGGCGACTCTGGCTCGCACTTGGCTAATTTTTCCAACTATTTTGGGTTCGGTTTCCAGTCTAACCGCATGCAGCTGACTATTAGTGTTCTCGTGAAGCGACTGTCTGACCTCGGAAACCTAGTAGCAATTATTACTCATTAAAATTGTATCTGGAATATTAATTGCCATATGCGAAGAAATAATTTACCTCGTATATGGCTCTTAATATTCCATTGTCAGAATCATGTATTCGGCTCATAAAGGAGGCTTGTGCTTGTGCTTTTCTTATAACTGCATAGAAGTCGTCAACCCTATTTTCCGCAAACATGCCGGACGCACTACACCACCAAGGCAGCCCCAGCATGCATCTGAACGCGTTGTTATATTGAACACGCAGCGAGTTGTACGCAATAATAATAAAGTATATAATAAATAATAGATCTCGACAGTACTTATACTTATTGTTACGCCAGTCGCTTAGCTAAGTACGTCGAGAAACTTCAACCAACATCTAGAATGTTCGAGACACTAACGCCACCTGGCGGCGAGTAGCAGTACTGAGTATCTCAAGTAGCTTCTGAAACATTCTTGGCAGTATAGACAGTGAGTCGATTTTACAAGAATGTTCTAGAACTCATAGACCGGGGTATAAATAGATCACAGAGGAACGCAGACGGTAGTCCTATTTCAAGATACGAGGCGATATAATCGAAGCTTCACAAGTGAATTTCGGTGCGATTTAAGTATTAAGTGACAAGTATTGTACTGTGAAAATTTTTGTTTTGTGTTTATTTAATTAAAGTGTTAATTTTGGTCTAATTGGCGTTAATTATTTCTATCCCGAACCCCAGCTCGTAACACTATTATTACACTAACTAATATGATGACACTACATGAACTAATATGATTTTGGGGGCCGAGTCACCCGCGTCCGTAGGAGAATACCCCTTTGAGAATCCCTACACGTGGTCCCCGGGTGGTGCTAATCAGGTGACATCAAACTGGTGGTAGGTTCAAACCGCAGGCTTGTGACCACCCACAGGGCAAAGACGTACCGCCAAACGGCCTAGCTGTGTTCCGGTACGATGCCCTGTGTAGCCTAACAAGGAGTTGGGTCGAAGTAGTTGCTTCACTGCTGAAAGACGAATCTGGCTCGCACTAGTACGGACGTATCGGGAGACTAGTCGCGGAGGGTAGCGGGATCCGAGGCACGGTGCACCGCTGGCCGACCGCAGGTAGTTGGGGGTCCAAGTAGTGTGCCAGCCACGCATGAAAGGCTGCCCCGCCAACTGTTGAAAAATCCCGTAATGCACCATCGTGCTGGTTGGCGACCAGATGAGAGGGCCCGATGGACATTCCCGGGGGGGCTTGGGCGTCCCCGCAGTTTCCAGACTAGTCCCCCAATCGATACCATCTGTCTAGTGCGGGTCTGGGGGTTAACAGCGTGAAGCCTCACTTCACTTCCTTCTCCTCTCCTCTTCACTATCAAAATTTATGAAACGGAAAAAACAGAGCATAGTTAAACAGCGGCTGCACTCCCTCTCTCTCAAAGTGCACCTCAGTAACATCCGAGGTCTGCACTCAAATCTCGTCGCAGTCCACCACCACCTCGAGACTGATAAACCTGCTCTGTTGTTTCTTTCGAAGACGCAGATCAGATGTCCGTCAGATGTGTCGTATCTTTTATACCCAGGGTTTACCTTGGAGCACCACTTTAAACCACGTGCGGGTGTATGTATGTACGCCCGCGATGACATCTGCTATCGGCGTCTCCGGAACCTTGAGGACTCCAGGTTCTCTAGGCTTTGGGCTCTGTTGGACACGAGCATAGACAAAATGATTTATGCCTGTGTCTACTGCTCGCACAGCGGAGATCAGGAGACAACCAGGCTCACAAAGTACATCAGTGAGGCGGCAGATGCGACCCAGCAGCGGTACCCTTCAGCTCAGCTCGTGTTGCTGGGGGACTTTAATGCCCATCACCAGGAGTGGCTCTTCCCATACCAGTGCACGGACCATGCTGGGCGAGAAATGCACAATCTTGCACTTGCATTAAATCTCACTCAGCTGGTCCAGGGAGCAACGAGGGTGCCGGATGTTGAGACGCACACAGCCAATTGCTTGGACCTTCTGCTGACTACAGATCCAGACCGCTATTCGGTAATGATATCCTCACCGTTAGGTAGTTCCGACCACTGTCTGGTGAAGTCTGTATCCATCTACTCTCCGCCCGATCTCAGCCTTAAAGGCACTCGGTGGGTTTGGCGATACAAGTCAGCGGATTGGGATGGCATGCGATCTTTCTTTGCATGTTATCCCTGGCAGCCTACTTGCTTTTCTTCAAATGATCCATCATCGTGCGCAGACGCCATGGCAGATGTTTTGCGACAGGGAATGGAGTACTACATTCCGTTCTCTGACCTAATAATGTCCGGCAAAGCTCGACCTTGGTTTGGCGCCGAATGTGATCGCGCTGAAGCGCTTAAACACGCGGCGTACCTAGCTTGGGTTGATGCTCGAAACTGCAAAGCAAATGACGTGGATCAGAAGAAGAGAGCCTTCAACAGGGCTGCCAAGTCCAGCAAGAAGGTTTTGCGGTTTGACCACGTTAGCCGAATTGGGAACAAACTCGCTTCATATTTGCCCTGCTGGAAGCAAAGCGTTTTGGTCCCTGGCAAAGTCAGTTGAATCGAACTTCTGTCACCCCTCACTACCACCACTGCTCAAACCTGACGGGTCTCTGGCTCACTCCGCTGAGGAAAAAGCAAACTTGTTTGCCGCTCTCTTCGCGGAGTCTTCACGTCTAGACAGTAGTGGCGCTCACCCTCCTGATGCTCCTATTGGATGCGAGACGTGTATGTCGGACATTCGCATCCATCAGAAGGACGTCCGTAGAGTGCTGCGTAATCTTGACGTGAACAAAGCTAGTGGCCCCGACGGGATACCAGCAATTGTTCTTAGAACTTGTGCGCCTGAGTTGTCTCCAATCTTGACACGCCTGTTTCGCCTTTCGCTAGAGACTGGAAAGGTGCCGAAAGCATGGAAGCTGGCTAACGTACAGCCTGTACCCAAAAAGGGCAGTCGTGCTGACCCTGCCAACTACAGGCCTATTTCAGTCACGTCCATACTCTGTAAGAGTATGGAGCGTGTACTTAATAGTAAGCTCCTGGCATACCTAGAAGCCAACGTCATCCTCAGTGACCGGCAATACGGCTTTCGCAAAAACCGGTCAACTGGGGATCTTCTAGTATGCCATTCATATCTGGAGTGAGGCCATTGAGAGGCAAGGGGAAGCACTTGCTGTTTCCCTTGACATCTCCAAGGCTTTTGACAGGGTCTGGCACGATAGCCTTATTGCTAAGCTTCCTTCTTTCGGTTTACCCACTCAACTTTGCGTTTGGATTGAAGACTTCCTGAGGGATCGGTCCATTCGAGTGGTCATTGATGGCTGCTCGTCTGGCCAATTGGCAATTAATGCCGGGGTCCCTCAGGGGTCTGTTCTCTCAGCAACTTTATTCTTGCTGCACATTAACGATCTGCTAATGCCCGGTACCTTTGGGTATGCAGACGACAGCATAGTTTCTGAGAGATATGTGTCCAGCGCGCGAGCTGGTGGGTCACAGATCCAGTCTCTCCGTGAGGACATGGTCGGGCGCTTGAACTTGACCTTGAAGGCTGTTTCCGAATGGGGCGATGCCAACCTGGTCAAGTTTAATGCAGCTAAGACCCAGGCGTGTCTCTTCTCCGCAAAAAGGAGCCAATTCGAACCACCTCCTACTTTCCGAGGTGTAACCGTGCCGATAACCGACCGTATCGAGCTTCTGGGGGTAACATTAACTTCTACCCTCAATTTTGGCCCGTTTATCGAGGCTAAGGCTCAACTAGCATCAAAAAAGTTGGGAATCCTAGCAAAGGTGAGACGGTACTTCACACCCGAACAGTTGCTCAATCTCTATCAAGCCCAGGTTCGGTCGTGTATGGAGTACTGCTCTCATCTTTGGGATGGATCTGCTAAATACCAACTGGACGCGCTTGAGTCTATCGAGAAGCGGGCCAAGAGACTCATTGGCAACGATGCACTGGTCGAGTCAAAGCTCCAGAGCCTTGAACATCGACGACGAGTTGCAAGTCTATCGGTTTTCTATCGGTTACATTTCGGGGAGTGTGCGATGGAATTACACAATCTAATTCCGCCAAGCCCGTTCCATCATCGGACTACGAGACAAACGGCGAAGCGCCATCGTTACATGGTGGACATCCCACCCATACGCACAAAACGTTTTGGGAATACCTTCATTGTGCGTACGGCTAAGGAGTGGAATTCCGTGCCGGAGTCTGTGTTTCCCGATAGCTTTAACCTAAGAGTCTTTAAGTCAAGAGTGAATAGGTTACTTTTAGGTAAGCGTGCTCCATCTTCGACCACATCATCACTTACCACCAGGTGAGATGGCGGTCAAACGCGAACCTATTTTAAATAAAAAAAAAAAAAAAGATATGAAAATTATTAATTAAGTTTTGAAAAGAGAGAGTTTTGACTTACTTGCTAGTCCTTCAATCAACTAGATTCTAACGTTTTTAAGTACCCATGAAGGCCTATTTGAAATCAAATGTATTAGAACGTTGCTTTAACACCGCTTTCTGATACTGCCCTACAATTAAACGCCAATCGCGTAATCGGACGATGATCGCTTTATATCAGGACATCATCTATGATACTCAGCGATAGCGAAGCGTTCTATTTGTGAGAAAATATGTCCTGGTTTATGCGAAGGACATACTAATTCGACATTGGTTCTAACTAGCACTTCGACCGCGACTTTGTTTGTGCGGATTGCGAAATAGTTTATAGCTAGTGTTGCCCAAACAGAGTCTGTTACATTGTTCTGAGATCTCAACTACCGTTTAATAAATAGCAATAGGATAATCGCTAATTGCAAGACTCTTGCGAGACTCTCGTTTGGGCAACACTATTTATAGCCCATAACACTCAACAATAATGCAACTTTATACCAATTTAAAAAAATTGGATTCGATCACTATTTCCGGAGGTTACCCTTCACATACAAACGTACAAACCATTTTTGCACTCTCAACCTCATTGCAACCGATTTAGACTTATTCTGTTGTTTGGTAATTTTTTGTAATTTGTTACAAAAAACCGAAATAGGTTTCAATACTATAATAAGTACACTATACACTATAGGTTACTCTGTAAGGATAGTTGTAAAGTAGATAAATAGGTATATAGGATAGAATAGGTTACTTCTAGGCAAGCATGCTTCATCTTCGACCACATCATCACTTACCATTAAAAAAAAATCTTTACAATTTTGGTATCGATATAAGTTGATATTTCTCTTTCAAAGAAGCCTTAATATGTTAACAATTAATTTTGTTAGTTATGCGTGATTGTGATTGGGTATTGGTATTTTGGTCAACCAATTACAAGTTCGCATTTGATTTGTAGATCTTTAAACTTGTTAACTTAGTCTTTCATAAAACCTTCAACTTATCCGAATCCCACGGGTCGACACAGAGTGGGTAGCCAGTTATACGGTAACGATCTACCCACACGTAAGTAATAAAAATTATTACAGAATTGTGTTTGATCATTATTTCATTTACATACGTTTGAGCGTAACCATTTTATTTAATCAACTAAAAAAAGTACTAAGAAGTAAAAAGCACTCATTTAGACTGTTATTCTTTTTTTTTTGTTTTCAAAAGCAGAAATTCTGAAAGTAAGATTTTTTGTTTTCCTTTGAAAAACCATGTTTCATCGTGATTAGAATAAGAACAATTATTTCTTTTAATGCGACAGCCGACTGATGAAACAGTTTTGAAAGACCTTCCAAGGGTTGTCTGGATGATAGATAGATATATTCTTTGTTGTACACCATAACAGTAAAACAATAAGGACTTAACAACTAAAAAGGGTGATACAATGGGCGGCAAGATATCGCTTTTAACGATAAGACCGCCATTGTAACCATAGAATTAAGAAATAATGTTAAATTGGTTTACAATAAAGTATATTCTATTCTATACAATTTTACAACATACAGTACAAGTCTATTTGAAAAGCCTCCACTTTAGTTAGTATCCACGATACAGAACGATACGAACGGAAAATAATAAGCCCAGATTAATGTAAATAATTAATTAGTTATTTGATTTGTCAACTTAATTATTCCAGACAGAGATTGTCTTAAAATTATGGAAATTTCAATATTCCAAAAGCAGCATTTAATTAAGAAATTCACATAACATTTAATATGTAGTTTTAATTAGGTCAATGTTACACGTGGCACCGCAGTATGCAGTCAGAATTCCCGCGAAAGTTAGCTGTCACTGTTCAAATATCGAACGTTCTGTGAACTGCCAGTATCCATGTTTGTTGAAAAGCTATTTTTGCTAGCTAATTAAATATTGCTGGCTAGTTGGTGTTTGATTTGAACCAGCTAATGATTTTTTTACTGGCGCTGTTTATGCTAGAATTAAGTTTTATCAAGACATCAATCAGCACCAGCCTTACTTTTTCTGGACCAATGTCTTTTTGCAGGAGCTGCTTTGCTTTGCTCAGGAGTGGAACAGAACAGGCTAATTCCAAAAAAAAATCTAGTCGTCTCCTGGTTTTTGTGAGGTAACACAGAAATTACACAAATTATTTGTTGAATAACTATTTAACACGTTCGCTGACAGTACGTCGTGAGGCGAGAAATTAAAATGGTGCGTTATGACAGTACGTCGATGGACTGGCCCCTTATTTTTAAGAGTAAGTCGTCTCACGATAGTTTTTCATATAAGTATTATGAAGAGCAGTATCCACTGTCATATTATGAGCAATTTCATTTTTCTTACTGCCGTAATACGAGTATTTTGTGGGTAGTTTCATATTGCTTGCTTGTGCACGAGTACTATTATACGTTGATTTGTAATTTAGTATGGAAAATTCTATATGTAAATTCTATATGGATAATTACTGTCGTAATGTGGTGTCAGGGTAAGTGCTCATTGTCAGCGAACGTGTTAACTAAGTATGGAACAATTAGACTTTAGTGACATCTCATTTAATGAATTATTAAGTATATTATATCTTAATTTTAAGTATCGGTCAAATTGTTGTTGTTTTTTTATTATAAGTGATTGTTGCATATAAGTTAGTACTTTACTATTGATCGTGTAAATTCTTGTTTATGAATAAATGACTATGACTAGATATGACCCATCAGGCATCAGCTTTAAAGCAAGAATGAACTGGCATCTTTTGGGCCAGCAGGTTCCATCGTAGACCTCATCTGTCGTCTACCATCAGGCGTGATCGACTGATCGAGGTCAAGACCGAGCTCATCCGAAACAGAAAGACTAGACACCACAGGACAAGATATAACAGAATCGTCATTTCAAACTAATGTCCAATTTAAAGACATTTATTAAGAAACTTGGCTCATTACGGTCTGAAGTTAGCAATTAATTAGTAGCCGTTCAACAGAAGCCAAGTTAACCAATTAAAACCTGCTACTTCGAGACAAGTTTAATTATTTCTCACCAGAACAATAATAACATCTGTATACAAACTGTAAAGGATCCGACAGAGAGGTGCGACGCCGACAATGCAAAAGGATGCGACCTTGCGTTGCCGTTATTTAATAGACATCTACTAAGAGTTTCTATGAAAAAGCGTCGTCGTATCGTTGTCGCATAGTCGCTGTTTTCATTTTATGATGATTGGCGTTACATGTCTTTTGAAACCCAGGATTTCGAACGAAAATTATGATGATATTATTGTAACAAATTTGTCAAGCTCGTGTTATCTAGGTGTGATTGTTGAATGGCTTTTCGACGATTACATATGTAAATTTTGATGACACGGTAGGCGCAGTGGTTAATTGATTGCTTGCTGCACTCCGTGTCGCGAGTTCGATTCCCGCACTGGACAAATTTTTATATGGCCTACAAATATTAGTCCCGGATCCGTATGTTTGTAATAATGCATACAGGAGAAATTCTTAGTGTGGAGCTATGTCTTCTTTTTTAAAGTACCTACTTGAATTTAGTGTTGCCCAAACGAGAGTCTCGCAAGAGTCTTGCAATTAGCGATTATCCTATTGCTATTTATTAAACGGTAGTTGAGATCTCAGAACAATGTAACAGAGTAGGTACATTTTGAGCTTGAATTGACATAGGCCAACCAAATGAATCAATTTAATTGAGACTCTTGAAGACTTGCGAGACTCTCATTTGGGCAACACTACTTGAATTGCGTTTAATTTGTTTCTGGTCCGGATACTGGTTATTATTTACTTAGTATAAGGAGCACCAATGAAAAACACAACAGAAAATATCTTCAAATAAATACTTTAAAGTACCTTATACATACGATATAGTGATGCACACTCAATTTACAGTTAACATGTTTATGAAAATCCAAGCTCAGTATGATATTGGAATACAAAACATAGGTTAAACGTGTGTAGGTACCCACTAGATGAAAAATATTTACTTGAAAAGTAACAATGCTATATAGTATATACATTATACATAGATACATTTTACTACGTCAATACAAATAAAATACAAAATTACAGAATTCCAACAGGTGTGAACATTGCAATCCCATTATGAAATAAATACTATTACCTACTTTTAATTGAGGTGTTATTAAACTAATCAAAAAGTAAAGTAAATAGTGTCAATGTATCAAATAATTTAGTATTAGGCCTTCCTAAGTTGTTACGCACCTTGTAATAGCTTATAAGAATAAAAGAATGAAAAGCATTCACTTGGCATAAGTTGATTGTCAAGCACACACCATACATCCCAAGGGTAGATAGATTACCTTATACTAGATAGATACCTATTTCATTTTCGCACTAACACTGTCTGTTGATGACGTCACCTTGTTGTCTCGTGTACTATGATAAAAATGTTTCGTCATAATATAACCAGGCGACCAATAAGGGTTATAATGGCATGCATTTATAATAGCAGTCTGTAAATGCTTGGCGAAAGATTCTACTCATTTGGAGAAAGGCCCAGCTTTAAGGTGCCAATAGCTGTCGACCTTTTGGGAGTAAAGTGGACTCGATCTTCACATCTACGCAATTTAAAGTTACTATTCTTTGATTATAAAACAAAATAATTGTATAAATATTAAAACACAACATAATCCTATAGAACAGGGCTTCCCTAACTGTGAATCGCGACGCCCTGGGGCTCCGCGGTATTATCCCAGGGGCGTCGTGAACTCGTGAGGCGATCTAAATGTTTTGTTTTTATGTTTTGTTCTTTATTTTCTAATAAAAAAATTAGAAGATATTTGGAGTTTTTCAGACAAATTGTTATTAAGCTAGAACTACAACCAGAGCCGGATTAACCCTGTCAGAGGCCCTAAGGCAATGGCATTCTCGGGGCCCCTTCTCTTACTTTGACTGACCAAATCGTGTGTGAACTGAGGAAACGCACATTAAGGGCTGTGGTTTTTAATATATTTGTTTACTTATTCCCAGATTTGTTCTAAAATTGTTTTAATTCTACTACTAAATCTAACGATTTGTATTTTGTGAGATAACAGTGAGGTTCCTAAGTTCACACGCACATCAAATTCTCGTTCGAAGAAACATGTTTTCTGGGTGCGTGCACTGGGCCTGGCCCCTAGTTGATGCGGGGCCCCTAGGCAGTTGCCTACTCCGCCTAATGGTTAATCCGGCCCTGACTACAACTAGTAGGTAAATGTATGGCAAAAAGGCCAGGGCGTCGCAGAAATATGGTAACTTCCCGAGGGCTTCACAGTTGAAATAAGTTTGGAAAGCCCTGCTATATACTATAACGTTCCCAGAGCTGGGACAGAGGCCTCTATGAGAGGGAATGCCGTTATCCACGCGGGCCTAGTGCAGATTGGTGAAAGTGCAAATCCAATGAGAAATGCCAGTTTCCTCACCCCTTAACCGTTTTGAGAGTATTGATATGATTTAAATTATAAAAAGTATTATGACGAAACATTTTTGTGGCTGCCTGAGTTCAAACAAATAAACTACGACTCGTACATAAGTCGTGCTTGTAAACACTGAACCACTGATCACATCCATCCACTTTCGCATTTATAATATGGGGATGGATATGGTCTTCTAACATAATATTTTAAAGCAGAAAAGTTTGTTTAAATGCGATAATCTTCGAAAGTACCGGGTGAATATGGATGGAAGTTTTACTCGACTGCAAAAAAAGGAGCGTTATGTTTTCATCGTTATAAAGTGTACGGAAGCGAAGCCCCGAAGCGCCAGCTAGTCATATAAGCTTCAGGCTACGTCTATACCAAATTTCATCAAAATCCAGTCAGTAATATCGAAGTCAGCGCATTGAAACAAACAAATTTATCCGCATTATAATATTAGTAAGATAATTAAGAGCGTTTTTTTTTTTATTGATAATAGGCTCGCGTTTGACCACCACCACCGTTTGATTCTCAAGGTGTTTCATACGAACTCGTAAGGCTATAATCTCTGAACCTATTGAACCTTATATTATTTTTTTATGCGTACTCTGAACCTACATCTATTGCTCTTACTGTCTTAACTATAATTTATTCATAACCAAGAATAATTACAAACTTACGGACGCGTATAAAAAACGTACTGCAAGAAAAACCGCTCTTGTCCGATACGATACCAGACTAGGCACAGTCTCTGAATAGCTTTCCGTGCTGCCTTTTTGGTCTTGCATGACTTCTTCTTCGAATGTTTTCTTTTTCTTTCTTTCAGAATAATTATCTTTCAATGCAGTTTCCCATTATGAAATTTAAAAAATACGACATTTAAAGTTACAATGTCTTACCACTTTGCCACAGCTGCATAAAATACTAATCAATCGAGAGGCTAGTCGTCCAGAGATACGTAATGGCCGATAGCTGACACACTGGACAGACCAAAAGCCATGGAAACACCACAAAATTACAAAAGTGGCGCCTCTTTGTAAAGGTTGCTACCATTGGTAAAGGCATAAAAGCGATGTGATGGCAAAAGATACCTGAGAAGCAGATCGCCCAACCGATGGACGGACTTAATAAAATCAGCCACGCAAAGTACCATGGCAGAATGCTTTCGTAACGCAGCAAACCGGCGAAAATGGAAAGACATTGCCAGGAAAGCTGTTGAAGCCGAAATGCCCACTGTAAGTGGCAGCTTGACCTCGCACGTCATAGGAACAACCACGACCACTTTGTCAATCGTACGATTGAGAAGAGATAACAGCGATGGGGACCCACCCAGTAAACCATTAATAAGACCACGACCGCTCTGTCAAGAGTGTACGATTGAGAAGAGATAACAGCGATGGGGACCCACCCAGTACACCATTAATATGACCACGATCACTCTGTCAAGAATGTACGATTGAGAAAAGATAGCAGCGATGGGGACCCACCCAGTAAACTGTTAATAATACCACGATTACTCTGTCAAGAGTGTACGATAGAGAAGAGATAACAGCGATGGGGACCCATCCTGTACACCATTAATATGACCACGATCACTCTATCGAGAGTAAACGACTGAGAATATCTGCTAGCCTAGTCGACTTTCCGAAATCTGGATATCACTTCTAGCACCTTATATCATTAGTATAACCTGTTGCTGCTAAACACAAAGTTTATTCATATATGTAATTATCACTTAATATAATATATTATCCAGCTTTTCATATGCGAATCAAAAAACAGCAAGATTGTAAACCCTTATCTGTTTGACTTCTACAGGAATCCTAACGCCAAAAAAAGAATTTTTAATAAAATTTCAGACAACTCAACTTGAGCTGAACTATGTACCTACATATTTTCTTTACAAGAAGATAATTTTCGCGTTTCATAAAGATATTTCGCCGATATTTTCCTCTTGTCTGTATTCGATTTTTAATCTAAGTCCTTGGATCAAAGGAAAAAGTATTTTTAGCTACCCACCAAATTAGTGGAGTCAATTTAAAACTTATCAAACATCCGAACTTTCAATCAAGGAAAATCATTGTACATTTTTATCGTCAATGAAAAACAATTTTCATGGTATACACTTACACAGCCTATCTATAATAAGCATGAATTTGATAGGTAATCAAAGTCGCGCGTAAAACACAAATTATTAATATCAAAGACGCCAAAAGTCCAAAATATAAACAAAACACTACAGCTGTGCCGTCAAATAAAAGTTTAAAAATTACTTACTTGGCTCGTAGAGACAGTTGCCGATCATTCGGACACACATACTTGTTGGCTTTACTTTGAAAATTCATTTCACGAACAAAAAAAAAACTATAAAAAATATTTCAAATGTTCTAGAGGCGCGTAAATGTGGCGCCGCGCGTTCGCGCCTGTTGATACCGTTCAACTGTTGCTTCGCGCGTGGCGGCCCATAATAATCGATATTTTAACCACGCTCTTGAAAAGTTACAATGTGTGATAAACATGAACATATTTGTATGATACCTACTCCCATGTTGTCAGTTCGTTAGTATAATTATTGAAATTCTTTTTCAGGGGGTTTTTATGTATTTTGTACAGGATTTCGCGAAAAATCTGTCGGGTATATGCTATTCCCCTTTATAAGTTATTTTAATGATTTTAAGTAAGAGTTTAACCTACTGAAATTACTTGCCTAAGTCATGCCTAAGTATAAGGAGCAGAGAATCAACATTAATAAAGAATCAACAACAAATTTGAATTTGAATTATGTTTCGAATTTGACATCAATCTAAAGGGGAGAACTGAACACATGCTCTCCATGGTAAGAGCAAAATAATTGTAATTTGCACATTTCTAAAAACAATTATAAACAAAATAGGTATCACATTAAAATAAAGTATTATAAGTTCAAGGATCTTCTAAGGTACAAGTTCCTTGTATAAGTTATATTTCTTTTGACAGATCATTCAAAAGGAAAAAAAATTAAAAGAATGTCTTTGCTTTACTCTGTTTCGACGGGTCTGTGTATCCAAACGCAGAAAGAGAAGTGTATATAGTTCTATCTCGTTCTACCGAATGACTTTAGTGATGTGCTGAGAAATAACTATTCATTCAATAACGGTTAACCGATACCAATATTACTTGAATAATGTTCACAACCACAAACTAAATGATTGAATAAAATATAAATAGACAAAATTAATTTCTTATCTTTCTGACTAATTCCTATTTTTATTAGTGTAGGTTACATCACGTTGGTCATTTAAATGTAGAATTGATTAAATACCTATGGCAACCGCTTTCACCTTTGCCTCGTACAGAAGCATAATAGCATTTAATTTAGGCTTACAAGATTTCAGTCTGATTTTCAAATGACTGCGTTAAAGAGAAGTGGAGATTAATTTGGAGAAGCGGATGCATTAAGAATTATTTATTTAGGTATGATATTAGACTTGACTGTGGCGTAAGTGATGGCATGCGTGGTTATTGAGTATTTCAACGCCTATGTGTGTTGATTTTATATAGGTACGAAGAAAGGTTGGTAGATAACTATGAATAACCATGTAGTTAGTGCTTTACATCCATTTTACATATAAATTGTAAAATCTGAAATACTTTCTACATCTGTGTAATAATAGTCAAAACCTATATTGTAGGTTTTAATTAGCAAAACGTAGCATTGTTGAAAATGTCAATACATTCATATGACAAATGATTACGTATGACAAAGTAAAAGTATCTATGGGGAACATCCTTTCATGCGGCGTACAATTTGTACTAGTACAAAGAAGCTAGCGAATGGAGTGTAATGCTTGCGGTAGGACATCCTCCCAGTTCTCTATTGACAGATTCTTGGTTTTCAATACTAACTGTACAGTTTTCCAGAGCGTAGAATTGAGCCTCTCAACTTGGCCATTACCTTGAGGGTTGTATGGCGTTGTACGACTCGTAGCTATTTGCCTGGAGTGTAGAAAATCTTTTACATCAGCCGATAGAAATGATGTCCCTCGGTCCGAGTGCACGTAGGCCGGCATGCCGAACATATTAAAAATGCTGTCTAAATGCTTGATTACAATCTTTGCGCTTATATCTGAGCACGGAAAGGCGAACGGAAAGCGGGAGTACTCATCGATTATTGTTAAAATGAATCTGTTACTCGATTTAGATGGTACTGGTCCCTTAAAATCCATGCTTAGTCGTTCAAAAGGCGCTATCGCTTTAATAAGTTTATTTTGCGGATCAGCTTTAATGTATCTAGGCTTAACCTCCGAACAGATGCGACAGTCTTTCGTCATACTCTTTATCTCTTCAATCGAATAGGCTAAGTTTTTGGAACGCTCCCAATGTGCCATTCGGGTTACACCCGGGTGACAAAGGGCTTCGTGAAGTGATCGTAACTTTGCAGGTGTTTCGACCATGGTGCAAACACGGGAGAGGGCGTCCGCTACATGGTTTTGCGTGCCAGGCCTATATACGATGTCGTATTTATATGGAGATAGTTCCAATCGCCAACGCTGTATTTTCTCGTTTTTTATTTTACTGGTGTGCTTAGCATTAAACATGAAAGAGACGGATCGCTGGTCAGTGACGAGCAGAAATGATTTGCCTATAAGAAAATGCCGCCACTTCTTCAAGGACTCTACGATTGCATATGCTTCTTTTTCAATAGCTGAATGATTCTGTTCACTTCGATTAAGTGTTCTCGAATAGAACGCTACAGGCCTGCCCGCCTGCGAAAGGGTTGCCGCAATTGAGTGCTCCGAGGCATCAGTTTCTACAGTAAATGGCATATTATTGTCAATGGCGTGAACACAAGACTTGATTATGGCGTTCTTAAGTTCTTGGAAATCTTTAATCAAATTGTCACTCAGCGGAAATGTCTTGGTCTTTGATAGTTCATGTACCTTTTCGGAGAAGTTTGGTATCCACTTAGAGTAATGAGCGAACATACCCAGGGCTCTTCGCAAGCTGGGCAAGTCTTGAGGTGGAGGTAAGTTTAGAAGAGGTTCTAGTCTATCATTGTCAGGTTTGATGATATTATTGGCGATCGTGTAACCAAGTATGTTGATAGAAGTTTGTTTGAATATGGATTTTGCTTCATTCACGGTTAGACTGTACTTCTTAGCTACTGCAAGAAAATTTTGCAGATTATAGTCGTGCTCTTCTGGTGTTTTGCCGCAAATTGTGATATCATCAAGATATGCGAATGTGCCTTTCAATTTTTCCGTACGAATAAGCCAATCGATAGTTCTCTGGAAGCTGGAAACTCCATTGGTTACTCCAGAAGGTATACATCGGAACTGGTATAGATTTCCAGCTGCTTCAAACGCAGTGTATGGTCTCTCCTCTGGCAAAATAGGGACTTGATGATAGGTACTTTTTAAATCTATGGCGCTAAATACAGAGTATTTCGCCACTTTTGATATCAGTTCCTCTATATTGGGGAGTGGATAGACGTCCAGTTCTGTGAATCGATTTATAGTTCTGGAGTAATCGATTACAAGGCGTTTCCGGTGATTCGCATTCTTAGTGATCAGTACCTGCGCTCGCCATGGTGACTGGCTCTCTTCAATGACACTTTCTTGTAAGAGATTCTTCACTTTCTCTTCAATAAAACGTTGGTCATCATCACTGTATCTTCGAGACTTAATAGCAATCGGTTTGCATTCGGGAGATAGGTTCGCGAATAAAGGCACAGCAGGGACAGATGCTTCGGCTACGTTGCACACGACGAGAGGCTCTTTCGGACCATCAAATGCGAATTTTAGTGAGGAATGCTTCTGTAATACGTCGTGTCCTATAATCATATCTGAACATAAATTGTCGATCACAAGCAGTTGAACGTTCTCATATGTATGTTTACCCAAGGTAAGCGTGAGGCAAGTTTCCCCTTTGACTGATGATGTATGATTAAGAGAAGCCATAGATATTGTCTGCTGGCTTGGTTTTATCTTCAGGGAAACCAGTTTAGAAAATTCGAAATTAATGAAACTTTTAGAACTGCCTGTATCTAGTAGTGCTTCAGCTCTAATGCCTTTGATATATGCAGGGACAATAGCTTTGTGTAAGGACGACGGTGATGCAGCAATGATGCAAGCGGTGACGTTTTCCTGGTCAGACGTGGCAGCGCTAGTTTGGTTCTTATTGCGACAGACTTTTGCGAGATGCCCTTTCTTGTTACAAATTTGACACGTCACATTGAAGGCGGGACATGTCTTGCGCTGATGCACCCATCCTCCACAGTAGAAACATTTGCGATTCGAGTAATTATTCTGGAAGGCTAGCGTGGCTGCAGAGGCACTTGCATTTCCACTGGGCATAGGTGTATTCCGTACATTAGTGTTATCAGAGATGTTTCCTATAGCCGCGTTCATAGGTATGTTGTTATAATGCAGCGTATTAACTTCTGCCATCTCTAAGGAACGCGCCTGGTTATGTGCTTCGTCCAAAGTTAAGCAAAGGTTTTCGAGTAGTCTCTCTCTTATTTTTGTCGAGGAGATACCAGCTATGAAAGCGTCGCGAATGTTGTCATCCCGGTTGGTCTTACTATTGACAGCCGTGAAGTTACAATCTTTGGACAGCTGCTTCAAGGCTTGGATGTATGTGTCGATAGTCTCGTGGCTATTTTGTTTCCGGGTGGCGAGAGCGTGGCGTGCATACAGGATGTTACATATTTGGTTTTACATAAAGTTTGTTTAATAGGTTCAATGCCTCTTCGTATGTTTCACACTCGCTTATGTAGGTATACACATTCGGAGACACGTCATTAATTAGTATGGTAAGCTTGACCTTATCAGTAGTAGTTTCCGAGTCCTACACCGCAAGGAAGTTAATGAAAGTTTTCTTCCAGTGTGCCCATTCCGCGGCCGCCGTGCTTAGGGACGGTTCTCCATCGAACCGCTCCGGTCGTAGATATTTGTCCATGAGATCTTAGTCGTTTCGTTTGCTAATTAAATTGTAATAATAGTCAAAACCTATATTGTAGGTTTTAATTAGCAAAACGTAGCATTGTTGAAAATGTCAATACATTCATATGACAAATGATTACATATGACAAAGTAAAAGTATCTATGGTCACAGAAGAATAAAGTGGTAAAAAGGTTCACCACAATCTGGCTAAAAATTATTACATCAAAAACCAAAAAATAAGTCTTTGTCTATTAATGGGACATAAAAATAGCTATTACCACTGATGAAAATAACGATTAAGATATTTAGTTTCTAATATAACGTTATCGTTATAGTTCGTTACTATCTGGTGGCTCTGCCCTATACTAGTCAATTTGACATTTCACTTTTTCAGTAATGATGGCGCACTTGCGAAAGGTGTTTAGTTTACTGTAACTTTTATTTTTATGTGGTGCCGTGAAGTGAAAACCAAGTGATTTAAATGCCGTACCGCAGGCGCTTCTCCGCCAAGATGCCAGATTTCGACGACGAAGTCACCGTCGTCGATGTTTACGACCTGGCATCGGACATTGGCAAAGAATGCGAGATAATTATCGAAAAATACGGCCCTGACGCCGTTACAGCGCTGCTACCGAAGGTGATTAACGCGCTAGAGCTGCTGGAGAATCTAGCGGTGAGGAATGAGAAGGAGAATCAAGCGCTGCAGGAGTTGACGGCGAAGATTTCTCAGTTGGAAAACGACAAGATAGAGAAGGCTGAATACAGGCAGCGTTTCGAGAAGGTAGGTGGTAGAGGTCACTGTTAGGCAAATAGGTGTTATTAGTTGCTTTAGTGCGTGTTGTGCACCGAATACACGAAATATTGATGTTTCG
This sequence comes from Tholera decimalis, assembly GCA_943138885.2. Taxonomy (NCBI): domain Eukaryota; kingdom Metazoa; phylum Arthropoda; class Insecta; order Lepidoptera; family Noctuidae; genus Tholera; species Tholera decimalis. Next base: position 5,196,603 of record OW964568.2, on the reverse strand, counting down.
TCACTTGCGAGTGCATCGTTTGCGTTGCAACAGAACCGTTCGGGCGATGGTATTGCGCGACCGTGTCCACTACGAAGCCGCCGTTCACGTCCAAACGATAATTGGCCTCTATTATACCATTTTTTTGTGAGTACACATAGTTTTAAATTTCTATTCATATTTAGAACCTCATTTGGCATTTGACTGGCTTCTCACTGGCCAGTCTTGTTTCTTTTTTAAATAATTGATTTAAAAAGTTGTTAGGTATCCTATTTGTTGGTTCAATGGGTTAAACTTATCATTGAAGTGTGAGAGGCAATTTGTTGACGATCGAAATGATGTAATTCTTACTTCTTTCTATTCAAATTATTTAATGCGGTCATTATGCAAATAAATTACAACTTATGTTAATTTATCAGACATATTCATACTTTTTTCTCTTTAAACTGCAGTAAGTCTAGTTCGGATGAGAGTCACTTTGCAGTTTAATTTGTACAGTGAAACAGACTACTTTTGTATCATTAGAACAATATATGTGATATTTACCATGTGTTTTTATTTGATGCTGTTGAAAGCATCATAGTCAGGGATAAACATCCGTGATCATGACACTTGCAACAGTGCCAAAAACTCGAAACAATTTATACACATAGTCAATATCCTGATATAAGTTTTGATACTGTTAGTGACATATATTCTATCTATCTATCTATATTAGCTAAAAGACTACTATTGTAATAGGAGTCTGTTTTACTTCATAAATCATACAATATAAATATTAATTTAATCCAAAATAATATAATATAATATTCCACAACTTTCACACAACGCCATCTAGTCTCAAACTAAGCAGAGCTTGTGCTATGAGTACTAGACAACTGATAAACATACATATATATTTCTAAATACATACATATTATAGATAAATTACACCCAGACAAAGAACAAATGATTGTGCTCATCACACAAACATTTGTCCTGGGTGGGAATCGAACCCACAACCTTGAGCATAGCAGTCAGGGCCACTTACCACTAGACCAACAGGCCTGTCCAAAAAAAATCTGCAATAATGTATTGTGTAACTTATCGTTGGTCACAGGTGTCCTCATACATCTTTGATAGTTGTTACGAGTAGTCCGAAGCCTGAAAATCTGACTCGTAGTCTTGCCTAGGTGTATTGTGTTACCCAGCTACTGGGTTTTAGAGATCAGATAAGTAGTTGCTACATGTAAAACACTAGTACTCAATCGATAACATTGGAAAAAAGCTAGGCAGATGGCGACGATGACGATCAAACATATGTGTTGAAAAATCCACCCTTATTGGATAAACATGTGTTATTCTCTGTCTGTCTATCACAGTCAGTAAACTCCAAAAATCAGTATGATTTTGTACACATTAACGTCTGACACCAAAAATGGACATGTAATGTTATTTACACAACAACTTTTGAACATGTGTTCTTTTTGACTTTTGACAGGCCTGTTGGTATAGTGGTCAGTGGTCCTAACTGCTATGCGGAAGGTCGTGGGTTCGATTCCCACCCAGGACAAATGTTTGTGTGATGAGCACGATCATTTGTTCTTTGTCTGGGTGTAATTTATCTAAAATATGTATGTATTTAGAAATATATATGTATGTTTATCAGTTGTCTAGTACTCATACCACAAGCTCTGCTTAGTTTGGGACTAGATGGCGTTGTGTGAAAGTTGTGGATTATTATTATTATTTAGACTAAACATGGACTGTTTCTTAGCTCTTTGGCTAGTTTTTAAACTACATCAACGGGCCAAGCCAAGTCAATGTAGTGTGTGATGTGCGGTTTAAAGTGTGGAATAGGTGTTTTCATTTTCCTCTATCTGCATGAACTTTCTCACTATTCTACAGGTATTCAAGATTGCTGCTTTTTGGAGTGTGATATAAATTGAATCTTTCAGGTCTATTAATTTGAGGCTATGATGCAGGTGGTTTGGTATAACACCTGTAGTGGAGACAACTATTGGAACAACGTATACTTTTTCTTGTCTCCAAATTCTAGTTACCTCTTCTTTAAGTTCTGCATATTTACTTATTTTCTCTCCTATTGTCTTTTGTAAATTATGTGTGTTCGGGATTGCAATATCTATTAGATAAGTTATTTTATGAACTTTGTCTAGGAGTGTGATGTCGGGTCTATTGTAATGGACGGTCCTGTCGGTTAGGATGGCGCGGTCATAGTATAGCTTATGTGTGGTGTTTTCTAGAACGGTTTGTGGGATGTATTTGTAATATGGTGTGTTTGAGTCTTGTGTGAGTTTATGTTTGATGGCTAACTTTTGGTGAATAATGTTTGCTACCTGGTTGTGTCTGTGAGTATAGTCAGTCTGTGTGAGTGTTGTGCATGCTCCTGTAATGTGTTGTATGGTCTCTGGTTGGATATGACACCTTCGGCATTTATCGTTTGCTATTGTTTGGTCTTTGATGACATATTTCCTGTAGTTTCTAGTATTGATGATTTGATCTTGTATTGCAATGATAAACCCTTCAGTTTCAGGGAATAAATTTCCTATCTTTAACCATTTATTTGACGCTATTATGTCTATATGCGACTGTTCTAGATCATGAGGGTGTCTCCCGTGCAACACTTTCTTTTTCCACTCCTCGATCTTCTGTTTCTGAGGGTCGTTGTTAATATTGTAAGTTATCAATTCTTCGTTTAAGTTAAGCGGGGTGTAGTTAGCGTCGTTTGAAACTGCAGCTTTATGAATATTACTTGTATGAGATTTTGTGTGAAAGAATGTTTTTAATCTAGCGATTTGTTTCTGCCATAGGTGGTGGATATCTATTAGGCCTCTTCCTCCATGTTGCCTTTGAATAGTAAGCCTTTCTGTTGCAGATTTTGACATGAAATGGCATTTTTTTAAAAGCTTGTCATAGTTTCATAACCAAAAATAATTAATAAGTTACTTATTTAAGTAATTTTGAAATTAATACAGATGTAATAGGTTTTTACTAGAATACACAACTCCCCCACCTTTTTTCATTCCATATGTAGTTATGTACTACATACCTTATCAAACCTAGTATACTTTACTTATAAATTGATAAACTACATACTTTGCGACTGTTAGTACATGTGTTAATTTAATGAGTTAAATAACACATGTGCTAACTAGCACACAGAGCTTCACTCCCATGGACTTAATCCCTATAAAATCCTCCTTCTTTTACTGTCAGGTAAAAAGTAGCCTATAGCCTTCTTCAAACTTTAAGCTCCTTAAATACCAAATTTCATCCAAATCCACCCAGAACTTTAGAAGATAAGTGCATTTAACCTCTCAAGGACCGCCATTATTTACGTCAACTATTAGTTGAGCCCTGCTGGCACACAAATTTTGTGCCAGCGGGGCTCAACTAATACTTGTTTACTGGCACGTTTTTGCGCCGCTGGGGCTCTAAAGGTTAAACAAGCAAACAAAACAAACATTTATACATAAACTACTATCCGGCGAACTTCACAACGCAATTTTTTTTCGAATTGTTCTCACCTTTTAAACCTTTCCTATATGAGAACACAATACAAAAATAATTAATGAAATTGGTAAAGCCGTTCTCTAGTTTTAGTGAGACTAACAAATAGCAATCGATTTTTATATATAGAAAGATAAATTCTTTTCATTCGACATACATGCATTCCTTATTATAGTATCCTTAAATAGTCCAAAGTCAATTCTTTGCATACCTAACAGTACTTGCATTCGTGTTACCAATGACCTTTCCATTTTTTTAACAATCCATCATATTATGTAAGTACATGTTAATTAACTTTCTCTTCTATACATGAATTTAACTTTTTAATTAATTCATTAAAAAATATAGGTATCTAGCTGTGATTTTAAAATATCTGTGCTTATTTTTTATTTAAATATATCATATATTTAAATAAAAAATAAGCACAGATACAGAGCCCCAAAACAATTGTTATTTGTGTTACTGTTGATCCGGGCTAATCTTCTGCCATGTCTGAACCAATTTTAATAGGGCATTCAATGGAGGATAGAGGAGGTTATATAGTATATAGGCTACTTTTATCCCGGATATCCCATGGGATCGGATATTTACTCAGAGCAAAGTAGCGGTAACAGCTTTGTTGATTTGATAAACTCTAACACTACACAATCTAATCTACATTTTATTATGTAAGTGTTATGATGTTTTTGTGTCATTTGATTTAACCTGCTTCTTGTATGACCAAGCTTTTATAATATCAGATGAATTATATCAGTTTTTATTAGCTGTTGATACAGCAAAGAGAGTATGAATTAATTCAAACTAATTTGGTTTTTTATATAGTTAGTCTTCTCACTCTATTATTAAAAATCATCGAGCCATCAAAATAACTCGCAAATGACACTAGAAAATAAAACAAATTATTGATAGAATTACTCCACAAAGAATAACTTAGATACTTCCTGAGTGCCAATCAGAAGATAATAATAAATAAAAACATATAATATTATTATGTAAGTTGTAAGTGGACCACTTAATAGATAATTGTGTTTCAAATAGTTATTAAATAAGTGAAAGTTGTCTGTTAAGCTAAAGTCAGTGAAAGCTTGGATGGTATAAGTGCTTTCAAGTAAAAGTATTTGTAAAAGCTTCTTTCTTAAAGTTCGCTCACACCATGGCTTATAAGGTTTCGCCGTTTCGGGCACAGGTATCTTTAAGAGCGGGGGTCGTAGGGAAAGTGTCAGGAATTCTCGAAAATTGGTGTGGCATCCAAGACTTGAACTGATTGTCAAGAGAGATTGTATCCTATTCATATTAGAATTTATCTGCCAGCTCTGAAGTTTCCTCAAAGAGCAATCACCAGTATAGACGGGGCACGATAGGGCCACTGGGTGCCGGTGATGTGGGAATGGTCTAACGAGATATCGCGGACCGGACATGCGTAACTAGAGGAACAGATTGGGTTTTTAGTCAGTAAAAGTCTGACACTCCCTTCCACTCCACCCAGTGCAGGAGGAGTCATTTGACAATTTCCCCCCCAAAAAAAGAGTAATAGTAAGATTTTATGGGTTGAAATTCAAAAGCGCGCATTTCAAAGCAATTCGCAATGCGCGATGTGCATGTCTAACTCATAAAAAAGTACTAAGTAGTGTCGACAATTTATTGAAGTACTTAGTAAGTAATAAATAACTGTCGAGGATTTAGTAAGGAACTCGTTGCTAAATATGACAGACGTATGGGCTAGTATTCAAAGTAAAGCAAGGCAAACCACATTAACATACAGAGATTCCTCAGTGCCTCGGAGATAATGTTGGAATGGATAGCTCTCATTGGAACGCCTTGCAGCAATTACACCAATGGAACACGTTAGAATCTACTGTTTTCCAACAGCCTATGCGCCCTGGAGTGGTAGACATCGAATGGATTGACGATGGGTCACGTGAACTCATTTACGAATCGGGGACCTGATGCCACTTCGTCTCCAAGGCGCCCTATCTGAATCCATGTCGCACACATTGCTAACATCATTTTCTGAGACTTGTTAGGTATTTTAACCAACCAACAGCAGCTTGATTGGTATACGTGACATTTGAAAAATACGAAAATATTCGGAATGAAATTCTGAAGCTTGACCATAGAAAGGAGGAGTAGACCTCTTAGTCTAGGTTAGAATGTCACTCCATTAAATAAATTGGTACTCAACTGCATCTAGCTAGACTTGAAGCTGACCTCAATATGTTGGGGAAATGGTACTGTAACTACGATCAGGATCTTTCGCTGCAAGCTGTAATAGTAATATTACCTACCTACTGATTTTAAACATCAGATAATTATCGAACTATGAAAAGACTCCTTAATCTTCAAAAGCACACTGTTAGAACCTACCTCCTATTTGTTATTAATGATTTAGATTAAGGCCATTATAACAGTAGATATTAAAATAAATTATCAAAACTAACTACGCATGTTGTAGATTTCGCAGAATTTGGGCAAGTGCTTCGTGTTTTAAGGCTCAATTTACACTGCCGCGGAATGGAATGGAAGCGACTTTTTGCTACATAGCATAATGAACTTTATGTCAATTGTATAACACACAAACTAATTAATAGGAGCCAAAAATTCTCGAGAAAGCGCTAGGATTCCCAGGAAGACGCGCGACCTTTTTTGGCTCCTATTTAGTTTGTATGTTATACAATTGACATAAAGTTCATTATGCTATGTACAATTTCGTTGCAAAAAGTCGCTTCCATTCCATTCCGCGGTGGTGTAAATTGAGCCTAATGAACTCTAAAACTTTTTGTACTTACATGTGCTTAGTTATCAAATCATGAAAGCCGTTGTCTAAAAGTAATAACAGCCGCAAAGGGCCGATCTTGAAGGTTAAGCAACGCTAACCGTGGATTGGTGAAAATTTTAACATATCGAGTCTTTCCTGCCTTAAAAACCACGCTAAGCCCCCGGCGGTCTTTTAATTTGGTCTTTGACAGTTGTTCCGTTTAGGAGCCAGAGTCTCAGACACCAGTCTTGCAGTCAGCCAAAGGATGTCGTGTTACCCAGTTGCTGGGTTATGGAGTTCAGATAGGCAGTCGTTCGACTATGTAAACATTAGGACTCAGCTGCAGCCGGGTCGACTTGAAGCCGACCGACGATTTAGTTGAGAAAAGGCCAAACAGATGATCATTGTGTAATGCAATGAGGACTATAGACTTCGTATTATGTCGAGGAGCACTGACTTTATTTTGTTGTCACTGTTGTTTGCACACTGTGATCTGTCGCCACAGGGACATTTATCATTAGGTTTGTTAGTTTTACTATTGGCATGCTCGGTATGCGACTCGTATCGCATCCTACTTTACTTCACTAATGCAATTTTAGTGTGTCTTGGGGCATCCTCCGTTTCAATCTGCGAATTGTAGTGGTCTCTTCCATCAATACATTGGTCAAGCTGTTCGGATGGTTTTAATAATTTCCTTGTAGGTAACTATTTGTATGTAGGAGTATAAATACAAACAGGAAATACTCCTACATATAAAGACTTCATTTAATTTTTTTTTTTTTGCAAAAAATAGAACCGACTTCTATATAAAAACACTACAAAGGCAAAAATAATAGTGTGTTTATATAGAAGTCTGTTCTATTTTCTGCAAAAAAAATTTTTTTCACTTTTTAGTTGGTCGATTTTTACTTTACCTAGTTAAAAGAGCCTAAATGTCAACTCCTTATAACCTTTTACAAAATATTGCTTTTCCCAATGCTGGGCCGTTCATTGTTGAGGAGTTCTCCTGGTACATCACCATCAGCTTTACTTCACCATATGCATTGTGACGAGCATAAAGTGCTTAACATCTATATTCAAGTAATCTAATCGCAATCCACGAAATACTTATTATTGAGTAGTTTCGTTGGCCATCTGGGGTCTTCATCATCAGTTCCACTTTCTCAAATGGTGCTTTTCGAGAGCAACTATACAAGGTACTATAAGAAATACCCAAAACGCTATAGGTGTGCCTATAATATTTGAAGAGTTCCCTCGATTTCTCCATGATCCCATCATCAGATCCAAACATGACGACAATGGGACCAACTAGAAAGTATACCCTTTCAAACAAAAAAAGAATTTTCGAAATCGATCCAGCCATCTGCGAGTAATGAGGTAACATACATAAAAAAAAGTTCAAGACGAATTAGAACCTCCTCCTTTTTTTGAAGTCGGTTAAAAACAGAAATGTTTCCAGGCAAGTGACATCTCTGAGGCTCTACCTTCAGGCATACTTCATACACAATCTTAAACTGTAGTTTAGTCTTAAAATAAACTACGCAATTTCGTCCAGTTGCGGTATGATGTTTCGTCGTATCTATAAAGACGAAGTGTACAAAATACTTCGGAAAGCAAGGGCAACTGAACGAATGGAGTGGGTTTTTAAACAGTAGAAGTTTGACACTCCCTTCCGCTTCACTCAGAGCAGTAGTCCAGTCATTTGATGATTTTACTCCCCCAAAAAAGAGATAGCTGATTCGGGAATGCTCGGAAATTTTCGGCACCTAGTCGGTAGCGTCGAGAATAGTCAGGAGGCATTGTACCTTATATGAGCCCATCTAAGATTCACCTGCAAGCTCTGAAATTTCGCCTACAATATCATAATATAATTTTCTATTGCAAGAACAAACGCCCATATTTAGTAGTCCTCTCATGGCCATATGCTAATGAAAACGAGTGAGATGTGTGAAGTATGCGAGCATGTCGTGTATGTAATCTATGTAATTTGTTCAAGGACTCGTATTACATGTTTATTTATTACAGTAACGCTTGTTTTATCGTTCTATTCATCTTTTTTTAGTAATGAAAAATCTTTTAGTATGTGTGTGGTTTTGGCCAATTAGGTGCACTCAAGCTAATTCAAAGTGTTTTTTTGTTACTTACTAATTACTATCCTTGTTTTAATCGTTAAAAGACGTTCACTACTGGGTGTAGGTCTTCTCGAACCGGTGCGATATTTTTAGGTTTTTACAATGTTTGTCGGTAACCAATTCATCTATACATTCACATAAAGAAAATAGAAGTAATTGTAAAACTGTACTGTACTGTCTGTAATTCTTAAACTTCGTCATTTACACGATGGTAAAACACAAACTAAAAAAAATATCTGGCTCTCTTTCTGTTTGTCCGGGATAATCTCTGGAACGGCTGAACCGATTTTAACCGGTTTTTCACTGGGAGATAAGGATATTATGGAGCAAATAAAGGCTACTTTTATCCCGGATTTTTCACGGGATTGGAATTTACGCGTTGTATTTTACGAAAATACTAAGATTAATACCAACGCCACGCGAATAAAGCTAGTTACTTTCTAAATTTGGACAAAATCAGCTTTTAGAACAAAACAAACTTAGATCTTAGTAGGTAGATAGACCACCCACCGATGCTCTAAAAATACAGTTGGTTGTCAGTGTCTATCAATCATCGTGTTGCTAGATAAGCTGGCTGCTATCCGAAATTGGACTCTGACAGGATAACTTTAAAGTCGCTTCTTCTTGCATGTACCTACTAACTGTTCAGCACCTAATTCTTTTACTGCAAGTCGCATGCAAGTTTATTTACTTTACAATCGGAAGCCTTGAAGTTACATTTCGGGGAGTGTGCGATGGACTATATAACTCGAGTCTCGACCACCCGTTCCATCATCGGTCTACAAGACTAACAGCGATGCATCATAGTGACATGGTGAACACATACGCACAAAACGTTTTGGGAATACTTTCATTGTGCTGGTTAAGGAGAAGAATTCCTTGCCGCTGTCTGTGTTTCCTGATATCTATAAACTGGGGTCTTGTAAGTCAAAGTGAATAGGTTACTTCTAGGTAAGCGTGTTTCATCTTCGACCACATCATCGCTTATCATTAGGTGAGATGGTGGTCAAATACGAGCCTATAACAATAAATAAATTAATAGTTTAAAAAACACTAGAAAAACACGCTTTTATAAATGCACGTAAAAACAAAAAAAATCGTGTTGAAAGTCCATTACGTGGCCTTTCTCACAAGTGCAAACACGACTATGATACGATATTCCATCATGGAATGCCAGTGCCTATCTTCCCGCTTCATCATCAGACCTTGGAACCTAATCGTGGTCAAAGTTCATTACAAGACTTTTCTAAGAAATCCAAAACAGCTATGATACGATTTTCCATCATGAAGTTCCAGTTCATATCTTCTGGCTCCGTTATCAGATCAGTTTGACAGTACCATATTATTATATTGTCATCAGAACTACATACAGCTGCCAATTTTCATTACGCTACGACCCTTGAAATATGGTTAAATTAGTTACCTTAAAGATTCCATTACATAGTTAGTTACATACAGTTCGACCTAATAAAAGCGTGTTAAAAAACGTCACAGGTTGAGACGTGGCCTTGGCCTATCTTAGTGCATATTTTCCGGTAGTTTTGAAAATCATTTACAATCAACAGAATTACCTACACTGAATATTACTCAGCAAATATTTTAATGACTCATGTATGAATGTTTTCTAACCTTGAATAGAAAAAAAAAAAACGTAATATTTTTTCTTATATCTTCATAAAAAGTCGCATTCGTAATGCACAGAATATTTTAATTGAACCTTTTTTTTTAATAACTACGAATGAGAGGTTGAAGAACCGGTTGTATCGGCCGTTGGTCTGCGATGAAATGCAATAAAAATAAAAGAGATCGGTTGCTATGCGAAGGGAAAAGCAAGGGATGTGTCTCTACATTGGAAGTTCTTTCGAATAGGGTCTAGAAGTTTGTAGCTTTGTATAGTCTTCTTTGTTATATTCTTAATTTTAATGATAAAGAGATGAAGACTTGGTTAGTTGTATAATATCTTTTTCTTATCGTCGTTGATATACCTTTTATTTTATCTTTTTATTACCGAAGAGTGCGCTCTATACCTGGATCATGCCTGATAGTAAGCGATAGATGAGGTCTACGATGGAACGGGCGAGCCCAGAAGATGCCTGTTGACTCTCGTCATCACATATTTTTTATTTGCCCTTAAAGTACAACAAAAGAATGGACTAAATCTATGAACATGTAGGTACATTAATTTGTAGTTTTACATAAACACATGATATGAAGTGATCTACCAACTCCCAAACTAAGTCAAAGCGATATTTTTCAGCTATAAAATATAATATTATAACGTCGTCGATCGGTACTGCAATACCGTGCAATTAATATTTTCAATAAGGCCTGTTTTCTAATGTTCATTCAGTTAAAATTAGCTCTTATTGAAAATGTTAGTTACGCGGTAAGTATTGCAATATCTACCATGTTATGTTATTTTTTACACCCGAAAAATATCGTTCCTGCGGTATTGGCTACAGAGGGTTGAAGGGGGGTTAAGCTTGCTCATTAGACTAGTCAAGCCACTGATTTATAATAGGTTTATCAATTATATTAGGTACATAATTGAAGCCTACTACCAAGCTCAGTAACCATCGCATTGTTAATTTAGATTATAAAAAAATATACTATTTATGTATATTATGTCAATCAAATAAAAAAAACCGGCTAAGTGCGATTCGGACTCGCGCACTAAGGGTTCCGTATCATTATCTATAAAAAACGTCAAGAAATATCACGTTTATTGTATGAAAGCCCCCCTGTAATATTTATTTTATTTTTAGTATTTGTTATTATAGCGGCAATAAAATACATCATCTGTGAATTAAAAATTTCAACAGTCTAGCTATCTCGGTTCATGAGATACAGCCTGATCACAAACAGACAGCGGAGCCTTAGTAATAGGGTCCCGCTTTTATCCTTAGGGTACGGAACCTTAAAAATAACAGTTGAAGTAGGTACCTATTTCAAAAACATTAAGTTGAAACGTGCTACTTAGCATACATGATGTTGTAAAACGTGCGGGAAACTTTTACTAACAATTTTAAACCATGTTTTATATTACAAAAATCCTGATTACATAATACCTGTAACAGTAGCTTCTATTCGATCATTTACTATGAACGTAGAAAAATATAAAAGTAACATGGATATAGTCCTCGTCACGTAAGTTGGCAAGGTTTTGGCGTAGTGGGGGTAAGTTCGCGCATCGTGCACTTAGTGGAAGAAAAAGTCGTCACTTTTACTGCTTGCCATTATTCTATGGTTATTGCCATCATTTATTTTTAATCATGTCTGTTCAGAAGAATTTTAAAGAAAGAAGAGGAATTCATTCGTTAATTCGGTATTATAAATAAAATAGATGTAATAATTATATACATAAATACATTAATTTTAAAGTATTAAAAATAATAATTAAAAAAAAACATTAAAAATAATATGTTCTCGACGTCACAATCTAAATATATATAACTCAAAGGTGACTGACTGACTGACATAGTGATCTATCAACGCACAGACCAAACCACTGGACGGATCGGGCTGAAATTTGAGATTCAGGTAGATGTTATGACGTAGGCATCCGTCCATCCTTTCCGGGGTCTCCAGTTGAAACTTTTACAAGACTACCTAACTGATAGGACACAATGTGTGCAAATAGGTAATGTTATAAGTGAGGAGATCCCTGTGACTTTTGGAGTCCCCCAAGGTAGTATCCTGGGACCTACCCTCTTTATAGTATACATAAACGATCTGTGTCAGATGGATATCCCAAATGCTAAAGTCGTAACCTACGCAGATGACACAGCCTTGCTCTTTTCTGGTAGTTCGTGGGATGAGACTTTTTCAAAGGCACAGACGGGGATGAATATTGTCATAAATTGGCTACGCAAGAACGTTTTAATGCTGAATGTTGCAAAAACCCATTATATTAATTTCTCTATTTTAACGAACGACAAACCGGACTCTTCTCACCATATTGTCTCGCACTCATGTACTAACTCTGACAGTGTGAACTGTTTATGCCCTAATAACAACTAATAATAATAACGTGGCTGTAACGAAGTACTTAGGAGTAAAGATTGACAAAAATTTGAATTTTCATCAGCACATTGATCTACACGCAGCAAGAATTCCCAAATTAATAGTCATATTTAAGGCTTTACGACATGTAGCCCAAAAAAATATTATTAAATCAGTTTATTTTGCTTTATGCCAATCACAACTCAGTTACTGCATAACCTCTTGGGGAGGCACTTCAAAAACTCACTTTTTGAAACTGGAGAGATCTCAAAGAGCAGTTTTAAAAGTTACTTTGTTCCTACCATTTGATCATTCAACCATAGACCTGTATCGGAGATGGGAGGTTCTAACAGTCCGACAACTGTTTATTCTGCATACAGTTATAAAACAACACTCTCTTTTAAAATATGAACCAAATAAATTCAGAGGCAAACGCCGAAAGTATGCAGTTTGTAAAACTAACCCCTTTAATACAAAGTTTGTTCAACAATTTTTTTGTTACCAAAGTTTTAATTTGTACAATAAATTAAATCGGGATTTGTCTATTTATGCAGCAACTAAAGCTAAATGCAAATCATCGGTCATTAAGTGGTTGCGTGGCTTAGATTATAATCTTACAGAAGACCTTATAAAAAATACATATAAATAATCAAAACATGCATACACTCATAAACATTCACTCACGCACACAGACGCAAACACAACTCACACACACGCACACATACATACACACACACACACGCACATATACATACACACACACTTAACATAAATGCACAAAGGTATGGCGTAATTTTTACCCAACTGCAAAGGAAGTTATGTTTTATAAATCATGTTTAACTAGGATTATTTTTACTTTTTATTTTACAATCTCAAGTGTTGTGTCTGTTTCATTTTAATTAGTGTACATTTCTACTATAATTTATATTTAATAAGTATACTATAAGAAAAAGCTGCTGATTTCTTTCCTTGGGTGGAGACCTGGTGATTTGTGTTACAGGCATTTTTTTGCGTAATTCAAACACCAGCTCCTCACAAATTAAGGGATGTATAGCTTCTAATTATAATTGTAATTAGTTTTATGTTTTATTTTTGTTATTTTGTGAGGAGAAATAAATAAGAGATTAATAATATTCATTCTAAGAAAGGATTTTGCGAAATTCCCACGGGATTGAGATTTACACGGGAAAAACTTCCCACGCGGGCGAAGCCGCTGGCACAAGCTAGTTAGTTAATAAAACTGCTTCCCCTTTTATTCTTATTTTTTCCCGGTGTCCTAAAGACAGTGACGAATTTGGATTTTCAACCTTCCTTAACTATAGAGTCTAACTGTTCTTTCTGGCATTTTAATAGTCTGCGTAAAACGGTATTTGGTCCTGGCATTGTAATCAACGTAACACAAACTAAATTTAAAAGAACAACTCGTAACAAAAATAAAAGGTACAACTTTCGTGTACGCAAGTTTATTCGAGAGCAAATTGAACGAGAACTACTGACGCACCAATCACGCGCTCAGAGCAGCGCTACGTCATACCCCGCGTCCCGCTGACACCTAAAAATCGACTTCTGCGCATTGAACGACTCTTGCCAAGTTATTTGACGACAACTATATTTACCATGTGTATTTATTGTTTCGAGTTTCCGATATTTCGGCACTGTTGCAAGCGTCATGATCACGGATGAACACATGGTAATTATCCCGTTTTAAATCCAATGATACTCTTAGTGACTATGTTAGCTTAAAAACTTATATATAAGTAACACAATTTTTAAAATACGAAGAATTAAATAAGTGTTAATTAAATGATTGTTCCCTAACATAACGAGGATAAAATCTTAATTTCTACAAAAAAAGGTTGATGATATTTGGCTCCCACCACCCCCCGATTTTCGTTTCCTCATTATCTCTAATAACAGCAGACCTCATGCAGCGAACAAGAAGCAGATCCCAGGGTTGCGTATAGCTCATCTGAAATCTATACTGACTAATATTACGAAACGGAAATGTTTGTTTCTTTGTTTGAACGCGCTAATCTTGGAAATTACTGGGTGGATTTGGATGAAATTTGGTATGGAAGTAGGTTCTGTTTTTATTGTGATAAATTCCACGGGAGCGAAGCCCGGCGCGTCTGCGAGTACATAATATGTGTCTTGTGCCCTCTTGCAAATCAATTAAAGAGGTTGCCGGCTGCTTAACCAAAGCTTTCAGCTAGGGCTTCTTAAGAAAACTTAAAAACGTATCGACTTGCCGCTAAGGGTACGCTGATTAGGGTACAGACCTTGGGCGTCACTTGGGTTGCGGGAATGTTCTAACGAGATACCGTGGCCCCGGAACGTAAGGGCAGTTGTAGGAACGGGTTGGGTTTTTAGTCAGTAGAAGTCTGACACTCCCTTCCGCTCCACCCAGAGCGGTAGAAGACATTAGATGATTTGTCTACCCAAAAAAAAAAGTAAAATGGATACGGACGACCTGGATAAAACAAGGATTATTTAGGGTTCGAAAGCTGTTTGTCATTCGGTATATACCTACTAATGATTAATCGCATGTTTTTCTGACGTCACAAATCGACATGCAAGTACCGAAGTGTACTTGTCATGCAATCGGCTATCTTCGGGAGCAGTCGTGTGCGCAAGACATTAAAATTGCCGCATTTCTTGAATCCTGGACGGAAGCAAACGTTAAGAGGGTGCCGAGCCTACGAGACGCGCGGAAAATAGGTATTTACTGCAGCGGGCTAGTCGTGTGCGTTGTCACACACACAATGACAAGTTCGATCGAGGCCCGCTTGCCGTTGCACGACAAAGTTTGCTAACTTTGCATTTTTAAAATTTTTGTCGTTATGTTGAATAAACTTGAAAAACGAATATTAATTATTTAGATGGTTTTATTTATCACACTAATATTATAAAGGCGAAAGTTTGTGAATGAATGTGTCTGTTTGCATGTTTGTTACTTCTTCACGCTCAAACGGCTGGATGGATCTAAACGAAGCAAGTAGGTACATAAATCACAAAAATAAATATACCTACTATATAAAAATTAACGTTTGTATTTACTGTAGTAATACATTATTCGTTCCCTCACTATTCATCCTATTGCAATAAAACTTTGATTTTATATATTAAACTCCTCAGATTTTTTTTAATTATTATAAGCAATGTGGGTACATTTCACATTACTAGCAATCTTGTTAACCCCTCCAACAAAGCTAAATATGCTTGTGTCTGGAGTGGGTTCACGTCAATAGTGTAATGGATGGGGTTCGAACCCGTGACCTCTCGATCACAAGTCCGACACCTTATCCATTAGGCTATTGACGCTTCGAAACTGGGTAAGTAGCAAGTTAGGGTAGATGGGTATGCAGTACTTATTTGAATAATAAAACCAGTATGAAATAAAAAAAATATATAATTATGTAATGTCATAATAAAACCAGACTGAACTAAGTTTTGTTTATTAAAATTACGTTTAGTGCTCGTTTAAATTCTGATGTACTGTCATATTTTTAATAACATTCGGTACTTTAGTACGTGGGGCCATACCAAAAAAACATTTTTTCATTAATGCTGTCTAGCGAACTTACTTCGCAGAAAATATAAGCGTAATTTATTTCATAACAATATATGTATCAAGTGTAACTTAATTTAAAAGAAAAAATAAATAAATAAAAGAAATCTATAAATCTAATGTTATATTGCTTATTATAACATTTTACAAAAATTGGACAAGTGCGAGTCAGACTCGCCCATGAAGGGTTCCGTAGTAACTATAATAATATAATATAATATGTATATTTATTTGACGAAAAAAATCCTTACAAATTTCTTAAAACTAGCTTATTTACATTTTTTACAACTACGCTAGATAACTTTGTTTTTCATAGTGTTTGTATGAATTACAAAGTTATATTTGCGGTTTTAGAAAATATGCCGTATCTCAAAAACTGCTGACCCGATATCATTCAAACCAATTTTAGTTAAAAGTTTACATTAAGATCTACAGATATATATATTTTTTAGATTTTTCACTCCACTGTTATAGAAGTTAGAGACTTGACATTTGACCACTTTGGAAGCTCATATCTTTTAAACGATTGACTTTATGAAAAAGTGGTTTCAGAAACCCTTATGTCATTTTTAAAGACCTGTCTATAAATACCACACACGCATAGGTTTCATGAAAAAAAATATTTTCAGTTTTAGTTCCATGTATGGGGAGCCCCCCTTTATTTTAAATGATTTTTAATTCTTTTCTTAATATCGGAAAGCGATCATAGAATACATCTACCTACCAAGTTTCACATGTATAGTCTTAATAGTTTTGGAATAAAATAGCTGTGACATACGGACGGACGGACAGACAGACAGACAGACAGACAGACGGACAGACATGACGAAACTATAAGGGTTCCGTTTATTGCCATTCGGCAACGGAACCCTAAAAAACGAGTAATTTCTTAAAATATATATTTTTAATTTTGATACACTACACAAATCACAGTATAGTAAGAAAAGAAAAAAGACAAAAAGATACTATACTTTGTAAGAAATAAAAAGACAATAAAACTTATTTCGAATTTTGAAAATACAATCATAGAAATATCAATACATCCAAGGTTTGACTTCCAAGCCTGCTTCGTAGTTTATTACCAACATAAGCAGCAGCTGAAAACGCTCGCTTAGGTTTTACACTGGTTGGAGGAATAGACAATAGATACTTATATGCTGTTTCTAAGTGATATCCACTAATTCCTCTATTTTCAAACAGGCTTATTTCACGTCTAATACTATATTTTGCCAACCCCGATTAATTTTGTATTTGTAGTTCACGATCTGGGGATTTCATACTCTTGTCAATTTCCAGCTGTAACTTTTCCTTTAGTGTCAATTGGGGTTGGGATTGGGAGGTTTGTGGCCTTAACTCATCATCTGTTTGTGATCCTGATCTTCTTTTTCTTCCGTGTCATCTCGACTTTTAAGTTTTTTAACAATACACTTTATTTGCTTCCTCACTAAAGCCTGTGTAGGAACTGGAAATAAGTCATGCCATTCCAAATCCGATAATAACTGATTTTCATCATTTTTTCATGGATTTTGTAATAATTCAACACACCAGTCAAATCATCACTTCGTCGTTGCTTCATACGTTCCACTACGGATGTTTTCATTTTTTGGCAAGTGCTGAGTTTATGCATTGCTTCTACTGTCAATTTAATTGGGGTCAGCACATTAACAATTTTATTTACCAATTCAAAATCAACTTCTTCCAAACGAATTGGATGATTGAGATCTATAGGAGCTTTTTGAATGCAGATTTTTAAAAGATAAAATCGCTCCAGCATTGTTAAAAGACTATTCCACCTGGTTTTACAGTCCAAAAGAAGTGGCAACTCTTTTCCGTGTTCAATTTTCACATATTTTTGAAGTACTGTTTCATTTTTCAATGGTGATCTTTTGAAATACACTCTACAACTTTGCGGATTTTCTTTATCGGCTCATTAATGTTTTCATCTTGGGTTAACTCTGGTATGTGTTATAGCGCAAGGTCATTTTGTGACATTAAGATTAAGTCTGATTCTGGACTGTCTAAGTCTTCTAAATGTTCATCATCATGGCTGTCGTCCATATGATCAGCAGCCACAGATGGTTCATTTATAGTATCATCTGAGGTAGAGCTGTCTTGCAAATAATTATGTTTTTCATAAAGTCAGTATCCAGGGAAATATCTAATTTACTTAGACGCTCTTTCAATATACGAAGACAATTTTCAGCCATACTTTCATACTTCCATAAATAGGAACAAGTCCTAAGTTCCAAATTTTTTTTATATGAATGAACGTTGACAGCCATGTATGGTTTATGGGATGTTAAAGTCCACTTGTCGAAAGAAAGACTAAATCTTTCACCTGCACTTTTCAAATGTTTCAATTCTGCAGTTACTTGCTTTCTGATTTTTTCACTGTAATTCATGACACGTTTTTGAATGGTGACGGCTGACTTTGGTAAATCCGTGTATTTTGCAAAGATAAATTTTCTCGAATCATCTGAAGTTATGAATATACTGAATAGAAATCCATCTAATGCAATCATTCTTGCCAAAACATCATCGAGGCTATCGTCGGCACTTTTAGTAAAATAATCATTTAACTTTCGCTTGGCTGGCGGCGGTGCTGTGTTTAGATTATCAGAATCTAGACTTGTTGACGCCGATATAAGCTTGATGTTATGTTTTGATGACAAATGTGTGTGTAATCCCTTAGTCGATCCATCCAAAGTCTTGAGAATGGCTGAGCATCGGTTACATTTGGCACTATTCCTATCCGTCGCAACTAATAAATAGCTCCACACTGACGTCGTATCACTGTGTTTTTTTATGTTTAACAAAGTCTCCCGCCATTTGAAATACTTAATTTCAGATAATTGACTTTTAAATTTAAATGACGTAGGTCGTGGGTTCAAATTTAGAAAATATACAATAATATAGGTTATCCATCAGAATTTAGACAGGCTTTAATTTATAATCATATTGTGGGAAGTACTAATTTCACACGGGTTCCCGTTAGTATCTGCTTAAACTAGACTTATGGTCTCATGGTGCGTGGTGCGCTGGTTGCACGCTACTGGAATGATTGCTCTATGTTATCTCATAAAAAATAGTAGTAGAGATACCTACTACTGTTTCTTGTGATTTTTTTTATTGATAATAGGCTCGCGTTTGAATTTTAAGAAAAAATGAATTCAAACTCAAAATGTTTTATTTCACATAGGCCTACATGGGCACTTATAAAACGTCAGCAGTTTGGCGCAGGGCACGGTTCGAAATTGGTCGTTTTCTATGGAGAAGAACCGGCAAGAAACTCCACAGTTACTCTTTTAAAATATCATTCTTACAATGTATCTATAATACAGGTTAATTAGGTATGAGAGGACAGTATAGACCAATTAATACAGCACAACGGAGTTACAAATAAAAAATTGTGAAACAAATCTAAGAGTCTAGTGTTCTCCCATTCACAAAAAAGCTTTGTATTATACTAAGCTAGTATAATATTGCCCGCGACTGCGCTCGCGTGGGAGGTTTTTCCAGCGTTATTCTCGATCCTGTGGGAATTCCTAGATAAAACTATCCTATGTCCTTTCCAAGATCCTAAACTATTCCCCTGCCAAATTTCATCTAAATCGGATCAGCGGTTTAGGCGTGAAAAGGTAACATACAGACAGACAGAGTTACTTTCGCATTTATAATATTAGTATGGATAAAAATAAACTTAAGAAGTATAAATTAATAATAAAACTGAAACAAAAAGAAAATCTGTCATCTGATTAACGTAGGGAAAAAAAAATAAAAAGACACACTCACGAAAGTGAAGTTGTTAATATACTAGTCGATAACGCAATTACAATAAGCCAGGGAAGCCACATGTGCAGAACGAAGGAATCATCGCCAAGCAGTCATGTCTTCAACCCGAATCTTATAATACGCTTTTTTGATAAGAACACGTTTGACATGGGTTTTAAATTTTCCCTCGCGAAGTTCTGTAACAGACTTTGGCAGCTTGTTATAAAAGCGTATGCTATTTATGAGGAATGACTTGCTTGTCTTGGCTAATCTTCATTTAGGTATAACAATTTCATGTTTGTTGCGTGTATTTATTGTGTGAATATGGCTTCTAATTTTATAAAGTCCTAAGTTTTTGCGTACATATAATATGCTTCCTAATATATAAAGTGAAGGCATCGACCTCTTTAAAAACATTTCGAAGGGACTCGCGAGGACCTATTTTATATATTGCCCGGATTGCCCTCTTTTGCAGTATAAAAATTGAATCTATGTCAGCTGCGGATCCCCACAATAATATACCATAAGACATGATACTGTGGAAATAAGCAAAATAAAATAAACGAGCTGTCGCTACATCAGTTAATTTGCCTAAAATTGACAAATTTTTCCTACTGCAGCTGAGCTTAATCTACTAGAAAGAGTCCTAATATGATCGCTCCACTGTAACTTTGAATCCATAGTTATACCCACATATTTTAAAAATGAGAGAAGTGTCTTCAGCGAATAGAATTATATCCGATAAGTTGGTCATCATGTAAGGTAGGTCATTGTCATCATGACATCACTAGAAAAAGGAAAGGGCCAAGAATTGAACTTGCGGAACGCTCATCTTTACTAGGGATCGTGCAGATGTCGCTCCATTAACAATAACTTTTTGATGCCTGTTTGATAAATAGGAAAGAACAAGGTCAGCAGAACACGAATCCACGAATTCCGTAATGGTGTAATTTACAGATCAGTGTTTTGTGGTCAACGCAATCAAAAGCTTTGGAGAGGTCACAAAATATGCCAATTTCATCCTGAGATTTCGCCCAAGATTCCAGAATATGACGGATGAGCGCTACTCCTGCGTCTGTTGTTGACCTACCTTTCGTGAAACCAAACTGCCGACTATGCAGAATCCCATTTGAGTTAAAATGTGACAGTATCTGGTGCATCAGCATGATTTTTTCGTATATTTTGCTTAATGCTGGAAGCACATATATTGGTCTATAGTTAGAGGGATCACTTCTACAACCCGACTTAAAAATTAGTACTACTTTACTATGTTTCATTAAATCGGGAAAAATACCGCTGTCTATACATTAATTAAATATGCGTGTTAGGATAGCAGCAATCGAGTCAATAATATTACCAAGAACCCTAACAGGTACACCCCATAAGTCATCAGTGTTTGTTATGTTAAGACTTTGGAATGTTTTTTAATTACATCAATAGAAATGGGCTTAAATGAAAATGTTGTTGTATCCTTATTGAAGTTTTCCTTTAAAAAGATTCTGCTAATGATGGAGAAGAATGTAGAGATTTAGTAACCTCTACTGGAAAATTGGTAAAGTAATTTTCCAACTTCTCAGCCACTTTTGACTTATCTGAGATGACCTGATCATCGATGTTCAAAGTCAAATCATTCTAACCCTGTTGGTTTGTGTTTCCAGTTTCTTTGTTTATCACCTTCAACACAGTTTTTATTTTATTGATAGAAATGCTAATTTTATTACTTACTGATTTAGATTTAGCTTAGGCGCATACTCTTTTAAATATCTTTGAGTAGTTTCTTACATAATTATGGAAGGCTTCATCGGAAGTCAATGATTTTTCATGGTATAAGTTGGTATGGTATAAATTGTCTCTGCTTATTCTTATTCCAGCAGTGGCCTATTCATTAAATTTAGGTTTATTACTCATTTGAAATTTTTTAACTGGACATGCCTTACTAAATTCGTGGCATAGGGAAGAAAATAATATCCTGTAATTTTCATTGGGGTCATGGGAGTCAAAATTGGCTATTGAAAGATTACTTAACATGTTATCATTAAAAACATTAATTTATTTTTAGTTAGTGGCCTAAACTTAATAGTCTTCTTTAATTGCCGCTTTTTAACCAACTCAAAAGATACAAGTTGACCTGTATGGTCAGACCTAACTCCACTAATTTGAGACGAGTATTTTATAGCACAATTGGTATAAATATTATCTATGCATGAAGCTGATCCTGATGCTGATGAATGATGTTGGTGTTATTCTTGTTGCTTCCTTGAATGTGCATTTTAAGTTAAATGAACCAAACAATGAAGTAAGCTTGCAGTTTTCAGGTGAATTTACTAACAAATCAATATTTAGGTGACCACAAACGAAAACTAATTTATTATCTCTTATAAGCTTAGGTACTTAAAATTTCTCCCATTATCATTAAGAATGATGACAAGTTTGATGCTGGTGGTCTATAAACCCATTAAAAAGTTTGGCCCTCAACTTCTGTACATGCTACCTCACACAAGCAATCAACAGAGCAAGCGGTGATATATTTTTGTTCCTTATATCTAAGAGAATTACTACATAATATTAAAGTACCACCTCCTACTGAGGACCTGTTGTATGCACTAGTAACTAAAAAAATATTAATTTTAAACAACATTCTATCTGGTTTTAGCCAGGTTTCACAAAAACATAAGATATTTATATCATATTTATCTATTAACATTTCCTCATCTAATATTTTGCCGGAGAAACGATTTATATTCTGATGATATAGTAAAATTGTGTTATTATACCTCTCCTTTGTCACATCTAAGGGTTTAAACAATTAATTACAGTATTATTAGATACCCTAGATAATACTGAATAGTCACTTAACCTAGGATCAGTTAAATTATCAATAACCGAGTGTAAATTGTAAGCTAACAAAGTAGCCAATGAACTTTCGTCGTAAATTCTAAAATGAATGTCAGGATTGCAATCGGTACGCCCAAAAACCTATTACACGATGTTTGATGCAATATTTTGCAATCGACCACGTTTGCTGAGCAAGCGATATAATGTGGTCGCACTAAGTTCGCCGCGAGCTTAGTGTATTTCGAACAGCAACCGGGTGCACTAATTTTCATCATTTAGCGATAATTTTAGCCCTTACGTTACTTTGTTAATTATACTTAGCAATAAACCCTTGAAGGTTATCAGTGTATTTAACTTAGTAGACACACACGATATCCATATTGAATGTTGGAGAAAAAGTTGCATCCACCAAGGATGCAACTTTTTCTCCAATATTCAATATGGATATCGTGTGTGTTTTAAATTGGATTTCAAAATCAAAGCTAGATTTGCAATCATCACCCCCAAAAACCCATTACACGGTAGCTATATCGAATGTTTGAGAAAAAGTTGCAGCCGCCATCTTGGATTTTAAAATTAATGCCAGATTTGCAATCACCACCCCCAAAAACCCATTACACGATACCCATATCGAATGTTTGAGAAAAAGTTGCATCCGCCATCTTGGATTTTAAAATGAATGCCAGATTTGCAATCACCACCCCCAAAAACCCATTACACGATACCCATATCGAATGTTTGAGAAAAAGTTGCATCCGTCATCTTGGATTTTAAAAAGAATGCCAGATTTGCAATCACCACCCCCAAAAACCCATTACACGGTACCCATATCGAATGTGTGAGAAAAAGTTGCATCCACCATCTTGGATTTAAAAATAAATGCCAGATTTGCAATCACCACCCCCAAAAACCCATTACACGATACCCATATCGAATGTTTGAGAAAAAGTTGCATCCGCCATCATGGATTTTAAAATAAATGCCAGATTTGCAATCACCACCCCCAAAAACCCATTACACGGTACCCATATCGAATGTTTGAGAAAAAGTTGCATCCACCATCTTGGATTTAAAAATAAATGCCAGATTTGCAATCACCACCCCCAAAAACCCATTACACGATACCCATATCGAATGTTTGAGAAAAAGTTGCATCCGCCATCTTGGATTTTAAAATGAATGCCAGATTTGCAATCACCACCCCCAAAAACCCATTACACGATACCCATATCGAATGTCTGAAAAAAAGTTGCATCCGCCATCTTGGATTTAAAAATGAATGCCAGATTTGCAATCACCACCCCCAAAAACCCATTACACGATACCCATATCAAATGTTTGAGAAAAAGTTGCATCCGCCATCTTGGATTTTAAAATGAATATCCGATTTGCAATCACCACCCTCAAAAACCCATTATACGATACCCATATCGAATGTTTGAGAAAATGTTGCATCCGCCATCTTGGATTTTAAAATGAATGCCAGATTTGCAATCACCACCCTCAAAAACCCATTACACGATACCCATATCGAATGTTTGAGAAAATCTTGCATCCGCCATTTTGGATTTTAAAATAAATTAATGATATGAGAGAATTAAAAAAAAAACTGTACTTTCGCCGTTATTTATCTAGTTACAAAAGCCAAAATGTGAACTACTTATCACCTTGTACAAAATATTGCTTTTCCCGATGCATAGCCGTTAACTTTTGAGGAGTTCTCCTGATACTTCACCATCAGCTCTACATTACCATATGCATTGTGACGAGTATAAAGTGCATATCCAATTAATCGAATCGCAATCCACGAAATACTTATTATAGAGTAGTTTCGGTGGCCATCTGTGGTCTTCATCATCACTTTCACTTCCTCAAATGGTGCTTTTCGGGAGCAACTGCACAAGGTACTATTAGAAATACCTAAACGCTATAGGTGTGCCTATAATATTTAAAGAATTCCCTCGCTTTCTCCAGGATCCCATCATCAGATCCTGATTTCATAACAATGGAACCAACTAGAAAGTATACCCTTTCAAACGAAAAAAAAATCAAATAGGTCCAGCCGTCTTCGAGTTATGAGGTAACATACATAAAAAAAGTTTAAGACGAACTGAGAACCGTCTCCTTTTTTTGAAGTCGGTTAAAAAGCAATAGGTAATAACATTACAAAATAGAAATACGTACTTTTTATGAGAATGGCTGTTTTTTCGAAAATTTGCGCCAACTTTCTTCTAATAATATTTTATTTACATTTTCCCATAATAAAACAAATATTGAAAAAAAAAAATGTTAAAGAAATATATATTGAACAATAAAAAGTAATTGTTGGGTATGCATAATAAATCGTACTCAAAAAAACAAAAAATATGACTTATGTTATTCAACGGATTGCTGCAATACATACGTACACAATAGATCGCGAATTATCGTTACCCGCGAAACGCTCCACGATGAGACGTGACCACTCTTTGAGCTCCCGTGGACGACTGAATTTTCGACCGGTGTACGTTTCGTATGGTTCAAAATAGCGCGCAAATTAGAAGAAAAAATTAAAATTAAAACAACCAAGCGACATTTTGGAAATGTTAAAGTCGTAAATTATAGTATGATAATAAGAGAATAATATGAATTGAAGTTTATGAAAAAATTCAACAGTTTACTATCAAAATTCAGCGAAGCACGAGCATGTTTTGTAAGGATTTTTGTCCAAGTTTATGTATTTTTGTTTAATAAACTATACAATATTTTTAAATTTGGCCAAATACATTTGCTAACACATTTATTCTAGTGTTCATTACATATTTTTGTATGGTAATTAACGTACTATTATAGGTTATATTCCTTTAATAGTGAAGACCGTTTTGAGTTATTTTCCTCGGCGCAGGCTTAAGATCCATCTAAATGTTTGCTTCCGTCCAGGATTCAAGAAACCAATGTTATATATCCAGACGGCCTTTTGACTCCGCCTTTTGATTTTTGATATGTGGTATAAAAGTATCTGTTTGAATAATACAGTCTCTTTCATAGCTGCATAGACGTATTAGAAGAATCCATTTATTTGATTTCTTTTTATATTTATAAACAATTTTAATAGACACTAACGTACGTAAATAACTTTAACAATGCAACAAGAATTTATTTACCAGTGAGCTATTGTGTTGAATTGAATAATTACCTACTTAGTTTCCGGCCTGCATGCATGACTGGACGCTTATTGCATTCTGTGTTGCACTAGGGGCTAAAGATGACGATTTTATTGAATACAAATCATTCTTGACGGGTTTAGATCATCTCGTTACGGTCTTATTAAGTCGTATCAATTGTTATGATACTTTTGATTAGTGGCTTTATGGACTAGTCTGCGTACCTATGAGTATATGCAGAGTAGGTTTCAGGCTATTATAATACCTGACGAGTCGACGGCGTGTCGTGTTCAGAGCGCGCCTCGCAAAGTAGTACTAATTTCGGGGTTCAGTCAGGTCATTGCCTGCCGGGTTTGCGTCAATGATCGAACAAGATACTGGCGGCCCATGAGCGTAAGGACAACTGAAGGAACGGTGGTTTTTCAGTCAGTATTAGTCGTACACCTCCCTTCGGCTCCACCCAGACTGGGGGTTGTCTGATGATTTTCCCGCAATCCCGCAACTGTGTCAGGCAAAGGCCCTGTCGGGCCCCGCCAATGATGCTGACTGCTCTTTATCACACGAATACGATGCGACGGTACGACGACCCGAGTCTGGTCCTTATCGGACGCTGAGCTAACCCTGCTCGCCGCCCGTAAGCCCGCGCCTGCGGTGGCTAGAGATCAGCTTACGATCGCCGACGCCTGCCCCGGGCCTCTTCCGCGGTGGCTGGGGTTTGAGGAAGAGGTTTGCCTCTTCCTAACGCGTTTAGCCTCCTTCGATAGCATGACTGCTTCGCAGAAGGAGGCTTCTCTGCGGACTGCGTCCCATTCTTCTCGTCCCGCATCATGGTCTGAACCAGGAAACAGACTCTAGCGGGGAATTTCACTCTTTAGCTGTACGCACGATTAAAGTATTCCCAAATCGTTCTGTGCGTATGCTTTTGGATGCATGCATAATCAAAGCTTAATTAAAAGGATTGTATTAAAATCAAAAGACGCATGACATTCCTCATTCCATGAAGAACGATGCGATTTCAAACATCGTAGTATGCAGAGATTTAGAGATAAGAGCACTGTTACATATTCAGTTTCTCGTTTACCGCCATTTTAGCACTTTAAATTGTTCTTTTGTCACGTAATATTACTATCTGTTGATCTGTAATTAAGTTCAGAAACATTCATGAATAAGATTGGTGTCCAAATTGTTCTCAAGATATTTCGAATTCAGGTATTTATTGCATCATCGGCAATGTTATGATCTAACCTACTCTGTGCTGGGATTGTAGTAACTTTGTAGTAGTTTGGTTAGAGTTTTTAAGTGTGCAAAATTGTGTGCACAATTATTTCGCAGGTTCAAAAGAGTTTACCTCTGTTAACAAATGGTTAATGTATCTAAACATACAAAAGAGCATTTTTTTTCCTGTCACATACGGGAAGTCAAACTTTGTCAATGTCAAGTCGTCCACGGCGTTTATATGGATATAGCGCAAGACTTTCCTTAAAAGTTTTAATTTTTCTTTATTTCTGTATACCTAAATAACATTAAATTTAAGTTAGGTTAAAAATAACACGTTAATCTTTTTGATCAATAGTCTAAAATTAGACTACGCCGATGTTTTGCTAGCTAACTTAACCTGACAAGATACACCAAACAGACTAAATCCATACAACTTGTACTGGTCAAATCATCAAAATTAAAAGACTCCTCCTGGGAGTGAGTGTCAAACTTCGACTAACTAGTTGGCCTTACATTCCGGGGCCAGGGTATCTCGATACAACGTTCCCGCAACCCCGACGGTTTAGTTAACACTTTGGGTCTCAACACCTGCTACATCAGACCCGCACCTAGTGTCCCCAGGCGTAACGAAACATTATGTAAAAACATTGCCTAAGAGTTTATTGTACTTACTATAATGAAACGAAAAGTAAAATGGTGGCCTTCGATATCGTGGCTGGCTAGCGGTTGAACGTGTTAACTGTAATTTTGGGCTAACGGTTTCATTAATGTACGTATTACGGTGTTTACTAGCCCTCTGCTAACTAGCAATTAACCTGTAACTAGATGGTAAATTAACTTTGTACGTGGTTTAGGAGTTTACCAACTCAATACGTGTAATCAATACTATGTATTATCTATGCTTCTATCTAAGTATACTAATAGTATTAAGATCAAAGATTGGTATTTTTCAATGTTTCTAACGAATCCTACTACTATCCTATCCTACTTCCTACTATCCTACTAATCCTACTTCCTACTAATATTATAAATGCGAAAGTTTGTGAGGATGGATGGATGTTTGTTACTCTTTCACGCCAAAACTACTGAACGGATCTGAGTGAAATTTGGCAAGTAGATAGCTTACATCCTGGAATAACACATAGGCTACATTTTATCCCGGAATTCCCACGGGATCGGGATTTTACGCGGGAAAACCCTCCCACGCGAACGAAGTCGCGGGCAGAAGCTAGTCCTACTATCCTACTTCCTACTTCCTTCCTACTAATATTATAAATGCGAAAGTTTGTGAGGATGGATGGATGTTTGTTACTCTTTCACGTAAAAACTACTGAACGGATCTGAATGAAATTTAGTAAGTAGATAGATGACATTCTGGAATAACACATAGGCTACTTTTTATCCCGAAATTCCCACGGGATCGGGATTTGCGCGGGAAAACCTTCCTACGCGTACGAAGTCGCGGGTAGAAGCTAGTAAACTAGAAAACTACTGGACAGATTTCAAACATTCTTTTTTCGCGGGTAAGAAGTAAGTACTTATATGCAAAATAATTATGTCTGTCTGTTTTTCACCTTATCTCAAGTAAGACGGAGGTTTTGGATTAAACTTTATACATGGGTAGCTGGTTTGTTCCTTTGGGATAATTTAGGACTAAACGCGGGTAAATTATAGTGCTTCATATAATATAACATAATATACTTCATTTCCTTCTGACTTCAAACCAAAGAGAATACAAATATTATTATTTTTCAGTCGAATCGTCGGTTTGACCTACACTATATTTCAGGCCATTGTAAAAAGATAATATGCATTTAATTAATTTTCAGTTGCTAATGGCGGAAGGTTTGTTAATGCACCACGATTAACAATAATAACTTGATGAATATTTTTAAGAGCTATAAAAAGTAAACTTTCTAGGCTAATGATCTGGTCAAGCCTGTTCCCAGCTGCCCTCCCCTGGCCGCCCTAAGCCGAGGTCCGTACCCCACAGGGGTGCCCTTAGCGTGTAGTCGCCTAGTTTGTAAGTTGTAATAAGCCCTGGCTGGAGGCTTTAATTTATTAATTAATTAAGGCAACCACAGGCAAGCCCGGTTAAGCAGCCGACAACCGCAGAGGTTGACCTGTGAGAAACCAACGCAAAAAAAACAGATAGTGTGTTCTCCGGGGTTGCGGAAATGTTGTAAAGAGATACCTCGGCCCCGGAGCGCAAGGGCAGCTGAAGGAACAGGGTGGGTTTTCAGTCAGTAGAAGTCTGACACTCTTCCGCTCCACCCAGAGTGGGAAAAGTCAGTCGATGATTTTCCCACCAGAAAAAAACAGAAGGCTAGTGTTCTCGTAACAAGGAAGAAGTATGTAAAATGAGATACCTTTTTTTTTTTTCGAGCTGGAAATCCTCATGGATGTCCTCCGCCCTGGGGCAGGCGAAGGGGTCTGTCAGACTCTACTGACTAAAACCACCCCGTGTTCCTTCGTACACATGTGTCGAGGGTGCGGGGGACACATAAGCATTCTTCAAAGCGACCCTCGACTAGTGCCGGCCCGCCTCTGCGGGCCCCATCTCTTTAAGCGGGGGGAGTGAGGTGTTTTGCTCCCCCTGTGACTACTGAGAAGAGCGCGCGTGGAACAAAACGCGCCGCCATCTCGGGTCTCGTGTTATAGGGGACGGCGGGCATCCCCAAGTCCACCGTCCCTGGACCCATTTAGTGGGGCCGAAATAGGGCATTGTCTGCCCTCTGTCGTCGCCCGGTGCGCCTACTGCGGGCCGGGAGAGCGCTCAAGATCTCCCTCTCCCTTTCCGCAGCCTCCTTCTGCGACATGACTACTTCGCAGAAGGAAATCACCGCGTCCCACGACGCTGCGCCGCCGGCCATGGAACGTATCACAGCCGGCAGCGACAAGTCGTTTCCCACTTCTGAAACGAGGGCACGGCGCGGCTCCTCCCAAGCTGCACACTCTGCAAGCGTGTGCCATGCCGTGTCCTCCTGACAATGTACGCAGTGATGACACCGAGCGTCTGGTTCCCTGCCTATGCGACGCAAGTACTTCCCGAAGCAGCCGTGCCCCGAGAGCACCTGCATCGCTCTAAAAGATAGGGAGCCGTGCCTCCTCCCGAGCCAGTTATCGAGCACTGGCCGGACCGCCTCGATAGTAACGAGGCCAGCGGTAGGTCGCATAAGCCTGTCCCCAAAAGGACCTGGTGGAGCTGTGAACGGCGCAGCGTGAGCTGCTGCTGCACCAATGCTATGCCCCGAGTCCGCGCTTCCTCACGCCACCGATGAAGTGACGCGAGGGCTCTTGCTTCCAGGTCCCAAGTAGCCGCCTCGTAGGAAATCGTGCGATATTCTTTGATTACCCTGACGGCCATCACCCTCTGTGGTTTTCGCAGTACTGCGATGCTGCAGGCCGTCAGGTCACCTGCCCAAACCGGGGCCGCATACAGGGCCATGGATCGCACGATTCCTACGTACAACCACCTACAGGCGGTGCTCGGCTCCCCCAAATTGGGAAGCAGCGTTGATAGCGTGCCTGCTGCGCCCATTAGTTTGGTCGCCAGCCACCGAAAGTGGGGGCCAAAGTCTCAGCGGCCGTCGAGCACCAATCCTAGGTACTTCATGGTTGACTCGACAGCGATCCGGGACCCACCAACCACGATGTGTAATCTCGGCGGTGGCGCCCGTCGGGGGCCATGGAACATGATGGCCTCAGATTTGTTTAAGGCCACCTTCAGGCCCAGGCGCCTGATGCGGCTCACCACTTGCGAAACCGCCGCTGTAGCCAGCAACGCTGCTTCCCTATACGAGCTCCCCCGAGCCGTGACCAGCGTGTCATCCGCGTAACACGTCAGGTTTACGCCCGGCTGTAGCTCGCCCCTCAGTACCCAGTCGTACCCGATGTTCCACAGGGGTGGTCCTAGAACCGAGCCCTGTGGAACACCGCACGACATCTCGCGCCGGCCTCTGCCATCGCGTCCCTTGTAGGTGACACACCTTTCTGCAAGGTAAGCCCCGATCACGTGGCGGAGGTAGGGAGGCACTTGGTGATAGCGTAGGGCCTCCCTAATACAACTCCAGGGCAGAGTGTTGAAAGCATTGGAGATGTCCAAGGACACCGCCAGCACCACCTCACCCCGGGACACTGCTTCCTCCGCCAGGGCTCTCACTCGCAAAATTGCGTCAATGGTAGAGCGCCCGTGCCGAAAGCCGAACTGGTCGTCGTCCAGGTCCGGCCCTTATCTGCACAAGTGGCTGACGAGGCGGTTCGCGATAATTCGCTCGAACAACTTACCCACCTCATCAAGCAGCACTATGGGCCGGTAAGCGGACGGTGAATCCGCCGGGCGCCCTATCTTTTTGAGCAGGACCAATGTGCCAGTCTTCCACTGCGTGGGAAATTGGCCCTGCTCAAGGCATGCTGATAAGAGCCCTCTCAATCGGGGCTCAAGGGCTTTTAAAGCGAGAACGAGGGCACGGCCAGGTACTCCGTCTGGCCAGGGGGCTGTGTTTTTAGCCTGGAGTCGCAATACCGCTACCCTCATCTCAGCTTCTGTCACCTCGGGGACGTTTGGGTCTTCAATTTCTGCTGACTCTGCGGCTGTGGGCTGTGCCATCGTCGGTGGTGTAGGTTCTGCTATAGCAGGGAAAAGTGCCGCTACTACCTCGTCCAACAACTGAGGCTGGAGACTTTCCGTGAGTGGGGGGGTCCAGGGACGGAGATTTCCCCGAACCATTCGGTAAGGACGCCCCCACGGGTCCCCGTCTAGAGTCGCCAGCAGCTCTTCTCTGCTTCGCGTTTTGGCTTCACCAATGGCCAGCCGCAAAGCCAGCCTTGCTGCGCGGTACACCTCATACCGCGCAGCCTCTTTTTCGGGATCCCGTCGACGTCTTCTTCGGTAGCGAGTGTACCGGCGCCTAGCTGCTACGCATGTGACGCGCAGCTGCGCAATCTCGGCAGACCACCAGTACACCTGGCGCCTTGCGGACTGCTTTCGGCTCCGGGGCATTGACGCATCACAAAATTATTGTTATCGTCTCACGGAACCATAGCGCTTCCGCTTCGACGTCAACGGGTCCGTTCGTCGACTCTCTGCTCCAGGCCTGGACAATGGCGGCCTCTTCATGAATCTTCCTGTTAATACGCCTAAGCGCCCAGCGTGGTCCGTCCCTTTGCGGGGCTGATAGACGGCGGTCGCCAGTGGTCTGGGTAGAAACATTGAACCGAATGTATCGGTGGTCCGACAACGTCTCCACCTCCACCGCGACACGCCAGTCGCGGACACGGCGCGCGACCAAGGGGCACTTTATCAGCAAAATTAAATTAAATTTCATTAACTGTATCCACCAAGGATATTCTACCTACTAACTGGATTGCTTACGAATGATTCAAAGAATACAGAAAGTCTTTCTTAACTGTTAAATAATAGAGTATAAACTTGCACGCATAAAACTGAAGGAACTATTCGTTCCGAGCGAGACAGTGCCGTGTGTGGACTGTGTCCCTTTCTTCTGTGTGGCAGATTAAAAATATTTATTTCAATGGTAATTTTTTCGCCGTCTGTTGTAGTAATAACACCTAGTTTTAAACTTCTTTGGAATTCTATCTTTAAAATGAATTACCATTATTACTGTATGCATATTAATGAAAATTAAAGTTATTTTACCATGCAAACACAAGATGTTTAAACCAAAAAAAAAATGGAATTTGTAAGAATTAGTAGTGATATATTATGCTATACCTGGCAATTACTACATTGCCGTCTGACGTTTACTTGACATCTGTATGTTTGTAAATTTGAATTATATTTAATTTTGTGAGTTTTCGTAATATTAAAGTGCAAGTTATTGTAACCATGGTAAGAACGTGTTTTGTGGTTAATTGCAAGAGTGAAAAGTGTACCCCGGGTCTGGAATTTCCTTTTTTAAGTAAGTTTTGTGACTTTGTTTACAAATTGCATTTAGGGTGACTATGTTTTCAATGTAAAAGTGGATGTTCTTCTCTTTATTCTTCTTATTTATTATTTTTCTTTCTTCTCATTATATATTATTTTTTGTTATTTTAAGCTTTCCTAAAAATGATGATCTTCGAGACCGGTGGCTCAGTGTTCTACACAGAAAAGGGTCAGAAACGGTTCTAAAATTTGTAGCCGCCATTTCAAGCCCGAAGAAATATTGCATTTCGAAACAAGATCATATGATGCAATTCCATCCATTTTCCCTAAAGTAAGTTATCAGTCTTTACAAATGACATGAAGATAACGGTTTGAAATAGAATATGAGCATAGCAAGATGAATTTTCATTTTGAATCTATCTTAACCATAAATACTAAAATTTTGTTCTCATCAATCTATTATTATTTTAGATTCCTGTTAAAGCGAAACAAATAAATGTTTTAAGTACTATAATATTGAAACCCACTAAAAAAAGAATATACAACTTGTACTGGGCACATTCAAAGATCAGTAAGTGAAAGTTATGAAAGGAGTCAAATTAATAAGCATAAAAGTCGACATTTTTGTTGATTTATTTACTTTTGCTTAGCAAATTGATGGCAAAAATATTTTATATCATTTTGGCCAAAAACTCAGCTACGCAAACTTGCTTACAAGTGTAGTTTATTATATTAATAATTACTTATAACTTAATTACTTAACTTTTATCCACTGCAGTTAGTTAATGTCGACAAATAATAATAATAATTCATAATTTAAAGATTATTTCCATACTTTTAACTAATAATAGTGTAATACATTTTTTAGGGTTGTGTGTCAAGCCAATCTTGTAACAAACCTGCAGCTGCAACATATGAGGAACTAGAAAATATAGAACCAACCTAATAATAATAACCTTATAATTGTCATTCGATCTGCCTCTTCATGTTTAGAATTATGTATGTTAATAATATTGATTTCTAACCTTAAATAGCACATGTGGTGTTAGCCTGTAATTAATTGTTACACTTATAAATGTAATATGACTGTTTCATACAAATGTATAGTGTAAACAATTGTAGGTTAACTAACCTAAATAAATATATACATAAATAAATTATATCTCTTCTGTTATTCTTTCTATTTATAATCATCGTTTTTCATGAAGGGTTTTAGTAGTTTTAATTATATATAAACATTGCATCATTTTATTTTTAGTCTACTGGTTCTGACCGTACAAGTGTCGAATAAACGTAGATTACCAATTAATGCACGTTTGTTTGGACGTCTATACCACTGCCTATCAAGGCCAAGCCTTCGAAGAATTGCCAGCTGGTGATTCTGTTATTAATTCTGTATCTGCAATAATTGTATTTGTATCACGGGTCTTAACCACTTTGAAAGTTTATAATTCCACGCAATAAAGTCTGCTTAACAAAACCAATTTTGCGTTTAGCCCGTATAAGGAAGGGTTTATTATAGAAATTAGCGCGCTCAATATAAGTTCCTCAGATATATATTGAGAACTAGCTTTTCACCCACATGGAATTCTGTTATATCGCGCTACCGAGCAATTTTTTTTATTTATAATTGAATTTATTTCTTTCTTTCTATGTAATACGTTATTAAGAAAAAAAACCGGCCAAGTACGAGTCAGACTCGCGCATGATGGGTATTTTTATAGATAGGTAATGAATGGTACGGAACCATTACCTATAAAAAGCGTCAAAAATATCACAACTGTTGTATGGGAGTCTCCCTTAAATATTTATTTTAATTAATTTTTAGTATTTTTTGTTATAGCGGTAACAGAAATACATCATTTGTAAGGTTAATAATAAGTGTCTTAAAAAAACCTGCAAATATTGCATCAAATAAAATTGTCCTTACGTTTATCGCGAATTGATATCCACACTACTAGAAAGAGATAGCTAGGTCCTTCGAGGGTATACTCTTCGGAACGGATTTGAGCTTCGCGTCCGCATTCCAGTTTAGGTACAAGTTCCTTGGTATCCACTATCACCTAGGTAGTAAGGAGGTCACATCACCTCATTAAAAAAATAGTTTGCAACACTATTTAAATAAATAAAAATAAATAAATTAAATTTTATTCAATTACATATTTACAGAAAAGTGCAGAAAGTCCAGAAAGTAAATAAATATAATATAATAATAGTTCTTAGAGTGTTATCTAAGTGACTGAAAAAACATATTTTGTTAAATTACGATTTATCTTAAATTGTGTAGAGGTAAATTATAATGCTTACTGTAATGTAGCGACCTGCCTGATGTTGGTAACAAGGGGAGGGATCGACTGCCATTTTGTTTCAAAGTAGCTTCTGGCTTTAGTATATGTATATTTTTTAAATATTTATTTGCATTTTATTGTACTGCGTTATCAGTGTATGGCCGGAATCTTTCAACTTTATCTCCACCTCTCAGTGATAAAAAATCTAATCTTGCTGTTTTGAGCTGAAAGTTATCTATTTAAATTGAATATGTTATCTTAAGTATACTTTTGACATATTATAATAGGCCACCATTATGTAACAATACCTCCCGCACTAGTTGATAATGTATTACAGTGCGATTCAACTAAGAATAGGAACGACTTACGAAAAAATCCTAAATTTGGTGATGATGATATCATCAATAAATTTATACAAAATTTTAATAATTTTAACATGGCTTTTGCGCCATACGTCCTCATAAGAGAGAAAAGTATGGTTTATAAAAAATAATGATGACTTTAAAAACATAAATTTTATGTGATACTCGGATAAACAAAGCAAAATAAACCGTTGTTAATCGTCTCAAATAAGTTAACTTTGCAAACCGTGATTTGCAAAGAAAACATAGCTTTATCATTTTCATTGACGTAGGAACGTCATTCTTATTTGAAACGCATAGTAGTTAGTGGAGTATTAAATTGTCATTATTGTGACCCATATACTACAAATGAAATTAAACTTAATATAACTTGTGATTGGGCACTTTTTGGGCGGAAAATCTAATATTATTTCTTACTTAATTTTCGTAACATAACACCAGTAAGTCCTATGTATGAATCCAGCCTTTTGTTATTTAATGGACGGAAATGGAGATCGGTAGGACTGCTGAAATATTCCTTATAGAAGAGTATGTAAGGCCAAAGGTAAAGGCAGTTGGCTCACTCATTCGAGTCGGCTTACGATCTCACTCCCTCGCTCTTGTGTGTTGACAGTTGTGCACACGTTTGTGTATCACCACAAACATTCACACAAACACACACATTAAATGAGTAATTAATATTTTTGTAGCAAATTGGTTATTACTTACTCAAATAACATTTTAACGTTATTTTTTTCGTAAATTTAAGCCAGACGAAATACACGCATATACGTGTCACGCTGATGAAGAATTTATGAAAGCTGTGAAGAATTTATAGTACTGTAACGGAGAGCTTCTAAAGCTTGGAAGACGACCATTGAATCAGAGGCAGTAATATCATTTATCAATATAATAGAATTATGCCTAGCATCATCATAATGAGATGATGTGGCAAATTTTGCGAGATGTAACACTAATTTTGAGCTGATCTAATTAGTTCGAGAGCGCTCTGGCCTTAATTAGCGCCAACATAAGCTGCCTAAATAGGTACTTAAGTAAATTAATACCATCAGGAGAGATTTTATGAATAACTAGCGACTTCGTTCGCGTGAGAAGGTTTTTCATAATCCCGATCCCGTAGGAATTGTGGGGTAAATAGTAGCCTATGTGTTTGTCCAGGATGTCAACTATCTACGTATACTTACCAAATTTCATTCTGATCCATTCTGTAAATATGCATTCCATATTCCAATATTCCATCCATTCATCCTTACAAACTTTTGCATTTATTATTTATTTATTTAATTTGGATCTCCAACAAAGAATACCTTCGAAGCTAAAGTAATATATAGGCCGGTCTTTTAACATTGTGCTTCTTCAGTTATAGGAGACAACATCATGCATTATAAATTTAAATATTTAACAATTACAAGAATCAGTAGACATTAGATAATTAACAAATACATTTAACAATTAACATAACATTAATTAACAAGTGCCAATTACATTAGTTATTAATTATTAATGAAATGTTTATGAATTAGATTGTTTATTAATTACTAATTACATTATTAAACAAATACATATTTAACTTTATCTATAAAAAAAGAAACGGGCATAAAAATATAAACAAACTCAAACTAGAACTAAATGAAAATAATATTAATAAGATATGCTCATAAACTCAAGCGTACCTCTGAGGGTTTCATAAAACTGCAGTTTGACCAAAAGGTTCGTAGAATTCCAGTATTAAGTTTGCTGATCCTTACTAATGAATTCTTTTGAGTCTACACGTAAGTCGGTAAGGTGGGGTCCCGTCGCTTTCAACTTTTCCATAAGTACACCGCTCTACATTCATTCACAGCAACATTAGAAAACATTGTAACATTTTCGAAATACAAGCTTTTGCCGCAACTATTACATAATACGTGTTTACAAAAGAAAATAAATTAACAAAGAAGAAAGCTTATAAAATAATGTCATTTCACTGCAGCATTTTCTACAGTTGCTCTCAATCCACAATAAAAGCGGTACTATTCTAAACGAATCAATAAAAACGGCGAATATCAAAGTGATTGATGTTCTCAGCTGGAATACGATTAAAATTGATCACCTCGGAGCCTATCTATCGTCGTATTTGCTGACGAGGATAATATTATTGGGAATTCGAGATGATATTGAGATTAACTATGAAAGATAGAAATAATTGAAGCGTCACCTAATGGCTACGGTGTCTCACTTGTGATCCAGAGGTGTTGGGTTCGATCCCCACCCTTATGTTACACGATTGCCGTGAACCCACTCCTGACACATATTTAGCTTAGTTGAAGGGGTTAACAAGATTGCTAGGTAATGTGAATACTATCCACATTTCTAGTAACATGAAAAAAAAAATATGCTAGGTTAGGTGGATCATGACGATTAAGTGACGTGCCCGGGGCTAAAAACATGGGTTAAGCTGACTCCCTGTCACCTAAAGTATAACTATGTTTTTGCAGTGAGAATTAACGTCACAACGTTTTTATGACAAGAAAAAGTTGATATGGACGATAGATATTTAAAATCTGGTTGACTCATTTTTATATCAAGGTAAAATCGTTGATATTTCGCTAAAGATCAAAATATGTGACTTAATGCGGACTTGAGAAGTTGTGTTATGAAATATTATTTCTTATATTCACGAAACAATGTGGCTAATATATCAGTTTATTTGGAGCTTTTAAGCTCGGGTATTTAAAGCTTGAACACTTGATCAATGATTAATGTTTCAAGTGCTTCCACAAATTGTTAGCGAAGTAAGTATTTTAAAAACATCGATAAGAAACTTAATAGTAAGAATACTTATCTATACAAATACTATTAATAAAATAATACTATTAATAAAATAAATTAATTAATACGTGAAGAAAAAACGCATGCCTTTTTACGAAAATTATCCAGACTGAAGAGTATGTTAAAGTTTGTAATATACAGGAATGCAGAAAGCTAATATTTTTATATAACAATGCTTTTGAAACATTTATATTATGGTTAAATTCCGACCTCCAGTACTTATAAGCTTATACAACGTGTAACGGAAACCCCATATCTATCCAAAAGGACTGATGACAACATCTAGTATGGAGTCTCTATGCAAAGTTTCAGCTCAAAATAAGTGACTCACAGATTTGTCCCGAAATTATTGGTTTCATATGTTTCTTGAATACCAGTAATAACAAACGTGTCACAGCACTATGCAGGTCATTACTTTCCACGTCACTAGCCAATAACGCGATAATTCTCTTCGTTCTTCTTATTTTGAAAAATTCGGTCTCTGGTATCAATGTGTTGAAATATCTAATAAGC
The DNA here is from genome assembly GCA_943138885.2 of Tholera decimalis. Taxonomy (NCBI): domain Eukaryota; kingdom Metazoa; phylum Arthropoda; class Insecta; order Lepidoptera; family Noctuidae; genus Tholera; species Tholera decimalis. Next base: position 5,157,829 of record OW964568.2, on the reverse strand, counting down.
TCCACACATGTAGACATAGGATTACAAAACCCTTGCTATTATATCGTTTGTTATCATCTAAAGAAGCCGTGCACTCGGTGTGTATATACCCTTTAAATTACACGTTGTATAGAAAAGATGGTGGCAATCTTGAGAAGCTCATTGTGCCTGGCAAAGTAGACGGAAAAAGGCCTCGTGGACGCAGCCCAATACGTTGGTCTGACCAGATCCGTACCCACGGAATAGAAAATACAGTGGAAGTGCCCTTTAGATATCGCACGCGTGTCAACATTAAGCACAGATGCGCGACATTAGCTTATTCGCTGTCAGATTCATGTCGCGATTGGTTGTCTCTAAAATACACGAAATATTAGAAATTATGCCTTGTTGTGCGGTTTGGACCTGCAAAAACGAAAGCAGTAAATAAAATGTATCTTGTGGAGGCGTATCGTATAATCGATAAGTATTAAAGTTTGTTAATTTTAAATATATTTGATATTAATGACAATACCGCATTTCATGACTTCAATGCAAACTATAAAGAACCTTATTTTCAATAGCACAACGTTTAAATCTACTTGGTCGTTATCTGGAGGAACATACTATAAATTCTAGTAACTTCGACGCTACTCAATTAGGGATGGGACACATTCGTAAAGTAGGTCTGTATCGATAATTTTTATTTATTTCTAACTCCATTTCATAGCTGGATTCAGAAAATTGATTTCGGATGGTTTATGTGTAAAATTCATAAATGTTTAACTGAGATTGCACAGAAATGTCGACGTTTTAACCACACGTAGCCTACATCCGTCTGTAGTAGATACGGGTCGCTAATCACACCGCCTATTGTACACTCATTTTTATAAATGATTGTCCTGTGTTAAATTGAGGTGTACAATAAAGTATATAATAATAATAATCACACTAATATTATAAGTCAAAAGTTTGTGTTTGTTACTTCTTCACGCTCGAAAGGCTGAACGGATTTCAATGAAACTTGGTACATGGATAGACCATGTCCTGGAATAGAACATATGATTTTTTTCGTGAGACTATGTTCCCTTGAGATAATTTTATACTTTCACGCGGGCGAAGCCGCTGGTAGCAGCTAGTAGTTAATAAAGATAACATCACATAATGTAAACCGTAATACATCAATTTCTGGATATTGATCTCAAAAAAAAGTAAAAAAGTAATTTAAATATTTCAGTTTTCCCCAAGATCCTTTTATTAAGGAAAATGGATGTTTATTGGGTTGTCAATATTCCAAAACATAATCTATCATCAGTTAGGGGAATTTCCTACGTCTAATCATATTACCGACTTAATGAAAGCCATCACGACAAAATATATTAATATACGCTTTCATCACCTATTCAAATTAAACATAAAACTATCAAAACGGCAATTATTAAACAAATATGTATAAATTCAAGGTCAATAAATATTTTTAATACTATCTATTAACATTTCATTGAAAACTAGCTTGTGCCAGCGGCTTCGCCCGCATGAAATTAATACTTTGTTATATGATTTACTAGTACTCACGCGGGGCTTCGCTCCCGTGGATCCTATCACGGTAAAAACATAACTCTCCTTTTTTGCAGTCGGGTAAAAAGTAGCCTATAACCTTCCTCAAGCTTCAAGCTACTTCCATACCAAATTTCATCCAAATCCACCCAGTACTTTCGAAGATTAGCGCGTTCAAGCAAACAAACAAACAAACTAACAGACTTTTCCGCTTCATAATATTCGTATAGATAGCCTATCTATAGCACTCAAAAATAATGCAGCTACATATTAGGGAAAGAATTTTCAGAATCGGTTCAGTAGTTTTAGAGATTTCCCCTACATACAAACTTACAAATTTGATCTCTTTAATTTTAAAATAGATTCTATTTTTTTGAAGATGGTCAACCTTTTTCCATTGCTGACCATTTGTATGATGTCGATAAATTATTACATTGCTCACACAAATAAAAAAGTAACATCGATATTAAAGTATCAATATTTGTCTACATCTCTATCTGAGTAGCAAAAGACATTACATGTGCATGCAAATATGACATCTATTTCAAAGTACTTAGCGTTCCGAATAGAATAAATTGGTTACAGTGCCATCTAGCGTTGAGTAGCTGAACTCATTGTAAATTGTTGGAATTATGTTTTTTAAACGATAAACGCCTTTATTGATTATGTCATGTCAAATAATAACAACTTTCGGTCGTTGTAATAAGACTCAATATTTTTGACAGCACTAAGAAGATGATTTGTTAAAGTTGCGTTTCAACTTTGTAGCCAATTATATCACTGTTTTTATGTGTGTTATGGACATTTTGATTTGCAAATGTGTGAGTTTGGCGACACTGGTTCTCGTTTTGAGAGAGCGTAGGGGCACTTCTACTTAATTTTCATTTCTGTGTCCGTACCGCTCTCGGCTCTAAACGCCTTTCACGCCGCCAGAGATAGGAATTACTTATTCATGGAACATCATACAGAAGGGAGGTCGCGACCCTCATACGACGCAAAAAGGATTACTAGTAAAAAAGGCTAAATACTGACCGATTCGGAAACTTATTCGGAAAATAATAATATACGGAAGTGCATTCTTTAACTTGAAGTATTCTTCAACTACCCATCTCAAACCGGCTTTGATATTTATAGCCCGTCGAGGAATATTTATCCCTTTCAATGTACGATCTTGGACTACGGCAAAATTCGCAAATTAAAACGAGAAGGTCGAACCTTACATACACTTACGTCTATCGAAGGAGATATTGTCTACCCACCCATTTGCTTAAGAGAGCAGATCGTTGCGGTACATTGCGATACTATGACAGTTTAGTACAGTAAAATTATACATAACTGACAAAGCAATTACCTACTACATTTTATGTATTTTATGTAATAACGATTGCAATTACTTTGCGGTAGTCTTTAAGAGCTGTGTTTAAGAAATAAATTGTAAAAGAAATTACTAAATAATAATACATTGTTGATGAAAATATGGCATTATAGTTGAGGTGCTCGGTCAGTGCTGTAATTGACTGGTCAATATGTTTAATGACTGGTTATTGTGACGATGGCCGGTTGGCAAATGTATTTCAGTTTCAATGCTTTGCAAAGTCATTAAATATTGTATAGTGAATTCTGACAATTCCTTAAAAAATTGGCTAATTGCGAGTCAGACTCGCTATGAAGGGTTCCGTAGTAATTGTTACTACGGAACCCTTCATAGCGAGCCAAATAACTTTATTTTTAATAGTTTTTGTATGAAATACAAAGTTATATTTGCGGTTTTATAAAATGTGCTATATCTCGTTTTTACAAAAACTCGTTATTAAGAGACTACATATATGTATATATTTTTAGATTTTTCACTCCATTATTATAAAATTTAGAGGGGAAACGCACATTTTACCACTTTGAAAGAATACCTATATCTTTTAAAAGATCGACTTTAAGAAAAAGTACTTTTAGAAACCTTGACGTCATTTTTAAAGACCTGTCTATAGATACCCACACACGTAGGTACCTATAGGTTATCCCAAAATGTTTGTTTCATATCTATGTGATATGAAACAAAAAATTTTCAAAAAGGAGGAAGGAAAAGTAAAAAAAAAATGTATAAAATTAAGGGAGCCCCTTTAATTTTATATTTTTTTGGTTTTTGTATAATAATCGGAAAGCGGTTCACAGAATACATCTACCTACCAAGTTTCACATGTGTAGTCTTAATCGTTAGTCGGAATAAAATGGCTGTGACATACGGACGGACGGACAGACAGACAGACAGACATGACGAAACTGTAAGGGTTCCGTTTTTTGCCATTCGGCTACGGACCCTAAAAAGGTACTAAACTAGGTACTACTAGGTTTTTACCAATTAAGACATTAATATATACAATTAAGACATATATGTTTTTAAACTTACATGTTCACTACTAATACGGGTTCGGTTTCGAGTTTCCGATATTTCGGCACTGTTGCAACCGCCACAATCTATACTAATATTATAAAGCTGAAGAGTTTGTTTGTTTGTTTGTTTGTTTGTTTGTTTGTTTGCTTGAACGCGCTAATCTCAGGAACTACCGTTCTGATTTGAAAAATTCTTTCAGTGTTAGATAGCCCATTTATCGAGGAAGGCTATAGGCTATATATCATCACGCTAACACCAATAGGAGCGGAGCAGTAATGAAGAATGTTTCAAAATCGGGGGATTTTTTTTTCCACGGGGACGAAGTCGCGGGCGGAAGCTAGTCACGGATAAACATGGCGCTTTCAACAGCTCAAATATGAATATCTCGTTTTAAGTTCTAATGATGCAATCAGGTCACTACTTAGGTGTAATATATCAATTAACGGATAGTGGGTATTCATTAGACCTTAACCAAATCTAGTCCAGTCCCTTCAAAACAACAATCTCAATCCTTGGACATTATTGCTCTCAAAGATTGCGACGCATTGCGATTATTCAATTTCCTATCCATTCTTTAGTGTTTATGTAACATCAAGATAAACACGTTTACCGGTAAATGCTGTAAGTCTGTGTTCGGCAGTCACAAGTGCAACCATTGTCTGTAAAGGAATTACTTCAGCAGTCGCGACCTTGACCGGAGATATTGCAAACTTGTGTTTGACGTTTGAAAATAAAATGTCAGGGTTTACTTTGACTAGAGATTAGATAGAGAAAGTAAAAAACAACCGCTTTTTTGGGCATTTGCATTGGTGGCTCTGTTGTTATGGGCTCGACTTATGAATTGTAGGTATTAAGTTCGAACCCCGACGTCGCGTCGTGTTCCCTGTCTCCAAGAGTAATCGGCATTGATGGGGCCCGACAGGAATGTTCTAACAAGATACCGCGGACCCGGAACGTTAGGACATTGAAGGAACAGGGTGGGTTTTTAGTCAGTGGAAGTCTGACACTCCCTTCCGCTCCACCCAGAGTGGAAGGAGTCATTAGATGATTATCCCAACGAAAAAAAAAGGTATATTACTTTGGGTATTTCACGATGAGCTCTGAAACAAACACTGAGAGGAGGTCTGTGTCCCAACTGGCAACGTCAATGGCTGACCATGTTTTATGTTATGAAATCGTCTCGTCTCATATCTATTTCTTCATAATGCTCCTTATAACATCATTTCTTTCACAATCCATTGGAGATTTCTTTAGTCTGAATCTTTTCTACAATACTGTTGTTACATTCTTCCCATTGCACTGCCTTATCATCAATCAACGTTCTAATAGCATTATGTTCGTGCATAGTTACAGTTATCAGGAAAACAAATGAAATGCAACCTAACTTCTTTATACATATGGTTCATTATACCATTTCATCACATTCCGCTTTTCCCAACTATGTCGCAGCTGTACGCTTTATTAGTATGCCAACTGGAAATATCCAGTGATTCCCCTGAACATACAGCTGCACTGTTTAACCAAAAGCAAAAACCATAACGGAAGAATTTATAGCTAAAACCCCGCACGTGCCAACGCATATTCACGTGAGCTTTAATCCGATTTTCGTGCAGATTGAATATGGATTTCTGACGAATATAGAACGAAGGCATCGTTTGAATTTACCATAAGTTTTCAGTCATCGTCTCTCTAGTCTTTTCTCAACTATGTTGTGGCTGGTTTCCAGTCTAACTAGATTTAGCTTAGAAGCCTTAGTCTTTTACTTGGAGCGATCGCCTTTTTTTGTTATTATCCGGGTGAAACCTTCAAAAGGTGCCAAAAATTTTTGGAGATAACACCAGGGTGTGGATTTCTACCTCCCTAAATCCAGTGATCACCGATAGCACTTAAAAGGGGCCCATTACCTCTTAAAATACGAGCGCCCCCTTTATGCAACGCCTGTTAGGTCCCTGCCTGCATACTTTTAATGCGGTTGGGTCTCCGGGGTCATGGAGTATCTGCCTATCTGATCTCCACAACCCAGTAGCTGGTTAACACAAGACCCATTTGTAAAGGTGTGTCCAAACATTGAGCAGCAAGAGCGCGGCAGCAACATGCGGCATTTCTAGGACACATTTCTGCAGCGCCCTAGTTAGGACAAAGCCGACTAATATTTGCGCGGCAGTCGTCTAAACACATGGCGGCGGGCCGCGCGCGGTAGCCGCGCTCGATTGCCGCTCGATGTTTGGACACCTTAAGACTGGTGTCATGTCTGTGGAATTATTTGGTCTCTGACTACCCCTAACGAATGTCAAAAATACAAATGACAGCCGTGACCAATGGCTCAACGTGCTTTCACAACACGAAGGAATCTGTCATCTGCTATGGGCCGATCTCGGCAAATGTTGGTTTCTTTAATCTTGAAAAACGACCCGTTTTTTAGGGTTCCGTAGTCGAATGGCAAAAAACGGAACCCTTTAGTTTCGACATGTCTGTCCGTCTGGCTGTCTGTCCGTCCGTCCGTATGTCACAGCCATTTTATTCCGAAACTATTAGGACTATACATGTAAAACTTGGTAGGTAGATGTATTCTGTGAACCGCTTTCCGATTTTAAGAGAAAATTTAAAAAATATTTAAAATAAAGGGGGCACCCCCCATACATGGAACTGAAACTGAAAATATTTTCTTTCATGAAACCTATACGTGTGTGGTATCTATAGACAGGTCTTTAAAAATTACATTAATGTTTCTAAAATGACTTTTTCATAAAGTTAATCGTTTAAAAGATATACGCTTCCAAAGTGGTGAAATATGTGTCCCCCCTCTAACTTCTATAATAATGAAGTGAAAAATCTAAAAAAATCATATGTTGTAAATCTTAATGTAAGCTTTCAACCAAAATTGGTTTGAACGAGATCGAGTCAGCAGTTTTTGAGATACAGTATATTTTCTAAAACCGCAAGTATAACTTTGTAATTCATACAAATACTATGAAAAACAAAGTTATTTGGCGTAGTTGTAAAAATTGTAAATAAGCTAGTTTTAAGAAATTTGTAAGGTTTTTTTTTTCAATTAAATATATTAAGTATATTATATTTATCATAGTTACTACGGAACCCTTCATGGGCGAGTCCGACTCGCACTTGGCCAATTTTTTTATTATTATTAAAAATAGGTTCGCGTTTGACCACCATCTCACCTGATGGTAAGTGCGACTGTTATTATTTAATCACGAGTTTCCCTCGCCATAGAATCTGAATAAATTAGCTGGAAGCCATACGTATTCGGTACGCTGATTTATTCAGATTGATCCCTTCCTGTGGCCGGCTATGAATAGAACTCCCTATTCCTCAAGCGCGCTTAAGAGCCAACTAAGTGGATATATGAAGATGGACAGGCGTTTAAACTCGCAATAGTATTATGCAGCGGTTGCTGTTTGTTGAGGTCGGAGAGGGGAACGATTTTCTATATAATGGGTTCATAATATATTGATTGTATGAGCGAACCGCCACCGCCACGTGAATAGAATCTAAAGTACCTAAGTAAGCATGGATCAGCATGTCATACCAAGCGAAACAATGTTTCGGTGGACGTGGTGACATTTGGGGATAGACTATCTCAAGTAGCGAACGTATTTCAGCGGAATATTTAATTGGTATAATTAATAGTACTTAAAAATCTTTATTATTATTTTCGTATCTTCCTCAGCAAACCCTTCCATTTGATACCCATAATATGGCAGTGCACATAAAAATAATAGTTTATTATCTTGGAGCATGCGCCATATTGGATTTAATACGACTTAGCTGACCAGGCACTGTCGTCAATACTAAACGTGTATGTAAAATTTCACCTTTATCATCTAAATCTGTTGCAAGTTTCGATCTGGGCAAATCAACAACCAAACTAAGAAAGCAAATTATAATTAAGAATCAATCATAAGAAGCAATCGTCATTCTCTTGCCATCTGTAAATGTATTTAGGTTGGTTCATCTTAAAATAACTTATTAAAATAAATAAAATAATTAATACACTTCGAATTTCGTAGAAAAAAAGCTCTTTATCGGGAACAGCTTTCTGGTACAAAATAAGAGTGTTTCAAAGAACATTCCAATATTCTTGAAGGTTTCTCCAAGACTTAGTACCTACTCCAAAGTTTTCTGTTTACCAATCTGGAATAAGGACAGGTTATCACAGGCTCAAGTTTTCTCATGATATAATTTTTCGTTTCTCGGAATTTGTTACGAAATGTCCCAAAAATTTAGCCGACCGAATATTTATGATCTTGCTCCAATTGGAAAACGGTTGCCTGAACTTAATGAGAAGTGACGTCATTTAGATTGGTGAGTCTCCGGGTTAGGTCTGTCGGGAACGACATAGCTATATCTAGGTTTTGCTGTTTTATTATAACTGACATTTCGTTCATGTTTTATGGGCTATCGTTTGAGTTTGCTGACCGTTCAGGGAGATTCAGTTGAGTTTGTAATAATCTAATTCAATTTCTTTTAGTCTTCGCTAAGAACACCTTTTAAGATTTGTATTTTTACTTATGTAGGTACTTTGACTACTCCCTTAAAAGTTTAAATAATATCAGTCTTAATTAGTGTTGTAAAAATACCGTATAATACCAAAAGGCTATGTATTAAACAGGTATTTTATTATAACTTACGGTATTATTGGTATTTTATGTATTTTATATTTTGATTCACTTTTTAAGATCTTGCAATATTACGAAGAGTTTTAGTTTAATAAATTAAATATATTTTAAGTTTCGATTGTATTCTATATTTTAGAATGACTAATTCTAATTTAATGATTACTTAGTAATTAAACTTCACAGATATTCGTCGCCGTCGACACCACCGCGCTGCGTTAGCGCCGTGTTAATGTCGTCGCATTGACGTGATTTTCTAATTGGCTTCTTATTTTTCCTTTAATATTTTCATTTTTTCTGTGCTTTTCCACCGTATTCAGTAAGTAAGTTCAGTAAGTACTTAGGTATTTTAATGATTACTCAGATAATTTACATAAAAAATATAGAAACAAGCGATTTATACATAAAATACCGTAGCAAATGGTATAATAGCGTATTATACGGTATTTTTCGTTTAATACATTTCAATACAAATGGTATAATACAGCACTTACATCTCTAGTCTTAATAAGGTTTTATCTTAAATGTAATCTTATTTCGTATTGATTAAAAGTTTAGTTCTTACTCTTATAGATCTTACTGGTTTTAATGAACGAGTTATCACAACGTTGTCAGCCGAAACTAATATTGGATATTTACAAGTAACCTTTTTTTAATAGACTTCATTTCAAAGATTGTTTCTTAATATTTATGGCATCAATATAATTTGACAAAGATTAACCGCATCATCGCAGGACTGAAACCTTGTTAAGTAACGCCTTGGTATTTTTCTCGGATTCATTTTGGTTTAGGTTGTGAAAGTAAAATGACCAGTATTTTTTGGTAATTTCACTAACGGTCTAGATTTTTTCGTATTTTATCTAAATCCAAATTAAGCAAATGATGTGATCGAGATTCGAGAGGTCGCAGGTTCGAACCCCACCCATTAAACTATTGCCGTGAACCCACTCCAGACACAAGCATATTTAGCTTAGTTGGAGGGGTTAAAAAGGTTGCTAGTAATGTGAATTCTACCCTAATTGCTAGTATTCTATTAAAGAAAAAGAATGCCTAGATGGATATTTCACCACAGTGAATCTATGCAAACAAACTTGATAGATACTTCTTAATTAACGGTCTATGGGAGCCTACGTTCAGTAGTTGTAAACAGACTGTTATGTATTTGATTATGCATTCATTCATTCATCAATCAACACGCTCTGTTGGTCCACGACTAATTAACTGTGCTATTGTTTCGTCTTAAGGTTACCGTAGACAGACCCGACGCGACAATGCAATGATCAATACTGTAAATAATTTCTGAAATTTTAATAGTAAAAGCCGACCGAATTCGGGGTCCCTGGCAATAGCTTTTGAATTTTAAATATTTTTTGTTTTCTGGTTATTCAACGTTGGTGCCTTACCTATCACGGCTGCTGTGATTTAACTTTGGAAGAATATCCATAATTTTATAAAGCGTCGTGCCCAAAAAACCGCAAATCAAGTTGATAGAGATAGGCGGTTTATAGTTATAGTGAATAAATGCGTATGGCGTATTCGCGCTATGATCGATTTTTAAGAAGACAAAGCCTAATTCAGAAAAAAAAAAAAAACAAAACCGTAGTTATTCGGGAAAAGTAAAAGAACCGATTTTAATGAGACTTGGTAGACATACACATAACACCTATGTTTAGACAGAAAGAAGAGAGCAATTTTAATGTTTCTAGAAAGTGCAATGTTACATTCCTTTCCCACAATTTTTTTTTTATGCAAGAATGAATACTGAATCAAAATCCTTGTATCACCACATCATCAAATAGAACGAGGTCAACAACAGAACGAGGGTTCCACAGAAGATGCCAGTCTCACTTTACTCTTGCTTTAAAAGCTGTCGGGTCATATGTGGTACGGTGGTAGATACCATTTTGGTTGTTGTCGCATCGCGCCTGTCTGTGGTGTACCTTTATGCACATCGTCAGTGAAACTGAGCATCTGTCACGAATGCATATTTTATTGTGTTTTTCAAAGAAGCATGTTAAAAAATGATTCATTTGTAGTCACGATTAGCTAAGAATGATAGAACAACTCTCCGGAGGTATCGTGTTTCTTTTACGCTGTTGTAAAATCGTCTGTTACTTTTAACTGTTTATTTCCTTTCCAACAGACGACTTTCCAGAAAAAAGAGGCGTACTATGAGTATTACTCCTCCTTTTTTGAAGTCGGTTAGTCATTTAGCTAGGTGCCTAGCTAAATGAGTAGTTTTGATAACACCGCTCGTGCCCCGGATTGCGCACTCCAATCTGATGAGTTGTACTTAGATCTTATCATAAACGAAATTAGATATCCAATGAAACATTCTTGTTCGCATTTTTGTTTTTCAATTAAATATTTATTACTTTTATTTTTCGCTTTTTGTGCAGTAGTTTTTCCATTTGTTTTGAAGTCGGTTAAATTCTTTGTTATTTTTTTTATCTTTATACCGAATATTCTATATCCTGACCTGAATGTAATAAAGGTTAAACCATAATTCACGAAAGATCCAAACAGTTTCAATAATAAACTGCCATTGGCCACAATACCGTGTTTGATATTGAGCCAATTAAGGTTAAAACCGGCAGGATTCATTTCTGCGTTACCTGAAAAACGATTCGGGAGAATGAACCCCGTTAATGAACTGTGTTCAGTGTTTGAGCAATTTGCATGAATAACTAATAAGTTTAAGGTTGGATCACATTAGAAGTCCGAAGCAAAACTCGTCTGCATTTCAGAAATAAGCCGTCCGAATATTTTAGCTAAGTAGAAATGGTGGATGTTGTAAGTCTGCGGATTTTTTGTCCTAGGACATGCTAATTTCGATTCTCGATGTTTTCCTCCATTGTTTTGATAGCAATAGTAATGAAGAACATTATTTATGCCTGCCTGAGTTTGAACATTTTTTTCCTGGCTGGTAAAATCATTCAATGACTCCTCTCGCTGTGGGTGGAGCGGAAGGGAGTGTCAGACTTCTACTGACTAAAAACCCACCCTGCTCCTTCAGTTGTCCTTGCATTCCGGGGCCGTGGTGTCTCTTTAGAACATTCCCGCAACCCCGTAAGGCAATGGCCCTATCGAGCCTCGTCGTGCTGCTGACTGCTCTTTGAGGCGCGCGCGGAACACGACGCGCCGCTGACTCGGGTCTGGTCTTTACCGGCCGGTAAGCTATCTTTTGCTCGCTGACCGCAGACCCGTGCCTACGGTGGCCGGAGATCGGCTTGTTATCCCTGACGCCCGAGGCGTCTCCTGCGGCGGCTGGAGCGCGAGGAAGTGAGTTGCCTCTCCCTCGCGCGTTCAGCCTCCTTCGCTAGCATGACTGCTTTGCAGAAGTAGGCGACAGCATCCTATTCCCTCACGCCCCGCACCATGGTCTGAACCAGAGCAGGGCGCGAAAGGTCGCCGCCGCCGATCGCCTCTACGAGGACACGACGGTGCTACGAGAACCTAAAACTCAAAAGAGAAAGACCAAAGAAAAGATGGATGGATTGTGTGAGGAATGATACGAAAGAGTAAATGATGCTCTGACGTCAGACAGGAGAGAATGGAAGAAGAAAACGTGTGGCGCCAACACTGAGTAGCTGGGATAAGGGCAGGAAGATGAAGACCTATAACTCAAAAGTCTTGCCTGTAACCATTTGATACTTGGTCCCTTCCCTCTAATAGAGTCTTCTCAATGAGAGGATGGGGGGCTTGTGTCGCAAATAATGTAGAAATGGTTTCTTGTCGCAATACTTCCTAATTACTTCGTTCAAATGCCAAGAACTTCGATTGAAATGATAATTCAATTGAAAACAGAGGGCGATACCTAAGACTGCTTATACTCTTTTTACGCGGATCCAATAAACGTTTAATGAAATTGCATCCGCTCAGTTCGCTGTTTGCTAAGCACAAACGAGTACGTGTTTATTTTTTAACCGCCACTCTAGTTAGCCGTGAGTTTGTTGGTTTTTACAGACCAATGTGGACCGTAGCCATTTTGGTTAAACATGGCAATATTTAGGGCTACTAAAAGCGGTGAGTTTGAGGGTAGATTGAAATGGGAATTGTTTGTTTAGGGTGTTTGTGTGGGACGGTAGACATGATTGATGTCATAGTTTAAACAAAAATGGACGATGTATTAAAATTTATATTCAGGCAGATATGAACATTCTTATTACGGGGCCAGCGATCATAGGTACCTATCGCGTTTTATTGATTGACTTAGGATAATCAGGCAGGTAGGATATTGGCAGAACTGTTGGAACAATGAGCGATGTTTAAAGCTTACCGAGCTGCAACTACCTGAGACTTCATACGCGGTGACTTTTCCAGCGTATATCCCGTTCCCGTGAGAATTTAGGACCTATACGTTACCTCTAAATTTCAGTGTAAGACATATAAAATTTATTCATCCATTCCAGAGTTTAGCCCGGACAAACCGAATGACAGATGGACGGACAGATAAAATAAATTATTGTTTGTGTTTAAGTATCGAGTAAATAATATCTATATACCATGAGAAAACATTTCGAAATTACATATAGACACTTCAACTTTATTTATATGTGTAGAAGATGTATAGATTCCAATTTTTTATTTTCCAGGAAATAGAAGCAATTGAAGAGCAATGGCGGACGGAATCAGCAGAGCTGGTGACGGCAGTGGCGCGGCTACAGGACGAGAACAAACGTCTACGAAGGACTATCAATGCGCCTGCAGACGGTAAGAGCCTTCATACTCCAGCTCCATTCTCAACTTTCACTACCGGTCTACCAGACGCACTGCTGGGTACCATCCACACTTGGTTGACGTACCGTCTTGTCGTACCAAGCGCCTGATTCCTCCACATTTATTGTGCGCACAGCCAAGTTGTGGAACTCTCTACCGGCTTCTGTGTTCCCTGCCACTTATGACCTTTCAGTCTTTAAAGCAAGAGTGAACAGGCATTTTCTGGACTCGCTCGTTCCATCGTAGACGTCATCTATCGCTTTCTATTAGGCGTGATCGAAATCAATAGTGGGCTCATTTGGAATAAAAACAAAATATGATTGTAACTCAGAACCTTCCTCCTCGCGTCGTGTACATTATTACTGAGGGCCGTGATTCCCCATATGAGAAAAAAAGTTTTTTCTTTGATGATCGATTTCCACCGGAGTCTATGTTTGGCGTCGTGAAGTGCATCGTGCATCTTGGTGTTTAGAGCTGTGCAAATTTGGTCAGACCATCTAATTGGGTTCCTCACCTCTGTTGTAATTCGTGGTTTGAGAAATTGGCTGAATGGCAAAAAAACATCATTTTGTTTTGCATTGCCATTAAAATTATTGCGATATTTATGTTATATTATTGCTGTTACACAGTAGGTTGGAATTTTACGTGACATCACGCTTTCATATGATTTTTAACAATGAGTCACGTCAGCAGCCTCCACTTCTGCACTTTAAAGCTTTTGATATAGCAAAATATACACGTACATAATCATCGTGTTTCAAGTTTTCAACACAGGAAACTACTCTGTTTCACAAAAATTGCTTAAGGGATTTGGACGGAACTTAGCACACATATAGTTTACAAATAGAAATAACACATACTTCCTACCCCGGGAAAATGTGCGAAATTTCCTCACAAGCTTAGTCGCGGGCAACAGCTAGTTCTAAATATAGAGGAAAATTGGTGTAATATCTCCCGCTCCGACGTCATTTTTGATTAGCTAAGGTCGGGTTTTGGTGCTACTTCTTCCCAAGAGACATTTTGACTTTGACAATGCCTTGTAATTTAAGAAGAAAGAAAGAAAATAAGTTTATTGGCGTTGTACTAATGGGTAAATAATATAATGAATGGGAAAATATGCGTCGGGTAAAACCGTCATAGCTCAGCAATAATGCTCTGCCACTATACGATACAATGGCATTGCGGTTCTTAGACGGCTACGGCTCGGACATAATGACGTCAACTGGTGCTGTTTAGTGTTAAGGTGTGTCCAAACATTGAGCAGCAAGAGCGCGGCAGCAACACGCGGCATTTCTAGGACACGTTTCTGCCGCGCTCTAGTTAGGACAAAGCCGACTAATGTTTGCGCGGCAGTCGTCTAAACACAGGGCGGCGCGGGCGGAACGCGCGCGGCAGCCGCGCTCGATTGCCGGTCGATGTTTGGACACACCTTTACATATTCCACATATACATATTAGTGGCTTGGTCACATTCAGAGATCAGGGGATAGCCGTGTATTGGCGTTGTTACAATTTGTTTGAAGCAAATTTGTTGATATTCTGATGTGTATGCGTCTAAATGTATGCGTGCCTGCATATCTATGGCATATGGTCTTCTTTTTATGTCACTAATATCAAAGCCAGTATGAAATTAGCGAAAACAGAGTAATAAATTATCCATATTTTGCAAATTAGTTATTAAATAAAAGTCACACACATCATTTTTAAATAGATGAGACAGGTATTTCCTAACCGACTACCCTGAGAAGAAACACCGAAACAAATTCAGAGGTCAAAGTCTCTTTTGAGGTCCATCCAGTCTGTACTGGTCAAGGGCGATCTTTTGAGGAAAGATGAACGCAGATTTGAGTGGACTTGTCCAGACAGTGCAATTATTTGTCTGATAACGTATAACTCAACTTAGAACTTAAAGGAGCTCAACGATTTGGTGAAAAATACCAAGGTAGGTTGCGTAGGCTGCAAAAAGTACTCAAAGTGCCAGACAATCATGTTATTATTATGCACATGCCAAGCCAAAGCAAAGAGCTCAGTACATCACAGGGTAGGTACTCATAGTGAAAAAAAAATGTACTAAATACGTAGATATACTCTTTATTGTACACCTTAAAAGAAACAAATAAGAACTTAACAACTCTAAAGGGTGATGGGCGGACTTAAGGGTGGTACAAGCCTATAGTATTTCCTCATACGTTTTTGATTAGTTTTCCGTCCAAGCGGTTCCCAAGAGGCATCTTGGTTTCATAGGTCAGACTGGCAGTCAAAAAGATAAACGTTACTCTATACAAATTTTATAAAAATGTTTGTAACTTTGTAGGATGTAATCTCTGGATCTACTAAACCGATTTTGAAAAATCTTTCACGAATAGAAAGTTACATTAATTCTGAGTTCATGTGAGCGAACTCCTGGTCAGAATCTAATCAAAATATATACAGTCGGGCGAAGAGCTCTTTTTTTTCATGAAGTGTTATATCCATTTCTGCGATAAAACCAACGTTTCCCGCTTAGTTCTTGGAAGCCACTGAACACTGAATCACTGCTCTCCTACAGTCTTTTCAAACAATGATACTGGCCATTTATACATTTGATTGTCAAGATACACAGAGGTTCATATACCATTGTCGACTTGTTTATAACAATACCAGCCAACTGTCCCAAAGGGTTATTATTAAAAACATCAACTTTCATTATTGTCCCATTGATTGTAAAATCTCTATTCTCATATGGAAACTGGACGACCCTTGATCACTATGGTGGCTTACAGCATTTTTGAGATTATAGAAGCATTCAAGTATTTTTTTCCCACTATATTTTCAGTACCTATACGTGAGTTGTTTTATTATTTTTATCTCTTTATTTTCCTTATACACAAAAAGTCATTTTTTTTATTTGGCTACAAAAACGAACATAAAATTGGTAGTCCACTGGTATCGGGAGCAGAGTCCAAGCTACCGGTGGTTAGGTCTCCAGAAGAAGGAACCTCCTCACAATACGAGCTGTATCGAGGAGTGCTGCCTTCTGTATCAGGTCTTTTATTCAGCCGCGTAACTCATGCTTTTTTCTTTATTTTTATTATTACAAGCTTTTATTTTACTTGCAATGACTTAGGTACCTATGCACCTATCTATATTCCGGCCAAATCTTCAAATCTTGCAACTTAATCTTAAAGCAGTTCTGCTTATCCGATTTAGATGAAATTTTGTTTAAACGTTTAGTTTGGATGACAATGCAGGGTTAGCCCGTCCGCCATATTGCATTTACAATGGCGTAATTTAACGTCATTTTAAATCCAATATGGCGTACGGCCCAAAATTACGTTAGTTTTTGTGCACTGCCATGATATGGGTATCAAATGAAAGGAAACCAAAAAAAACTAGGCTATAAAAAATAACTTTTAATTTATTAATTTTAGGTACTTCAAATATTTGATGTGAGTACAAAGCATTTTATTCTTTTAGATGTAACTAAGAATGTTTGCAAGCATCCCGCTGACTCGATTTTCTCCGAAATTTGTTTGTTAAAAGCAAACGACTGAAATGGAATATTTTCTCGAGTTTCTGTAAAATGTGTGCTCAAATTCTTATGTTCGTGCTTGTAGAAAGTTCTTGCTTTAACGTTTTACTTTCAAGAATATTATGTCTGTTATTTTTGAGATAGCTATGATGGTCTATAGTGGCTACATGCACGACTTACAAGTTGTAAATCGTCCGGTCAAACCCAGACAGACAGGAACAAATTTGTGTAATATTCTTAGTCACAAAAAAAAAACGGTGAATATAAGCAATGTGAGGAAACTGGCTGGGAAATGTTCTAAGCACAGGTCCGTTCCTGCGTGGAGTATTGCAGCCACTTGTGGGATGGCTCTGCAAAGTACCAACTTGCTTCATTGGACTCGATCGAGCGCAGAGCTAAAAGGCTTATAGGCGACGAGGTGCTGGTGGACAAGCTTCATAGCCTGGCTCATCGGCGAACCGTTGCCTGCCTGTCGGTTTTCTACAGATTGTACTTCGGGGAGTGTGCGCAGGAGCTCCATGACCTGATTCCTCCATCTCCCTTTCACTACCGGTTTACCAGACGCACGGCTGGGTATCACCCACACTTGGTTGATATACCGTCTTGTCGTACCAAGCGCTTCTCCTCCACATTTATTGTGCGCACAGCCAAGCTGTGGAATTCTCTGCCGGCTTCTGTGTTCCCTGCCACTTATGACCTTTCAGCCTTTAAGGCACGAGTAAATAGGCATCTTCTGGGCTCGCTCGTCCCATCTTAGACCTCATCTACCGCTTACCATCAGGCGAGATCGAGGTCAAGACTGGGCCCATCAGTATTAAAAAAAAAGGACCGAAAATCGGAAGACATGTGATATCCACCAACTCGCTCTGGGCTCGCGTAAATAAATGCGAATAGCCCATACCACAGCAGAAACTTGGAAAAAAGTGTATCTGGCGGTCTGCCTCTCTTTCTGTTTGTCCAGGCAGAGATTAGCCTGGATGGAATGGCTGTACTAATTTTAATGGGACTGTTACTGGAAGATGGAGATTTTAGGTCAACGTATAGGCCTTTCATACCAAAAGTTCCACAGGATCGGGATCCTCGCGGGAATAATCGCGTAGGTACTCCCACGCGAAAATGTCGCGGGCACAGCTCTCTCGCTCTCTGTGGTCGATCCTTCATGACTGAAGATTGCGGTCATAAATCTTTACCCAGCGGTCTGTCCAGATTTTCCCTTTTCTTTTCTTTTTTGAGCCTATGGGAGCTGCTCTGCTTCAGTTGCTCCGACCATCTCAATGGGGATCCCCCTCTGGATCTCTTTCCTTCCACGTTGGCACAGATGATCAGCTTTTCCAAGTTTTCATCACAGTTTTCGGCACAGCTAGTTCTAAATTAATATCCACCTGAACTTACCACATTTTCCGCGTTCTCACCTATTGTCGATGAGTAGTTTCTAAACGTGCAATCCACATCTTCTAAACCATTGGTTGCCGGCGATGCTATCTGATATTGAGTAACTAAAACAATGGTAGTACTTAGTTCTTACGTCAATCTGGTCTATTTTATCTCATTTCCGTTTGTGGCATCATGTCCTTTCGTCTGCGATGTAGGCTAGCCATATTAGCGTTAGCTGTGCGTTCCATTGACGCCTGAATGTGAACTAGGGCAGAATATTTCGCAAATTATCGCTATAAGTACCTTTGACAGCAGATAAGGTCATCATGTGGAGGTGTTGTAAATGTTTACAATACTCAATACGTTTATTGCATTTCACAATGTTTGCATAAGTGGTAAATATTTAAAAGGGTACAATTGTGGATCCTGTCAGGTGCAGCAAATACAGTTTAATCTTACAATCTATCTTAATATTTAATAATTTTATGTTATAGGTATTCATTTATGCAATAGCTTTTATTTTATTTTAATATTATCAGTGGTTCAGGTAGTTTATTATAGGTGACTACGGGGCTAGATGAATGTACATACAATGGGGATGCTGGTAGGTTTAGTCGTGTTTTGTTTCGGAGTGTGTATCTTGTCTGTGTCATCTCGTGTAGTGTAAAAATCTATATGTGTATGTACAAAAAATAATTCCAGTATATATGTATGTATAGTTTTGTGAAATGTGGTTTACAGCTGATCTCAGCAGATTTGTTACTAAAATTCAAAATAACTTTTTTTGAGCATACACTAGAGCAGCTATTTGAAACTGATCAAAAGTACCTTTACTTAAAAATATATAGTTTTTAGTAACGTACCTATTTATAATAGTAATATCTTAACTCACTAAAAAATACGAATTATTCGAAAATAAATCTAATAATTCGGGCATCGGATTCTTCGTAATAAAAATCGATTCCGTTTTAATATTAACTCCACTGTGCGTATTCTTTACTAATTGGTTTCCAGACTTACTAGGGCACATTTGCCAGTACTGCTTAAGACATCTCTACATTTTTCATAATAAGTAATAATAATATATACCTACTATACTTCTTAACATAGTATAAAGCAAAGTCGCTTCCCTGTGTCTGTCCCTATGTATGCTTAAATCTTTAAAACTACGCAATGGATTTTGATGCAGTTTCTTTCAATAGAAAGAGTGATTCAATAGGAAGGTTTTTAAGTATATAACATGCATAATATAGTAGAGGAACAGTGATAATTTTTGAGGTTTCTAATGTGATGTCGCAAATAAACACATTTTTGCGCTTGCTTTGCAAACGCTGGCTGAACCCTACGAGATAGATCAAAATAATGTACTACAGTATTGTACACCTTAAAAAGCTCCACAAAAAAGTCCTCGATGGCATCTGTCTATCTCTTATAGATACCCCACAACAACCAGTTTTTATCCTTTACTTTTTACGAGAAATACGAGCATATTTTACGAGCCGATTTTATGCAATACAGCATTAATCCTTATCTAATTAAGTACCATAAATACATTGTGCATTTAATATAAATCAATATTGCCCTTTACAGAATATAATTTAATTAAATAGTTTCGAAGATATTACAGATTTAAAATGCAAGGACATAGCGGTTGCGTCGCGGTGCTGGCGGAGGCACGGCGCGCGTGCCTATGTTGCTTAGATTTGAGCGTTGAATGTTTTCCCATGGTAAATTATGTGTCGCACTTTCAAGAGTAATTACTAAAGAGAACATGGATGTCTAATGGCAAAAAGGCTGTCAACGATGTATATAAAGACATTCTATAGTATATTTAATATAAACATTGCACCCGTGCGAAGCCGGGGCGGGTCGCTAGTATATTATAAAGCCAAAAATTTTGCTTAAAAGCACTAATCTTCGAAAGTACTGGGTGGATTTGGATGAAATTTGGTATAGAAGTAGCTTGAAGCTCGAGGAAGGTTAACGGTTTACTTTAGACTTTTTACCCAACTACAAAAGAACGAGGTTATGTTTTATATATATCGTGATAGGGTCCGAAGGGAGCGCAATCCCGCGCTACTGCTAGTCTCGACATATTTCTTCCCCTTCCATATGGTTCTCTGTTCTGTGCCAATCAGCAAGTTTCACAGATTGAGAAAAGCATATTTATAAATTGGATCTTAGTCTAATCACCATCATTGACAGCCATTTTTCTAATACAGCTATTATTGTGTAAAATCTTTTTTCTAACATTAAGTTTCACCTTAATACGAGTTTCTTGAGCGTTTATAATTATATCATAATCGTCCACTGTATTACCACTATTAGCGTGTGTTTTACAGCGCATTACCATTTGCGTCTATTTTAATAGCTTTTGTTTCTAGAAATTATATTTCTTTAGTTTGTTACATTGCAGTTTTTCAGGATTCCGTAGCCGTATGGCAAAACACTGAGCCATTATAATATTCGATTCGTCATTTCTGTCCGTCCATACTGCCACTTTGTTCCTAAACTCTTAGGACTACATAGTTGAAACTTGGCAGGTAGACGTATTCTGTGAACCATTTTACGATTTTTATACAGAAATGAAAGGAACAAGGAACTGAAACAAAAAATCATCAAACCTATACGTGCAGGCGGCGTATCTACCTATATAGGTCTATGAAAATGTCAAATTGGTTTGAACGAGTTACAATTAGCACTTTTCAAAAACCGCAAATATAAGATACTTTATCCTTAATGCAAACACCATGAAAACAAAGTTAGTTTTCGCAAATCTATGCTTGTCACTACGGCAGCCTTCATGGCGAGTACGACTTGCACTTGCCACTTTTTTGTAAAATATAAATGGTGTTTGTTCATCTTTGTATTTGCACAGGTGACATCATGTAGTGCCTCATTCACATGATTATAATATTATGATTCATTGATTACGTTTGCCATATAGGAATAGCCAAATGATCTATATATATCTAGCTGACGATTCCGTCTAAGTTCGCGTAAAAAGTTCGCACATTGATAAAAAGAAGCCTGTGTGCTCTAACCAGACTAGAATTTATTTCTGTGCCTAATCTCATCCATGTCCGTTCAGCCATTTTGGCGTGATTGAAACAAATATATTCACATCCATCAATCTCCCGGCTCATTCCCTATTTGAGGTCGGTCCTCTTGGTACTTTCATGCTATTTCTGGTTATGTTTTGTCATCTCTGATGCAACTTAAGGCTTCTGATGCAGGTTTAAGGTTGTTAAGTATTGTCCTCGTTCAGGTGGTTGGGGGGCGGCCTCTGTCGCGTTTTCCTGCCTTCACCCGCCTCGTCATGTGCTCCTCGCTTTTGCGCACCACGTGCCCTTACCAGCATACATGACTCTCTTGCATTTTGTTCTTAATCTCAGCGACTTACAAACATACGTATTCACCTATTTTATAATATTAGTAAGATAGTATGGCTCAAATAATTAATGATTGCAAATTGGCAAATTTTACTAGACTCCCATATTAGTATTCATTATTATTTCTGGGATACATCGTCCCGGAAAAAATCGAAAGTTTAGAAATCATTCCCATCTTAACTTGAAATGTCCCGTTTTCGGCGAAAAATGTATGCACTTACCTAATCTACAACTAACGTAACCGAACATTGTTCGAAAGGTTAAAACCTAAGGCAAAAAACATCCAAAGAAATATCATATTCAAGTCAGCTTGAACTGAAAACGTGAGAGTATTTTCCATTTCAGGAAATTGTCAGCGACATAAACAAGCCACTCAGTTGACACTGCCTTGGTTTACCCTCATTTATATTTTCTCGGAATGCATCGATCAATCGAGTTCGGTAATTAAGAGACCTGAATATTTATAACCTCGACGTGGTAATTATAAGCCCTAGTGTTCACTCTGAAAGCATTAATTAGCATAATGATTATTTTATACGTTTTTAAACTATACTATTAGCAATAATGGTAAATATCCCGTTTTATATTCACCATTGTTTTGCCCACAACCCAATGTATTTAGGCACAGCATATCGTCTCTTTTTCTTTTAGTTGTAAATTTTAACTACTTATATATTACCTAGTAAATATTAATACGTGAAGCATACATTTTCTAACTTCCTTTTACGAAAATTAAGCGGATGAAGGAATATAAAATTTTAAATGGTTCGATTTTATATGGAAAACTAGCTCCTGCCCGCGACATCGTTCACGTGGGAATTCCGGGATACTTTCGCTTTTATAATATTAGTAAGATGAGAAATAAGTTTTATTAAGTATATTAAAAAAAAATTAATAATGAAATAGAAATTATTTTCATTCAGGCCTATTTTGACCATGATGTTAGTTTATTTATGTAGGTACCTAAATGTTACTGTACACTAAGATGAACTGCAAATAAGGACAAACCCCAAAAATATATTAAATAAAAACAACTAGCGACCTTATCGCAATCAATATTTATCATATTTATTGACATATTGAGAACTCAGGAGTCGACCTCCTCTTCCAGGGGGACGAGAATGCTCTAACTTTAACTTTTGTGATACCGCGGCCTCGTAACGCAAAAACAATTGAAGGAGCAGTGTGGGTATAGTCAGTGGAAGTCTGATACTCCTTACCGCTCCAGTCAGAGCTGGATCACTCATTTTTCTAGCTGTTGCGTTTCTATACAACCCATCCATCGTGTTATTATATTTACTTACGTCGCGCGGGGCTTTAGTCCCGTGGATTTTATCACTGTAAAAACATAACCTTCCTTCTTTTGTAGTCGGGTAAAAAGTAACCTCAAGCTTCAAACTACTTCTATGCAAATTTCGTTCAAATTCACCCAGTATTTTCGAAGATTAGCGAGTTTAAACAAACAACCAAACTTTTCCGCTTTTGGTAGTATAAATTCCTGTTACCCATTTTTTAAATCATCAGCGGATAAATAGGCTTGTAGGTGAACTTTCTCTGTCGTTTACTTTTTCTTAAAATACATAAATTCGGAATGAACACTACAGACAATAACCATTGAAAGCAAGTCACGACTGTTCCTTTTTGTGTAATAACTTAAATCTAAAAATAGACAATAGAATGGTTCATATCGATAGGAATGAATGTTACAGATTTATTGAAGTAAAGATAAGATAGGATTTATTGAGGATGCGAGCTAAATATTGATTCAAATACGATTTCGCAAATTTATTTTTCTTTTTATTTAACATCCTAATTTTTTTCTCTCTCTCTCTCTCTCCGTGGTCGACCCTTCATGACTGAACATCGCGATCACCACTCTTCACCCAGCGATTTTCTCTGGAACTCCACGTTGGCACAGATGATCAGACTTTCAAAATTTTCATCTTGGCGGCGGATAATGTGACCGTGTGATGTGTGTGAACTTTTTTATTACTAAAACAAAAAATGACACAAAAACAACTTTTTTGCAAAAAAATAAAACCGACTTCCATATCAAAACACTACAAAGCCAAAAATAATTTTAATTTCGGTAGTCGGTGTTATTGGTTTTGTATTTTCTTTTTTTTCACACCGCCTTCCGAAATTAAAATTATTTTTGGCTTTGTAGTGTTTTGATATGGAAGTCGGTTTTATTTTTTTGCAAAAAAGTTTTTATTTTCGCGCTTTTTAGTGGGTCAATTTGTAATTAATCTAGTTATAAAAGCCAAAATGTCAACTACAAAAAACTAAAAACGCGCGAACAAAAAACACAATATAGAGTAACCGAAAAGATCATCAATGTAAATATTTTTTTTAGACTTTTGTTGATTTTTCAGAAACGGCTTGTTCGATGTCGATAAAATTTTCATGGGACCATTTGGGAAGTATACCCTTTCCAACAAAAAAAGAATTTTTCAAATCGGTTGGCGAGCGACGGAGCTATGCCCGAACAAACATAAAAAAAAAAAAAAAAAAAAAACAAACAAACATCCGAATTGAGAACCTCCTCCTTTTTCAGAAGTCGGTTAAAAATAGGAATTTAAGTTTGGTTTTGTAATTTTGTACGCATTTTAGTTCTATGACATTCAATGCTTTTTATTCACCACCCACCTTGTCAACGATAGTAAGCTCTAACCTTGTCCTCCCTCGACTTATCGATGGTTACGTCAGCACTGTTATATTTTACAGGCTCGTTGGATATGTCCCCTACTTTAGATATTTCTTACTTATTCGAGTGTTGACTGAGACCTGTAAAGCTATTGACGCTCCTTCTGAGAATGCTCCAAACACACAATCAGATTGTAGTGTCATCCTCTTTAAAAACATGTTAAAGATACATGTCCTGAATGAAGTCTGAACAAATTTGACTACCATGCATGCAAGTAAAAATCCACCTTAAACCACCCAACTAAAGGTCCAAAACCCTACAGGCTCAAGTGCGCCCCCGTCTCCAGCCAGGGAACACGACCAAGAGGTCCTGTCCCGGCTCAGCAGCACGGCGGAGAAGCAACGCGCCACGTTACGTCACCAAGAGCTGCAGTTACAGGAGAAGCAGCAGCTGATTGATAGCGTGAGTACTTTGTTATAAGAACCCTTATTTGTTAGGTGGGCGATGTGGATACTCTCATTAGCGATTGTGACGTCATACGGGAATATTCTGTAATTTCGAGAAGTCGCGGATCGCCGCACCTATTACACTAATGCCCACTCTAGATACAAGCACATTTAGCTTAGATGGAGAGGTTAACTGAATTATATTATACAGTATTATACAGTATGTTAGTTTAAACGAAGGACATATTCAAACCTACAATAGTGTATGCTTACACGATACTAATAAAAATATGAACAAAAAAAAAACACTGATAAATAACATACAGAACCATACCAAAAGTCCTCGGGGGGACTCCCGCGGGGGCGGAGTTTACACACGCGCTTCCTTTTTTTGGCAGGATCGGGCCTAGTTTTGCCACGTGATTACTTTAGGTACTGCCCTCCCTCAATAAGTCCCTCGTTTAACCAAACACACTGTATAATTATAGTAATGTGAATTCTACACACATTACTGGAGCTCTTTAAAAAAAAGTGACCGTTGATAAGAACGCGTGTTCTCTGAATGGGATGTTTTGTTAGTACAGTAAAACGCACGTCATTGCTTATTCTTTTGAATTTCAATAGGACGGTAGGCCAGGCTATGCTACAGTAGGCGCGAGCATATCGACAGTGAGCTAAGATGGCACCGTCCGGTAAGGCCCAGGCCAGGGTTGACAGCGCGTCGTGTTCCAAGGGCGCCTCGTAAAGCAGTCGGGAGCAATGACGAGGCCTAATAGGGCCAATGCTTGCCGGGGTTATGGGGTCTCACTCAAGGGCAACTGAAGAAACAGGGTGGGTTTGTCAGTAGGAGTCTGACACTCCCTTCCGCTCCACCTAGACCGGGAGAGGTCATTTGATTTTCCCCCTGAAAAAAAAAATGCCTTAAGGCGACGAGTAATATGAATATTTGCGGTAATTCTTGCGCTGTCAGGGAGTTTATAGTCAGAACTTCTCATTATGTTTGGCCACTAAATCATGAAATTCAGCCTCCTTGCGTCAATGTTCATCTACTTATTTAACCAAACGTATCTTATACATAAAATAACAGTTTGAAAAGAGGTCATAGAGCACATTTTTTTTTTTTTAGCCGTCTGTAATATGTCTTCTTAGGATTCATAACGTGTAAAGGCTTCGTTTATGCAGCGACGTGTTGTAATAGCCTCCTTTATCATGAAACTTCTCAAGGCATTGGCGGATTTCATTTTGTTTGATAGGTTTCCTTAGTAGATGGCTTTTTCAAAGCATCCCTAGAGACTGTATATCATTTATAGTTAGACAAGTTATGTGGTCGATAAAGTTTTCAATAAAAAAATCATGGTAAATTTTCTGTTTCTAGTAAGTTGTTGTTTGCAGAACCATGAATTACACACCTACTAATCGATAGTCTTAATTAGCTTTTAGTTAGTAAAATATGATTTTATCATCATTTATAACCCTGAAACTGAAATTAGTTAACTTTAAAAAAAACCGGATGTAAACAATAATAGAAATTGTTTAACTTAAGTATAAAGTGTTTATCAATGTGGCAGTGAGCGAGTACGTATCACATATGAACTGAAATTTAACTAACTAAGGGATGGAGACCTGGTGTCCTGAAATAAAAACGTAAGTCTAGTTTAGACACCGGTCTCGTATAGTATTTTCGTTTCTGTCATGTTATTGATATCCAATGTATCTTAATATTGTGGTGAGAGAAATAAATTATATTCTATTTGACGTATGACATCGTGGGAATTCCATGACAATGTACTGCCGACAAACTACTTTGCAGTTTGGCAGATGTATTTGGTATTGATTTGGTAGACTATACCGTCATCGACAACATCATCGTTTACCATCAGGTGACATAGTGGTCAAACGTGAGCCTAAAATCAATAGAAAACATATTGTGAATAAAAAAACAGGCGTTGCATAAAAGGAGTACCGAGGTGATTTTCAAAGTAGACATAGGACCCATTCCATACCGAATTTTCATGGTTTTTCCCTCGACTGTCAGATTTCTTCTCATACCAAAAATCGGGTAGTTACTTAGAAATTCAGTGGCGTAAACATGTGTGTCTTCTAACTCCTATGGGTGGAGCATAAAGCGATGTTTATCAATATACATTTAGATAGCAGACGCCACCAATTTGATGTAATCTTCAAAACTGTCTTCCAACGATACTCAAGAGAACTATAGAGTCATATCCAAAGAAAAAAAATACCCTGTAATCTATTGACATTCCCCAAAGGAATCCAAAATGTCTTTCGACCCGCAACGAATTTGCCAAGAACAAATTACGAGCAAAAGTTTTGTATTATAGTTTCATGTGACAAAGGCTCTTTGTTATATTACTCGTTCTCGCTTTAAAGGTGAACTTTTAGCTGTAAATCCTTCAGGACTTGTGACGCTGTTAAAACTTTACAAGATGTCGAGGTGTCGTCGTGCCGTTTTCATGTGTTAATTGCTTTAGTTATCAAAGGCGATGTATAGAATAGAATAGAATAATTAGTTACCGAAAATTTTATTAACACGCGTGGAATTTTGAAACCTAAATCGATTAATTTATTTGCTCTAACGTAAACGATTCCTAAGGCTAATAGAGAAGTTTGGCCGGAGAGGATACGTTGCACCTATCCTAATATCTACCTATACTTAATATTATAAAGCGGAAAAGTTTGTTTGTTTGTTTGCTTGAACGCGCTAATCTTCGAAAGTACCTACTGGGTGGATTTGGATGAAATTTGGTATGAAAGTAGCTTGAAGCTTGAGGAAGGTTATAAGCTACTTTTTACGCGACTGCAAAAAAGGAGAGTTATGTTTTACCTTGATAGAATCCACGGGAGCGAAGCCCCGCGTGAGTACTAGTAGGATATAAAATGACATAGACATAACAAAACATAATAATCAACCTATAACGTTCTCGCTGCCAGAACACAGGCTTCTTCTCTACGAGAAATGGAGGGAATAGGCCATAATTCATGACGCGAGCCCAGTGCGGGATGTTTGATGTCCCATGTCTTCGGATGATACGGTTTAAACACATGCCGTTTTCCTCACAATGTTATCTTTCACGGTTTTGATAAATGTGGTGATGATATAAACCTATTGCTCTTTTATTAAATTGGTATGACGGCTACAAAATGTGTGACATCGAAGGATTGTACCAGTTTGTAGATTGCGCCGTTAGGCATCGATGAAACCAGAGACGCCCCGAGCGTCAGTTATCGCGGGTCTGGTATTTACCGGATGGTGAGATACCCCTGCTCTCCGTCCACAAGCCCGCGCCTGCGGTGGACGGAGAGCAGGGGTAGCTCACCGTCTGGTAAAGACCAGGCCCCAGTCTTGCCTGAAAGAGCAGTCAGCAGCACTGACGGGGCATAATAGGGTCATTGCCTATCAAGGTTATGGAAATGTTCTCAAGAGATATCGCGCACTCGGATTTCAAGAGCAACCGAAGGAACAGAGTCCGACACTCTTTTCCGCTCAACCTAGAGCAGGAGGGGTAATTACGACGAAATTAAAATTAAAATCTTGAGTCATCTCAAAATAATCGGTGACTTATTGACTGACCAGTTAATCATTCATATGAATCCAATCTGCTAAAAAAGTGTGCCTGAAGTAAGATAGGTCTTGAACAAAAGAACGTTAGGACGATGTCGAAAAAAAAATGCTTATTCATACCTTTGTTATTGAAGACTGTTTTGTGTATTTAATTCAGCTAAAGTTTTTATTTATTATATTTTTAAAGCGCGAGAATCATTAGTAGTTCAGTAGACGTAACGTAGGTACCTACACGAAACACGCACCGCCCGCGCCGCGCCCTGCCAACAAAGGAAAAAGTGACTAATAAATGTTCAGAGAAAAATAAGCTCTCACGAATGGTGATAATGCATTAACTACACTGCGCCATTTTTTGTTTCTAATATTTTATTTGTTTATAAAACGATTGTATTACCGAGACAAAGCCATTTCGCTGATGGAAAATAACCATTAAAATTTCACGGTGTATGCTTATCCTTTTCGGAACTGTGGCGGGGCGGCTTCCAGACTAACCGAATGCAGCCGAGTACTAGCGTTTTATATGGAGCGAGTGCCTGTCTGACTTACAGATCCCAGTATCTTGGTAACACGATACCATTTAGTAAGACTGGTAACAGATTTTCTAGCGTATGATACCAGTAACGACTGTGAAAGATGTACAGACGCCAGCACATGAAGCTACCCGAAACTGTCAAACTTTCCCAATCAACCTTGAATTTATTTTCTTTAATAATAAAGTTGAAAATCTATTAAAGAAATTTGTCAGATTGTTGTAGCTTGATGTGCTGGCGTCTGTACAAAAGACAGCCGGGGTCAACGACTTAACGAGCTTTCCGAGACACGCAGGAATCTCGATTTAATAAATAATAATAAATGTTTTATTGATATAAAAAGGTATTACATTTCCAATTGTAGCCCTGACTCCTACGCTAGGTAGTGCCTGTGTTACAGGAGCCAATGTCTTCACCCGTTTGTGTTGCATTAACATTATTTATATGAATAATAGAAATTATATAAAGACAAAAAATAATGGCTGCATGCTTATATGGTGTGTGTGTGTATGTGTGTGCTTACTGTACGAGTAATTATTGTGCTTGGTGGTAGTCCTTCTGTCGCTTGCCTATGTTACCTATAATTGTGATGTTAGCCTATTGTTCTTTCAATAAGTTTTCCGTCTGCGAATACTCAAGTGTTTGAAACCCTGTGTAAAACTTTATTTTAAGCTTATTTTTTGTTAATGGGTTTAGATTGAAAGCTGTATTTAATTTATTATAGATGTAGCTAGCTATCACCCAGCCAACTCCGGCAACTTTGAAGTGGCTTTGGTCGCCCAGCCAACTCCGGCAACTTTGAAGTGGCTTTGGTCACCCAGCCAACTCCGGCAACTTTGAAGTGGCTTTGGTTGGCTTAACTTTGAAGATCGACCCATGTGGTTGTTATTATTTTGCCAAGACCTCGCCATATTCAATTTCAAGTCTATATTTAGCGAGAAACCTTTGCATCAGAACCCCAGTCTAACTTTAGCGCGCCTATAAATCGCACCATCCCCATAAAACTCAACGAGGTACTGTAAACATTATCTCTAGTTAACAACCCAGCCTTTATGTGTACTGTGATAAGGTCGAATGTCGCAGTAAAAGTGAAACGAGGCAGTCAAGTCAGTCTTTAATGGGGTTGATAACAAAAAGTCTATTGCGTCGTGTAGTTTAGTACGTGTTTTATATGAAGGGCATCAAACTAGACAGGCAATACGTAATGCGTTGGTTTATATTTTCAGACGTATGTCAGAAGCTTTTTAATAATATATAGCGTCGGTGATAGTGCAATACTGCGTAACTAATATTTTCAATAAGGCCTGTTTTCTAATGTTAATTCATTTTAAATTAGTTCTTATTGAAAAAATTACACGGTATTGCATTATATATAATGACAAGTAAGAAAGTAAAATGGCTTTTCTTGTGACATACCTACATAATTCATGAAAAAAAAATGTAATTAAGTGTCTATGTATGATTTCAAAATAACTGTGTTATGCTCAATTATTGTATGCTTTTGTGTCAGTCTGTCTTTCTGTTGGTTCGGGCTAATCTCTGGAACGGCTGAACCGAGTTTAGTGTGACTTTATAGTAAGAAGTTTATAGAGGTCGGTATCGGAATTAACGCGGGAACGTTTTCACGCGATTGAAGTCGCGTGCACAGCTAGTCCAAATTATAACAACCGTTCTAAGGAAAATCTTGCCACCCGTCTCCAACCGACACTTATTCATAACTACCAGTAGTGCGGGGCTTTGCTCCCGTGGATTTTATCAAAGTAAAAACATAACCATCCTTTTGCAGTCGGTAAAAAACTATATAACCTATAAACTTCCTCAAGCTCCAGGCTACTTTCATACCAAACATCCAAATCAACCCAGTACTTTCGGAGATTACCGCGTTTAAACCAACAAACTTTTCCGCTTTGCTTTATAATAGATAGCAGGCGCGTGCATAGGATTATGACAGGGCATGCGGCGGAGTAAAACACACAAAAATTTCTTCTTTTATAGATTTTTAGCATAGCCACAGCCACGCATCGCCACCATGCTACGATGCGTGGCTGTGGCTATGCTAAAAATCTATATAAGAAGAAGTTTTTGTGTGTTTTTACTCCGCCGCATGCCCTGTGATAGATAGAATATACTTTATTGTACACCAAAATTTAACACGTTCGCTGACTAGTGGGTTATGACAGTACGTCGAGGGACGGGCCACTTATTTTTAAGAGTACGTCGTCTCACGATAATTTTTCATATAAGTATTATGAAGAGCAGTATCCACTGTCATATTATGAGCAATTTCATATTTATTACTGCCGTAACACGAGTATTTTGTAGGTAGTTTCATATTGCTTGCTTGTGCACGAGTACTATGTTGATTTGTCATTTAGTATGGAAAACTCTACTGTCGTAATGTGGTGTCAGGCTAAGTCTCACTGTCAGCGAACGTGTTAAACACACCTATTTAAGAATATTGCTATAGATAATATTCATTTAAAACTTAGCAAATGTAAGAGTCATTCTAATCGAAAGCGATCATCAAACGAAAGTGTAGTCATTTGTTGAGCAATACCCGGAGCGCCGACTGTGATAGATTGGACCAATAAAGCCCCCATCAGTATGAGAGATACATTTTTTTTTCGGTGGGAAATAATCATATTACTCCTACCACTCAGAGTGTCAGACTTCTACTGACTAAAAATCGACCCTGTTCCATCACTGCCCTTTCTACGGTTTTAGGTTAGAACATTCTCGCAACCTCCCTTCAATATAATAAAGGAATACAACGCGCCGTTCATTATATCACCATTATTACAGACCCATAATGATATGCAATATGCAGCACCACTCTCTCGCCTGAAAATATATGCCAACGTAAAAGCCTGAATCTTTGATGCAACATGAACCGGCTAGTGAAATATAAAGGGAGTGTTAGGCTTCTACTGCCTGAAAAATTGTTCCTGTTCCTTCAGTTATCCTTGTGGAACCTTATAGGCTGCGTGGAAATTTCTGATATATTCCCGGAATAAAAAGTTGCCTATGTGTTGTACAGATGTAAAGTTCCATCTAAATCCGTTTCGTAGTTTTTGTGTGCAAGAGTAACATTCTATCTTCACAAACTTTTGCATTTACATATAGTCTAAGTAACAAGTAGAAAATCCTGCAATGTAACGCCTGACGGACCTTTCGGAGTTGGAGTCGGAGTAACTTCAGATGGCCCATCTCCAACTTATTTAAATCAATACTTATAACAAAACAGTAAAAAATGTGTCTGTTTACAATAACATCTCGCTCATCGGCGAACCGTTGCTTGCCTGTCGGTTTTCTACAGATTGTACTTCGGGGAGTGTGCGCAGGAGCTCCATGACCTGATTCCTCCATCTTCCTTTCACTACCGGTCTACCAGACGCACGGCTGGGTACCACCCACACTTGGTTGATATACTGTCTTGTCGTACCAAGCGCTTCTCCTCCACATTTATTGTGCGCACTTCCAAGCTGTGGAATTCTCTGCCGGCTTCTGTGTTCCCTGCCACTTATGACCTTTCAACCTTTAAAGCAAGAGTAAACAGGCATCTTCTGGGCTCGCTCGTTCTATCGTAGACCTCATCTATCGCTTACCATCAGGCGAGATCAAGAGTGAGCTCATTATGAATAATAAAGAAAAAAAATGAGGGGTGTTAAGAAAGAGTAATGGAACAAGAATGAAAAAAATCTCTCTGTACACGATAATCTCGGAACTACTAGACGGATTTGGATGAAACTTTTTAAATTATAAAGCTTACTAAGTCTGGGCAACATGTAGGCTATAACTGATTTCATAAACTGGAACACCTGCTGACAGAGCTTTACACGCGAGCGAAGCCACAGGCAGAAGCTAATTTCTACATAATAAAAAATAAAATTCAATTCGCGCGAAGCATGTCTTCCGATAGCATCCGACTGTTAGTGATAGATTGGTTCAATAAGCTCCCGTCGCCTCATGGCCGCGCATATCCTTACAATTTTATTCAAATGTCTCTCTTTTATTAAAATTCTCTGGAATATTTTCAATAGCGGCGAGTCTGTGGGTGTTATTCTTTACTCTCTGACACAATCTTTTTCAAGATAAGATTGGTTTGTTTGTACTCGATTGCTTTGTTTTGGGAAATATTGTTGTTATGAAAATTGTTTATGTAGTTGTAGTTATTAAGATGTCATCTTCACTTTCATAGGCCTGCACTGTGCCGGGGCTGCGGGAATGTTTTTACGAGATACCGCGGACCCGGATCTTATGGGCGATTGAAGGAACATGGTGGGTTTTAGTCAGTAGAAGTTAGACTCCCTTCAGTTCCACCCAGAGCGAGTGAAGGTGTGCAAACCTCTGCCGGCTCTGCGTTCCTTACCACATACGGCCCGTCAGCCTTAAAGCAAGAGCGAAGAGGCATCTTCTGAGCTCGTTCAATCCATAGTAGACTTCATCTATCGCTTACGATTAGGAGTTATTGAAGTCATGACCGGCAGCAAAAAAAAAAACCTTTTTTCCTGTTGGGTTATTTCTGGTTATCTCTTCACCTTTCCAGGCTCTGCGCCTTGGGTCTGGGCACCCCGCTAGCTCCGCCCTATTTAGGTATGTAGCAGGGGCGAGCACAGGATTATGATACTAGTAATGCAGCTAGCGTTGCCAACTTTTTTTGATGAAAATGATGTACGTCTACATACCTGTTGTCATTAAAACTACTTCTTGCACAGGTGTTGTAGTCGGTTGGGTGCTAGATGGGCCGGGTTCACTTAACACTTCCTGCATCAGTGTGTCTTGGCACTCTTGAATGAGTTGGGTTCTTTGTTTTTTAACAAATACATGTCTAGAAGTACTAGCATCACTCATCCTTTTTCTGGGGTCTTCCTGGCAATAAAATTTTGTAAGCACAACTCCATCTACCATGATTATACTCTTGCTTAATCCCATATTATATTGATAGCCATATCTTTCTCAATCTGAAATATTTTTAAATGTTGTTTTAAAGCCATAAATGTTGATGTATTTAGTGGTAATAAATATAATTGAATATTGAAATATTTGTGGCTATTCAGATATAATACAAAAAACATCTCAGTTATCTAACCTTAAAACAGTAGAATAACTATATTGTAAAAATGTTTTAAGTTAGTAATAATAACATGTTTACTTACATCAAAATGATCCTGACAGAAGAAAATTACCGAACTATCCTTTATTTCTTTAGTATTTCTGCGTGCAAGTTGTACTATTACGAACTTTAACATTTTTTGGAACGGTTATAAATAGCTTCTCTTTCTTTATTATTACGTTATCGTTGTATTTGTGCACCTGGTACACCATTTATAACTCATTTTTTCCAGTAAATTACAGCCAGAAACTCTATTAAACAAAACTCTCGATTTGACTTCTCCAATGTTGATATACAAACGTATGACCACAGAACACAGATACTCCTAGCGGAGCGTGCTCGTTTTGACAGCTTATATAATCTTAATCACTATATTTTGTAATGCTTTTTTTTAAACGAAATATTTATAAAATATGAAAATAAATATTATTTGTAGGGTCCTTATACACCAATAAATAATATGAGATGGTTTTTAGAAACCAGTCAAATAGCCTATTCTGTCTATTATTTTTACTCGGAACGCAGTATCTCTATGTAGTCTGTGGTATCCCTGCTGCATGACTTTAGGCTTTAGAAAGTCATGGGTGTGTGCGTTTGCGAACTTGTACGGACACTAAAATTACGTCACACATGCAAACAAATCTCCTGCGTGAATCCGCGGCATTACTTGGGAATTAGGTACATTAATTCGCAGCGCCTGGCAAACATAATGTTTGTGTGGGTGCTATTTATAAAATATTAGGCGTTTTTAAGTTATTATATTTTGTTTATTCATTTATTTACTATTAATTAAAGTCATCTAAAACGTACGAACGTTTTATTAAAATATCTGTGAATGGCAAGTAAAGCACTGCATTTATGCCTTCAAGGAGCGCACGCCTGTGGTATGTAGTTATTACAGCCGATTACTTCTGTAGTAATAGCGTGGCTGACAATTTAAGATGTCACTCAAGGTGACACTCAGTATATATCGATGTTAACGAAAACAATGACATGTTATTTCTTAAATATTTTTAAAATATCGGAGCGTACTCCAATGCTGGCCAATACGTGTGAATAAATCTTCCAATTGTCCACTTTTATAAGGAAAACGAAGTACAATTTTCAAGCATTCTCTTCTACTCTAAGCCACTAAGATTTTAAACCAGATAATCTCATTACATAAAGAATTCTAGCCTAATGGGAAGTTCCATCGTCATAATAATAGCTAATCGAATGAAAATCAAAGTGGTTGTGTAAGGTGCCGGTAAAATAGCGGATGGCATACGGAACTGTACTATTACTAGGCTCGTCTGTAACTTTATTATGGAATTCTGTGTTTACATCACCAATGTTATCAAATAGTACGGGCGATGTTCAGGGTCTTGTGGGAAACAGTGGGTTCAGGATTTTGACAACTCCTAGGTACATCAAGGCATAGAATTCGAGAATGTCTAAGAATAGACGGATAATCAGATACATGGTCATGAATCATCATATGACTACTCCCGCTCTCGGTGAAGCGGAGAGGAGTCTCTGTTTTAATGACTAAAAATCCACCGTGTTTCTTCTTGCCCTTACGTTCCAGGGTCGCGGTCCCATATCGTTTGAACATTCTCACAATCACGGCAGGCAATAAATAAAAGAATAGTTTGGATCATCTTCCCCACATATCGTTGGTTGTTGGTTTTTCTGCCAGAGTACATGAT
Source organism: Tholera decimalis (assembly GCA_943138885.2). Taxonomy (NCBI): domain Eukaryota; kingdom Metazoa; phylum Arthropoda; class Insecta; order Lepidoptera; family Noctuidae; genus Tholera; species Tholera decimalis. Next base: position 5,122,292 of record OW964568.2, on the reverse strand, counting down.
ATCGCACAATCCGAAAGACGGAGTCTGGGTAGTTTTTTTTCTTGTATGTCCCCCAAATCTGTCAGACTCTGACTGACTTAAAGCAACCCGTGTTTCTTCGCACCCTTGCGCCAAGGGTTGCGTGCACTTATATGCCGTTCAACTCGGCCCTCGACTGGTGACAGTCCCCCTCTGCGCGTCCTCGTCTGGATCCTTGCAAATCTTAACTTTCCGTTGGCCGTTTATCCCAAGTATTTTAGGGTTCTGACTCTGACTTCCAAATTCTAGTAGCTGGGTAACACGAAACCCCTGGCCAGATCAGTGACAGGTTTCCTGGCTTCTGAAGGCCCGTAACTATTGTCAAAGAGTATAAAATGATAGTAGGGTGCAACGGCTTGATGTGCTTCCCGACGCACAAGGAATTTATTTATTTATTTAAACTTTATGTACAATTGTCTTACATGGGCGGACTGAATGCAGCAAGGCATTCTCTACCAGTCAACCTTTGGGTTAAAAAAAACACATTGTGGTAGGTGTACGAGAAAATGGAATGAAATAATATATTTAATACTAATAAATATAAGACTAATATATAATAGTACTAATAAAATACACATATATGCTAAAATGACAATAAATACGGTGCTTTATAATGTTCTTTCTGAATAAGAGAGCTCATAATAATTATGACGAAGACCAAACTAAGAATAACAGTCCCTTAAGTAGTGGTTTTTAATTTTACGCTAAGAAAATTTTGTCTCAGCCTTCTTGATGTCAAGGGGTAGCAAATTCCAGAGTTTAATAGTAGACTTTATATGTCACCCATCTTATATCACCTTTACCGGCTATTGTTTTTTTTTTGTTATTGTTGATAGGCCCCCGTTCGACCACCATCTCACTTGATGGTAAGTGATGATGTGGTCGAAGATGAAGCACGCTTACCTGGAAGTAACCTATTCACTCTAGACTTAAAGACCCCCAGGTTATAGCTTTCAGGAAACAGACTCCGACAAGGAATTTGTTTATTATGCAATAAACTTTCTAGGAACTTCGACCACTTTATCACCTGCACGAGGCCGTGTATTCCGGTGTGTACATACAAACATACAAGGTTACGCGGGTATCACCAAGGTCACGCCAGGGGAGTCCACTCGTGTTATCAGTTCCCTGTTGTAGACTTGTTGATGTATCGTTGACCTTGTCGTGGCAGGTGGAAGCGGATCGTTTGGATTTATCTGGATACGTTTTGGTGATAATGGAGACTAATATTTTTAAAGTTTTGGATGTGGGTAACATGATGTATTGTTAGTTAGTTAGTAGTTTAGTTAAAAAACTAGTTGTTTGTCGTTTGGCCCTCAGTAATGAACAGTGAAGCTTTTTACCAGATAAAGATTTTCAGTATTAACAACAGTAGGTTATTTATTTATAATACTCAGGTACTACTATCCTCTGCTTGCAGCTTTGGTCTGCTTAGAAATGGTAAATTGTTACAGTAAGCTATAGATGTAACCTAGGGGTCTTTAAGTCAAGAGTGAATAGGTTACTTCTAGGTAAGCGTGATTCATCTTCGACCACATCATCACTTAACATCAGGTGAGATGGTGATCAAAAGCTAGCCTATTATCAATATAAAAACTAGTATAACAAGACTTATTCCAGGACACGGTCTATATTTTCACTAACTTTTCTAAATATATACTTACATAAATTTAAAATAGGTGAAAAACTATCACGATCATTGTAAACTTTTGTTCAATAATTTGTTTTAAAAATGATTATTGCCAAATAGTTGCCTTTTCATATTTAAGCTATCTGGATTGGAAATGTCATGTCCCGAATAGTCTGGAAAGTGATATTTTAATTATAGGCCCTTGTTGACCTTTGAAACTTGAATGATCAATCAAATTCTTAACGAGTTATTTCAATCATTAAAACTACTACACTATCAGTATCAGTCCAGTGAATAATCTGCCCTTTTCAAAGAAAATGGCGCTTACATAAACCCAGTCATAAAGGTTAAAGCGCAAAGGTCATAATAGAAACAGCCAGTCGTAATGAAATTTTTTATAACATTATGAAAATCTCGTTACGCGTGACCTCCTTGCTTATTTACACCTCGAGTCTTGATGAGACAGATGATGAGGTTCGTGTTTGAATTAAGAACTTTTTCTAGCAGTCTAAAAAATGTAGATTCTTTTTTTTTCTTTTGGTAGGTAGTTTCATAAACTAATAAAGGAGGTTTATGCTAGTTTAAAGGCTAAAAGTTTCATCTTTATGCGTTTGGCAGTCCGGACTGATATTGCTTTCGGTAAGAAAAAATCTTAGACCGACAATAAACATAACCAATATCGGTAAGGCCGTAAGGATAGTTTTAACAGATACCGTGGCCCCGGAAGGTAAGGGCAACTGAAGGCGAAGTGTGTGTTCGACTTGGTAGAAGTCTGACACTCCTTTCCGCTCCACCAAGAGCGGGAAGAATCATCTGATGAGTAAGCCCAAGCCCGTTGCATCATCGGACTACGAGACAAACGGCGAAGCGCCGTCATTACATGGTGGACATCCCACCCATACGCACAAAACGTTTTGGGAATACCATCATTGTGCGTACGGCTAAGGAGTGGTATTCCCTGCTGGAGTCTGTGTTTCCCGATAGCTATAACCTAGGAGTCTTTAAGTCAAGAGTGAATAGGTTACTTTTAGGTAAGCGTGCTCCATCTTCGACCACATCATCTCTTACCATCAGGTGAGATGGTGGTCAAACGCGAACCGAGTTTTAATTAAAAAAAAAATCCCGTCGAAAAAAAATTGACTCTAAAAATATACTTATGAATATGGTACTGGAATTCTGATACGTATCCGTTGAAATTAAAGCCTGCAATACATGTTGGCCGAGCTTAGGCCAACACGAGCGTTGGCAAATAGATACAAGGCAAGAAATAATGTCCACACGTTCGAAAAGTTCGTGGAACGCCAATGCAGACAACCAATGTACAAGAGGGTCAGTAGAGCTGCCCACACGTTGGCCGAGCGCAGGCGAGCGCCTTTGATTTGTGCCCAAAAAGCGACACCAATCCGAAGTGAGGCAAGTGATCACGAGCAACGGCGAGCGAGACAAGTTGCACCAAATGAGCTCTATACACGTTGGCGCTGGCCTTCACTCGGCCAACTAGGCAAGTGACACCAAGCGATAGCAAGACAAGGCAAATATACCGTCTACATGTTGGTATTGGCCTTCACTCGACTACGCTAGGCCAACATGTATTGCAAGCTTAAGAGGTTTGTCTGAGCTTCTCTGCCCTTCTCTGCCCTTTTTGGGATTTGTGACGTCATATTATGTGTAAATAAGAAATTTAAGGGAGGGACAGAATCAGTAGATTAGGACGGGTGGCGGTTTTGTCTGTCCATAAATGAATTGATTATGAGTTGATGAACATTACGTACGTAAGCAGAGCCTACAAGCCAACCATGGCTTGGTTCGGAGTTCGTCATCATTTGCAGCTGAGTATACAACGTGTAACGGAAACCCCATATCTATCCAAAAGGACTGAAGACAACATCTGGTATGGAGCCTCTATGCAAAGATTCAGCTCAAAATAAGTGACTCACAGAATTGACGCCAAATTATTTGTTTCATATATGTTTCTTGAAAACCAGTAATAACAAACGTGTCACAGAACTATAAGGGTCATCAATTTCCACGTCACTTGGCAATAAAATGATAATTCTCTTCGTTCTTCTAAATTTGAAAAATTCGGTCTCTGGTATGTATATACCCTATAAATTACACGTTGTATATTAGTGTTATTCAAGGAGTGACTCTCTCTCTGATCTGACCAACACACACACGATACCCCTTGGCTATACTGCTGTCACATTTTCGGGCTCCTGACAACCAGTAACGACTGACAAAGATCTACTTACTTTTGACGAACGGGCCCAACGGCTTGTGTTTTCCGAGGTACGGAAAAATCTAAACTAATATTATAAAGAGGAAACATTTTTGTTTTTGTATGTATGTTTGTAACGTTTTCACACAAAAACCACTGGACCGATTTAAAAAATTCTTTCACTTTTAGAAAGCTGCATCTTCACTGAGTGACGTAGGCTATATTACATTTAAAAAAATAGGGATGCTTAGTAAAAATGCAATAATGTAACCCAAGGTCTGAAAAAATTTGTCATAAAAAATCTGTCATCGCGTGCGCTGCGGAAACTATTGATGATAGAACAAAAAAAAAAACTACAGTATTATAGAACGTATACGTCCAACTACTGTGGTTATGCCACTATAACTACGTTTTTACATTTTAAAAGTTGATAAAAGTGTCGACAATAATCAAACCATATTATTTATACCTCTGTATTAATCTTTATGCCATTAAATGGGGTGTGTAGGGGAGCACTAAGAAAGGATTTTTGGAATTTCCCACGGGATCAGAATTTACACGGGAACAACCTCCGACGCGAACGTAGTCGTGGACAACAGCTAGTCTTGATATATTAGGCTAGGCTTAATTTTGAAAATCGTTCCGTACTGCTGGTATTATTTCATCACGAGCTCTTTGAGTTTCCGAGTAAATATCGGTTAATTTAATTAATAAACTTCATTATAATATTTTAAGCGTTTTTATTTTCGTCTGACGGTAATGGATGATTTCTTTGCGTGTGAAATAGTGTTATCACGCAAGCTGTAAACACAAGGTGGTTCAAACATGTGTCAAAACATAATTGTTATTATAATGGAGGTTTTTAATGTGATTAATTTTGGCTTTTCTCGTTTGTTTAGTGGTGGCAAGCGCTACTGCTGAACATAGTCTGGAGTTCGATTTATACTCGTTCACAAGTGAAAACTACATACATTATTATATTTGTACTTAAAAATACAAGAAACATGTTAACACGTGGACCAGTTACAAATTATAAGACACACACAAAAAATAAATAGTAATAATTAAATTAAGAAAACATAAATAATTAAAATAATATTTCCACATTACATGATACAGGTACAGACGCCAGCACATCAAGCTACAACAATCTGTCAAATTTCTTTAATAGATTTTCAACTTTATTGTTAAAAAAAATTAGGTTCAAGGTTGATTGGGAAAATTTGACAGTTTCGGGCAGCTTCATGTCCTGGCATCTGTACCTACTGGCAGTCAAAGCGCTCGGCGAAAGTGCTCAGGATTAATTTCAGAGACGTGCCCTATAATAAAATATAGACAAAACATTCGTACAAACAAACATAAATAGATAATAAATAAATATTTTTTTTCGTTTTAGTCAATTCCTTTTAATTACTTACTCAAGTAACAAATTTTGATAAATCCATCCCACGGAAATCGTGCATCTTCCCGGCATAAAAAGAAGCAAAATGTTCTGTACTAGGATTATATAATCATTGTCTGTGTTCATCAGAACAATTAAGACATTTTGGCATGATTGAGTAGGTATCCATCCATCCATACGTCTAGAATTTCGCATTTAGTACCTATAGATATGTGCCATTTGGTACCTACGTAAAAAAATATCATCCTAATATACATAATACATAAACATAATATACATAGAACAATCCTTTATCCTAGCTAAAGGATTGTTCTAGGATATAGGCACTGGGCGTAAGGCCAATACCGACCATCTGCTTTGACCGAAACGCTTGCCAAAAGTGCTTGTTACGGCCTTTATTCCGTAGACATCTTAAATTTTATTAGTAGGTAGATACGGCATATTGTACATAGCTATCGGCTGGGTGACTCCAGGGAGCGCGTATACATAGGTACCTATATACATACCCTGTGTCTGTGTTCTATTTAATAAACGATTAGCTTATTGCTTTCTAACTATAAAGTCTTTAGGGTTTCCGTAACCAAATTCTTTGCTGGATTTTTCGGTTCGGCCAGTTAGTTTAAGTCTGGGAGTTATTAAGTCATTAGGGAATACGTTTTTTAATGATGACTCGCGGTTAACCCTCATCTCACCTGAGGGTAAGCGATGATGTGGTCCGAGATGAAGAATGCTAACCTAGAAGTAATTACTCTTGACTTAAAGACCTCCAGGTTATGGCTAACAGGAAACACTAGATTCCGGCATAGAATTCCACTCCTTAGCTGTACGCGTAATATTATTATTCCTAGAAAATTATTTAATAGGTTATTAGACAGGCATTCTGCATCGTCAATCATGTTTTCGCTTCATCTGACGATATTGTGGTCTAACGCGAACCTATGTACACTTTAATTTCTTGTTTGTTTGTAATGGATAAACTCAAAAACTACTGGACCGATTTCATAAATTATTTCAAATATAAAGTTATATTTCTGCTAGGAACATAGTCTGCTTGAAATCGCTAAAGAAAAACCTTTTCCTGCGAGCAGTTTTTTTTTATTGATAATAGGTTCGCGTTTGACCACCATCTCACCTGATGGTAAGTGATGATGTGGTCGAAGATGGAGCACGCTTGCCTAGAAGTAACCTATTCACTCTTGACTTAAAGACCCCTAGGTTATAGCTATCGGGAAACACAGACTCCGGCAGGGAATTCCACTTAGCCGTACGCACAATGAAAGTATTCCCAAAACGTTTAGTGCGTATGGGTGGAGTACTGCCTGCTTGGTAAATATTTTTTTTATTAAGCCGTTCACGTGCTACTGCTGGGTAAACCCTCAAATCCTTTCAGGTTCTCTTTTCGCGCGCTATTTCGACCAGCTAGTCAATAAAATAAGAAAATCTTGGTAAGACAGGAATAGAGTGATAAAGAGGTAGGTACCTATTATTAAGGTAAACCTATATTAATATCAAAATTGTCTCTGCTGTTTGACTGTATATAATTATGTCAACTGGCTGTATCCCATGAACCTTAATGGAAGACAACTGAAATTGCACAAAGTGAATTTGTATTATCAAGATACCTTATTTTTCCTTTAGACAGAACCCATTTTATGTCAGTTGACTTGCATTTACTGGCCTCATCTAGTGTACATTTACGAAAAAAATGACGTGTAAAAGTGTTATTTATAACCTATTTGCAAAATAAACATCATTATTTAATTATTATTTAGTCGTTGCTTTTTAAAATACTGTCTGTAAGTACTGTTATTACATAATTATGTTGTTTTACTTACCTACATAGCTGCTAGTACAAAATAACATGCTAATAATTTTAATTCTTAGACTTTTACTATTGAATCTGAATTGAACTTTAATACTTAATACACCAGAAATTCATCTTTACGTGAGTCTTACAATTCAATTCACATAGATAATAGCTTACAAAATTCTGCAAAGATGCATCACTTTATCACAGATAAAATTAAGTCGACAACTGATTGATTTTTAGCATTTTTATCAATTTAGGTCAGATTCAAATTGAGAGTAGCTCAGCCCACCATGTTTATCTCTCGCTGAGGACAATTCAAGCCAAAAACAAAACTTCTGACACAGCCACTCTCTTCTACAGCGGGCAATGGACATTTGTTAGAATTCTGGGAGGAAATAGTTACCACGAAATAAATATACCTGACTTGGACTTTTTTTTTACTTGAAATTTAAAGTTAGGAAAATCAATATCTAGGTTTAAAGGGTGTTTGACTGTACTTATCATTACGAACAATTTTATACCGTGGGAAAACCTTAAAATCAATCTAATAAAATTTAAACTTTAGGCGTAAACTCAGTATCCTATTCATCGATTCTTCACGTGAAGGCTGGCACATTGCTATTCAACGTATACCAGGACTTTTAATTCGATGCAGTAGAGGTAGACTGTCAGTTTCTGAGTTGTCAGATAATGACGACTACGAAATTGTGATGTTACTATATTAATCGATTCGGGAATAAAATCGAATAACGACGTAAACAATAATTTTAAATAGAATTGTCTGAAAATAAAAAAAGTTAAATCTGATTATAAAGTGGCGTGAAAAATAAATCGTCATGATAGTATTTTTTATTTTTTGCAATAGTCCCCTGTACCTACCCATTCCAACGGGGCTTAGGTCGCAGTGGTACGAAGGCAGTCTTTGTAATAGTAATCTCGCGCAATTCATTAAAATATTCATCACATGAAACAATTTGCAAAAGAGTAGCTTTTATCATGTCTGGTTAGATATGATTTTTTTTAATGAAAATAGTTTTATTTATAATAAAATCCCTGCTACTTAAAAACAAATGATAATAGTAGGTATACGTTTTATCATTTATTTATATTTCTCACTGTTGTTTGATTCATTGAATCCATCACTATTAGTTTAAATAGGGTATCATTATTTTAGTAAATGATATTGGCTTATGTCAGCTTACTGCATCGAATTAAAAGTCCTAGTATAGTATTGGTACCAGTGTTGTGGTAATTTTACCATTGACCGTGGTGTAGACAAATTGTATGATATCCAATGAGTTATTTCCCCAGCCCCTTTTTATATGCGTCCAATCGTCAATAAATCTTTTTTTTATTTCACACTAGCCGCTGTCCGCGACCTCGTTCGCGCAGAAACAGCACAGCATTTTCCAGAGATAAAAAGTAACCTTTGTATTATTCTGATGTATTAGCTATATTACTGGTCTGATATGCTACCAGATAAATTGCGACTAATTTCAGAAAAGCTTATACCTCATACTTACGTGTAAAATTAGACCCTCGCGGCATTTACGGCAACAAAGAGCTCATTATGGTAGCTTTACGCGTCACGCATAATAAACTTGAATGTTCCTACCTGCGTTAGAAGTTATTATTTTTCGGGATGAAAAGGATCTGTTTCATATCGTGTTCTAGAGCTTTCATGTTTTCTAAACGACGTGTTGAAATTGCAAATCCGCGGATTAGTTTGCTTGAAAGGGTTTTTTTTACCTAAATTAATGTAGTTTCAGGAACTGGGTGACATTATACACCTTGAGCGTGCCTGATTCTGTGGTTTCAGATAATTAAACTCATGGGGGTCATTAAGTGTAGAGTGGATAAGTTATTTTTTTATTATAAAGAGGAAAGCTTAGAAAAATGGATAAATTCGAAAACTACTGGACCGATTTTGAAAATTGTTTAATTCATCTAAAATTACACTAATCACAAGTAATATAGCTACTTTATTTTACTGAATAAAAATCTTTACGCGAGCGAAACCGTGAGAAGATCTAGTAAAGAAAATCTTGCTAAGACAAGTTTTCAGGACATTATCTATTCTTTATAGCATTGGTTCCCAACCTGGGGGCCGCTAATGGTAAAATATGGTCCACAATCCACAAAAGGTAAAAATATCGTCCTCGAAAGATTTAAAATATCAAACTTAACTACTGAAAAGTAATATTGACGCTAACTAATTTAAGTTTCTATCATAAATGTTGTGTTTTTATTGATTTCAAAGAATAGGCAAGCTAGCATTTTTTATTTCTACCCTTAGTTAAATTTTCTTCAGAACTTCTGGTCTCTGCTATCAATATCAAAACCAAACTGGTCCCAAATTAAATAATGTTTGGGAACCACTGCTTTATAGACCAGATTGATAAATATAGGTTACTTTATTGACAACTTAAGTCTCAGGATCCAGCTTCTGTAAACACTATTAATTAAAAAGCAAACTTAAAGCGCTAAGCACTAAGGTCCATTTCAGAGTTGCTATAATCATAATGTTAACTGCTTCTGATCCCGCCACAGTTTTGGGGTCAAGAGTTTGAAATAGGTTAATGTAGTACTTGAATACTTGTTTTGCATCTGGTTGGCGGGCTGCATTCGTTGCATAAATTAGAGGCTTGTGCAAGGTATGGTCAGTTTTGGTTTTGTGAAGTGGGGATTTTTTTTTATAAACTAACAGAAGTGAACACTTTACAGAAATAGGTGTATAATTACGCCCGACTACTTTCAGCTTCAGATGCTTTTAGTGTTCGCATTTTTATCGTGATAAAAATGGTGGTTTTTTTTTAACTCTGTTTTTTTATTTATTGGAACACCAACAGCGTACATATTTACAAAATATTTCGCATTCAAAAATACAATCTTTGGTCTGTGTTAGTACGTCACTGATAATAATCTATACTAATATTATAAAGCTGAAGAGTTTGTTTGTTTGTTTGTTTGTTTGTTTGTTTGTTTGTTTGCTTGAACGCGCTAATCTCAGGAACTACCGTTCTGATTTGAAAAATTCTTTCAGTGTTTGATAGCCCATTTATCGAGGAAGGCTATAGGCTATATATCATCACGCTAACACCAATAGGAGCGGAGCAGTAATGAAGAATGTTTCAAAATCGGGGGATTTTTTTTTCCACGGGGACGAAGTCGCGGGCGGAAGCTAGTAAACATATAAAATGGAACAGTTACTCGAAAAGTTACTCTTATTGCACGACTTTTTCAGTTTTTTTACACCATGTGCATCTTTCCAATTCTTTATCGCGTTCCACAGCAATAGTGGTGGTTAGAAATAGTGTGGCAAGCTTGACCCAAAATAAAATCTGGGAAGCCGTTTTCCACTCAATAACATAAACAAAAAACACTTACCTCTAATTCACTGAAACGTAGCGTGAAAATAAATTCTATTTCAATAACCTAAATGTGTCTGGAACGACCTCATAAACCTTTATTAGACTCGTGTAAGCAATCACTACCTGGTAGGCTGTGTATGTTGTAAATCTGGCCTCTAGGTGTGGTCCGGCCCGAATTTAAGACCTACATTTTACGTGATGTGTATCTTCGTACGGTGGAATAAATTGAACACGTTAGGTGTTAATATTGCAGGAAGATTTTCGGAGCTCTATATGTTATGTTGTAGAGGGAGTGGTGGAGTTGCGAATGTACGTCGTGGGTTCCAACACAGGCTGGAACATTACTTTGTGCAATTTAACTCTTCACCACTACTCTTAGACAGTGAAGGAAAACCATGTGATGCATTATAACCAGAGGTCAGAATTAGGTAGAGTTATTTATGTACTTATACTGATTTCACACAACGAAAGAATAAAGTGGATATGCCCCAAATACCGGGATTAATTTAGAAGAGCAGAAAAATCCCGTGATTTATTAAATAAAAGTTATTTACTTTTACACAATTTATAAAAAAAGCGAAGTATAAGTATGAGAATTAGTTTGATTATTCCCGATGTCCACCACTTGTCTGGCCACCACTGGGGGGCAGCGAGACAACTTTAAAATATTATTCTCGTTGGCCACCACTGGGGACAGCGTCACAACTTTGTAAATTATTTCCATTCGCCACCACTGGTGGCCGCCACTTACCTATGGTGAGTCAATTCAAAGTCATACCGAGTTTGATTCAAAACATACCGTCATTTCAAAGCATCAAGTCAAGTTTATACAGACATAGAAATACAATCGCTGGAATGAAAAGACTTATATGCAAAAATGTGAAAGAATTCCATGTTCCAAAAGATTATAAGGACTTTCTTTTAGCAGACTATTCATATAACTGCAACCGAATTGTAGTGTTTTGTATTGAAGAAGCCAAAAATGTAATGTGTGAGATTCATCATTTCTTATGTGATGGTACCTTTAAAAGCTGCACAGAGTCATAATTTACAAAGTTGTGACGCTGTCCCCCAGTGGTGGACAACGAGAATAATGTTTTAAAGTTGTCTCACTGTCCCCCAGTGGTGGCCAGACAAGTGGTGGACATCGGGAATAATCGGAATTAGTTTAAGACTTAATAATTTGTATTGTGAATCCAATACTAATAAAAATTGTATGTTAATTATCTTTGTTTTATTTGTCTTATATATCTCAAAGGTTTTAATTATTATTTATTTGTAATATTGTTGGTCACACGGTCTGTCTATTAGAAATCCCGGTAAGATCCATATTAATGTTGAGCTCCTTAAGTTCTAAGTTGAGCTACACGATAACTGACAAATGCTTGCTCTGTCTGGACAGGTCCGCTCAAATTTGCGTGGTTATTTCCTCAAAAGAATACCACAGACATGAACCTACATGCTTCTCATATAAAAATACAAATTGTCTGGACTTTAAAAGAGACTATGACCTCTGAGTTTGTTTCGGTGTTTCTTCTCAGAGTAGTCAGTTAGGAAATACCGGCCTCATCTAGCTAAACTTAACACGCAAAAAAACATGACGTGTAAAAGTGTTATTTATAACCAATTTACAAAATAAATATTTCATTTCATTTCATTTCATTTCATTTCATTTCATTTAAAAAAATATCAACATTTCGATGCAAGTACATAAATAACTCTACCTAATTCCGACCTCTGATTATAACCCAGGGAATGAAAATCCGAAGACGTGTCGTCAACCGGCCGAGTCCACGTGGTGGATTACGGCGCATTCCCTCTCTTACAGAGGCCTGTTTCCCAGCGGTGGGAACTATATGTGTTCTGCGTGGTTAAAAATATTAGAAGCCTAGCAGCTGCTTCCGTGCTTCCTAAATACGAGTTGGGCTTGTGCATCGAGGGTTCCAAGTAATAAATAGAACTCTACTAAGTACATTTTTACGGTTTTTGTTACTGTAATTCATTGCTTAATGCCTAATTTAATGATACTAGGTCAATAGTAACACATTTTCTACTACTTTTGGTGTCCTCAATTCACCTCAGAATCATTTCAACTTTTCAAATTTTTTCAAGAATTATTTAAAATTTTTAGGTTTCCGTACCCAAAAAATAAAACAGGACTCTATTACTAAGACTCCTCTGTCCGTCCGTCTGTCTGTCTGTCACCAGGCTGTATCTCACGAACCGTGATAGCTTGACAGTTAAAATTTTCACAGATGATGTATTTCTCTTGCCGGTATAAAAACAAATACTAAAAAAAACAGAATAAAATAAATATTTAATGGGGCTCCCATACAACAGACATGATTTTTTTGCCGTTTATGTAGATAATGGTACGGAACCCTTCGTACGCGAGTCCGACTCGCACACACATATGGTCAATGTCTCAAAATAGACTAAGTTCTAGAATTCAGATGTGCAGTCATTTCATGGAAAACTGGTTAGACCGCAGCGTAGAGGGAAATGCTGAACTACCGAATATGCACAGGATCGTTCAGTATAATAGTCCATTAATAATCGGACGCCTGAATCCTAACAGAATATTTATCTCAAGACAAATAAACCTATAGAAATCCTACCCTGCAATAGCTGACAATTTATGTTCATTAAAGTTTAGTTAAGGCTATGTCTATGTTCATCAATGACTACTAGCAATATCTTTTAGTGTTTGCGCTGGAATTGGGCGTTCAATCGAAAAATTAATACTTGAGCAAGTGTGGGATGATTTGCCAATGGAACAATCATGTACAGTCGAGAAATTAAAACAATCGAGCAACCTTAAGTTTTATTTTGCTCGCACATCAACGTATGGTAAACATTATGAATGAAAATGTGAGCTAGACAAGGTGACAAATATGGGCTCTATCATGAAATGTAAATATTGTTATACTATCTACATAGCACCCCAAAACTACAGTTAGTAAAAAAGCTACGCAAGTGTCTGTCCGTGGTTTCAAAATAACTGTGTTTTCGGAAGTGCTTATAGTTACTTACACGATACTAAAACAAACAATCTTAATAAATTTTTTGTCTGTCTTTCTGTTTCTCTGGGCTTTTTATTGTTGATAGGTTTCGTTTTACCACCATCTCACCTGATGGTAAGTGATGATGTGGTCGAAGATGAAGGACGCTTGCCAAGAAGTATATAACCTACTAGCTTTTGCCCGCGACTGCGTTCGCGTGGCAGGTTTTTCCCGCGTAGTTCCCGATCTCGTGGGAATTCCGGGATAAAAACTATCTTATATCCTTCCCAGGGTCCTAAACTATTCCCATGCCAATTTCGTCTAAATCGGATTAGCGGTTTAGGCGTGAAAAGGTAACATACAGACAGACAGAGTTACTTTCGCATTTATAATATTAGTATGGATGATTCACTCCCAGGTTATAGCTATCAGGAAACACTCCGGCAGGAAATTCCACTCCTTATCTCTGGAACGACAATCTTTTTTAATGGGGCTTTCACTGGAAAGTAGAGGAACTTACAGGGTATAACATATAGGCTTCTATTTTTCGTGGAATTCCTAAAGCATCTCGATTTATGCGAGAAAAGCTTGCTATGTGTTTGCGTGCACAGCTAGTGTATTTATAAAAATGCGTAACTTTTTCGTTCCGTGATCGTACTTGTGACGAATATTTGGCTTGTTACGTCCCCTAGCGATCGAACATAGGCATTCTTAGATAGCTATAACGTCTGTGAGTCATGCTGACAAGGGGAGACATTCAAATATTTGCATAAATCTATAAGTTTACTGTAGGAATGAGTCTACTTGAAAAGGGCTGGAATTTCGGCATTGCGGTTTGAAGAGTACCTATTTCAAATGTGTATTTAGCGAAGTATAGGCAAGCACCCATTTTTTATTACGCTTTCTTTAGGCCTACTGGTTATGAATCTAGCTCAGATAGTTGTTGCTAGTCACGGTTTCGTATGCAAAGCTTTTATTTGTGGATCAATCGTTTGTAAACAAGTAGGTTCGAATACTTTTATCGTGCGTACAGCTAAGGCATGGAATTCCCTGCTGGAATCTGCTTTTTCCTGATGTCCATAACCCGGGGGTTTTTAAGGTTAAGAGTGAATAGCTTACTTCTAGGTAAGTGTGCTTTATCTTCGACCACATCATCGCTTACATAGTGAGATAGTGGTCAAACGCGAGCCAAAATCAGTAAAAGAAGATATCGAGTAAGTGCAAGATAATTCATTCACCGCGTGCAAGTGCGCTTCAGATTACTTCGGAACACAGAGCTCTGCTTTAAAATGCCGTGTTGTGCAATTATAACCTGTAAAACAAAAAGTCAGACCGCAAGTATAGAGCGAGCAGGTATATCTTTATAAAATAACATTTAATTATTTGTAAAAAACATAAAAATATTCTAATCACTATGAAATTCCGAACATTAGAAACATTATTGCAACAAGTTACAAAAAGTATACATTGCCCGATGTGTACTCGCTTAATCAACGCAATGACCAAGTCCGCTTACAATGTACTGCATGCGCCACACTTCAACCATTGACGTTTTGTCCTTTGCCCTGATTGGCCGTGATGCACGGCGCATGTTTATCAACAGTGAGTTACAATCAGCAGCAAGCTCTCGATTTAAGTGTGTGTAATTAATTTGTGTGCGTAATTCGCATACGTAACGGGCCTCTTGCTTGTAGTGGAGCTAAAGAGTTGGGAGACAAGCGGCGACACGCGTTCTCATACAAATCAGGAACTATTTCCTTTCTAACCTCTTTTATCTGTTCTGTGAGTCTGACACACTTGATGGTTGAAATTTTCCTTTAATCACAGATTCGGATCACACCTGGTTTATATAATTATTTTTTATATACTTTATTGTACACTACAATATTTCTATGTAAGTAAAACTAGTGTACAATGGGCGGTCTTATCGCACAGGGCGATCTCTTACAGACAACCTTTTAAATTTTCATTAAACTCAAGATTTCAAGTTTCTTTTAGGGCTATTCGCACCGTTACCCGTATTTTTTTTTTATTATTGATAGGTTCGCGTTTGACCACCATCCCACCTGATGAAGCGATTATCTGGTCGAATTCGAAGCACGCTTGCTTAGAAGTAACCTATTCAGAAAAAAAAAAAACAACTTCTAGTAAGAGAGACCACGTACTGTAATATCAATCGTTAAGTTTTCGCTGAAGCGTTCACTGGAAAACTATGTCTGCTCGTAACGAGCGAGGGCTGACCGTGACGCACCACGGTCCGATATTTGTAGTTCAGAATAAATACGTAGGATACAGAATTCAATTCTATCAAGCCTCTGTACAGACCTATACCTATTTGTTTTTATTTTCTTTGGAATGTAAAAGACAATCGTTCGAAGCGGCCTTTTGATATTGGCAAATAAGTTTTGAAAGAATAAGATCGATAGACAACTTAATTTGTAGTTTGCTTGCATCGGGGGATAGGTTTTTGAAATAGTAATGTTCAAAGATCTAATAGGTCATGGTCTTTAATTAGACTATAGTGGGCTTTTTTCCGTGGTATAATCATCTAATGCCTTTCCCGCTCTGGGTGGACTGGAAAGGAGTGTCAGACTTCTGCTGACTAAAAACCCTGTTCAGGTCCGTGGTATGTCGTTAGAACTTTCCAGCATACCCAGACTGTAGTGGCAGAGCAGTATTTATTATTATGGTCTAGGATCCGTGCATTCCGGATGGGTTCAGACTCCTATTAACTAAAACACCCTGTCCTTTCAGTTGCCAGCCCTGCAGTTGTATCACCATAGAACATTCATGACTACAACAAATCATGACTCTCAAGTGAATCCTTTAAAATACGTACCACCAAATCATTAATCTATACTAATATTATAAAGCGGAAAAGTTTGTTTGTTTGCTTGAACGCGCTAATCTTCGAAAGTACTGGGTGGATTTGGATGCAATTTGGTATGAAAGTAGCTTGAAGCTTGAGGAAGGTTATATGCTACTTTTTACGCGACTGCAAAAAAGGAGAGTTATGTTTTTACCGTGATAGAATCCACGGGAGCGAAGCCCCGCGTGAGTACTAGTAACCTATATATATGCCTATGTAAGGATTAGTAACTACAGTAGGACAGTTTCCAAATGTTTACTCTGACTGTTAATTAGATTAAAATTATATAGTGTACATGTATTTTTTTTTGTCTTTTCAAACCAATAAAATATTACAATTATCGAAAGCTTCGAAGTTCAGAATTTGGACTGCTGACGTCAAATAGTGGCCAACAACTTGGCCAGCCGACGGCAATTTGGCTGTCTCCGCCAATACAATTACGTTATACCATCCCGTCTTATTCCACTCCTATACGTAAGTAACGGTAGTAGCGACATCATTTTGCTTTTAAAATTGATTGGAGCTTGGTTTTTCCGCTAATTAGGGCGTTTTCTTTTTAATTTTGGAAGTGATCGTGTTTTTTTGGGACGGAGGCTTATTTTCTTTGGTGAAGATGTATAGTATAATATGTGTTGAACCGATATTATATAATTGTGTTTAAATATATGTAATACTTAGTTTGTTGCAGCACACACAAAGTGAGAGGATTTTTTACGAGTTTGGTGACTAGATTGTTAAATTGATTGACACCATCTTTATTTGTAATCTATACTTATAATAAATCTGTAGAGAGGTCAATTCTGTACATGAAATATATTTCCAAAATAACTATCAGGGGGTGATTAAGGATCGATACTCATGCCAAAAATGCAATCAGTTAAATTTTTGTCTGTCTGTCTGTCTGTATAACCGTTATAGAAACAAAAACTACTTGACGGATTTTAACGAAACTTGGTACAATTATTTTTCATACTCCTGAGCGGGTTATAGTATACTTTTCATCACGCTACAATCAATAGGAGCAGAGCAGTGAAGGGAAATGTTGGGAAAACGAGAGAAGTTACTCCATTTTTTAAGCTTCCGTCGCGTGTGCAACCTTAATGGTTAAAGCTACACAAATCATTTCATGACAGAAATGTTCTCCTTAAAATTATATAAAAAATATCCCACGACAGCATATGTCTAACTTTTATGGTTGACTCACAATAACACGTGTAACTCCCGATAGCTTAGCAGTTCGAAGCTTTCTGATTATAATATTTGTCTACTCTTACGTTTATAACACTCTCAGTCACCCCTAATTGAAAAAGTTAACATTATTAACTATTCCATAAAAAAATTGGCCAAGTGCGAGTCAGACTCGCCCATGAAGGGTTCCGTAGTAACTATAATATAATATGCAAATTTATTTGACGAAAAAAAAAACCTTACAAATTTCTTAAAACTAGCTTATTTACATTTTTTACAACTGCGCCAAATAAATTTGTTTTGAAAAAAAAACCTTACAAATTTCTTAAAACTGGCTTTTTTACATTTTTTACAACTGCGCCGAATAAATTTGTTTTTCATAGTGTTTGTATGAATTACAAAGTTATATTTGCGGTTTTAGAAAATATACTGTATCTCAAAAACTGCTGAACTGATTTCGTTCAAACTAATTTTGGTTGAAAGTTTATATTAAGATCTACAGACATATATTTTTTTTAGATTTTTCACTCCATTATTATAGAAGTTAGAGGTTGTGTCCGCCACACACACATTTTACCACTTTGGAAGCTTATATCTTTTAAACGATTGACTTTATGGAAAAGTGGTTTTAGAAACCCCGATGTCGTTTTTAAAGAACTATCTATAGATACCACACATGCATCGATTTCATGAAAAAAAATATATTTTCAGGTTTAGTTCCATGTATGCGGACTCAAACTCGGAAAGCGGTTCACAGAATACATCTACCTATCAAGTTTCACATGTATAGTCCTAATAGTTTAGAAATAAAATTGCTGTGACAGACGGACGGACGGACAGACAGACAGACAGACAGACGGACAGACATGTCGAAACTATAAAGATTCCGTTTTTTGCCATTCGGCTACGAAACCGTAAAAAGAATCATATAAATCGGTATAGAAACACCAAAGTTATACATGAAATACGCTTATAATAATAAGCCATCGCGCGTGAATACTGAATCATGCTATAAGGATTATTTTTGAGAATCGGTCGCCGCGCTCGACGCGTCTCGCGGTCGAAGCGTTCTCTAGGTACTTAAGCCTCATGTGAACGTGATCTAAATAAAATTACCAATACATTAACTTACGCTGACGGAGTCGCGGGCACAGCTATATTGTATCATTACGCCAGGCCAATAGGAGCGGAGCGCCAATGAAGAATGCTTCAAAATCGGGGTTAAATTTAACGTTAGCCCAAAGTAACTATTCCACGCGGACGAAGTCGCGGGCAAAAGCTAGTTAAGGAATAATGATGTTTTTGAGAATAAAAGCGAGAATAGATTACTTTTTTGTTAATCCCCGGATTTTGAATGAAGAATTGGTGTTGAATTAGAGTTGAGTATTTTTTTAAAATACGTATGATTTTATCTTGCATGTGAATTTTCACAAACGCCCAGATCGGAACAACTATTTATATGCCTTATAAAATTCGTTCTACTGCGGGAGTGGAACCCGCGTCACGTAACGCGACAACCAATCGCTCAACCTAAGTAAGTATGGTATCGCATTCTCACTCGTACATAACTCTACATTCTCTATTATTCTATAAGAACAAAGTATTAGTAGATGATTGATTGTCCCGCTCATAAGTCGCCTTTGTAGCAGAATTAAATCCAAACAGGCTTAGATTCGTGAAATCAATTTGTCACTGTCTCCCTCAATCCGTGTAGCTTATGTGCCGTCCACTGCTATTTCGTGAATAAGCCTCCTTAGCTTCTCGTCAATTTAATAAGTTCAAATCTAATTGAGTATTGGAGAACTTTTAATCATCAAAATTAATAATAATAAATACAACAATAAAGCCCTATAGGTGACAATAGCCTAATGTCTAAGGTCATGGTAATCGCGCGGTCATGGGTTCGAACCCCACCCTTTTTTTTTACGTGGTAAAATTATCAAATAAGTCCTCCCACCCCGGGCAGGGCGGGAGGGACTGTCAGACTTTTACTGACTAAAATCCACGGTGTTCCTTCAATAACCCTTTACGTACCGGGGTCACGGTAATGGTATAAGTCCCACGACCCCGGCAGGCTTCGGCCCTCTACAGGGGGGGCCTCGTCATGTTGCTGACGCTCTTTGAGGCGCGCGTGGAACACAACGCGCCGTCGACCCGGGCATGGTCCATGGTCGGACAGCGAGTTGCCCTTTACTCGCTGTCCGCATGCCCGCGCCTACGGTGGCCGGAGATCGTCGGCCGACGTCCGACGCCGTGGGCGTCTACCACTGCGGCGGGGCTGGAGGGAGGACGCCATCCTCTCCCTCACACGGCCCGCCTCCTCCTCCTTCGGAAGCATGACTGCTTCGCAGAAGGAGGCGACCGCTTCCCACTCCCTCTCGCCCCGCAGCATGGCCTCGACCAATGCCGGGCGCGAGAGATCTCCGCCTATCGCCGCCGTGAGGACACGTCGGTGATCTGCCCAGGCGGGGCAGTCTTGCACCGTGTGCTCTACGGTGTCCTCAGGGCGACCCTTGCAGTGGTGACGCCCAGGCGTTTCCTCCTTTCCCATCAGACACAGGTACCTCCCGAAACTTCCGTGTCCGGTGAGGACCTGCGTCATGCGGTAGGTCAGGACGCCGTGACGCCGATCTAGCCACTCCTCAAAGTCTTACCGCCGCAATTGCGGCGTGCCCGGCCGTCGGTTGCGACAGTCGTGAACCCCACCCTTAATCATAATCATAATGATCATTTATTGCATTCATGTAGTTTACAAGTTGTTACGAATAGGTTATATAGGTTTCATACATGAACCCTGCTAGGGCACAACAATATAAATAATTTAAAGTGCTACAGTGTCAATAATAAACAAACAACTCAAAAAGGATACTAAATTTAACATGAAGTAAATGTCACAATTACAGTGTTAATACTAAAACAAACCACTTGAACAAAAATACTAAATTTAAAATTAAATAAATGTCACATATTACAGAGTCAATAATAAATAATAATAACAAAAAAACCACTTAAACAAGATTACTAAATTTAACATGAAATATATGTCACACTATTACCATGAACCCACTTCAGACACAAGCATATTTAGGTAGTTAGAGGGGTTAACAAGATTTAGAATTTTACCCACATTACTAGGTCTCTTAAAAAAATCAGTCTATTGCGTTACCAGTGCTGATACACAGGAATCCTCTCTGTGAGAGGGAATAGGCCATAATCCATCACGCTAGTGCGGATGGTAGATGTAGCATGTCTTCGAATTTTTGGTCCTAGAAGGTCCGGTTTCCTCACGATGTTTTCTTATACCGAATTGAGATAGATAGATAGATATACTTTATTGTGAACCAAAATTTAAACACACCTATTTAACATTATTTCTTAATTCTATGGTTACAATGGCGGTCTTATCGCTAAAAGCGATATCTTTCAGACAACCTTTGGAAGGATTTTCAAAACTTTAATTAAAGTAGGGTGGGCTAAATTAGTGTACTCATAAAACAGAAAATAATGTATATATACGTATACATACAAATATATAAATAGAACACAAAACATAAGTAATTATATATAAATATAATTTGTTCTTTAACATCATGTGGAGAGGAAACAAAAGAATAATCATAAATTAGAAATAAAATGATTAGCAACCGAGCTCTTAAAGTAGCGAGTGACTGAGCTTGTCTTACTGACACCGGCAATGCATTCCACAAACGAATAGCTTGCACCGTAAACGATGAGCCATAGAATTTAGTGCAGGCATTAAAAGTCTCAAATTCTCCGATGATCTCAAATCTCTAACATGTGTGTCATGAAGGAACTTAAAACGTTCTTTGAGATAAAACAGAGTTGTTTGATTGAAGAGAATACTGTAGAGTAATGATAAAATATCTGCATTCCGGCGAAGGCGGGTAGGCAGCAACTTGAGAGCAGTGATGATGCTGACACCTTACTTGCTCTTAGAAGCAATTAATTTCGGACGAGTGCTAAGTTTAATTAAATTTTATTATTATTTATGTTAAGTAATTAGGTACGTTTTATGTAAATTACACAACGTAATGTGCCTGGCTGGGTTCAAACCATCGATCTGCAACTCCAAGGCGCGCCTGTAACTACTGGGCACCACTGCTCCATCCACAATACTTAATTAATTAAAAATGTCGCCCGATTAAATTGGTTTAAATAGTCGTCTTTATTAATCCAATATTTATTAATCCATACTATACTTATATTATAAATGCGTAAGTCTGTTTGTTTGTTGCTCCTTCTTTAACGTCGCAATGGAAAAACGGGTCGAAGTGATTTTTGGGTGTAGAGGTAGATAAAAGGCTGGAGAGTGAAATAGGCTAATTGTTTTTGCAGAAACAACTTTTCACGTGAGTGAAGCCGCGGTAAAAGCTATTAATCTATATATTAATATATGAAGCAAACTTTTTGTAAAGAAATCATTGGTCTACCAACCCGCACTCTATGGGACCGCGTGGCGGATTACGTCCCATTTCTTCTCATAAAGAGGAGACTATAACAGACTGAATTATAATCAGTGGTCTTTAAAAAGAAAAACCCTGTACAAATTTACCTAGCACCCCTATAAATAAACTAAGCTGAGTAGTAGAACGTGAGCCCAGAAAGGTTATCTTTGTAATTTGCCGTCCAACCGTGGGTGGCTGCCTTTATTGTGCCCGCCCACTGACTAAACGACCTTTATTCTGTATAGTGACGAAACAATTTGAAAAGAAACAATAACATATTTTCAATAAGGAGAAATGAGTTCTTCCTTCTAACATACGTTTGTTATAGGGTTTTGATAACCTTTAGTGTTATAAATCTAATACGTCTCAATTGACTTTCAATTAAGGGAAGGAGCGAGACAACCCTGACACAAGTGTTAATAACTTTTTACTGGGCCTGTTTTTGTTTACATTTGTTAATGTAACTGTTTGAAGCACAACATAAACAATGTATTATTTTATTTATTTATTATAGTCTTATTAGGGCAAGTGGATAGTTTAGGCTGAAAACCGGTCCTTGAAAGGACGCAAGCGTAATGCTTACTTTAGTTTCCAGTATATATTTTAGTTTTGTTAATAAACTAGCTGCTCCCCGTGGGCGACGTTATTTTTCAGCGAAAAACGTGTAACATACCTACATACATACATATATATCCTACTCTGATATATCTCTGTAATAGTTTCATCTATAGTGGTTCAGTGGTTTAGACGTGAATGCGTAACAGACAGACGGACAGATCTTCGCATTTATAAATGCGATGGGACGTGCTTATCTTGAAATATTCCTTTCAGTTTTGATTTAAAGACTTTAGCTATCAGGGACAAATAGACTGCCCTTAAATAAATCAATGTTTTTCTTTGTCTTTTTATGTGCACAAACAGGGAGACTCGGTCATGCATGACGTAGTTGTAATCAACAAAAACTCATTGGTTTTTGTTAGATCTCGTAGGTTAAATAACATATACATTTAAATTAAAACTAATTCACTTCTTCTTGCGGAGAGTAGGTATGCCTAAAGTATCTATAGGCAGACAATTTCAATCAATCAATTCTCACGAAATAAATATGAAAATAATACTAAGCTCATCACAAATTCAACATCACAACAAATTGAGAGAGGCCTTGTCTTCTTGTGATCTAAAAATATATCTGCCAATATAAAAGCCCTCGAATCTCGCCACTGTGACAGTATCTTATCAACGAACTGAAATAAGTTATATTGACGCCCAAACATTTTTATCAATTTTCTGTCAAAAGATAAACTACTTATGATATACCTCACGATTTACTATATGTAATACATAGTAACATCACGTGTTTCTAGAAGATACTGTGTTAAAGTTTGTGTATTTTTTTGTGAGTGTGTGACTAAAAATGGCTATTTTGGATACTTTGCAGTTGTCAAATCAAGTGGAGAAGTTGGCACAAGTCAGCCGGGACCTACGGCGAAAGCATAAGCAGATACAAAATCAGGTATTTTTGACGCTTTTATGGACGTAACATGTTTGTGCAGAAAGCTCGTGATTAATTTTGACAGAAACGTGACGTTTGACGTAACACGTCATAGATTTGAAATGTCATACTGACATTTGTTTTTTTTTACTTTGTTTTGCGCAGCCTTTGTTATGTGCCAGTAAATGTGATATTATTATTTGCAAGCAAAATCTTTGCTTTGTAATTTTCCTTTTATTCGGGCCTCTGTACAAATAAGTATCGTCTCGGAAATTCTATCTTATTAAACTTAATTGGTTGAAAGCTTTTGCTCTTAAAACTTTGAAATTCAACCCGAATTGAAGGCTTCATCTAACTAAAGCATTTTGTATAACAAGTTGAGTGAAATTTTCTTATTGGAGAATATAATATAAATGCTTTAATTACATTTATGCACGTATTCACTAGATTACAACAGACAACACCTGTACCTAAATCGTTATGGCAGGGCAATAGCGGTCAGTAACCTACATTTTTTTTTTCGGTGGGAAAATCATCTAATTACTCCTGCTCTGGGTGGAGCGGAAGGCAGTCTCAGATTTCTTAGTGCCTGCAACTGCCCTAACATTCTGGGCCAGGGTTTCTGAATCTACATATTAAATAATAATACTTAAAAAACATAAACTTACTGTATCCCATCTATTTCGATTATTACATACTGCCATTTGCTTCATATCTCATCTTCAGTATACTTGCCTACACGTAACTAGCCTTTTTGAAGGATATCAATAATGAAATGTGATCCCCAACAACATTCACAATTATTTACACTTAGTCATATAAAAATCGAGCCATAACATTAGGTAATTTCATATTAATTAGTAGATTCTAAGTTCAAATGCTAAATCTAAATAGATTTTGAATATAACAGATATAAGAATATAGTTAATATTTTGTTTATTTCGGCTTCCTAAGAAAATTGGGAAAAGCCAATGACCGGTATTGCTATGCTATAACGAATCGACTATAAAATACTACCGACAACACCTAGTACTATTTATCACCAGCCCCCAAAAGATGATCTGCCAGTGACATTATGATTCCGTTGTGTAAAAGGGACAGTGATATACGTCTTCCATAACTTGGTCTCTCTCCCACACTGGAATCATGATGATGTTAACTCATATTAGGACCTCAGCTTTATGTAAGCTTTTGTGTATTCGCGCATCTGTCTATGTAACCCTTTTGCCATTATAATCATCACATGCCTTGCCTTTTCGTATGTGCTTCTGTTGACTTACAGTCTGACCAGTTGCAACTGAGTATCAGTGTTCTACATGGAGTTACTGCCTACCTTACCTCCGTAAACCAGTAGCTGGGTAACACGATAACCCTGGAAAGACTGGTGTCAGATCCTGGCTCCTGACTACCCGTAATGACTGTCAAAGATGTACAAGTTGTCTCTAGTAACGGTTACATTTCGGGGAGTGTGCGATGGAATTACACAATCTAATTCCGCCAAGCCCGTTCCATCATCGGACTACAAGACAAACGGCGATGCGCCATCGTTACATGGTGGATATCCCACGCATACGCACAAAACGTTTTGGGAATACTTTCATTGTGCGTACGGCTAAGGAGTCGAATTCCCTGCTGGAGTCATGTGTTTCCTGATCGCTATAACCTAGGGGTCTTTAAGTCAAGAGTGAATGGGTTACTTCTAGGCAAGCGTGCTCCATCTTCGACCACATCGTCACTTACCACCAGGTGAGATGGTGGTCAAACGCGAG
The DNA here is from genome assembly GCA_943138885.2 of Tholera decimalis. Taxonomy (NCBI): domain Eukaryota; kingdom Metazoa; phylum Arthropoda; class Insecta; order Lepidoptera; family Noctuidae; genus Tholera; species Tholera decimalis. The sequence continues at coordinate 5,097,057 of OW964568.2, read as the reverse complement.
CCTATTATCAATAAAAAAAACGTTTCAGCCGGGGCCAACTGTTTAACGTGCTTTACCAGACACGGAAAAATCTCTATATTTTCACCTGTCCACAGCCAAAACACGGCAAGCGTGGCTTAACGTAGAAGATAGACCCGCGCGGGTGTTATTATTTAACCCCTAACTGAGAACACGATACCCCCTTTTTTTCTGAAAACCCACTCTGCTCCTTTAGCTGCCATTGCATCTCGGGGCAGCGGTATCTCGATAGAACATTTCTGCAATCCCGTAAAGGTGTGTCAAACATCGAGCGGCAATCCAGCGTGGCTGCAGCGCGCGGCCCGCCGCCCTGCGTTTAGACCACTGCCGCGCAAACATTAGTCGGCTTTGTCCTAACTAGAGCGCGGCAGAAACGTGTCCTAGAAATGCCGCGTATTGCTGCCGCGCTCTTGCTGCTCAATGTTTGGACACACCTTAAGGCAATGGCTCTATCGGGCCCCGTCAATGCTGCTGACTGCTCTTTGAGGGGCGCGCGGAATACGACGCGCCGCCGACCCGGGTCTGGTCCTTACCGGCTGGTGAGCTACCCCTGCTCGCCGACCGCAGACCCGCGCCTACGGTGGCCGGAGATCGGCTCGCGATCCCCGATGCCCGGTGCATCTCCCGCGGTGGCTAGGGAGCGAGGAAGAGAGTTGCCTCTCCCTCACGCATTCAGCCTCTTCCTTCGTTAGCATGACTGCTTCGCAGAAGGAGAACAGGATACCCCTAGAAAGACTGTTGTAAAATTTTGTGTTAACGCAGACAAATGATAAAAGTTTCACCCCTCGCTTTACACTTTCGTCTGTCGCTTAACCACGCACAAGAACACCTATCAGGAACATTGTAAAACAAGGTTAAGACAAATACCCTTTGCTCTAACAGCGAAGGGGAAGCATTGTATTATCTCATGTGTTTATTTTAGAATTGATGACCCAAGAGTAGTAGTGGCCCAGTGGTTACAGGCACGACTTACTAGTGTTAGGTCTTGGGTTCGAACCCAGACGAGTGGATGTCACGTCTTTGGAATTTTTCCGCACTGGGCCGTGTGGTGGATTAAGACCCTGCTCTCTTAATCCCTACTCTCTTCCCTTAGAACGAGTACATTATAGGTAGGGCTGCCATTCGTCCGGGTTTCCCCGGATTTGTCATAGTTTGGAGAGCGTCCAGGGGCGTCCGGAGGGATTTTCCCTATTAGCGTCTGGGTCAAACCCGGACACATATTGGTCTTACGGTTACCAAAAGGTAAGGTACCAAATATAAAGGAAGAGACTAATTAATTATTTACAAAGCTCTATAATGTTATCACTGACTAAAACCATAAATAAACATTAAGATAAAAATGTATTTTTCTACGGTGTCCGGGGAAAAATTGCGATTTTACTCAAATGTCCGGGGTTTATGAAGTCGTCTGGGGCCACCAATTTTGGTGATGGCAGCCCTAATTATAGGTCGTTCTAGTATGTAAATCACTTTTACGAACGTTTCGTAAACTAGTTAATGCTTACTAATAATTACCTCTTTACATCCTCTATCGGGTAGAAAGAAGAAAGAAGCTTCTCAACCGTTGCCTACATCATAGGTACAAGGAATACTACCTCCAAATTTCACATCTCTACAACATTCGTTTTAGGCTTTGCGTTGATCCGTCATCCAGTGAGTCATTCATGAGTATGACCAAGCTCTTATAAATTATGGCGTCAAGCTTACTACGTGCCTACTGTTATAGAAAAGAGAGTTGGCCCGGTCATCATCTGCTTTTGCGGCCACTACATTTGCCACTATGTTGGCCAACGTGAAAAGCTTTTTTTCCGAAGAGATTAGCCTTTTTCCAACTTTTTCGGGGTCGGCTTCGAGTCTAACCGGTTGCAGCTGCTTACTAATGTTTTACACAGAGCGACTGCCTACCTAATCTCCAAAATCAAGTCGCTGTGTAACACGAAACCCCTTGGCAAGACATGATAGATTTTCTGGCTCCTGACTATCCTTAACAAGTTGAACGCCAAGAAAAAGAATGCAATTTCCCGTTCAGGCCGCGTCGGTCATAGATGGCCGACAACTAGACTTGCCGTTCGGGCCGCGTCGGTCAGTGCTGCCCGACGTTTAATATCTCTATAATTAATGACTAAATTCGACTTTTGTTAATGAAAACTTATATCTAATGTTATTTGTTTTGTATTTTCTTTTTTTTCACACCGCCTACCGAAATTAAAATTATTTTTGGCTTTGTAGTGTTTTGATATGGAAGTCGGTTTTATTTTTTTTGCAAAAAAAGGGTTTATTTTCGCGCTTTTTAGTGGGTCAATTTGTAATTAATCTGGTTATAAAAGCCAAAATGTCAACTACAAAAAACTAAAAACGCGCGAACAAAAAACACTATAGAGTAACCGAAAAGATCATCAATGTAAATATTTTGTTTAACCTTTTGTTGATTTTTCAGAAACGGCTTGTTCGATGTCGATAAAATTTTCATGGGACCATTTGGGAAGTATACCCTTTCCAACAAAAAAAAGAAAGTTTCAAATCGGTCTGCGAGCGACGGAGCTATGCCCGAACAAACATAAAAAAAAAACAAACAAACATCCGAATTGAGAACCTCCTCCTTTTTCAGAAGTCGGTTAAAAATAAACAATTTATTTAAGTAAGATCACTATAATGCGCAAAGTTACATTCTAAAAGTGCGCGAGTGTAGAGGTGGCCAATCACCCGTTTTATTTCGGTGGGGAAATCATCACATGACTTCTCCCGCTTTGGGTGGAGCGGACGGAAGTGTCAGACTTCTAGTGTCTAAAACCAACCCTGTTTCATGCAGTTGCCCTTACGGTCCGGGGCCGCGGTGTATCTCATTAGAAAATTTCTGCAACCCCCTTATCCTCCTGGACTAATCATAATCCTAATAAAGATGGATGATAAAGAGAAGTTGATTACTACCAAAACATGAAAATATTTGTACCTTGAATACAAACGTTTCGAAAATTCACTCTTTAATTATTGTTTTTAACCAAGGTTCTACACTTTGGTTAAAAATAAAAATAATCTTGGTAAAAAAAAGCAAAAATCGTTATACATCATTCTTCGTTTGTTATATCTCTATAATAGCACCAGTGTGGGGCGCTTCGCTCCCGTGGACTTTATCACGATAAAACATAACCTCTTACATTTGCAGTCGGGTAAAAAAAAGCCATTAACATTTAAAAGTTTTATCGTAATAAAGTCCTTAAGCTAACTTCATCCAAATCCACCCAGTACTTTCTTAGATTAGCGCGTTCAAACAAACAAACTTTTCCACCTTATAATATTAGTACAGACTAGCTGTGCCCGCGACTGCGTTCGCGTGGAAGGTTTCCCACGCATAAATCCCGATCCTGTGGGAATTCCGGGATAAAAAGTAGTCTATATATTGCTTTATAACGCATCTATCACCTAGTAAAAGGTACCATTAAATCGGTTTAGCCATTCCAGAGACTAGCCCGGACAATAAGAAAGACAGACCGATCGACTGACAAAAATTAAAAAGTTTGTTTACGTTTTAGTATCGTGTAAATAATAATAAGCACTTGAGAACAGTTATTTTTTCAGACAGTCACTTAAATTATATTTGTATGTATAGATGGTTTTATTCTTGGTCGTTAACCCCTATTTAAGTAACCGAATAACTGTTAAATGAATTTGGTTCGTTAATTAAGCAGGCTTGACGAAATTAGGTGTGTAATTTGTATGAAATTTGACGACAAAATTGGACGAAGTAGTTCGGAGACGGGTTGCTAACATCGCTTATTGCAGTTTACTTAAGTTCTTAGTAAGGAGTAGATTCCAAGTCCTCAGGTTCAAAAGTCCCGCCGTTTTAAGGGTTTCCTACCCGCATAACAAAGCTATGCATCCGAATACAAGTTCAAGGCACCATCTCACCTGTTGGTGAGAGCGTTGATGTGGTCAAAAATGAAGCACTCTTACCTAGAACTTAGAAGTATCCTATCCACCGTTGCCTTAAAGGCCCCCAGATTGCAGCTATCAGAAAACCAGACTCCGGCAGGGAATTCCACTCCTTAGCTGTACGCATAATTAGTGTTCCCAAAACGTTTTGAACCTGTGGCTGTGCCTGTGCCGACGCCTGTATCACGGCAGTGGAAACATAATACGCTGAGATTGCTATCCCCACTGCTTATTTTTTTTTAATATTATTAAAAAATAGGTTCGCGTTTGACCACCATCTCACCTGATGGTAAGTGATGATGTGGTCGAACATGGAGCACGCTTACCTAAAAGTAACCTATTCACTCTTGACTTAAAGACTCCTAAGTTATAGCTATCGGGAAACACAGACTCTGGCAGGGAATTCCACTCCTTAGCCGTACGCACAATGAAGGTATTCCCAAAACGTTTCGTGCGTATGGGTGGGATGCTTAGTTAGGTCTCTCCATTCCAAATAGCCATTTATAGGTATATATTTCCTAGGCTATGCTCGTTTCGCTAAACTCCCGCGTACGGTACTAAAGCGTTTGGTCTCAACGTCCCATCCCCTGCTTAGCCTTTTTAGGGTTCCGTAGTCAACAAGGAACCCTTATAGTTTCGCCATGTCCGTCTGTCTGTCCGTCTCTCCGCGGTTTAGCTCAAAAACTATTGGTACTAGAAAGTTGTAATTTGGCATGAGTATACACGTCAATGACGCCGAAAAAGTGGTAAAATAAAATTTTGAAAAAAAAAAACAATTATTTAGGGTACCTTCCCTACGTGTAAAGTGGGATGATATTTTTTTTTATATCCTTCCCATAGTGTGGGATATCGTTGGATAGGTCTTTCAAAAATATTAGGGGTTTTGGAAGACCGTTTTTTGATTAAGTAAACCGTTCGTGACTTATCAAGCTTTAAATACCAATTTTCGTTAGAGTCAAGTGTCCTCCCCCCTCTATCAACGAAACGGTTGTAGTTAGAAATTCAAATGTCACAACAGTACTACCTATATATAACGAAGTTTAAAGGAAAACTATCACACATAAGTGGGCTTTACAAGTTTACGAGTAATAGTCGACCAATTGTATTTGACTCGAAAATTTCGAACAACTCCATAGAAATGTCGATAGATGGCGCTAAGCGTGAGTTGTATCGCGCTAGTTTTAAGGAAATAATTAGAACAAATGGCCCTAAACAGTCTAGTTCAAACCCAGGTTTTGGTGTGTGTGTACCCACGGTATTACATTGACATTGCTGGAGGTGACCACTGTGAAGCAGTAATTTTCGAAATAAATGCAGTGAAGATTATAGCTTTTTATAGATCACGCAAATGTCCCAACAGTTGCGCAGTAGGTTTTGTAAGTAATATACTATCGCATAACAGTCCTTGCATAATATTTGGAGATTTTAATGAAGACTATCTCCGTAACGACAACTGCAGTTTTCAAATTAATACGTGACGCTGGTTACCAGTCTTTATTACAACCACTTCCCTATACACGCGGTGGTACTCAAATAGATCATATTTTTTCAAATTTCCCCTGTGAAGTTGGATTTTATAATTCCTTCTTCAGTTACTATCGCCCTATCTGGGCCCGTTTTTAGAGTGAATTCAAATTAATATATTTTTATTTATTTATTATTTTGCTATATCAAACACAAAGCTCCCCCAGCAAACTACTTCCTCAATTTAATTTTTTTGTGACTATTGATTAGTGTAGCTATGTGTCCTGTATTTAAATTCAAAACACCGGCTATGAAAAGTTTTATACAAATCTCTAAAAAAAATTAAAACTTTCCGTGCAAAATTGTTGGATCAGGTGAGGATTTGTATAGGAAGTCAAATTAGTTAGGTAGTCATGTTTGGCTTTTAGTTAGAGCATGGTACGAAACGATCAGTCAGCGAATACGACACGCACTTGGCTGTTATAAAAACTACGGAACCCTACAATGCGCGTGGCCCGACGCCCGACACGCACTTGACCGGTTTTTTTTAATTGTGTTGAGGCCGGCTTCGAGTCAATACCAGTGTTTTAATGCCTGTATGACCTCCACAACCCGAGAGCTGAATAATACGATAGTGGGTATCGTCTCGACGTCCCATAGTTTATTAGAATATAAAGCGAATTTGTAGATCCCGAGTTAATATCTATACCCGGACTTACCGACAGTTTCTGAGTTGTCAGATAATGACGACTACGAAATTGTGATGTAACTAAATTAATCGATTTAGGAATAAAATCGAATAACAATCAAACATTTTTTTTTTAATGATATTGTGTGTTAATAACAAAAAGTAAAATGTGATTATGAAGGGGCGTGAACAATAAAACGAATAGATCATGATAATATTTATCATTTTTACCCGTATCCATTCCAACGGGGCTTAGGTCGCAGTGGTGTGAGGAGTCTTTTTAAAAGTAATCCCGCGCAATTTATGAAAATATTCATCACATGAAACAATTTTCAAAAGAGTGGCTTGTATCATGTCTGATTAGATATGAATATTTTTAATAAAAATTGATTTATTTATAATAAAATCTAGTTACTACTTAAAAATTAATGATAATAGTTTAAATTTTATCATTTACTAGTACTCAAGCGGGGCTTCGCTCCCGTGGATTCTATCACGGTAAAAACATAACTCTCCTTTTTTGCAGTCGCGTAAAGTCCTTACCTTCCTCAAGCTTCAAGCTACTTCCATACCAAAAGTTCATCCAAATCCACCCAGTACTTTCGAAGATTAGCGCGTTCAAGCAAACAAACAAACAAATTTTTCCGCTTTATAATATTAGTATAGATTTGTATTTCTATCCGCTTATTTATTATTCAATTGATTTAATCTATCACTATTAGGTTAAATAGGGTATCATTATTTTAGTAAGTGACATTAGCTTACGTCAGCTTACTGCATCGAATTAAAAGTCCGAAAAGTTTGTTTGTTTGAATGCGCTTTTCATCGAAAGTACTGGGTGGATTTGGTATGGAAACAGCTTGAAGCTTGAGGAAGTCTATAGGCTACATTTTACCCGACTGCAAAAAAGAAGGGTTATGTTTTTATCGTGATAAAGCACACGCGACAATTAGTTCAAAATATAAGGATTTAGCCTATCACAAAAATCATAGCTTTTTGAAAGTATTTTTAAGCGGTGGCTGGAATCAATCTAACGTAAAATCCCCTCTTTTAGTTTGTATGTCTGTATGTTCCAGCTACAACTCAATAATACTGAACGGATATTGACGGGGTGTACCTTGTATGAAAGCTTTATGTCCAACTTAAAACGTGAGGTATGTACCATTGCGCTATCTCAAACGGGGGCCTGGCAGGATCATCTAAAATTTACTTAGAAAATTGTAAGCGTTGTAACGAAATAAAATTCAGAAAAAAGAATATCAAACATCCAGTATCACACCTGTACATTAAATACATACATACTCGTATCTTTATGTATCTTGCTTAGTTAAGTTACAATTATAACTTGTACTTATATATTTCTGTGATTACATCAAAGCATGTCTATTCCCAATGCATGTCTTATTAGCGCCATCTTTCAGAAACAGGTGAGCTTCCTTCGAATACGTTTCTTAATGGATTCAGCAGCTTTCATTGACTGTGATTTGTCAGGGTTTCTGTTGATGTACCAATGCATGATTATCCCGTATACTGACCGTATGAAGGGCTTAAAGGCTGGATTTTGGGGTGCCAATAATTTCCCTAGTTTCTTCGCTTATTTAAAACTAATGCTCAATACCTATTGGTTATTTCACAAGTATTTACCTAGCATGTTGTTTTAGTTGTGACTACTAGTTTGATTAATGCTAGACCGTGTCTTTGGCAAGTAAAGAGAGATGCATACATGCAAAATTTTAGCAAAATCTGCTCAGATTAATCTACCAGCCAACCAACCAATTTCATATTCATCATGAATGAGGCGAGTTGAACAAATCCTCAACCTCGGGTTTGGTGTTATAGAGGGCAGCGAACGAATACAGCTTGTCTTCTCTACGTATAAGACATAAACCATTTAAATATTAGAAGAACCTCTCAATTCACCTTGATCTAGCTTTTTCTCTTCACCTGAACCAACTAAGATGTTCGCCACAATTATAAGCTTTATTAACGTGTATACTTACTTTTAATTTCAGATGCGCTTAGTTTGCGAGGAGCGTTCGGAGTTGACGGCCATAGTACAGTCACAGCAGAGGGACATCGCCGCGCTTCAACAAGACAGCGCACAGAATAAGGTTTGATTTTTATTTAAAAGCAACACCTGTGGGTTTAAAAAAGCAACGTCAATAGCCTCATGGCTAAGGTGTCGACCTTGTTATCGAGGGGTCGCGGATTCGAACTCCATCCATTACACTATTGAACCCATTCCAGACACAATTATATTTAGCTTAGTTGGTTAAAAAGATTGCTATTAATATTGAATTTTTTTTTTAAATTAAAAATTTGTTCGCGTTTGACCACCATCTCACCTGATGGTAAGTGATGATGTGGTCGAAGATGGACCACGCTTACCTAAAAATAACCTATTCACTCGTGACTTAAAGACTCCTAGGTTATAGCTATCGGGAAACACAGACTCCGGCAGGGAATTCCACTCCTTAGCCGACCCACATTGCTAGTTTTCATTATCAAAAGCAGACAGAATACCTTGTAGCTTCCAGTCTAACGGGATACAGTAGTGCTAGTGTTTTACAAGTAGCGACTGCCTATCTGACCTACACAACCCAATATCTAGCTGGGTAATATGATCAAGTTGGCTGGTGTCAGTTTTTCTGTCTACTGACTACCCGTAATGATTCTGACCTACACAACCCAATACCTATCTGGGTAATATGATCAAGTTGGCTGGTGTCAGTTTTTCTGTCTACTGACTACCCGTAATGATTCTGACCTACACAACCCAATACCTAGCTGGGTAATATGATCAAGTTGGCTGGTGTCAGTTTTTCTGGCTACTGACTACCCGTAATGATTCTGACCTACACAACCCAATACCTAGCTGGGTAATATGATCAAGTTGGCTGGTGTCAGTTTTTCTGTCTACTAACTACCCGTAATGATTCTGACCTACACAACCCAATACCTAGCTGGGTAATATGATCAAGTTGGCTGGTGTCAGTTTTTCTGGCTACTGACTATCCGTAATGATTCTGACCTACACAACCCAATACCTAGCTGGGTAATATGATCAAGTTGGCTGTTGTCAGTTTTTCTGTCTACTGACTACCCGTAATGATTCTGACCTACACAACCCAATACCTAGCTGGGTAATATGATCAAGTTGGCTGGTGTCAGTTTTTCTGGCTACTGACTACCCGTAATGATTCTGACCTACACAACCCAATACCTAGCTGGGTAATATGATCAAGTTGGCTGTTGTCAGTTTTTCTGTCTACTGACTACCCGTAATGATTCTGACCTACACAACCCAATACCTAGCTGGGTAATATGATCAAGTTGGCTGGTGTCAGTTTTTCTGGCTACTGACTACCCGTAATGATTCTGACCTACACAACCCAATACCTAGCTGGGTAATATGATCAAGTTGGCTGTTGTCAGTTTTTCTGTCTACTGACTACCCGTAATGATTCTGACCTACACAACCCAATACCTAGCTGGGTAATATGATCAAGTTGACTGGTGTCAGTTTTTCTGGCTACTGACTACCCGTAATGATTCTGACCTACACAACCCAATACCTAGCTGGGTAATATGATCAAGTTGGCTGGTGTCAGTTTTTCTGGCTACTGACTACCCGTAATGATTCTGACCTACACAACCCAATACCTAGCTGGGTAATATGATCAAGTTGGCTGGTGTCAGTTTTTCTGGCTACTGACTACCCGTAATGATTCTGACCTACACAACCCAATACCTAGCTGGGTAATATGATCAAGTTGGCTGGTGTCAGTTTTTCTGGCTACTGACTACCCGTAATGATTCTGACCTACACAACCCAATACCTAGCTGGGTAATATGATCAAGTTGGCTGGTGTCAGTTTTTCTGGGTACTGACTACTCGTAATGATTCTGACCTACACAACCCAATACCTAGCTGGGTAATATGATCAAGTTGGCTGTTGTCAGTTTTTCTGTCTACTGACTACCCGTAATGATTCTGACCTACACAACCCAATACCTAGCTGGGTAATATGATCAAGTTGACTGGTGTCAGTTTTTCTGTCTACTGACTACCCGTAATGATTCTGACCTACACAACCCAATACCTAGCTGGGTAATATGATCAATTTGGCTGGTGCCTTCACTTTTTTATTTACCATTACGTGAAAAATCCTAGTTAACTCGGACAAAATTAAATGTATTTAATTATTTATTAGAACTTTATGCAATACGAGGTTCAAAGGCGGACTTAATGCCCTAGGCATTCTCTACCAGAGTGCTGTGTTAATTGGTCTGTACTGCCCTCTCATACCTATTAAACCTGTATTATGGATACATTGTAAAAATTTATTATATTTTGAACAGAGCAACTGTGCGGTTTCTTGCCATTTCTTCTCCATAGAAAACGACCAATTTCGAACCGTAGACTTACTTCTGACGTTTTATAAGTGTCCATGTAGGGCTATATGAAATAAAATATTTTGAGTTCGAGTTTATTCAAAGACCCCCAAGATATAGCTATCTGAAACAGACTCCGGCAGGGAATCCTACTTTTTTAGCTGTACTTACAAGGAAAAGATACCCAAAATCTGTCAATATGTCCACATGTAACTACGCTTACCTAAAAGTAACCTATTCAGTCTTGACTTAAAGACCCCCAGGTTATAGCTATGAGGAAATCTAGCTTTAGTAAGACTAGATCCTAAACATCTTGGAAAATCCTAGCTTATTTTTTGTCAATACCGTTTCCAGAAGTGCCCAACATGCGGTGTGGTGACCCCGGACGGCGCTGACGACGACGACCAGTCCTCCAAGCCCACGTTCAGTGTGCGTGAGCTGCGCGCCATCCTGCACGAGCGCAACGAGCTCAAGCTGAAGCTCAGCCGCGCCGAAGAACAGCTGCACGCGTTACAGGCTGATCAGCAACATGACAGGTATAATATTTATTTATTAAAACTTTATGCAACACAAAATGTACAAAGGCGGACTTAATGCCATAGACATTCTCTACCAGTTAACCATGGGTGGTGAAGAGATAATACGGCAGGTGCATAAAAAAAGAAAACTAAGTAGATGCTATGCAACGCTAAATTGCAACAGGTAAAATCTTTTATACTACACCTGCTTGGAAAGTACCTTGATACTTTATCAAATTTACGGTAGAAAGTACGTCATTGCATATCGAACAAATATGCGGGGAGAAAACGCATCTGAGCGGGAGAGAAAAGTGTATGAAAATCCATTTCTTACGTGGTTTTTCTTTTTTAATTTTGAGTAAGACTATGCTCCGGTAACCTAAATATCAAAAGACAAAAAGTTTTTACAGTGAGTTTTTATCTCCAAGTTCGCAAAATGACACTGGCCACTAGCTGTGTGTTGGATGGTGTCGGGCTGGCAGTGCGACCCTGCGGCGGCAGAATAAACTATTTGAAAAAAGAACATGTGAAAATTGCAGACGCCATTGGCGACATTTTCAATTTGTGTGTTGTTTGAGGATTCAGTTTTCGTAGAAAGTAAAATAAAACTATCAAAATGATAAGTAGTGATAGTGATGATGAAGATTTTTTAACTCCGCCGCAGTTGAAGGAAACAGCAAAAATACTGATTGATAACCTTTTACCACAGAAATCAATTAAAAAAAGTGTTACATTAAGCTTTACTAACTGCAACAATTTCAATATAAATTTCAATTAGTAAAGATTTAGTTTTTTATTTTCCTCGTAGGTGTAGTATAAAGCACTATGTATCACTCGAGAGCAAGTGCGATTCCCGATCTCGGGTGTTTTAAAGCGACACCCTCGACGGTAATCGGTCACTTTCTCCTCTCGGTGAACAATGTACTATTACTTATTTAGGCCATGTACTAACCGAGAAATGTAAAGATGATGATGACATGGAGAGGCAAAGACGTTCCCTCGCTGCTAAAGGCAATATGCTGGCTCGAAGATTTGCGACTTGCTCAAAGCAAGTAAAAATAACCCTATTTAATGCATACTGTCGGAAATTGTACACATGTGCCCTGTGGTACAAGTATACGCAGCGAGCGCACAACTCGCTGCGTGTTCAATATAACAACGCGTTCAGATGCATGCTGGGGCTGCCTTGGCGGTGCAGTGCGTCCGGCATGTTTGCGGAAAATAGGGTTGACGACTTCTATGCAGTTATAAGAAAAGCTCAAGCCTCCTTTATGAGCCGAATACATGATTCTGACAATGGAATATTAAGAGCCATATACGAGGTAAATTACTTCTTCGCTTATGGCAATTAAGATTCCAGATACAATTTTAATGAGTAATAATTAACGAATTTTGATATATATTTCTTATTATTGTTATTTTTTTTTCTCTTTGTTTTATGTAATTTTAATTTTAATAATAATAATATTTTAATTTTACAATGATTCTATAATGATTGATTTTTATATGGGATGTTTTCCTGAATTAAATGATTCTATTCTATTGTATTCTAGATAATATTTTCATAGTAAAAGTTTTATTACAAGTGTGTATATACATATACTTCAAACTAGAATAAACTTACATACATATTTATCATAATACATACCAAAAATATATTGTATATTATATATTAATAAAAAGTTACAGAAAGGGGGTTATGAAATTTCTGCTTCCACTATTTGTTAAGAAAATAATCCCGCAACTTTATCTTAAATGTATATTGATTGGAGGCCGTCCTGATATCGAGTGGTAGTGCATTCAACAAAAGAATAGACTGTATATAGAAGGAAGAATGAATAAAGAAGAAAGTAGAAGTATGAGAAGGACAGAGTAAGAGATGATTATTGGAAGAGCGCAGAATAGATAGATTTGATTTGATACTTTTCTTATGATTGGACCAATACGAATTGGATGGGCTTTAAACGAGACGTTGACCTCTGAGTTTGTTTCGGTGTTTCTTACTTAGGAAACTTCGGACTCATCTAGCTAAACTTAAAACACAAAAAATATGACGCATAAAGGTGTTTGTTAATAATTTGTAACCAATTTACAAAATAAATATTTAATTTCATTTACAGCTAACACAGCACTATGAACAGGACAGAAAATTATTAACTGTATTATTAGACTAGCATTCGCGCGGGGTTTCGCTCCCGTGGACTTTATCATGATAAAAACATAACCCTCCTTTTTTGTAGTCAGGTAAAATGTCTATAACCTTCCTCAAGCTTCATGCTACTTCCATACCAAAATTCATCCAAATCCACCCAGTACTTTCGAAGATTAGCGTGTACAAACACAAAAAAAAACCAAATCTTTTTGTTTTATAGTATTAGTATAGATGACAATCTCGCGAGATAGTATGGAGTCTCTATCAAAATAAGTGACTCAAATAATTGATACCAAATTATCGGTTTCTTTTTGTTTCTTGAATACCAATCATAACAAACGTGTCATAGCACTACGAGGGTCAATAACTTTCCACGTCACTCGTCTTAAAACTTAACTTAAACTTTGTCTTAAAAGAAACACTTTCTACAAGCCTACTTGAAGGACGGCAACGTCGCAATTTATTTATGAATGCGTACGGGTGTACAGAGTGTTTCTCTTACGTATCAGTTTAACATTTTTTTCACGGGAACACCCTCTGTTAGTTAACATACTGCATATCCTTTAAATTACACGTTGTATATCTTTAATCTCTTGGTTCCAGCGGCTCAGACACGTCTCCATCAGTAAGTGCAGCGCATCCAGAGGAAGAGGAGGCTCCAGTACAAGGCCCGCTTCCAGCGGAGCCTGATGACGCTCCCTGGAAGAGGAACAGTGGCATCAGGAAGTTGTGAGTATACCTTACCGAGGGTTCTAGGACTTGGGATCTTGGGGAATGGGTGTGCTAGTAGTTCCGTCACCTTACTGATTAAATTTCGGTGTGGGATGAAAAACTTTACACTGATAAATGTGTGGTCTTCGTTCCTATTTTACAACACTGGTTTTTGAAATACATTTTCGGTTTTGTCAAATGTATTTAAGGTTTAATATCGCGTATTTCAAGATTGAATGGGGGAGGTCTTTGCTCTGAACTAAGACAGTATGGACTAGTCAAATTGGCAACCGATCAGGAAAGCTAAGAAACTGTTTGTCGCATGCAACTCGTTTTGTGAAAAAAATTAGCTATGCGCTGTTGATATGGCAATAGACAATTCACTGGGTAATTACTACAGTGGGCTTAGTATGAGATTGAAATACTTTTGTTGTTTTCGAAAACTATCGCTGTTTCTTTCACATGCATTAAACTTGTAGATGAGTGTGAAAGAGACAAAGCAATAGTTTTCGAAAACCATAATGGTATTGCATATTCGTACTAAGCCTCCTGATAACAATCTTATTATAATAACAAATTCACATCAGAGGTTTGTTTGGATCCGATTATGTCCCTAAGCGTAATCGCACAACATGGCAAACAAAAAAAAAATATTACATATAACAATAGGTCGGTTCATAAAACAATAGGTTAAACAAAAAAACAAACCTGAATCGAACCATATTCGAGGCGTATTTAGTTATAAATTTGACTTCCGCGGTGTGAAGTCTTAAGGAATCAATGTCATTGTCAATTCTGGCTTTGCTTTGGAACAGAATCTTAGAGACATTTCAGAAACCAGGTCGTTTCGTGTTGCTAGATAAAAACACACTTAGTTAATATGCACATAAAGTATAAGTACATATAAGAAGCATGAATCCTAGTTTGCAAACAAACAGACTATTTCCATAGGCATGCACAAAATTTGGCATGAATTGGTGACGGTATAAAAAAAACGGATCTGTCCCAAAATTTTGATTAATTGAGGGCCATACTGCATGTCATGCAATGTATTTCAGCATGATAAAGAGAAGAAAGAATTCCGTATAGTCCTAGTAAATTATCCATTAATGTCTATAATATAATTTGTTTCATAAATTAACACTTTTGCTGCCAAGTCGAAATATAATATTTTCATTGTACGCCATAAATTGTTTGACTTTACATAAGAACGACCTTTTTTAAATGAAACGGAAGATATTCTGTTGACATTAATGCTTACTTAGAAATGGATGAACGAATTATTGCTGGACCCATAAGCTGCGTCTTGGCCACCGAAAATGTTAAAGAAAAGGATCAATTATATAATTGTTGGCTTCTTTGTAGTTTGCTGTGTGCTAATTGTCGTATAATACAAGGTGTTGTAATAAATTGTCCTTCATCAATGCACTTGTTCTCTTTAGCGTCTCATAGAAGAAATGAGTGGCCTTCATTCTCTATACTTATTTCAAATGTGGTGTCGATGTTTGTTAGTATACAATCCTTACTCTATGGCATCTTCTGTCTGACGTGCACTTGTCTATGCGAAACTATCTGTGTTGTCCACCTCCTAACCTTACACTCAAGCTTATAATTGGTTCTGGTACATTTTTCTCCTATTTTTGTTTTCTATATTAAAGCATGAAGACTTAGCCCTAAGAAACTATTTGGTTGTTTTATTCAAAATTTCTTTGTTTTTAGGTGTTTTTGTATAGTTAAAAAAATATGTGGAAAATGCAACCAGGGCCGAAAGAGATGGCGCACGATACGACAATTTGCTGCACCGTGTTGCATGTTTAAATACGACATACGACACTACACTGTCATGAACGCTTCACGCTTGACCACAATCCTCAATCCTATCCCTTTTTTGTTTAACCCACTCACATTATTTTATGTCCAGCACTTTTTCATTTATTTTTTGTTTATCTCATTTTATTCTTGCTAAATAAATTTACGGTCAGCAAGATCACTTATGCACATTTTATTTTTATGCTCTTCTGAATAAAAAGTTTTTGATATCTTTTCCAGTACTTTCTGAATGTGCTGTAGATCAATGCTCTTTTTTTTTTGTAAAATTAAAAATTATTTATTAATATTTTTTCGTCTATTAGGTAGGAAATTAAGAATATTTCTATAACCTACATTCGAAAATATTTCCACAAGATCAAGACGACGAGCCACAAAAACTAATTTTGTGACCGAACTGAGTCGGGAAACCATTAAAAAAAAATCATTTCTTAATCTGTGTAACTTTTTATGAACAGAAGAAAAATAATCTGACCGTTTTTATTTTTCCCCCTTCCCCCATTTTATTTTTTCCCCCTATTTTGTTGACGTTTGTTTGTTCCCCCGCGCAAAGGTTCCGCCTGATCTCATCGCGCGCCGAGGGTCGTCGCTCGCCGCCGCCAAGAATCTCTTTCGGCCCTTGGTATTGAAGATGTGTTGCTCTGCGGTACGTTTGGGGGAAATGGGGAACGCTTTGAAAGGCTGACGATTGGGGATTAGTGACGAGATTTGGAAGTCTGCGCTAGTGTAGGCCAGGATAAGATTAAGCTCGTGTAACCTTCAACCAGGGCTTTAAAGTCCCTGAAGTCCGTGTTATAATAATATATCATGTTTAACTAAACTATATCCCTCATTAATTTTGCGAGTTTTTTTCAAACGAAACATCCCCTTCTCCTTTTCTTGTTTTTCTTTGATTACCAGAAAAGTTAACTAACCTAAGAGGTGAATATATGGTATCCTAATCATGTGTTTACAGTACGATATGTGATCCAAAAATATGTATATTGTGTTGAGAAAATAAAGATTGATAGCATCTAATTTTGCATCAAAACCATGCGTTTGTGTTCGTTTAGCATGTGTTTTCACTGGGCAGAAAACATTAAACCTAAAACAGTTTTTACTACAATATCGCAGCGGTTGATCGAAAGTTTTTTTTATTTTTATTAAAGACTGAATGTTTAGCTCATAATGATCGACATGATCTTTTTTCTTGAATTTCCACTTATTATTTTAGTTGTTATTTTAATTTATTTTTACTCGTGATAAATCGTTAGCACTTTTATTGCAGAGCGTTCCCCTATTTCGAGAAGCAGTTTTAATTAACTGCGCATTATATTTTATTTATACACAGCTTTCACATTGACACTATGCAGTAAATAGATACTCATATTAAATAAGATTATTTTTATAAGTTAATAATTAGGTTATTGTTTTCATTAAAATTAATGTAGGGAATTATTAATTTTAACAACTAGAACTTGATTCATAATAACAATTAATTTATTGTATTATTGTACAGGGGCCATAATATTTTAACTATAACCAAATATTGTACAGGGCTCATTTTGTAATATTTTAACTAACCAAATTTAACTAAAAATATTTATTTCAACAGCTATCACTTATACATTGGATAAGACTCATTAATATTGCCGTCAATTTACCAACAGTGTACTTACTCTATTGTTTTTGTGTCCACAGTTTTCGCAAGCTCTTTGTTGAGTCTGATCTCGCCGTGGGCAGCTTCCAGCGGCGCTCCCGCTCGACGCTGGGCCGCGGCTCGCCCCTCGCCCCCCCTCCCCCCGCGCACTCCCCGCACCCCGCAGGTACCCCCTCCGCCCCCGCGTAGGCACAGCGTTCCCCCCGCACCCCCCCACTCTCACCCACCACGGACACATCGCCGATACTCCGACATCAGGCACCTTCCATCAACACTAGACCTCAGACAAGAACTACTCGACCTCAACCTCGGCACCCAAGAGTTTGACAGCTGGCTCGGTGAAAAATTCGAAGAAAATTATGAATACGAAAATTACTCTTACCTCGAGAGGTTTAAGCACGATATTCCTTTGCAGCGGTCTGTCTCCCTCGATCGGGGTATAGACATTTTCAATCACTTGCAGGCTATAGGTTCGGAAAACTCGGAAAGCGTTGATTCTGTGTGGACAGTAGATTCGGAAGGAAGAGACAGTATGACAGATAGATACAGGAGTTTCGAAGATATCCCCGCTTCTCCGTACAAAGCGAGAAGTAGGCGCGCATCTTTCGGTGTGAAAACGTTCTCGGAACGAGATCTAGCGTTGGCGGTGTTGAATGAGAGTTATAAGGGTCTGGGATATGAAAGTGGTACTGTGTCCCCGCAAATAAAGAAACTGAAAAGATGTTTGATATTCGGCGGGACATTTGACAATGTTGAGGACAGATCCCTAGAAAATCTGGTCCCAAAAGAAAGACCGAAACTTAGACTGAAAATCCCGACTAGGAGGAATAGTAAAAGCTGTCCCGTTTCACCAGAAATCAACAGATTGAGGAGCTTCTTTCAAGGTTCTGTTGATAATGTTGAAACGGACTTTACAGATGACGAGGACCAAGAGTTTGAAGTACAAAAACCGTTCTATAGGAGCATATCTGTTGAATGGAACCAAGGGGAGGGAAGCAAAGTGCGGCAAAGAAGGTCAGGTGTCCAAGATATGATGACAGACTTGAGAAGGAAAGTTCTTATGAAACAAGAGTTCAAAAGTAGCGAAAACCTTGAAAATCTTAGAGGTTCGTCAGAACTATCACAATCATCCAATTTTCCAAAAGGCAGCTACAAAGACCGCAGTCCAAACTTCGATAAACTTAAAAATAATATTCTATTACCGGGCAACACTGACTTAAACGTCATCGTGCCCACTATAATAATATCCCGCGCGGATTCCCGCAGAGTTGCCAAAATATCAAATACTTCCAATTACGTAGAAATAAGTAGGAATTGTGACTGTCGAATATGTAACGAGGGTGACGGAAAATACTTCGTGAGGAGAGTGCTAAGTAAGTTGTTTGTTAAAATTGTTTCTTGTAATAGTAGGAAATTGTATTGGGATGAGAATAATAACCTGAACGATAGTGAGATGTACAAGTGTTTAATGCATGTGCTGAAGTTAATGCTAGGACTTTGGTTGAGACATCTTGATCATAATTAGGACAATTACATCCAATTTTAACGAAACTGGGATTCAGTTTTCTTTAAATACAAATATGTAATTTAAAGGAGACTATTACCCAGATCACAAATAGGAATCAGTATATATATTGTGTCTATGACGAAAATGTGTTGTTATAATTATGTGAACATTTAATATAGCTTTCTCTTACTACTAGCTACAGAAAGAAAGAGGTAGCAACTAACTCAACTGTCAAACTGGATATTTTTCGATGACAGCTCCTAATATTTTTTGTCTCTTTCTAATCTCGTCTTTTAGTAAGAGATAGCAATATTTCAGTAAATCAGTATTTTAAGAATTGGATAACCCTATCACGTTTAGGTGTTCTAGTGTTGTTCGATGTTACTGTATTAGCAGCTTCTTCAATCTTTTTATTACACGGCTATTTTAATGTGATGGTGTTTAAATTGGGTTTGCGAAAAGCAAAATGTATGATACTGTGATTTTTTATTTATTTTCTTTATTAATAATTTATGTTGGGTATAGTATCAGACTATCTGGAATATATACAAACTTTTCTTTAATTGGTCGAGTCAAAGCTCCAGAGTCTTGAACATCTACGACGAGTTGCAAGTCTATCGGTTACATTTCGGAGAGTGTGCGATGGAATTACACAATCTAATTCCGCCAAGCCCGTTCCATCATCGGACTACAAGACAAACGGCGATGCGCCATCGTTACATGGTGGACATCCCACCCATACGCACGAAACATTTTGGGAATACTTTCATTGTGCGTACGGCTAAGGAGTGGAATTCCCTGCCGGAGTCTGTGTTTCCCGATAGCTATAACCTGGGGGTCTTTAAGTCAAGAGTGAATAGGTTACTTTTAGGTAAGCGTGCTCTATCTTCGACCACATCATCACTTACCATCAGGTGAGATGGTGGTCAAACGCGAACCTATTATCAATAAAAAAAACGTTTTTTTTTTGTTAATGATAGGATTGCGTCTGACCGCTGTCTCGCCTGATAATATTTGACTGCTTAGTAGTTTTATGTCGATAGTAATGTAATGTCCGCATGCGGTTAATTTCCTGTGCTTTGCGGGCGCAAGGAAATTTTGCATTTCACAATGCTTTTTATACTCTATTGTTATTATTTATTGTTGAAAAACTCGCATTGGACCACCATCTCACCCAATGCGATGATGTGGTCGAAAATGAAGCATGCTTACCTAGAAGCTACAAATTCCTGGGCCCTACTCCCAAATTGTAGCTATCAGGAAACCTAGAATTCGGCAGGGATATCCAATCCTTAACTGGTCTATTCTAAACAATTTATTTGTGGGTTTTAATACATTGGAATCAAATCCCCAGACTCGTCGCCCTTTATCGCTTCTGCTTAGCAAAAAATAAATCTGTATTTTTAAGACAGTCTTATGCTCTACCCAACATAGACCTCGCCTTTTACGTAGCAACGTTAAAATAATATGAATATTCTAGATTATTGTAAATGCAGTCATAAGATTGCCATGAGTGTTAGCGCCTTATCCTTCAATGTACTGTATTCTTGTCAATTTCTAATGAATCTTATGAATTTGTGGAAAGGTAAAATTTTTGTGGACACACAAGCAGTTTTACAGTTCCAGACTTAAGAGCGTTTATACTTATCTGTGTTTCATAGATACTTTCAAACATTTGAGAGGGCAAAAGAGAGCGATTTTTCACTTTCTATGGATAACTTAAAATTGCTTTTCCTCTGAACTCACTTTTTTATAATATAATACAATAAAAACAGCACAATATAAAGTTGACATTTAACACGATCAACTGTTATATTATACTGTGGAAGACTGGTGCCTAAACTAGACTTAGGTATGTATTTCAGGACACCAGGTCTCAACCCCTTAGGTAGTTATTACATTTCAGTCGATGTGTGATAGATATTCGCTCAGTGTCAATTCTGGTAAGCAATTTATGCTTAAGGTAAACTAGGTTCGCGTTTGAACACCATCTCACGGTGGTAAGCGATGATGTGGTTGAAAATTACCTAGAAGTTACCTATTCACTCTTGACTTAAAGACCCACAAGTTTTAGCTAACAGAAAACCTTTTCTCTGAATCGTATTTTTATGTACCAAGTTTCATCAAAATTAGTTATCTATTTCCAAAAATAAGTCCTTGAAAGTTTGTATGATACACAGTAAAGTGTAAACGCTCTGATTTGTAAAGAGATTACACTTCGGGACAGAATAACTGACCAACAAATTTTCAATGATTTTGTTTTCCCGTATGTTTAGTTTGGATTGTATCCTGAGTAGTGTTGAGTAGGACTTACAAGAGGCAGTACATTTGTCCCGTACATGACGTCAAAATGTAAGAGCGGCTCGGCATTATAAAATGTACCACTTCAAATTTTATGTCGCGGTGCACGCTCGTCACTCATCGTAAGGGTGAGAGAGACAGAAAGCGCGGCACATGCTGCATTAGTACGACATATTTCAATGACGAAACAAGACGCGACTCGAGATGTAATGATATATTTTATTCACTCTAATGCTAAATAAATGTACTACGATGAGGCGTGAATTGAAACGTGTACGATTTAAAATTTTGAATCTGCATTCAAAATTTTAATGCAAAAGTTTTGACAAATTATTGTTTTTGTTTGTCATTGCGAAATGAGTTAATAAGTATTCTAATTTATTCTGTTTAATTAACGACTATCAATAACTATTTATTATGCTTGTTTAGCTTATAGGTATTAGTTTGTGTTATTTTTTTGGAGTGGTTTATTATTTTTATATTGGTTTGAAAAAAAAAACAGAGTGTAATATTATGACAATACTAACACAATAACATTAAATATCATATTCGTACTGGTTACTTCAAATGTATCGCAGAGCTTCAGTACGCCTCGCCGTGGCCTCGCCTCATTTGAAGTGTCAAGTCGGACATTGTACCGGCTCAGTACAAAAAAGACTACTCTTACAAACTCTTTTTCAAGTCGTGTCCTACCCAACACTACTGGTTACTTCAAATGTATCGCTGAGCTTCAGTACGCCTCGCCTCATTTGAAGTGGGACATTGTACCGGCTCAGTACAAAAAAGAGGCTACTCTTACAAACTCTTTTTCAAGTCGTGTCCTACCCAACACTAATCCTGAGACTTCTATACGACATCTGATATTCGCGATTTGTGTAGATAAAAATTGTAATTGTCATGCAGTGATCATTATGATATTATATCTATAACATTCGCGATGGTAAAAAAGTTATATTCAAACTTCACATGTGGAATAAACTAAGATAAACTTTTACACTAAGTAGTGTCCCAAGATGTATCTCATACTATATGACTGTTTTACGAAACTGGAAATCCTTGATTTAATGTAGGTTTTAAATGTCGTTGAACTTCACAGCGAAGCACTATTTATGTCTAAGGGTCAATTTCGTAATAATTAATGGAGTCAGTCGACCTAAACCTTCATTTTTGACTTAAAAACACAAACATAAAAGCAGTGGATTTAGTTCACCTTTAATTGTGAAAGAAAAATAAGCCATTTTATTACGAAATTAAGATGCCGGTTGCTGATTCTCTTTATGTATCTTTCGTAAAACAATATACAATTTAATGTTACTCATATTAGAGCGACTGTTATCGTGTTTTACTTGACTTCGGCGTGTAATAAATATACTAAACTTTGTATGTGATATTGCAGCGAGTGTTAATGTTCTTCCATTTTGATTGTGAAATTGTAGTTCTATCATAGATGCTTCAATTTCTACGTCTAAATTGAAAAGGTACTAAAAAAATTGAATGTTTTCTTCTACAATAGAACTACAATTTCTAAGTAATCAGTAATCATATATCATTTAAAAATTATTTCTTTACGTCTCGTTCGTGTAAGAGTGAGTGCCATGAATGTTGGTTTAAATTGAGGCCAAACATAACATATCCCTTTGGGTCTCGACATGTAGGCTACGGACATTTTGTATTCGCTTAATCGTACCCTTTCGGCCAAATATATATACACACTTTCCATCGTGCACTGCTGGCGAAAAATATGGCTGTTTATTGAAAAAAAAAAAGATAATTATGTGGTTTTATATTTGTGGACCATCAGTATTTATCCTTGGCCTAAATATATTTTAATGTATTGACTTGATTGATATTAAATGTTAGTTTTATTTTATTTTCATATTTAAAGTATTAAGTTACCAAATAAAAATAGCCTAAATCTTTTATAATTGTAGTTTTCGAGTTAAGCAGTGGGTAGATGTGAAAAAATATCAAGGAAAATGGAATGTCTCTGGTGCTTACAAATGCTACTTTTATAAATTGCCGTCTTGAATATGTTGCTGCTATAGTTTTTATGGTGCTAAAATAGCGTTGCTTCATCTTGAGAAATCCAGAAAAAAAAAAACAATAAAAACATGTGATTTCTCACAAGACTACTGCTGCTTACTCGAAAACAGCAAACGTATTTATTTCACTAGATAAAACAAATTGTAGCACATCGACAATAAGACACATTTTTTTAAATAAATTTCAGAAAATTTTAGAAATGACTAGACTAGAAACCCAGTTGACGTTTGCAGGAATATACAACAGTTTTAGGAGTTATAGACCAGACGATAGAGTAATGGTTAAGGACTTTTTCGGATTTACACAAATAAGGTACTCTTTCAATTTAAAGTGTCGCTATTGTGTTTGGGAAGGCATTCGACAGAGAAAAGGAATTTTGACATATCTCATGCAAAAATATATTTTAATTACTAGTATTTTAGTACATAATTACGTATATTTGCTGAAATAAATGTTTTAATAAACTTTTTTAGGTTTCATATGACATTGACACGATTTTTGACATTGACAGTTGTTTGGCTACTGGTTATTTTTAATTAATGTCTTATAATATTATATTTAGTGTGGACAGCTGCATTTTTAATAGTAAAGAAATAAAGTATACATTTCTTAAACCACGGATTTTTTCTCCGCTCGTTCCTCTTCTCAGTCGAAGCTATATATAAAGTTATTGTGGTAAGTGACTGATAATTTCGAATATTCTTGCTATTTTCCAAACATTATAACGATGCAAATATTTACTATTTTATGAAGTACCTACAGGTCATCACAAGAATCACATCTTATATAAATATATATTATAGCAGTTTCTTAGTAGGTTTTAACAGTTATTTATATGAATAAAAAATATTGTGCTATCTGTATCGGGTGGGCAATTTTTTATGTCCGCAAGTGTAGGTTTAGATGATCATTCCGTAATTTTAAGCTATCTGTTTTTTTCTTAATTTTTATTTTTTAATTCTAGTCACAGTGCTGCTGGGTACTAGATTTTAGGGGTTGATTACTGTTTATGGGAGATATTTTTGGCGGGAATTGTAAATACATTGAATTTATCTTTAAAAAATAAAACCATGACCTTTTTTGTTAGCATATTTAAATCTGTAGTTAATTAAGTCATCAACATTATGTCAAAATGGTACACTGTCCAATAAAATTATTTAATAAAAATCAATACACTTCGCGCCAAAAATATCTACTCATTTAAAATTCAAAACATATTTCCAATTAATGGGTTATTGGGGACACTGGCACTTTAGTTTGATACCATTGCCTAATCAAACTGACTAATTTCTTTAAAATGTTATCTCGTAGTGATCTATATGTTGTCAAGACATTGGTACCTAATGTATAATTATTGTAATATTTATAAGTTGACAGTGTCAAAATAATTATATCATCTGTTTATATTGTATGCTGTTTTTTCATTTCAAGCCCGTTTTCTCTTTCTCTTATAATAAAAATAAAATCGAAGTGCCTGTGTGTGTGATTCCAAAATAACTGGGTTTTCTCAATTGCACGATACTAAAACACACTATTTGAAAATTTTGTTTTGTAGTTAGTTTGTCCGAAATAATCTCTGGAACGGCTGAATCGATTCTAATGGTACTTTTAATGGAATATAGAGGTTAGAGGGCAATATAAAGACCCTAGCCAGAAAATATCGAAAATTTTAATCTTGTAGGTAGTTGTTGCCCAGATTCAATCATTGTTGTGCACATTTTTAACAATTTTAAAAATTTATAGTTTTAGGTTTCCGTAGCCGGATGAGAAGAAACGGAACCCCATAGATTCGTTGTTTGTCCGTACGTCCGTCCGTATGTAAAAGCCACTCTATTCCGAAAAAATATTACGACTACACAGTTGGAACTTGGTAGCTAGACTTATATAATGTGAACCGCTTACATGGAAGGGAACTCATATAAAGCTGTAACTAAAATACTAAATATAAAGGAACAGGAACGGTGGAGTTTTTAACAGACGAAAAAAAAAACGAAGGAGGTTCTCAAGTCGACGCGTATATTTTTTTTTTTTATGTAAGTATGATCACCGATTACTCAAAGACGGCTGAACCGATTTGGAAAATTCTTTTTTGTTTTTAGACAGCAGAAATCTGACACTCTTCGCTCCACACAGAGCGGGAAAAGTCATTTGATGATTCTCACTGAACAAAAAAGGCACTAACGGACCGTCATAATGATCAAGTTCGCATTCACTTTAGTAGTATTTAAGTAAATCATGTCACGTCATTATCCACAAAAAATAATGAGGTATCGCATCTCCAATAATAGCCACACAGATAGGTAAATGTAACTATAAGATGTGTGAAATGTTCTTACAGTCTGATCTACTGAACTGATTGTATAAATGAGGTGTCAATCGATTCGTCTTAGTAACGCGCGTGAGCCTATTACAAGCGGTAATGCTGTTTTACAGCGTATCATTCACGTTATATCGTCATCATTACCTGATTAGCCTTTTTCCCCGGTATAGTTGGGGTTGGTTTCCAGACTAACCAATGCTAGGGTACTAGTTTTAATAATAATAATCGGATCGATCTATCATCACTGACAGGACTATTGTTGCCAATAAACCTGACATAGTGGTAATAGACCGATTAGAGCGTCGCACAATGATTGTTGATATAGCGGTCCCTCATGACGAAAACCTCGTGAAAGCCGAGAAAGATTAGCAAATTAAGTATTTTGACTTGGCTCGCGAGGTTGTTGACATGTGGGATGGGGATACAAC
Source organism: Tholera decimalis (assembly GCA_943138885.2). Lineage (NCBI taxonomy): Eukaryota > Metazoa > Arthropoda > Insecta > Lepidoptera > Noctuidae > Tholera > Tholera decimalis. Next base: position 5,071,116 of record OW964568.2, on the reverse strand, counting down.
AATAATTGTGCCGATAGTCGTCTCAGCCAATGGCATAATAGCCAAGAGCCTCGACAAACATCTTAGGAGGCTCTCGTTGGGCAGCTGGATCAAAGGCTTGATCCAGAAAGCAGTAATTCTGGACACGGTGCGAATTGTTAGGAGGTTCCTCTCTCAAGAGCCCTGACCACCGGTAGCTTGGACCCTGTTCCCGATACAGGTGGGCTACAGTTTTTTTATATTTTTTAATGTTTTTTTTTTGTTTTTATAGGAATATTTAAAAATGTAAATAATATGTATATAAAATGTAATAAATATAATAATAATATTCCACAACACACATACAACGCCATCTAGTCCCAAACTAAGCAGAGCTTGTACTATGAGTACTAGACAACTGATAAACATACACATATATTTCTAAATACATACATATTATAGATATTTTACACCCAGACAAAGAACAAATGATCGTGCTCATCACACAAACATTTGTCCTGGGTGGGAATCGAACCCATGACCTTGCGCATAGCAGTCAGGGCCACTGACCACTAGACCAACAGGCCTGTCTTATATGGCAACTGCCTCCGATCTGACCTCCACATCCCAGAAGGTGGATAACACGATCCCTACTCTTGAAAAAACCAGGCACAAATTTTTGTCTTCAACCTGCAACGATGTGTTACAAAATAATTATTTTATTTGGTCCATTAGGTAGATTTTCAAAAAATATTGATCTCGTATTTTCATGTCAAGAAAAATTCACAAAGATGGAAAGCTTCAAAGTACAGGCGTGGGTACTGATGGGTAGTGGAAAAATTTCGGACGGAAAAGAAAAGAAAAAAAGGTATTTTTCCAATATTTTTCCGATATTTTTCCAATATTTTTCCGATATTTTTCCATTTCAAAAAAGCTTATTTTAATACAGAAACAAGTTAATTACGTGTACACTGTAACAATATCAATATTACTACTGCTAGTAATAACATGTTAAATTAGCAGGACGAAACGAAAAACAAGTTTTTATCTATTTTTGCAACACAAATGTAATTCACATACAGGGAATTCCCTGTTTGAGTTATTAAATGCCGGCTAGGTACTATTAAGAGTTCCGTAGCCGAATGGCAAAAACGGAACCCTTATAGTTTTGTCATGTCTGTCCGTCCGTCCGTATGTCACAGCCATTTTATTCCGAAACTATTGGGACTATACATGTGAAACTTGGTAGGTAGACGTATTCTGTAAACCGCTTTTCGATATTAAGAAAAAAAATAAAAGAATATTTAAAATAAAGGGGGGCTCCCCATACATGTAATTAAAACTGAAAATATTTTTTTCATGGAATCTATGCATGTGTGGTATCTATAGACAGGTCTTTAAAAACGACATCGGGGTTTCTATAACCACTTTTTCATTAAGTCAATCGTTTAAAAGATATAAGCTTCCAAAGTGGTAAAATGTGTGTGTGTGTGTGTCCCTCTAACTTCTATAATAATGGAGTGAAAAATCTAAAAAAATATATGTCTGTAGATCTTAATGTAAACTTTCAAACAAAATTAGTTTGAAAGAAATCAGTTCAACAGTTTTTGAGATACAGCATATTTTCTAAAACCGCAAATATAACTTTGTAATTCATACAAACACTATGAAAAACAAAGTTATTTGGCGTAATTGTAATAAATGTAAATAAGCTAGTTTTAAGTTTGAAAGGTTTTTTTTGTCAAATAAATATACATACTATATTATATTATTATAGTTACTACGGAACCCTTCATGGGTGAGTCTGACTCGTACTTGGCCAATTTTTTAATTTAATACCAGTACTACTTCTTAAAGGTATAGATTAGAAATAGGTGGTAATAAAGACAAACTCGTGTGGAATCTGTACGAAAAACAAAATGATAGTGTATCTTATGAATATTGTGACAAAACATTTCGTTATGCTGGTAATTGTTAATGCGGTCGCACTGTTTGCAATAAATGTCCACAACATGTGAAAATTATATTAAGTTCGAAAACATTGCGAACTATGCCGGAAGGAGCAGATTATATGAATAGTTCGCCTTCTACTTCATCCTATCAGTCATATTCTGCAGGACCGACAGCACAGTTTCTGAGAGATACGTGTCCAGCGCGCGTGCTGGTGGAACAGATCCGGTCTCGCCGTGAGGCCATGGTTGGAGCAACGGCGGATCCAGTGGGGGGGGTCATGGGGTCATGACCCCCCCCCTTGGGCGGGATCCAGGACCTATGTGGACCACTAATTAAAATTTTAAACATTGTTACTAGATAATACTCCAGTTTCTGTCGTAAACGAATATCGGCAGTGGATGGCCAAGTGGCAGCGGAGTCAGGAAATACAAATTATAACTTCTTGTGACTTGACCACGATTATGTGACCCCCCCCCCCCCTGGCACCAAAGCTGGATCCGCCCTTGGGTTGGACGCTTGAAATTGTACTTGTAGGCTGTCTCGGGTGATGCCAACTTCGTCAAGTTTAATGCAGCTAAGACCCAGGCGTGTCTCTTCTCCGCAAGGCTCCAAAAAGGAGCCGGCTCCTTTCCATGGTGTAACCGTGCCGACGACTGATCGTATTGAGCTTCTTGGGGTAACATTGACCCTCAATTTTGGTTCGTACCATCGAGGCTAAGGCTCAACAGGGCATCAAAAAGTTGAGAATCCTAGCAAAGGTAAGACAATACTGCACAACGGAACAGCTTCTCAAGCTCAAGCTAAATTGTGTATGGAGTATGTACCCTCGTCTTTGGTACGGATCTGCCAAACATCAACTGGACGCGCTTGAGTCTAACGAGAAACGGACCAAGAGACTATTTGCCAACGATGCATGGGTTCATTCAAAGCTCCAGAGCCTTGAACATCAGCGACGTGTTGCAAGCTTATCAGTTACATTCCGTGGAGTGTGAGATAGAATTGCATAATCTAATTCCATCAAGCCCGTTCCATCATCTAACTAGAAGACAAACGTTAATGCGCCATCGTTACATGGTGGTCATCCCACCCTTACGCACAAATCATTTTGGGAGTACTTTCATTGTGCGTACGGCTAAGGAGTGGAATTCCCCGCAGGTGTCTGTGGTTCCTGATGGCTATAATCTGGGGTCTTTAAGTCAAGAGTGAATAGGTTACTTCTAGGTAAGCGTGCTACTTCTTCGCCTACATCATCACTTACCATGATGATTGTGAGACGCTTAACCAACGCGAGCTTATTATCAATAAAAACAAGCTAGTTAGATAAATGAGAAAAAGGATTTTTTTATTACGGGAAACCCAATCTTGACCTAGATCTCGCCTGATGGTAAGCAATATATGGGATGGGTCTACGATGGAACCAGCAAACCCAGAAAATGCCTATTTAAAGCAAGAGCTTTAAAGGGTAAAAGGCCATAAGTGACAGGGAACACAGAAGCCGGCAGAGAATTCCACAGCTTGGCTGTGCGCACAATACATTTGGAGAAGAAACGCTTGGTACGACAAGACGGTATATCAATCAAGTGCGCCTGGTAGACTGGTAGTGAAAGGGAGATCGAGGGATCAGGCCATGTAGTTCCTGCGCACACTCTCCGAAGTACAATCAGTAGAAAACCGAGAGACAAGCAACTGTTCGTCGATGAGCCGGACTATGAAGCTTGTCCACTAGCGCCTCGTCACCTATAGGCCTTGAAGGATATTGATAAATTGATTGCTTTAGCAACCATAGCATCCGGAGCCCTGATAAGTTTGGGTAGAGCATCCATAATGGAAAAAGTTTTTCGTGCTTTGGCACCATCGTATCAGTTCCCAAAAATTATGAAGAACGATAAGCTTATATTATTGAGGAGATTTATTGTTTGTAGATACAGATGCAGGAGGAAATGTTAACCATGATTCCCTTTTTACAAATGACAATTCGGATTCATCTTCAACTGAATAGATGTGATTATTCCTATTCATTTTTAATTTATCATAATATGTATGGATGTACATGTTTGTTGTATATTTTCATTTAAATATAAAAAATATCAATAACCCATTTACTTAATAATTTGATTAACTTCCCTTGGTAATTTATTATGTTTATTTTAAGTTACCACTACAAAATACATTGATATAACTATTTACTGTAACGTCAAAGCACTGCTAAGACTACCAGCATTTTCACGTTGTATGGCAATGCTTATTTTTTGGGCAAAGAACGAGCCAGCCCTCTAGTCACGCAAGGAATCGATCAGCCGGCGAGACGCGCACTTGGGCCGTATGACTCAAGCATTTTGACCCTTATTCAAAGTAAAATTACTCATTAAAAAATATTTTTCCATATTTTTATTTTTCCGAAAAATAAAAGGAAAAATTTCCAAGTTTGGAAAAATTTCCGAAAATTACCCATCACTAGGCGTGGGGGCTGCTGACGTCACACATTGTTAAGAATTATACCGAGGTGTGACCTCACGCGAAATTTAAACTCACTGTATCGTCTTAATTTTTCAATTACGTGAAAAAATAAATACGTGTCCAATGTTTTTTTGTTAAACTACGTGACGCACTAAATAAAATATTTTAGGAAACTACCCTATTGATAGCTGGGATCAACGTGCTTAGATCAGCAATGGGTAGAGAAATGTTGGTAGTCGTGGTCTTTGGTTTTATATTTTCGTTTTTTCGTTTTATATCTTCATCATCAGTCCTACTTCACCAAATGGTGCTTTCCGAAAGCAACTGCATCAGTTACTATAGAAAATAACCAAATTGCTATAATATTTGAAGAGTTCCCTCGATTTCTCCAGGATCCCATCATCAGATCCTGACTGAGACCACCTTGAAACTATACCCTTTCAAACTAAAAAATAATTTTCCCAATCGATCCAGTCGTCACGTTTAAAAAAAAACGACGATCAATAACTTCCTCCTTTGTATCCGACTGCGGCGAATCCCAAAAGGAGGAGTTATTTAGAAGGTATCTAAAAAACCCAAGACGGGCTCAAATAGTTTTAAGTAGGTATCGAAAGAATCTACGTACACAAAATACACGAAATTTTATCTTTTACTTAAAAGTTTCGCATGGTATGTTTTCCTGTAGAGAGATTCGGAAACTATTTCGAGTCGCCGACCTCTGTTGTTTTCTTTCTTTTATGTTGATCAAAGATCTTTTCTGACGCCTAGTGTGATCACCGCCTTAATTTTAGCAGAGTTTCAGGATTGCTGTACAACGTAGCGATGCCGCCAGTCTTTTGGGCACATTACTATTGGTGAGCGATGTGTATAAATTTTTCAACGCCATATTTTAGTTTTATGTGAGAGTATAAATAGGTTGCGAGAAAAGTTTAAAATTATAAGAATGGATAAATATATAAATACACCAAAAATAGAATTATTTATTTTAAATTAAACAAGGATCTAACTACAAAAAGGGTGTAAGATACAATGGGAGATCTTATCGCTAAAAGCGATGTTATACCGGCAACTTTTGGATAGATTTGGCGCAGAAAGGGAATTTAAACACTCTGGTAGTACATGGTGTTATATTTACTGATTGTACAATGTACAAAAGTAATAAAAGATATACTGAATACATATACAATTATACATACAAAAGCTGAGAAATATAATTATAACAATTTAAAGAGTTACGTTTTTCATAATAACGTACCTACGGTGCCCCAAAAATATTAGTCACACAGTCCGTCACACCGCAATGATACTTATCGACCGTCGCTCACGGTTAAAGTGGCTGTCATTATTTACGAATGCGAACTGTTAGAAAAACAAACTTGATTAGCAGGTTCATATCTGACTGATGGAATTTTGTCTGTTTGTTGAGGCTTTAGAGAGCAGTGATGGCTCAGTGGTAACTGACTGGTCATGCGAGTGGGTTCGTTCCCAGTCAGATATTACTTTGTGTAATTTATATAATTTATTTACACTTTATGCACATAGGTACAAAGGCGGACTTAATGCCGTAGGCTTTCTCTACCAGTCAACCATGAGTGGTGAAGAGTTGGAAAATAATAATAATTCAATTCAATTCAAATTCTTTATTTCAGATTAAAAATCCATAGATATGTAAGTATAATGCTTAGGCTAGGGTTAGTGCATAATATCCACAAAATAATAATAGTGATAATACAAAAAACCAGTATCATTAAATAGAAATCTACATAAATAATATATGTGAATAAATACTTATATAAATACATAGACATACATATGTACTTAAGAAGCAAATAAAAATTAAATGTGGAAATTCTGCTTATTGGTGTAGAAAGTGGATCCGCAATTTCTTTTTAAATGCGTAGCGGTTGTCAGCCGTCCTGATCTCGAGAGGAAGCGAATTCCAGAGGAGACTCGACTAGATATGAAAAGAAGAATGAACAAAGTCAGTAGTATGACAAGGACAGAGTAAGGGAAGATTATTGGATGAACGTAGGTTCTTATTGTGTGAAGAACATAGAAAGTGAAAGTGAGACATTGGATAAGAAGGAGGGCTGGGAGAGTTGAGTAGAGAGAAAAGCGTTGTCAAAGAGCGCAAACTTCTCTGACGTATAATGGTCATCCATTTAAGCTCAGACCTGAAACTTAAATGAACGAAAACATCGTGAGGAAACGTGACGTCCACCAGGCCGCATTGGGCCTGCGTGGTGGGATTACAGCCAATTCCTTCTCATAGAGACGAGGCCTGAGACCCAGCGGTGGGAATGTTATATTATTCAGTCTATAAGTGAATTATTATTAAAGTGGCTTTAGAAACACACACACACACACACAACAACGGGGTTAGCCGTCAACTACCACACCTGTACGTTGCAGAATGCAAGTATTTTTTAAATTGATAATAGGCTCGCGTTTGACCACCATCTTTTTTATTAGGGTTCCGTAGTCAACAAGGAACCCTTATAGTTTCGCCATGTCCGTCTGTCTGTCCGTCTGTCCGCGGTTTAGCTCAAAAACTATTGGTACTAGAAAGTTGTACTTTGGCATGAGTATACATGTTAATGACGCCGAAAAAGGGGTAAAATAAAATTTTGAAAAAAACAATTATTTAGGGTACCTCCCATACATGTAAAGTGGGATGATGATTTTTTTTTTTCGTTCTTCCCATATTGTGGGATATCGTTGGATAGGTCTTTTAAAAATATTATGGGTTTGGTAAAACCGTTTTTTGATTAAGTAAACCATTCGTGATTTATCAAGCTTTAAAGTACTAATTTTCGTTAGACTCAAGTGTCCCCCCTCTATCAACTAAACGGTTATAGTTAGAAATTCGAATGTCACGGCAGTAGTACCTATATATAACGAAATTTAAAGGAAAACTATCACACATAAGTGGGCTTTACAAGTTTACGAGTAATAGTCGACCAATTGTATTTGACTCGAAAATTTCGAACAACTCTATAGAAATGTCGATAGATGGCGCTAAGCGCCAGTTGTATCGTGCTAGCTTCTTGTGACGATTGAGTAGTGTAGCTCTGTGTCCGTATTTAACCCTAGACACCTAACGTTCGTCGATTCGACGAGCACGCGACAGAAAATTAGTTAGCACTTATCGACGCGTACGGGGATCACAACCGCATTACTTGTAAACTCAGTGTTCTCCTAGGTCTTTCACGACGTGCAAGGCTCCGGCGGGTAAGTACAATAGTTTTCGAGACATTACGATATTGTTCGTCGTTTCGACGAATGGTTAGGGTTTGTGTATAAATTTGCAATTCATGTTTTGATTTTTGGAAATTTCAACATGTCTTGGAGAAAATTACAGATTGCAGATGAAACTATTGTTCGTTTGTTACTGGAACAAGAAGGTATCAGGGCTTCGGAGGACATACCAGATAGTGAAACGGAAGATATTCTGGAGGTTGATGCTTTTGAAAGTGATCATCAGATAGAACAATCTTTCGGCGGAGAAGTTATTCAAGAACGGTTTCTCCGGTTTTGATGGATGCTGTGCAGGAACCACAACCAGAAGTGAGCTCAGACCTTCGATCAAATGTGCTCAGATATGTCAAGCAGAAGAAAAGCCAATCGATGGCCAATCTGTGTATTCTATGGAACTATAAGTAGGTATAGCGTGTATTGAGTTACATAACTAACTGCCACAATGCCTCATTACCAGGTCAAAAACGATTAAAACATCGTGATTTCATGAAGAATCTGCATTCTTAAGTTGCGTACTTGAAAAACCATAGCTCAAAATCCTACTGCAAATTCACACCGTGCCAACTCAGATCAAAGCCAAGATCTTAGATGTATTGGGTGTAAGACATGGCAAAAGTCATGAACAGAGCCAACCACAATCTAGCAGGGTCCTACCCCACCAAACAACACAAAAAGAAAAATCTGTGGTCTCTGTACATGCACTAAAAGACGCAAGACTAAATAATTATGCACTAAATGTACCACTGCAATTTGTGGCGAACATGAAGTTGATTTTTGTACCAAATGCGCTTCGCAAATTTAGTATTATTTTATTTTTATATATAGTTTAGAAAGTTGTTATTTAAGTTTGCCAAAGAAGAAGAGGCTACATTTTGTTTTCCTTTTTATTTAAATTTTTGTTTAAAATCGAGTCTCCAGTGATCGTGTAAAATCTAGTGTTTCCTAAAAGTGTGATAAAATAAATATAATTAGTTACAATACATCAATTTATTGTTTCATTTTATAGAATAATAGTCGGACCAGATATATAAGCAAAAAATATAACGAAATTTTTTATTTTTACTTGAAATTAAAGCACCCCAAAAAATAATCGTCAAATCGACAAATGGTTTGGGTTTCAAGGGGGCAAGTGAACGTTAGGTTTCTAGGGTTAAATTCAAAACACCGGCTATGATAAGTTTTATACAAATCTCTAAAAAAAAAATTGAAACTTTCCGTGCAAAATTGTCGGATCAGGTGAGGATTTGTATAGGAAGTCAAATTAGTTAGGTAGTCATGTTTGGCTTTTAGTTAGAGCATGGTACGAAACGATCAGTCAGCGAATACGACACGCACTTGGCTGTTATAAAAACTACGGAACCCTACACTGCGCGTGGCCCGACACGCACTTGACCGGTTTTTATTATTGAAAATAGGTTCGCGTTTATCTACACTTACCATCAGGTAAGTGTTGATGTAGTCGAAGATGGAGCACGCTTGCCTAGAAGTAACCTATTCACTCTTGACTTAAAGACCCCCAGGTTATAGCTGTCGGGAAACACAGACTCCGGCAGGGATTTCCACTCCTTAGCTGTACGCACAATGAAAGTTGCATTACGTTAGCGAGGTATATCGTAATCAAACACTCAATCGTTCCCTGTGATATTATTTTTTTTATTGTTGACCACCATCTCACGAGATGGCGAGTAATGATATGGCCAAAGATGAAGCATGCCTACCTAGAAGTAACCTATTCACTTTTGACTTAGACTCCCAGGTTATAAGTATCAGGAAACAGAATCTTTAGCGGGACGCACAATGAAAGTATTCCCAAAACGTTTTGTGCGTATGTGTCGGATGTCCACCTTGTAACGATTGCCGATGGATGGCATCGCCGTTTGTCTTGTAGTCCGATGAAGAAACGGGCTTGGTGGAATTAGATTGTGCAATTTCATCGCACTCTCCCTGAAATGCCAGCTTACATTCGAGTTACTTACAAGTGAGAACGTGGTTTTAGACAAGACGCATATTTGCATATACGTCAAACTGACAAGGTTCCATCACACACCTGCTAAATATAATCACTGCCGCCATTAATCCAGTTCATTTGCAACTTAATTATATTGATGTATGAATGTAAGATTTGACAGGCTTTCATTTCACTTGCCTTGAAAGTTAATGGTAGGGTGTGACCGCTCCGGGCCAAGTAATTTCTTATAGTTTTAAGTTTATCTTTCCTTGTAGTCAGTGCTGTAGATTGATGGACCTGTTTGTCTATAGAATTTAATTCGGGGAGTGTGCGCAGGAGCTCCATGACCTGATTCCTCCATCTCCCTTTTACTACCGGTCTACCAGACGCACGGCGGGGTACCACCCACACTTGGTTGATATACCGTCTTGTCTTACCAAGCGCTTCTCCTCCACATTTATTGTGCGCACAGCCAAGCTGTGGAATTCTCTGCCGGCTTCTGTGTTCCCTGCCACTTCTGACCTTTCAACCTTTAAAGCTCGATTTTCTGGGCTCGCTCGTCCTATCTTAGACCTCATCTATCGCTTACCATCAGGCGAGATCGAGATCACGAGTGGGCTCTTTCAGTAATAAAAAAAAAACAGAATGTACTGGAAATCAAATGGAGGAGCTCGTGGCTAAATAATAATTAACAGCAACACGGGTCCGTCTTCTAGGTTAAGCAAAGCTTGCTGAGGTCAATTCTGTGGATGGGTTAGCATCTTGGCAAATCAAGATTCCTCCGTGTTGATTGTAAATTGTTCATCTTTGGAGTCGTTATGGGGCACTTAGAAGAAGACTGACACCAGTCTTGTCCAGCTAGGGGTGTTATGTTTTACCACGTTAATGACTTATGAAGATCAGAGAAACCGATAGACTTGCAACTCGTCGTCGATGTTTAAGGCTCTGGAGCTTTGACTCGACCAGTGCATCGTTGCCAATGAGTCTCTTGGCCCGCTTCTCGATAGACGCAAGCGCGTCCAGTTGGTATTTAGCAGATCCATCCCAAAGATGAGAGCAGTACTCCATACACGACCGAACCTGGGCTCGATAGAGATTGAGCAACTGTTCGGGTGTGTAGTACCGTCTACGATTAGGAAAATGTGAAACTTTTGTTAGAAAACAGATCTCGCTTGTAGCCTAGCTTTTTTATTTTTGTGATCAAGACAGATTTACAGATGCTGCTGAAAGGACCTGAACTTGGAAATAAATTCAAATCTCAGCAGCAGTATCTACTGGTTAATATGTATACATGTGTTTGAGGAGCGTTGGTCATATATTATAAGGAAAACAATCTGTACCTATCTGATATACGGTTAGGATACAATTTAAAAAATAAGAAATATATTTTGGTTTTACATATTTTTTTTGCATTTGGTCTAATATTCAAAGGCTATAGATTTATTTATTTGTTAATCTTACTTCAAAAAAAAACATTACATAAATCCAAATTATGCATTGAACCCCACACTAGGATACCCTGTGTTGTGAGGTCCAGCCTCCTTCGTCTAATTATGTAAGACAAATACAGTTTATTGTTACAGATTTTTTTTACTATACTTGTGGTGATTGATAATTTTATCAAACCGCTTTAAATGCGACTGGTTGTGATGGCCCTGCGGCCTTGCTTCTTATACTTGAGGTCGTAGATTGTAATGTACGCAAGAACCAATTTTATTTGTTTAATCTGGGATATCGGAGGAGGAAATTGTAGAGTTTCAGTCATCAAAATCTGCTTAGCCTTTTTGCTTTAGGTCGGCTTCCAGTCTAACTAGATGCAGCTAAGTATGAGTGTTGTACAGACGGCAGCACATGATGCTACCCGAAACTGTCAAACTTTCCCAATCAACCTTGAACCTAATTTCTTTAATAATAAAGTTGAAAATCTATTAAAGTAATTTGACAGATTGTTGTAGCTTGATGTGCTATGGAGCTCCTGCCTATCTGACCTCTACATACTTGTAGTTGGCGATACTCCTTGGTTAGACCAATGTCAGATTTACTGGCTTCTTCTTAAGCCTGTAATACATGTTGGCCGAGCGTTGGCAAATAGGTACGAGGCAAGAAATAATGTCCACACGTTCGACAAGTTCATCGAACGCCAATGCAGACGACCAATGTAGAAGACGGTCTGTAGAGCTGCCCACACGTTGGCCGAGCGCAGGCGAGAGCCTTTGATTTGTGACCGAAAACCGACACCGATTCGAAGTGAGGCAAGTGATCACGAGCAACGGCGAGCGAAGACAAGTTGCACCAAATGAGCTCTATACACGTTGGCGCTGGCCTCCACTCGGCCAACTAGGCAAGTGCCACCGAGCGATAACAAGACAAGGCAAATATACCGTCTACATGTTGGTATTGGCCTTCATTCGAAAACGCTCGGCCAACATGTATTGCAGGCTTTATGAATAACGACTGTCGAAGATGTCCAAATGACCGATAAATACCTAAAGGATAAATGATCTTTATTTTGCAAATCGGTTGTTAAGGGCTTAACTACCTCAGTGCTTCTCACTCTTTATCTCGCTCGCACACTACTGGCCGCGGTCACGCGAGCAAGAGAGACAGGGTGGCAGGGAAAAGACTCCAAGACACCGATAATTTAGTTTATTTCTTTTTACTGTGTAAATAATGGTAATTAAAAAAAAGTAAATAACATAAGACCTGCTTTATAGTTAGTTCAATTAATATGCAAAGTTTCATTATCTAATTTGAAGTTATTTTAAAATACCAGCGGTTTATTGTTCGGTTGAGGTGACTTTGGATTTTTTTTCTATCAAGAAAATTTTATGGAATCGTGTTGTCGTCAAACATAGTACCAAACATTAATCCTCAACTTTACCATATATTTATTTCAAAATTATTGCTGCAGTCTTTTCGACATAACGGAGGATCATGCTAAGCCATTTGAGGTAGTATAGGCCCTTAAATAACACTTTTACACGTCATTTTTTTCGTAAATTTAAACTAGATGAGGCTGGTGTTTTGTATCTGACTACCCAGAGAAGAAAAAGTCAAAATGAATAAATAGGTATCTCTGTTCTTTTTTTTTTTCAAAAAGATAACCTGCAATGTGAGTAGAATTCACATTACTAGCAATCTTGTTAACCCCTCCAACTAAGCTAAATATACTTGTGTCTGGAGTGGGTTCACGGCAATAATGTAATGGGTGAGGTTCGAACTCGTTATAAGTATTATGCGTACGGATTTGTGTTTCCGCGTCAACTAAAAGACTACTAGACTGCATCGTGTGGTGATAGTTGTTAGCCGGTAAGAAATGTTGTGTGCGAGACATCTGATGCAACACCCAGCATTCCCTCGCACATTTACGACGGGGAATGCGGGCACACTTAAGTATACTTCAACGTGGTCCCACATCAATTTAAACCTACATTAATTTTAATACCTACTTAGAACAAATAAACAAAGCCCTCCTTCTTATTATCCACCTAAAATCACAATCATATAAACCCTGACCACTTAACAAGAATCACAAAATGAAACAATTAGAAAAAAATGCCTGAGGCAAGCGAGAGGCACCTTCCCTTCTATTGTGTGCAAAATAATATCTACAATCATTAGTCAAGTAAAGTCCTATTCAAAGAGTTTTTGCGCCAACGGTACTTTACCTGCCTGTAGGTGAGCTACCGATAACCGTTCGTCGGTATGACTGGTTCGAAAAGTAATTTGTGGATGAAACAAATTACACACTGTTTTTGTCATTACAAGATGGTTGAGTTTTTATTTAAATGTTACTACTATTGATAAAGACAATAATTATGTAGGGTTGACACCTGGGCGTATCTTTCCGCTAAATCCAAAAGAGACCTGTCTGTCTTGAAAATCATTAACTGATTCCTCCCGTGCTTGGTGCAGGGGAAGGTAGTGTCAGGCTTTTACTGACTAAAAACCCACCCAGTTCCTCCAGTTGCAGTTAAGTTCCGGGGCTGCGGTATCTCGTTTGAACATTCCCACAATCCCGGCTGGAGCGATTACCTACCTAGCCTCCGCAATGCAGTAACTGGGCAATGCTATACAACTTGAGTGGAATTATTTGCAGGCAATGGCCCTATTAGTTCCCGTCATTAGTGCTAACAGCTCTCCGATGTTCTCGTTTTTAGTACTCCAGGTTCTTAACTTTCCTACAAATAGAAATCAACATTCCTCATACCCCCTATTATGTTTGAACTATTTATAAAATAACTACCATTAACAGACCAGAGCCTTGAACATCGGTGATGAGTTACAAGTCTATCGGTTTTCTATCAGTTATCTACATTTCGGGGAGTGTGTGATAGACTCCACTAACTAATACCTCCAAGCCCGTTCCATCAGCGGACTACAAGACAAACGGCGATGCACTATCGTTACATGGTGGACCCATATCCACAAAACGTTTTGGGAATAGCGTACAGTTAAGGAGTGGAATTCCCTGCCAGATTATGTGTTTCCTGATAGCTATAACCTGGGGGCTGGGGTTTTTAAGTCAAGAGTGAATAGGTTACTTCTAGGTAATCATGCTGCATCTTCGACCACATCATCGCTTACCATAAGGTGAGATGGTGGTCAAACGCGAGCCTATTATCAATTAAAAAAAATGGACAAATGCGATTCAGCCTCGCTTATGAAGGGTTCCGTGGTAACTACGCCAAATAACTTTGTTGTTTATAGTGTTCGTATGAAAAGCAAAGTTATATTTGCGGTTTTAGAAAATGTGCTATATCTAAAAAACTACTGATCCGATCTCGTTCAAAATAATTTTCATTGAAAATTTTCATTGAAAGTTTTCATTAAAACCTACAGCATATATATTTTTTTTTTAGATTTTTCACTCCATTAATTGATTATAAAAGTTAGTGGCACATTTTACGACTTTGGAAGCGTTTATTTTTTTAACGAAGTAGTTTTAGGAGCCTCAAAATCTTTTTTAAATACCGGTCTATAGATACAACACATATGTATGGAGAGCCCCCCTTAATTTCATTTTTTTTTTGTTTAAAAATCGGAAAGCGGTGCACAGAATACATCTGCCTACCCAGTTTCACATATGCAGTCTCAATAGTTTCAGAATAAAATGGCTGTGACTTACGGACGGACGGACAGACATGACGAAACTATAAGGGTTCCGTTTTTTGCCATTCGGCTACGGAACCCTAAAAACAGCTGAAATAAAGGTTGTGATATAATTATGTATTAGTATTAGTTTTTTAAATAATATCTTTTGTTGTGGGTATGTGATTTATATGGGTGAAGTTGCCAAAATTATTATTTACGATTATCATTCTGCCTGCTCGTAACAAGTACAGTCGTGATGTTATGTTAATTTCACAGCTCAACAAAAACTAGGAACACTATTATATCAAAATAACTATGACATCATAATCAGGCACGCATACTTAGGTATCTATAAATTAATCTAAGCCTACACTTTGAGATACAATCAAGGTTCTCCATCTAGCCTCGTGTAATAGCTAGAAATTCTACGCGCACTGATATCATACTTTAGTTTAAATACAGAGGAACATATTACTTTTAGTAAGTAGGTAGAAAGTGCCTTGTTTTGGAGATGTAAGTCATCAAATGACTCGCTCTGGGCGGAATAAACGGGAGTGTCAGACTCCTCCTGACTGGCGGTTCCGTCAATGCTGCTGTGCGCGAGAAACACGACGAGTCTTCAACCCGAAGTAGGTATGTACCTCAACGAAGAAATATTATCATAAAACTCATATTACTTTGCCAGGACCGAGAATTGAGCTCAGGAATACTAATGCTTGACGTTAGCGCTTGCATCACTCGAGGCAGTCAGGTTTTCGTTGATTAAACTGATTGAATCTTAATAAGATCAATCGTCGTTACTGAGTTGTCAGAGGTCAGAGGATACCAATTAAGGTTAATGAACTAAGGATACATTCGAAATATTCCAAGAATTGCACAGTACCTACGTTTTTGTATTGAACGCGTTGTCAAATTAAATCACCGTTTTGTATTGAACTTTTTCAGGCATATTATGTTTAGAACTTTAAACTGTAGCTTGTTATTATTATTATTATTATTTATTTATTATTTATTTATAAACATTAATTACAATAACTTATAAACTAAGCCCCACAAAACCGTGGTAGTGGTTTGACTGTGGGATCGATGAGTCTCTATAATATACTATACATTTAAAACTTAAAAACTAGTAGTTATTTATTTATTGATAAACTTATTGTTAAAACTTTTCTTATAAAGCGAATAATAATTTATTTAATGGTAGCACTTTAACATATTTCTAAGTAATATTTTTTTAACTTATTTTTAAACTTGTTTTTGTTAATAAAAACCTCAGTTGTTGCGTACCCTGCACTACATACACGCGTGCTCTTGAGTACTATATTGTATCCCGGTAATATGCAAGTATAGTAATATGCATAAGTAAAGTGAAATAAATTCAATTAGTGACTTTCCAAGTGACATCCTCAAGAGTTAGACACGCAAATACAAAAGTTTATTTGAAAGATTGTAAAAATTAATCTCTTGTGGGAATGTTCTAATGAGATACCGAGGCTTGCCTCTCCGGACCTCGTCTGAAAAAGCGGTCAATCTTTCGGCTCCTCTCCGCACAGATGCTAAATACCTATAGCAGATGGTGACTACAGAAATCAAAATGGCGAGCGAGATTGATATGTATTCGGAAGCAATAAAACTATTTAGTGGCGTCAACACTGTTTTTCTTAATTACTAAAGGTGCACGGCCCATGCCATTGGAAATAACCCTCACGACTAAAACTCTATGCAGGAATGAAATCTTCAACATAATTACGTAAGCTAGAAAGCTGCTTTTTCGTTTTTGGCACCGACTTCCGAAATTAAAGTTATTTTTCACTTTGCAGTGTTTTTTGGGAGTCGGTTTAATTTTTTGGTAAAAAGTTTTTATTTAACTCTTTTTAGTTGGATGATTTATAATTTACCTAGTTACAAGAGCCTAAATGTCAACTACTTATAACCTTTTACTAAATATTGCTTTTCCCAATGCTGGGCCGTTAATTGTTGAGGAGTTCTCCTGGTACTTCACCATCAGCTCTACATCACCATATGCATTGTGACGAGCATAAAGTGCTTAACATCCATATTCAAGTAATCGAATCGCAATCCACTCAATACTTATTATTGAGTAGTTTCGGCGGCCATCTGTGGTCTTCATCATCAGTTCCACTTCCCCAAATGGTACCTTTTGAGAGCAACTGCACAAGTTACTATAAGAAATACCCAAAACGCCATAGGTGTGCCTATAATATTTGAAGAGTTCCCTCGATTTCTCCAGGATCCCATCATCAGATCCTGACTTGGGTGATAATGGGACCAATTTCGAAGTATACCCATTCGAACAAAAAAAGAATTTTCCAAATCGGTTCAGCTGTCTTCGAGTACTCGATGATCGTACATTAAAAAAAAAAATATACGCGTCGAATTGATAACCTCCTCTTTTTGTCGTCGCGCGTCGGTTGAAAATTGCTCTTTCTTTGCTGCCGTGAGATCGCGCCGGAGCTCTGTCCGCTGAGCCGCGATTTGCCGCGGCAGTGGAGTTTCACCCCGGCTTAGCACCTCCGTGCGCCAATTGTGTACGCGCGCGAGGGCTACCGCCTCCAAATCCCACCTCCTCGGAGGTTCGCCGCCTCCCCGGAGATCGTCTTGAACGTCCTCGAGCAGCACAATATGCTCGTATGCGGAAAGGAGTATCCGTAGGGCGCCCCGGTTTCTTGATAAGGACCAGTTTTCCTGTCTTCCAACGAAGCAGGAACTGACTCCTCTCCAAACATGCGTTAAAGCGCCCTATCAGTCAAGGCCCGAGAGCCTCCGCGGTCAGGACCCAGGCTTTTCCAGGTAAGCCGTCAAGTCCCGGGGAAGCCGTCGGGTTCCTGGGCAAGACATACCTTACCTACCTATCACAAATTTTATAATTTTAAAATTTTATAATTTTACATCTCAGTAGGCGGTATTTCTCTGTATCTACAGAATATGCGTTTGAATTTAAATACATTTTTTCAGACGTCCAAATCTCCTATAGACATGAAACCTTTCCTAGTACCGCTACTATTGACCGGCAGCCTAGTTACGTATTACACAAATGCATACAGTTTTCATTACGCGTTTTACACGTGAACGTTGTTAGGACTTCACCATTTAAGGAAGGCTTATGAGGCAGAAGATGTGTACCGATTACTTAAGCAAAAACAAGCCATATTGTTGTGATAAAAATGGGCCAGACGGCCAGGAGTACGAGTAACGTAGTATCTACAAATATACTCAACATAAGTCAACGGCTACTTCCTTCCATAACTTGAGTGTAACGTGTGTATCAATAAATAAACAAATTCGATTGGAACTCCCCAGAGTCGGTTATCAATCTCCACCACAAGCATGGCCGAAAAGCGAAAACATATCAAGCTGATACCATCAACAATGTCTTAAATAACCATCAAAAAGATCACAAAATAAACAGTTAAAAAGATAAGATATCCAAATCGATTACTACCCATCAGATAGTGTGCCAGCAACCTATAATTTGACCATAATAGTCGCGCCGGCTCGTAAGACGGACCGGACCGGTTAGGGACAGGTTATGACACACATACAAACTTTCTTCGGTTCACAAAAATCGGCCCACGCTGGTGACAGAGCAACTGTGTACAATTAAATGTGTATTTTTTATTATGAAAGGAATTTCGTATTTTTTGTGATGATTTTTTTGTGGAGGTTAATTTTGGTTGGCAATTTGCTACCTAGTACTGTACTGTTTATTCCTTATACCTAGTGCTTTCGTGTGTTTTCTTGTCTAGATTATGTTATGTACTACTTAGGTAGATTCCGCAACAGAAGAGGCTGCCGGGTTTGCCGGTGAAATGTTGGGGGTTCAATAGTAATTTCAAATAGACAACCAGCACGATTGAATGTACTTTAATGAATCTATCCAGAGAATATGGGTATGTATATTACAATGCGCATTGAAGTAAACTGCTTACTTAGCTAGGGTTGCCATCACCAAATTTGCCGGCCCCAGACACACCCTTGTAAAGCCCGGACATTTGGGTAAAATCACACTTTTTCCCCGGACACCGCAGAAAAATACATTTTTGAATTTGAAACTAAAAACAACGATGTTTAATTATGGTTTTTATTTACTGGTAAAGTGATAACATTGTAGAGCTTTAGAACTTTTTTAATAACAGTCTCTTCCTTTTCATTTAATCAACGTAACATAAACAATGAGATGAAATACCATAGGAAAAGAATAATAGAGCTTTTTGGTACCCGTAAGACCAATGTGTGTCGGGTTTTACCCGGACGCCCCCGGGAAAATCCCTCCAGACGCCCCCGGACGTTCTTCAAACTAGGACAAATCCGGGAAAACCCGGATGGATGGCAACCCTATACTTAGCCAAAATTATATTCTTACTTCGTACTTACTACGTTACGCATTGTTAGGCAGCATACATACACTTCATACACTGATACTAACGCGGCCCGGGAACACAAGTGCAACTAAAGGAACTGGGTGGGTTTTATTCAGTAGACGTTTGAAACTCCCTTCCGCCCCACACAAAGTGAACACCACCTGAAAAAAAAAATAAGGGGAGTAGTCATAAGTTAGATAGAGAAATGAATTAGCAGCAGTCGTGCGATAATATGAATATCTACCATGAAAAAGATGAATCAATATTTGCCAATTATTTTCACCATTAAGTTTGTCATCTTTAATAGGTACAAATATTATACTAGGCGCCTGCTCTTTGACCCCCAATACACAATAAGACGAAAAAAATAACAATGATAATTCCTACTAATAATGCGAAAGTAACTCTGTCTGTCCACGTCTAAACCACTTAACCGATTATGATGAAATTTTATAATAATACGTGAAGCGAAAACTTTGTACTCCTTTTTGTGAAAATTACGCGTACGAATGGGTATGATATTAAAGCTTATCAACATCTATTTTGCTTTTTTCTAACTATGGTGGGGTCTACCCGAATGCAGCTGAATACAAACACAAATACGTTTATTATTTCACCATGGTAAACAATACAATATAAATACACTGTCACCTAAAATAGGATAGGGGTGACAGTAGGAATCGCGGTTAACCTACTTACAAATAATTGCTTATCATCACGTTTAATAGGGTAGTTTCCAGTGTTACAAAATAATTATTTTATTTAGTCCATTAGGTAGATTTTCAAATAATATTGGTCACGTATGTTTTGCTTTTTCAAATCAAGAAAAAATCACAAAGATGGAAAGCTTCAAAGTACAGGAGTGGGGGCTGCTGACGTCACACATTGTTAAGAATTATACCGAGGTGTGACGTCACGCGAAATTTCAACTCACTGTATCGTCTTAATTTTTCAATTACGTGAAAAAATAAAAAAAATACTTATCCAATGTTTTTTGTTAAACTACGTGACGGACTAAATAAAATATTTTAGGAAACTACCCGGAAAGAAAAAAAAACACAATATTAGTGTTTCATATGGAACGTCTCTATCTGCCCTCCACAATCGAGTAGTTGGATAACACAATGGCTTTTGGCAAGATCAGTGTCAGATGTTCTAGTTACTAACTACCCGTAAAGACTGAAAAAGATCACGAAATAAGATGTACAAATGCATGCCGGGACCGACGGCTTAATCTAAACCAGTGGCTCCCAACCTTAATTTAATCTGGGACCAATTTGGTTTCCATATTGATGGCAGGCACCATAAGTCCTGAATAAAATTTAAATAAAAATAGAAATTAAAAAATGCTAGCTTGCCTATTCTTTGAAATCAATAGAAACACAATATTTGTGATAGAAAATCAAATTAGTTTGCGTTAATGTTGCTTTTCAGGTGGTAAGTTTGATATTTAAAATCTTTTGCAGACAATATGTTTACCTTTTGCGGACCATATTTTACCTTTCGAGGACCACCAGTGGTCCGCGGACCATAGGTTGGGAACCAATGATCTAAACGAAGAACGACGACTTAGATAAACGACGAATCTTGATGTTTTGAGATTTCCATCCATAATCCGACGTCGCTAAACGTTAACCTCGAAGATAGACCCGGCTGTTATGATGTTGCCAAGAATATATCCAAAGAGTGCAGAAAGCTAATATTTTGATTCCAAAATTCAGGTATTATTTACACCACTAAGCGATCACAAGTATAATTAAAACTACACAAAACATACTAATTATCACCGTTTAGCTCCAAGTAATTCTTACTTAATTGTCACTCTCTGCATTCCCGTCAATTGAGCAACTATTAGGCAATTAAAGTTACATAAAAGAGGTTAGTGAACGGAAATTATATTATTATGTAGTGTGTGTCAAAGTATTGATGGATCTGTTGATGATGTAACAGATTTATCATGTAAGGTAATCTTTTAGACTTTCGGGTCGTAATTAAGAGGATTTTGTTTTTATACGAGGCCATGTTAAATTATCAGGCGAAACATTTGGCATAGAGAATGTTTAGGTGATCTTTTAGAGTTGTGAATCATAATTATTTTTTTATTGTGTGGCGGCTCGCCGGTCAACCTCTGTGGTTGTTGGCTGCTTAACCGGACTGGCCTGTGGTTGCCTTAATTAAGTGAATTTAAAGCCTCCATCCAGGGCTTATTAAAAACATATAACTAGGCGACTAAGGGCATTCACTGTGGTACGGACCTCGGCTTAAGGCGTATCGGGTCGTAATGAAGAGGATTTTGTTTTTATACGGGGCTTTGTTAAATTATAATTATCAGGCGAAACATTGAGCATAGAGAATGCTATTCGAACTCGCAAATCCTTATTATTGGCTATTCTTTAACCGATTACAATGAAACCAAAAAGAGTTTAGGACTAACTATTTGGGTTTTCTTCAGATCATGAAAAACCATTCTCCCTTTCTTCCCAAACGTTTTTTACAATCATTTTTTAAGTAACTTTTAGACCTCTTTCGTATGCGGAATAAGTTGTATAACATTCGTACTAATATTATAAATGCGAAAGTTTGTGAGGATGGATGGATGTTTGTTACTCTTTCACGCAAAATCTACTGATCAGATCTGAATGAAATTTGGTAAGTAGATAGTTGACATTCTGGAATAACACATAGGCTACTTTTTATCCCGATATTCCCACGGGATCGGAATTTGCGCGGGAAAACCTTCCTACGCGTACGAAGTCGCGGGCAGAAGCTAGTCTAACAATAAAAACATGCGAGTTTGTGCAAAATGACATAAAAATAAACGCTCTTTAGAGATGAGCATTAAAAAGCAATTAAAAAAGATTCGTTTATAGATCATTCCGAGTTATTAAACAAAGTTCATTTTGACAACATTCTTAGACTAATTGACAGTCTATCAGTAATTTAAAAATGTTTTTTTTTTTTTTGCATTTTAATAAAGATTGTCACGATACGGTTGGTCGAGCCGTCTCTGTACCGTCATGAGGCAAAAAGCAACGCTTTGAAAGAACTTGTTAATTTACAAGATTATTGTCGGATTACTCGACAATCATTATTGCAGATAGATTATATATCTATATAGGCTCCATTGTATTTATAAATTATTAATAAATATTTTATAAATTATGTTTTTTATTCTGATAACAGGCTCTTGTTTGACTACCATCTCACCTGATGGTAAGCGATGAAGTGGTCGAAAATAAAGTACGCTTACCTAGAATTAACCTATTCACTCTTGACTTAAAGATCCCCAGGTAAAAGCTATCAGGAAACACACACTCTGGCAGGGATATATCGCCGTTTGTCTTGTATTCCGATGATGGAATTAGATAGCTTGGTGAAATAAGATTGTACAATTCCAAAAAGTTGTAATAAACTAATACTTTATTACACAAAAAAATTACACATACAATTGCAAAGTATTTAACAGTTAAATTATACAAATACAATGCTAAACGGTTCCTTTTAACTAGATTTGGGGACCTTTGCATCCAAACTTTCTACAGAGGTTTTCAAATGAGAAATCTGAAAATCTCTCTAGAACTCTGTCAAGGTAACGCTTGATACCCAAAACTCGAATTTAAAACTTGAAAATTAACAGCCTGCCCATATTTTCAAGGTGGAAATCCTTCGCCTTGGGATGGGTGAAAGGGTAAGTCAGACTTCAACTGACTTAATCTACTCGTCGTTACCTTTCACATTTGCTTCAGTGTCTGCGGAAGCACTGAAACACTCATTAACGCAGCTTGCGACTGGTGCCGTCTTGTCAAGCGGGGGAGTGAGGTGTTTGACTTCCCTCATGACTTCTAAGAGGGTGAGTATGGAACAATACGCAGCGCCATTTCAGAGGTTTCATGTTATAGGAGGCGTTCATTATTTTTCACCGCCCTAATGTGTTCCGAAATTCTGCAAGCTACGGTACGTTTTGTCTGACCGATGTACGACTTTCCACCGCTGCAGTCCACTTTATAGACACCGGGTTTTTCCAGAGGGAAGTTGTCTTTCGGCGAACACAGCATCTGAGAGACTTTCTTGAACAGAGTGAAGATAGCCTTTACGGCATATTTCTGAAGATTGTTTGCAACCTTATCTGTCACTCCTATCACGTACGGCAAGAATGCTGGCTACCTCTCAACCTCGCACTTCCGGTGTCTTGAAATAGGTTTTTGCCTACGCTGTGCGATATTCACTGCATATCCATTTCTCTGTAGCACCTTCTGAACATGTGTTAGCTCATCATTTAAATGTTTTTCGTCACATGCGCTGTCATGTCAAGTCATATGCGCTGTTGGTAAGCGAAGCAACTACAGAGTTAAGACGTCTCGACTGAGAAATACACAAGGTCAAGAGCGTCTTTCCGAATTATCAATGATAGCTATTGAAAAACAGTTGTTGGTAGAATTAAAAAGAATCACCAACATTTTACTCTGATGTAATTAAATCATTTCTTAAGAAAGATAGACGATTCCGATTAGAATATAAATAATTTATTTAAATTCCTTATTACATTCTATCTCGCTTTTTTTTAACTTTCGTTTTGTAACTTTTTGTTTTGTTTTTTTTTGTCTGTAACCTGGGTCCTGTTACGAAGGAAGCAACTACTTACCATAACTTTGTTCCCTCAAGCAATGAAGCAAACCAAACGGCTTTTTTCAAAGCCACCGGAGGTATGCAATTGCTGATATGTTTATTATATTCAATCTAGCACTAGCATGCCTTCAGTGTGCTTTGGTTACCTCATTCACCGCACGACAAGCAAGAGTGAAATTGAAGAAAGAAGAGGAAAGAAGAAGATGGATGAATTCACTTTTAATTTATTGTACCTAACCAGTAGTTTATGAGAAAATTGCGATGATACATACGTAGGTACCTACATACTCAGTCGAAAACTGAACTTTCTTTTTTTGAAATCGGTTAAAATTTTATTGGGCTTGCGTTATTTTGAAACCCTAGGCACGCCACTGGTCTCGGATGGTGGTGGGACCAAAAATACATATGCTAAATATCCCGTTTTGAGTTCTAATGATACTGTCAGTGACCATGTTAGCTTAAAAACTTATATGTTGACATTATGTTACGATGGTCACTCATCAATGGACTGACTTCGGTGAGTGTTGCTTAACCTTACGGAGCGAATCGTGGAGCTGTTATTATTTAACCACAACCTCCCGTGTTTATGAGAATGAGGCTAGTTAGTTGCTCAAGATCAATAAAATCAAGCAGTAAAAGAATTAGTTCATAGCAATCATAGCCGCGAGCGAACTCATATAACTGTTGTAAAATACATTACATAAATTAGTTGTAAATTATAATTTTTATAGTTATATACCGTTTAGTTTTGTTGTATATTGGACGTGATTGATACGGAATTCTAGTGACCCGCTTGTATGAATTTAGTTGAATAATAATGTTGATATTTTAGACTATGTTAGTACGTAAGCAACGGTTATGGCAATAAATCTGTGACTTGTTTTTACACAGCTTTTAAATTACAGAGCTTAAACATTAAAGCTGAAGATTTTCACATATGTATAGTAGGTGCACTGCATTTAACACACACACTACATTTAATTTACTTGCATAAATACTCAGACTACTAAGAATTCTTATTTGTAGGCTAGATTTGTTCCGATGCAAGAATCGGACCCTTGACATGCAACGCAGCTGCCAATCGCTCAACTACAAACAGACAGATAAACATACTAACAAACAAAAATGTATTAATAAAAAACTTTCGAGCCGCCGTGCCTTAAACATGGGTTTAAAATAGCTATGTTTAAGCATTAATTAATCATCCTCTTTCATAGCTCTTTTTATTTTATTCTTGAAAACCGTATGATATTCCGTTTCGTGGTTTAGGAGGAGTAAGTGAAGAGACAATCGCTCATAGAAATATTGTTTCATAAAATTTAAAGCAGGAATTTTGCGTTCATCATCTCCTTATCCTTTTCGTTTTTTTTTTGTTCTTGCTTTAAAGGCTGACGGATCATATGTGACAGCAGCTTCTAACCGTTACTTCGTTCACGCGGGAGGTTTTTCCCGCGTAAATTCCGATCCCACCGGAATTCTGGGATAAAAATTCCTATGTCCATCCCAGGGTCCTAAACTATTCCCATGCCAAATTTCATCTAAATCGTTTCCGCGGTTTAGGCGTGAAAAGGTAACAGACAGACAGGCACAGTTTCTTTCGCATTTACAATATTAAGTATGGATATGGATAGTAGGTACCTATATGAAGTATGGATTATTTGCAAGATTGCAACATTTGCAACTACTTGACTTTTGACGAGTAAATCTGTTTTTGGTTTGAAAGGGAATACTTTTCATATGTTCCTATATTTTTTTAACAAAATCAGTTAAATACTCGTAGGTACCTACCAAGTTTTATTATAAAAAAAAAATTGTAATTTATTCAATTCACTTTTTCACTGGTGGGAAAATTAACAAATGACTCGTCCCGTTCTGGGTAAAGCGGAGATTATTTATTATATCGATGTTTAGTTCCTGGGTGTAGGTATTTAGAAGGTGGTTTCTTAATAACTTAATTAAAAATACACGTCATCCAAAACTAAGAACGTTAGCGAACATGAACACCTTTAGCTTGCCTAGATTCAACAATACATATGGTATGAGAACATACACTTACATACTACCAAAAATAATTAATGAACTTCCTGTGGAGCTACAAAATGAATACCTCTGCAACCCTAAAAAATCAAAATGTAAATTAAAAAAGCATTTTTTGCAACAGAATGTATTAGTTTAGTTAAGCTTATTTACTAACATCTTTAAATGTAAGACTTACAAATTCACTTATTATCTAAAATACTTATAACCCAATTTATCCGAACTCTCTAGCCATATATAAGCCAGTACGGGCTTTTGTAGTTTTTTGTATAAGAACCATATGTATGTACACTGAGATTTTGATCATAATAAAAAATAAAATAAAACGTAAAAAAAATACTTGTTGGTTTAATTATTAGTTTGGCAACTAATAATTAAACAGGTGCCGGGGTTGCGGGAATGTTCTAACGAGATACCGCGGCCCCGGAACTTAAGGGCAGCTCAACAGGGTGGGTTTTTAGTCAGTAGAAGTCTGACGCTCCCTTCCGCTTAACTCAGAGCGAGATTTTTTCGATGATTTTCCCACACAGCAAAAAAAGTATAAACAGGTTAGAGAGGAGTTGACTCGTAAGCAAATGTGAATGTTGTCCATGAGAGAAACTTCATTCAAATTCGGACTTCCCTTTTTTCAACTTTCCAAATATCCTAAGTGCTCGCTTACATCACTTTATGAACCTTTTTTCGGTGGGAAAATTATCTTATGGCTTCTCCCGCTTTCCACTTCGTCTCGAACTTCTTCGAACTTCGTCTGACTAAAAACCCACATTGTTCCTTCAATTGCCTTCCGTTCCGGGGCCGCGGTATCTTGTTAGAGCATTCCCGCAATACCCCGGTACGCAACATCACTAAGGAACCAAAGTACAAAGTTTCAAGTTAATTCTTTTAAGGAAATAAAAAGATCACTTGAGGAACCTAACTATAACCTATGCACAAAGTTTGAAATGAATCTATTGAAAAAAATAAAAAGTTTCAAATAAACTCGTACAATCTGCACTGTTGCACAAATGAAAAGTTTCGTACAAATTCGGGACTCTTTTATCCCCTTAGGGGGAGAATTTCCAAAAGTCTTTTCTTGGTGCTCGCTGACGTCACTTGAGGAACCTATTATATACCAAGTTTCAAGTGAATCCATCCAAGAAATAAAATGTTTCACATGAACTTTGACCCCCTTTTTAACCCACTTAGGGGATGGGGACGAATTTCGACAAAACCCTTTTTTAGTGAATATCTAATCTTCACAAAGAATACAGGGTGGCAGGGACATCGACGCACAAATTCGCTTACCAGGGATTCGGTACATAATTCTGGACACCCCTGCGTTGGAATTTTTCGTCAGCTTTTTCTTAATTTTTCTGGTTTTTTCAGCAACTTTTTTTTTACTGAAAACAGTATAAAATCATTGTTTCTATCTAACCCAATGAGATTCTAATAAAAAAATAAAATTCACTTGTTTCACTTAAAACAGCAACGTAAATAAAACTCAAAAGGGCTACCTGATCAGCTGTTTTGCTAGAGTTAATTTGCGAGGTCAACACAGCTGATCAGGTAACCCTTCCGAGTTTTATTTACATTACTGTATTAAGTGAAACAAGTGAACTTACTGTTTTTTTTTTGCGTCGATTTTTTCTTAATTTTATTAAATTAAGAAAAAGCCGACGATAAGTTTCAACGCAGGGGGATGAAGAATCATGTACTGAATCCATGGTAAACGGTTGCGCGTCACCCTGTATACCCTCCAAATTTCATGTCTCTAGGAACAGCGGTTTGGGCTGTGCGTTGATATATCAGTCAGTCAGTCAGGACTTTGAATTTTAAATGTATAGATGGAACACACAACCCGAAGAGTTCCATACCTTGGCTGTGCGCACATTAAATGAAGAGACGAGAAAGAGAGAAGAGACCTCCATCCATGGTTTCCCGACCATATAGTGTTCGGTTTCCAGTCTTACTGAATGTAGCGTTTTTTATTGAAAATAGATTCGCGTTTGACCACCATCTCACCTGATGGTAAGTGATGATGTGGTCGAAGATAGAGCACGCTTACCTAAAAGTAACCTCTTGACTTAAAGACTCCTAGGTTGTAGCTATCGGGAAACACAGACTCCGGCGGGGAATTCCACTCCTTAGCCGTACGCACAATGAAGGTATTCCCAAAACGTTTTGTGCGTATGGGTGGGATGTCAACCATGTAACGATGACGCTTCGCCGTTTGTCTCGTAGTCCGATGATGGAACGGGCTTGGCGGAATTAGATTGTGTAATTCCATCGCACACTACCCGAAATGTAACCGATAGAAAACCGATAGACTTGTAACTCGTCGTCGATGTTCAAGGCTCTGGAGCTTTGACTCGACGAGCTGACTCCTAGTGTTTTACATGGAGCGAACCTAGTAACTGGGTAACACATTACCTCTTGGCAAGCTATAGTCAAAGAAGTAAGTACAAATACCAGCCGGGACCAACTAGTTACCGTGCTTTCCGAGGCACAGAGAAATCTCTATGTGTTAAGGTCACCCATCCGACTGATCTTGATAATCGTTGCTTAACTTTGAAGCACGAACTCCTTTAATATTTTTTTTTGTTCTAGACACAAAAACATATCTAATAAACGCTTCCTTCAAACTCTCTCGTGCCTAGAGCGATAATCAAATCATTTATAGTAGGTATCGGCTGTTAATAATTATTAATTATAATCGCATCGCAAATTCTAATCATTGATTGATACTTATCAATCAAAAAACTATAAACTCCGCACCAGTTTTTTAATAGCATCCTCGCTAAGTACCATAGACGATAAAAATCATAGAGAAATCTCTAATTGACGCCATAAAAATAGTTTTGCATCCGAAAATTTATGTTTTTAAAATATTCATGGTATTTTGCGACCAATTCTAGAGGCCGAAGAGGTTTTTAAGCTTTTTTCCACTACGAATACCTACTTCAATAGGTCGAATTTGCAGGTGTGTGTGAATTCAATGGACATGTAGTTATAACATTTCCTAGATGATCTAAAAGTTATGAACAAAGTGTTAATGTGATTATTTATAGACATTTCATAGCTTGTTGTATAATTTTATGGATCTTACAATTATACAACAACTGCAACACGGTGTAGGAAAACTTCGTGTGGAAACCGGCATGTAAAGGGAATGTTTTTAGAGGCGGAGAACTTTAAATTAAAATAAAAACTTTTTACCAAAAACTTTAATTTCGGTAGTCGGTGTCTTTAGTTTTGTATTTTCGTTTTTGGCACCGAGTTCCGAAATTAAAGTTATTTTTTCTCTTTGCAGTGTTTTTTGGAAGTCGGTTTAATTTTTTGGTAAAATGTTTTTATTTCACTCTTTTTAGTTGGTCGATTTATAATTTACCTAGTTACAAAAGCCTAAATCTAAACTCCTTATAACCTTTTACAAAATATTGCTTTTCCCAATGCTGGGCCGTTAATTGTTGAGGAGTTCTCCTGGTACTTCACCATCAGCTTCACTTCACCATATGCATTGTGACGAGCATATTGTGCTTAATAACCATATTCAAGTAATTGAAGCGGAACCAATGAAATACTTATTATTCCTACTTAGACAATATTGAGTAGTTCCAGTGGCCATCTGTGGTCTTCATCATCAGGTCCACTTCACAAATGGTGCTTTTCGAATGCAACTACACAAGTTACTATAAAAAATACTCAAATCACTATCAATTCAATTCAATTCAATTTTATTTCACACACTTAGGTACAAACATCAGTGTTGCCTTGGCTCTTGTACTAGGACAACCTGTATCACAAGAGCCAGACCTCTCAAGATACATAGTAAATATTAAAAACAAACAAAACAATGAGCAGTAAACTATTAAATACATCAATAAATAAATAAATTTCTGCATGCCAATAGTTGAAATTAAAATCTGAACATAATTTAAAATAAAAATGGTAGGAAATAAAAATAAGAAAAAAAAAAAACGTTAAACTAGAGTGTACCACTCCCCTAAGCGTGTGAGTGTGTGTACGATGTGGATGTGAGGGGTGAGTGGGTGAGTATTTGTATAGTGTATCGTGTGATTCATGTTACTGATCCAAATAAGTTTTCCGTTCCTTCATAGTCATAGGTGTCCAACCACTGCATTATTGTTTTTTTGAACTGAAAGTTGGTCAGTCCCTTGAGATGTTTTATCCCCTTCTCATGACCAATTCTGTTGTAGAGCCGTGGGGCAACGAATTGGTAGTGTTTTCGAGCGAACACACTCTTAGCTCTTTTAACTGGGCAACTTTCAATGCGCTTGGAAGAGATTGGAAGACATGAAACGGAATAGCGATGGTACCTGCGCAGGGATTCAAATAAATAAATCTTGCGAACGCTAAGTACCTTAGCGTTTTCGTAGACAACTTTAGTAGGTGTCCGAAACTTTAGGGAAAGTGCAACCTTAAGGACCGCACGCTGCGCACGCTCTACCTCAATCATGTGGGTCTTCCCGGTTCCACCCCAAGCACATATAGCATAACTTAAGATGCAGTGGCATAAAGCTTTATAGGTTTGCATCAGTAGCCTATAGCTGGCAATATTTCTCAGGGTTTTAAAAATATGGATTAATTTACGTACTCTTTTGGCCGTACCTGAGATATGTTGTGTCCATTTAAGATTTTCATCGATGATTACTCTAAGATATTTGATGCAATTCACCCTAGCTAACCTATCACATGTGCAGGAGTGGGAAGAAGTATCTCTATTGCAGGGGAAGGAGTGGATGATAATTTTAATTTTTTTAGGGCTGTCTGCTTTCGTTTTGCTGAAACATATATACTTAGTTTTTGCAGAGTTCTGTGATAATAAACTATCTTCCAGCCAAGCCGTTACAACAGAAAGACCAGTCTCACAGGCGCTTTCCAGGCCACACCACGTCTTTTCATGGAATAAGAGGACTGTGTCATCAGCAAACATCATTACGTCGGCTTTGTTAATCTTGACGTCACAAAGTTCATTAATGTACACCAAGAAAAGAGTGGGGGCAATCGAACTTCCTTGGGGAACTCCATATGTACAAGAGGCGTCATCGCTAATTATATTATCAAGCCTAACATACTGACTTCTTTCCGAAAGGTAGCTTAACAGCCATTCCTGGGGCACTCCTCTAATTCCGACATTGACACTGACATTCCAACCTGCTAATTAAGACCGGAATTGAAACTATGTCGAATGCCTTCTGAAGATCAAGAAAAATACCGGCACATTTCTCTCCCTTGTCTACATACTTGGTAATTTTTTCGGTGAGTTTCAGTATGGCGTCATTGGTGGACCGCTTGGCTCTAAAACCGAATTGATTGGATGACAGGATTGTATTGGATTCCAAATACGTTATTAATCATTTGTTCGCAAGCTTTTCTAATAGTTTAGACAGGGTACTAAGAAGGGAGATGGGCCGATAGTTACATACAAGGTGTTTTTCACCGGCCTTATAAACAGGAATAAAGACCGCTTTTTTAAATATGGCCGGAAAAGCACCGTTAGAGAAACTGATATTGCACAGATGCGTTAGTGGTGATGCTAATTTTAATTTGAAAATTTTTTATGAAGTTAATGGGTATATTATCTAAACCAGGTGCACTGTCGTTCTTAAGGCTAGAAATCAACTGAATTACTTCAGGTACGTCAGTGGGGGCGAAAGCCATCGAATTAACAAAACCTTTAGATTTCTGGGCTTGTCTAGCTAGAGTGCCTTCATTCTGTTTGAGTTTGCACAGAATTGTATTAGCCAGGTCTTTTCCTATAGATGTGAAGTATCTATTTACCTCATTTGTAGAGTCTAAGGGGTTAGATTGAGAATGAAGTAACTCGGTTGAGTGGTTTAGCCTTTTTTTGAAATTGCAAACGTCTTTAATTATATTCCATGTCTTTTTTATGTTGTTCTTGTGTTTGTTTAACTCGGTTTCATAGTAAGAGCGCTTTAACGTGTCAGTCAAGTAATTGCAAGTATTCCTATATCTAATGTACTGATTATGGAGGTCCTCATCATTTGGGGATTTCTTGAGCTTTTGGTGCATTTTGTCCCTTTTCCGCAAGCATTTTACGATGCCAACTGTGATCCACGGCTTTAGTGGTTTCTTTTTTTTTTGATATCTTAGTTTTAGTAGTATTTTTAGCCAGTAATTCTCTTAGACGGTATTTACATTATCCCAATTATAATAGCTATCCCAAACGATGTTATCTATATCCGTCTTTAGTTGGTTATAGTTGACAGTAATTTTATAGTGGTCAGTCGTATTTTTAGTTAAATGGATATCTTCTATGCACAGCAATATAGGGCTATGGTCTGTTAATGGGTCGAATACGAATGTTTTGACTTGCTTGTGAGTTTTAACCATGAAATGATCAAGACAGTTACCTTGTCTAGTAGGCTTGTCAATCCCTTGTCTAAGGTCATGAGTAGCCAGCATAGTGATATACTCGACAGCGTGGCCAGTGGTCTTTTCTGGAAGGATGTTGATGTTAATATCACCAGCAAGAATGATATTATCGGAGTGAATGCTAGAAAGTAAGTCGTTTACAGAGTGAATGTAGTTCGACGGATTAAGGTAACATGGAGGCCTGTATGAGGCAATCAGCGTAAATTTGTCTATGTTTATGACTAGACAGCTGTTGCCCTCCGACAGTTCTGGTTCTTGAGCTTGAACGTTCACAAAGCAATCCCTGACGTATACAATGACACCATCGTTTTGGTTGAGACTGCGTGCGGTTTGAAACGTATTATAGTGATCAATGTGATTAATGGACGAATCACTATCGATCCAACATTCAGTCAATACTATGCAGTCAACCATTATATCGATGTTAGAGAGAAATAGCGTTAGGGCATCAACATTTTTTTTTTAACACTATGTATATTAACTGCAAGAATTGTCAGAACAGATTTCGAAGGCGTGGAGTTGAGAAACAATTTACAACAGGAGGGGTCATCTACCACCCTACATTCAATTTCGCCGCTGGCTTGACTATAGGTGTGCCTATAATATTTGAAGATTTCCCTCGATTTCTCCAGGATCCCATCATCAGATCCTGACTTGGTGGCAATGGGACCAATTTCAAAGTATACCCTTTCGAACAAAAAAGAATTTTCCAAATCGGTTCAGCCGTCTTCGAGAAATTGGTGATAATACATTAAAAAAAAAAATACGCGTCGAATTGATAACCTCCTCCTTTTTTTGTCGTCGGTTGATGAAGATCAGAAATATGTTTACAATATGTACCTACCTCATTCATGCGATTTGACGCCTTTAGATTATTTTCTCTGCTTATATGTAAAGTGGCATGTCTACGCCGACAAACCAGAAACAATTGAGCACTGAGAAGCCAATATTCAACGAGTCATAGTTTGAGTATTCGTTGCAGAAATATACAGCCCGATTTACTGCGAAGCGTATATGAAGATTGGACATCCAGATTACGCCATGTACGCGAGAGTCGCGGTGGCCACATGGCCGAAATTATATTCAAATATTAATGTCATAAAATCATCTCTCAAATAAAGTAAATTTTATATATAGGTATTATAAACATTTTTCTGTTCTTTATTTCAATTTAAAGTTCTCCGCCTCTAAACAAACACCCTTTACTAGGACCGAAACATCTGGAGACATGCGACATCCACGAATCCATCCTGTTTGTACGTAGTGGATTAGGGCTTTTCATTTCCATCATTTCCTTTTATAGATAGATATATATTCTTTATTGTACACCATAACAGTAAAATAAAATTATGGACTTAACAATTAAAAAGGGTGATACAATGGGCGGGCATATCGCTAAAAGCGATCTTTTACAGACAACCTTTGGATGGTTTTGACACAGAAAGAGAAAATAAATACGCGGGTAGTCTCCGGTGTACTATTTATCTATATAAAATACAAAACAATAAATAACGTTTTCAAAACATACATATAAATATTTAAAAAAAAAGAAAGAAACAAAGACATACATAATAACAACAATTTAAGGACAGAGATAAAGATCTTTTACTAAAAATGGTTTGTGCTTGTCTTACTGACACGGGTAGAGCATTCCACAGCCGTACTGCTTGAGCTGCGAACGACTTACCATAGAAATTGGTGGCATGACTCGGTACCGCAAGCCTTAAGTTTTCTGATGACCTCAGAGATTTTACATGTGTGTCATGAAGGAACTTAAATCGTTCTTTAAGATAAGTGGGGGTTTTAGGATTAAACAGCACACTGTAAAGCACAGACAAAATCTGTAAGTTCCGCCGAAGACGTATTGGAAGCCACTTGAGTTTCGTACGAAATTCGGATACGTGATCAATGTGATCATATTTGCGCAAGCCAAATATAAATCTAATGCAAACATTACAGGCTGATTAAGTTATGTTACATTTCCTTATAGTCATGCCATGCAATTAGTATTGATGGTCTATGCAGAGTAAATCTCATTTATACGGCTGTAGAAAACATCAAACATCTAATCACTATGTTCTTCTTTAACATAATATCTGCATTGTTCATTTGCTAATTTCTGAGATATAATTATAGAAGTTCTGAGGTAAAGCATACTAGCTATCGGCTAGCTAAGATATACTGTTATAAATGTTATTAAATGATTATTGTTATCACATCATTTTTTTTCAAAGTGAACTGTCAATGTGCGCAGAATTCACATTACTATAGCAATATTGTTAACCCCTACAAATAAGCTAAATATGCTTGTGTCTGGAATAGGGTAGAGGTGTCCTAGAATTAGCTGATGCCATTGAAACTATTAATTTGGACCTCGCTCGAATTGGTGACTGGAGCGCTGAATTTGGAATGAAAATCAATCCTGCTAAGACTCAGGTTATTGTTGTTTGTAATTCTCGTACTATCTCCAGGATTGATTGGATGGCACTTCCCCAGATTTCTTTCAATAACACCTTGATACCTTTTAGTCACACTGTGAAGAACCTGGGAATACACATTGACGACACCCTTTCTTGGACTAAACAGTTACAGGAAATTAATCAGGTAATTTCTATAGCTATCTCGACTTGACCCAAGACCAATTAGACAAGCTAGAGCGATTTCAATATCTCTATTCTCAGTCTATCAGGTTTATATTTGGCTTGCGCAAGTATGACCACGTTTCTGATTTTCACGCTCAGATCAAATTGCTTCTTATTAGGTTTCACCGGAATTTTCACTTACTTTCTCTACTTTATAATGTGCTCTTTAATCCTTGTACTCCTTTTTATCTTAAGGAACGCTTTCAGTTCCTCTGTGACACACATTCTAGATCCTTGAGATCATCAAAAAATCTAGAGTTAAGTATTCGTATGCATTCCACTTCTTTCTTTGACAAATCTTCCACCATTCAAGCAGCTCGTTTGTGGAATGCATTACCCATAGAAGTGAGGCGTGCTCAAACGCTACCAGCGTTCAAAAGAATGGTGAAGGAGAATTACCTCTGCCTATAAGTTTTCCTCTTCTTTCTCAATTATAGATACATGTAATATTTATTAGTACATGATTTTTGTATTGTATGTATGTATTTTATACTAGCTTCTGCCCGCGACTTCGTCCGCGTAGAAGTCGAAAATATTCCACGGGATCCCGTCCCTGACTTGCTTGACAAAGATTATAATAGCTCGGCTAATATGCATTATATAAAGATAATTTATAGCCTATAGCATTTAAGGATAATGCAGCTACTTGTAAGCGAAAGAATTTTCAAAATCGCTTCGAAAGTTTCAGAGATTACCCCCTACATACAAACTTACAAATTTTACCTCTTTATAATATTAGTATAGATTATTATGTTCAATTAATATTATTTACTAGCTTCCGCCCACGACTTCGTCCGCGTGGAAAAAAATCCCCCGATTATGAAACATTCTTTATTAGTGTTCCGCTCCTATTGGTCTTAGCGTGATGCTGATAGCCTATAGCCTTCCTCGATAAATGGGCTATCTAACACGGAAAGAATTTTTCAAATCAGAACCGTAGTTCCTGAGATTAGCGCGTTCAAGCAAACAAACAAACAAACAAACTCTTCAGCTTTATAATATTAGTATAGATGTTGTTTGTACACTGACAGCCCTTAATCTGTCTTCTTTAATTTTTATCCATCCAAAGGTTGTCAGTAAAAGATCGCCCTGTGCGATAAGACCGCCCATTGTACACTAGTTTAAATTTTTGTATCCACAGAAATATTGTAAGGTGTACAATAAAGTGTATAATAATAATAATAGGTACACGTTAATATTGTGATGGGTGGGGTTCGAACCTACGACCCTCGATCTGCCTTAGCCATTAGGTTCTTGTCGCTTAGAACAAGATGATAATTATACAAAGACTAGTATTTGCGTGTTGCGCGAGGTGCAAGCACCTCGCGTGCTTTCTTTAAAAAGAAAAAAGGGGGGGGGGGGGGTGATGGGGGGGATAGGGGGGGTGCACAATTATTTCGACTGAAGCATTGCCCCTCTAAATGAATCTGGAAAAAAAAATGTTCCAAGTCTCTTAATTTCCGAGATCCGCCTAAAGGGGGTGAGAAGGGGGGAAAGGGGGCGACTTTGAAAAATGGTTTTTACTTTACCGAGCATCCTCTATACGAATCCGTAAAAAAAAAATACGGGTCTCGTAGTTTCCGAGATACGATAGGGAGGGGGGAGAAGGGGGGTGAAAAGGGGAGGTTTGGCACTTTTCCCGTAGGTTTGAGAGTTACTTGTTTACAAATCTGTCAAAATATACCCACCTCCCCATCCACCATCTGGGAGAACGATTATGTCAATGAGTGAGTGAGTGAGTCAGTGAGTGAGTGGTAATTTAGCTTTATATAATATGACTAGTATTTGCGTGTTGCGCGAGGTGCAAGCACCTCGCGTGCAAGTTCAATTAAAAAAAAAAAAAAAATTGGGTTGTTGATGGGGGGGGAGTTGCACAATTATCTTGACTAAAGCATTGCCCCTCTAAATGAATCTGAAAAAAAAATGTTCCAAGTCTCTTAATTTCCGAGATCCGCCTAAAGGGGGTGAGAAGGGGGCAAGGTGGGCGACTTTGAAAAATGGTTTTTACTTTACCGAGCATCCTCTATACGAATCCGTAAAAAAAAAATACGGGTCTCGTAGTTTCCGAGATACGATAGGGGGGGGAGAAGGGGGGGGAAAAGGGGGGGTTTGGCACTTTTCCCGTAGGTTTGAGAGTTACTTGTTTACGAATCTGTCAAAATATACCCACCTCCCCATACACCATCTGGGAGAACAATTATGTCAATGAGTGAGTGAGTGGTAATTTAGCTTTATAATATATAACTAGTATTTGCGTGTTGCGCGAGGTGCAAGCACCTCGCGTGCTTGTGAAGAAAAAAAGTGGGGGGGGGTGGTGATGGGGGGAGATGGGGGGGGGGTTTAGTATTTGTGTGTTGCGCGAGGTGCAAGCACCTCGCGTGTTTGTTAAACAAAAAAAAAGAAAAGAAATGGGGGGGGTTTAGTATTTGCGTGTTGCGCGAGGTGCAAGCACCTCGCGTGCTTGTGAAAAAAACTAAAGCATTGCCCCTCTAAATCAAGTATTTGCGTGTTGCGCGAGGTGCAAGCACCTCGCGTGCTTGTGAAAAAAAAAAGTGGGGGGAGTGATGGGGGGGGTTTAGTATTTGCGTGTTGCGCGAGGTAAAAGCACCTCGAGTGCTTGTGAAAAAAAAAAAAAAAAAAAGGGGGGGGCGGGAAATGGGGGGGGGGTTGCACAATTATTTCGACTAAAGCATTGCCCCTCTAAATAAATCTGAAACAAAAAATGTTCCAAGTCTCTTAGATTCCGAGATCCGCCTAAAGGGGGGAGAAGGGGGGCGGGGGGGGACTTTGAAAAATGGTTTTTACTTTACCGAGCCTCCTCTATACGAATCAGTAAAAAGAAAAAAATACGGGTCTCGTAGTTTCCGAGATACGATAGGGGGGGGGAGAAGGGGGGGGGAAAAGGGGAGGTTTGGCACTTTTCCCGTAGGTTTGAGAGTTACTTGTTTACGAATCTGTCAAAATATACCCACCTCCCCATCCACCATCTGGGAGAACAATTATGTCAATGAGTGAGTCAGTCAGTCAGTGAGTGGTAATTTAGCTTTATATAGTATAATATAAATAATAGAATATATAAATTTTCCATTGACCTCTCAGTGCTTTCCGAGGACACTGGCAAGTAATAAATGGTCACCAATACAAAGATTTTACGATTTGCTTAACCTAGAACATTGAACCGTGTAGCTATTATCATTTAGGGATGCGCTCCTCTCCTTTACTTACTACGTAGTCTACACATACATATTTAAATATAAATAAAATTTAAGTGTCTCTGTGATTTCAAAATAACTGTGTTTTATCAAGTAGGCTACTAATACATACAAAGGCAGAATTAAGGCCTCATATGATAGACAATCATACAGTAAATTATAAATCGTACTGAAAAAGTAATAGTTTAAAATCCTACTTATAGTTATTTATTTGCATGATACTAAAACACAAATAAACCATTTCTGTTTTTTTTTTACATTCCATTTCACCGAGCTAATCTCTGGAATGCCTGGTTCGTTTTTAATGGGACTTTCACTGGAAGATAGAGTAGGTAGTTATATTCCGGAATTCTCTCGAGTTCGGTACTTACGCGGGCAAAGATACTTCCTACTATAATATTATAAATGCGAATGTTTGTTAGGATGGATGAATTTTTTGTTAATCTTTGACGTAAAAATACTGAATGGATTTAGATAAAAACAGTAAAATAACTCATAAATATATCAAAATAACACACGAGCTTTTATTCTGGGAAAAAGTGCGAAATGCCCACGGAAATGAAGTTACGGGTAACAGCTACTGTTAAATAATACTTCTACTTTCATCTACAGAGCTTTTTTTAAATTGATAATTGATAAAAGTCTTGCGTTTGACCACCACCTCACCTGATGGTAAGTGATGATTTAATCGAAGATGGAGCACGCTTACCTAAAAGTAACCTATTCACTCTTAACTTAAAGGCCCTCAGGTTATATCTGTCGGGAAACAGACTCCGGCAGGGAATCCAAAAATTTATAATGAAAGTATTCCCAAAACGTTCTGTGTGATCCACCATGTAACGAGATCGCCGTTTGTGTCGTAGTCCGATGGTGGAACGGGCTTGGCGGAATTAGATTGTGTGTTATTTATTCAAAGTACAGCTACTTCCAGAGTCTATGTACCCCGCATTTATAAAATATAAACACGTAACAACATACCTATAGATTTGGTGTCTTAACGTTTGGCAAATGTCCGGCACGCATGAATGTGGAATAGCTTGCTGGAGCGTAGAGAAGTGTTCGGTGCGCCTACGAATAACGAGGACGCGAGATTTTATGTGCGACAACTGTGCGGCCTTGATACTTTGAGATGCTGTTTGTTATTGATTTATTGTGGTAACATGCTGTTATTGTTTTTATGAATTCTGGACTACTAAGATTCTTAAATTAATGTTTCGGTTTTCGGTTGTCTCATTAATAATCGTAAATTTTGTAATGTTGGCTAAATTGAAAATACTTAATCTCAGCGAGATTAATAAAAAATGCAAATATTTAAAATAAATATCGTGTTTTAGTATTATGACAAGACAGAAGGAAGAAAAAGAAATATTATCATATACAAATAGAGGATAAATAATGAGAAAATAAATTTGTAATATCTAAATTTCATGGATACAAAATACTTTAAGAACAAATTGTATATATATGTAGAAAGAACTTCAACATGGTTGACGACAACAAAGTCGTCCTCAAAAACGTTGCACACAAACGTATAAAAATAAGGAGGGAGCTAACATAGATTATTAGAAAAATATGAGAGCTAACACTGTTGTTAATTATAAAATATAATTCTGAATCTTATCCCAAAATTTATGTTTTAACCACCTAAAAAAAGTAGACTCGATAAATCAAAAAGGACCTATGCATTTTTGATGATGTCCTGATTCTTCTGATAGAATGACGTGTAAAGGACTTGACAAGCAGGGAACTGAGAACGAATATCATAAACTGAAGATGAGCAGTTTTTAATCCTGCCTAACCCAAGAGATATGTCGCTGGCCTCATCTAGCTTACATTTACGAAAAAAAGACGTGTGAAAGTGTTATTTATAACTTATTTGCAAAATAAAGATAATTATTTCATTATTACTACTAACTTTATAATATAAACTTTTTATATAATATTTTGGGATGCCTTTATAATAAAAGTCCCGAAAACATAAATATTGTAATAATATAATCACTTCAGGTGTTGGTAAATGAAGTGAACACACGTACCTAGGTTTGTGGATTTCAGGTATAATTATGTTAAAAATCCGAGTTTCTTCACTCTATTAACTAGCATTACACAAATATATTACGAACAATCGTAAATTAAACTACGATTTCGTGACTGAAATACTAGATAGTTTTTTATAACCCAAGCCCCAATTTCTTTTAAATTAATTAAGGAAAATGTATAGAACAGCGTTTGTCTAGTATTGTGTTAAAAAGGATTCGATCTACTCGCGTGTCTATATCTTTTTGTCCATCTGGCTGTCTATCGGTCTATATTTCACAGCAATTTTGCTCCACTACGATCAATGTGAATTGTCACTAGACTCGATTCTAAAGTAGAATTACATCTTTTTTGATTATTTTAAGATTAGTATTATTTAGGACTCTTCTCCCGCGACTTCATACACTTGGATTTAAAAATAATTTATATTATATAAGAATCACTAATAATGCACTTTACTATGGATGAAAAACATTCGAATCCGATCATTGGTTCCGGACAAACTTACAAATAAATTTTATCTCTATATAATATTAGTATAGATAAAAACCCACACCACATTTTGTTTTTAATCGTGACAAGATGCTCTTGTGACGATTAAAAACAAAAGTTATCAAAAAATAAAGAACATCTAAATCTCTATAACAGATCAATGGCATTTGTACTAGACCTACAAAGGTTAAAGTGTGAATTAAAAATAAGTAAATAAGTACCAACTGAAAGCAAACTTGTAAGTATTCGTAATATAATTATTGT
The DNA here is from genome assembly GCA_943138885.2 of Tholera decimalis. Taxonomy (NCBI): domain Eukaryota; kingdom Metazoa; phylum Arthropoda; class Insecta; order Lepidoptera; family Noctuidae; genus Tholera; species Tholera decimalis. Next base: position 5,030,360 of record OW964568.2, on the reverse strand, counting down.
TTTGAGCATTAAAGAAGCCACACTAGTCAAGTTCAAGGAGAAATAATCACAAAACAATGAAACAGGCATTAATTTCCTTAATTACGTTTAGTTTATACAACAAGCCGGTAATGTAAACTTCCTAATTGTAATTTATTACGTCTATTGTTATGAAGCGATGATTTGAAACGTTTAGCACATTTTCGGTAATGTTTTTCAATTTCAAGTTAATGATGTTGTTTAAAACTTACTTAATTATTAATGTAATTAGGACATTTATTTTTGCAATAGACGTGTGAACGTGACGTGAAATTATGTAACATTATATTACAAAATTAACAACACTCGTACAAAGTTACATTTGCAGTGTCAGTGATTAAAGTAAAATAATAAAAAAAGGTCTATAATTTTATTATAACATATTCAAATTAATATAAAGGGGCGTCCCATTCAGAAACCTTTTAATAATTGGAGAGTCAATACTCTCCGCTAGAGTTTTTACAAAAGTATCAAGATTATTAAGTTGATCTAAAAATAAGTAAAGGTGAGGTGCTCAGACGCAGCGAGTGACGTGTCTTCTCGCTTCTCTTCCTCCAGTGAGCCGCGAGCCGCCGCGCAACACGAACGTGCGTTCTTGAAAGTTCTCAACGAAACAACTAACATATTAATTGGTGTCGCTAACTGTGTTTGTTCTACGAAACATTTTTAAACACATTCTAACGTTACAAAATTAAACATTTCGGTAAGTTTTGTGTAGAAAATAACAGTTTTCAAGGACAGTGTTACAAGAGATTTGTTAGAATACTTCAAGTGTTTTTTTTTTGGTAAAAATTTCTGTACGATTCCGGGATTGCTATATTGGATTGAAAAGGTTAGTCACAAAAAAACGTTTATCTTATTAATTCGTTTAAGTTTTTGTTACTTTTAGTTCTTTTACATTACATTGTGCGGTGAACTTAGCAACTTAGTACAGTTAGCTTAGACGGAACTTAACTTATTTGGATGTGTGTGTTGTGAGTTGTAACGCCATTTTAGAAGCAGAAAATTGTGTTTTAAGTTAAAGAGTCGAAGGTCAATGAATGAAATACTACGAAAAAATTGAGATGGCTCAATAAAGAAGGTTGTTAACCTTATTATTTGTGGTGACTGTAAACTTATTGTCTTTACATCTTGAAACTCAGAAAGTAAAGTTAATTCACAGACTCAAAATCGTACGTTTTCTCAAGGATAATGTACGGAAACTGGGCCAAGTTTTAATTGAAGCCAGAATTTTAACTTTCACGCAAGTAAAAGTGAAGAAATTGTCGTTTGCGAATGTCAATACGAGTTTTGGGGCCGTTTAGGTGTTGTATGGTGAATTGAGGTAATGGCCTATCGGATGGGCCGGTTTCTGAGTTAGCGGATTAAGATTCTTCAGTCGCACTTTAACAAGTTTTTGGAATGCATTTATAGCATTTATTGATATTGGGAGATGAATAATAGTGTATACCTGTCCACTGTTATGTATTTAGAAATACATATACAAAGATATTTTTGAGCTAGTGGTAATTTCTATACAGTTAGACATTGCGAAATAAGTACTGACTGTATTATAGCAGATTTCACGATCTGGCAAGCAAACAGCCTACAAAAAGTTACTTCATCCGCGTCTAGCCTCGAGTATTATGACAAAGGCCGCTGAAGGAATTTTAAGCAACAACAACCCACAGTTTAAATCTGACAAAGCGTGATTTTACATAGACATATTGTAGGTATCTCTTAATCCTATTTTGAAGAATGCCCTTTCCATCATTGGATTACAAGTCGAACTGCGATGCGCCATTGATACACATGGTGGACATACCACCCATTTGTACAATACATACTTTCGTTGTGACGGAGTCTGTGTTTCCTAATAGCTATAACCTGGGGGTCTTTAAGTCAAGAGTGAATAGGCAACTTCAAGGTTAGCGTGGTTCATCTTTGACCACACCATTGCTTACCATCAGGTGAGATGGTGGTCAAACGTGTGCCTATCATCAACCAAAAAAAATATATAAGAGACATATTATCAAACGGATATATTAAATGTTCAACAACAAATAGCTTTAATTTAATAGCGTTCAAATTATGACACGTCGGTAATTTCTTTACAAATAATCGGTAGTTTATTTATTTAATAATTATAACATACAGAGAAGAAGAAAACTAAAATATAAACACACTTAAGTGCTAAAAATATTTAGGAAAGTGTAAAGTTTTCTCTAAGTCAACGTCTAATAGGAAGTGGTTACAATAACCGTGCCTGATAGAATTAGCATACTTACACGTACCTAGAAACTGGCCGAGCTGAACGAATCAAGCGTTTAGGATTGAGACGTGTAAAGAGTTGTCATTCGGTTCCTGTGTTGTTCATGTTTCACTACATCCTACATCTGATTATTAGATTAAAGTAATAGAGAGTGGACAAACTTGTAAATTATAAAATGCCTAAAGTTCCTAGCTACTCGTATCTTGCATGTTTTAATAAACCTTCAATGTCTTGCTGGTCCAGTGGTCCAGCTTTGCGCGAGGTCCTGGGAAAGCAGCGTGGACTTAAAAAATAATTTATAGACTCTCTTTTTTTACACTCTCAAATGATGCACATTAACTACTACTAAAAAAATCAGAATTGGATTATTAGTTCCACAGATTACCCCCAAAGAGAGAGAGATTACATACAAACTTCTTCGTTTTCTATCGGTTACATTTCGGGGAGTGTGCGATGGAATTACACAATCTAATTCCACCAAGCCCGTTCCATCATCGGATTACAAGACAAACGGCGATGCGCCATCGTTACTGCTAAGGAGTGGAATTTCCTGCCGGAGTCTGTGTTTCCTGATCGCTATAACCTGGGGGTCTTTAAGTCAAGAGTGAATACTTCAAGGCAAGCGTGCTCCATCTTCGACCACATCATCACTTACCATCACGTGAGATGGTGGTCAAACGCAAGCCTATAATAAAAAACAAATAAAACTTAAGTACAAACAAATTTTACTTTTATATAATATTTTACTAGCAAACGCGCGGGGCTTCGCTCACGTGGTTATTTATATAATTTATTACGATAAAAACATAACCTCCTTATTGTGCAGTCGGGTAAAATGTAGCCTTAAACCTTCCTCAAGCTTCAGATTCAGATTCATTTATTTGCATAAACATGTGTATACAATATACATACAAGAATAAAAAACGTGTATGCAAGGTAACATAATAAAAATTAGATTAAATCATGTTTGCCAAATATGGCGTGCAAATATATTATTATGAATTTAAATTATGCATTAATTATATATAATATTATGATGTGACAATAGTACCTATACAAAGCAAAATAAATTAATAAAAAAAATATAGTTAAGTTACATAAATTGTCAACTCTAAGTTAAATATAAAATAAATTAAAATAATAATAATGTCAAAATCAATGTCAGATATATGTTCAAGCTAGTTCCATACCAAATTTCATCCAAATCTACCCAGTACTTTCAAAGATTAGTTCGTTTAAACAAATAAACAAACATTTCCGTTTTGATATATTAATAAAGTAAGTAAGTAAGTATATTAGAACAACTTTTGTATTTATTTTATTTATTTATTTCTTCCATAGTTCACACACATCTTACATTTAAGTTGGTGACAACATAAACTCATTAGTGTTTAGCGTGCACCAAAATCATCGACTACATAATGTAAACAGTTTTAGAAGTTACTTGGTTATATAATTAAAGTAACTACATATCGTCTACATATCGTTTCTAAAACAACATATTATCTAGATGCCTCACATAAAAATAATTGGGTAGATAATCAGTCAAGATATCAGATATTACATTGTTTCCGTATGCCGCATAATTGAATCTTAATGAGTGATATTAAAATAATTAGCGCCTCTTACATATACGTACTTACGATTGCATGTCGGTACATGACCATAAATCACTGCTTCTATTGTAATTGCCAAGTGCGATACGCATAGTGTAAAATAATTTCGCTGATGCGTTAAATAATATACATAAAAGTGTAGGTCTAAAATATGCGAGTGTGATCTGGTAGATATTCTCCGGTAAATGCTGAATTGATTTTGAACATATTTTTTCGTCAAATAAAAGCTTAGTCATTAAATTTTTTTGTCATAAACAAAGCAGTGGTTGCCCAGCGGTTATAGGCATGGCATACTTGACTTATGGGTCGTGAGTTCAAACCTTGGTTGGTCACATTACTTTATGTAATTACCATCATTACCGCTGCTCTCAACAAAAGGATAGCATCGGGATGAATCCGGAATCTCTAAGGCCGAAAATCTGAAGGCTTATAATATCCACCAACCCACACCGTCACCACCTACACGTGGTGGATTGCGGCCTATTCCGTCTCACAGAGAGGATTATCGGTAGTGGTGTACTTACTGTGTCTCAGATTGGTGGGTATTTTAAGAGTTTAAAACTTAAATTTTCATAACAAAATATAGTTTTAAATATAAGCAATAATGATTGGAAGAATTCTAAAATATATGGAATTCATGTCTATTATTATAAGACGGCAATCTCTAACGTCTTGAGCTACTGACGTCATCGCTTTTTCTAGATCTTCAGGGTGTCTGAAGGTGGCACGTACCACTACCAACTTTTCATCAAAATAACCATTGCTTACTGTCAACAAAAACCTACTTCAGTTTTTTCTTTTATAATCTACGAGAGGCGTTCATGACGGATTGGTCAGAGAAGGCAGCGCACTGTGAAGAGTAGAAATCTTTAGGAAAACCTTTTACAAAATGCACCTTTACCCAGCACCTTTATCCTTAACCCAGCCTTAACCTTAACCTTTGCCCAGCCGTGGACTAATATAGATTAACAAGCTTTTGCCCAGGATATTCTCACGAATCTATCTCACGGAAATAGTTCAATACTCGACATAAAAAGGTGTGCAGACAGACTATCTCTGTGCGAAATTTTAACCAAATCCGTTCAGAAATTTTGACGTGAATGCCTCACATCCATTCATCCTTCTGTAATTTTCTTACACCAAAGTCTATTTACACTTTACTATCTTTTGTACTTTCTCTATCAAGCCTACGGCTCATATAGTATGCATATACATAATAACATACAATATGTCTAGCCCCCTTTAGACATAGCGTGTTAACATACGATTATGATGTAGTTAGACAAAGGATTTCAATAGCGAAAGTTGTGGACTGTTCTAGTATTTTCTTCGAATTATTCGTACGTTTGTGTACGAAAATTGGTTATATTTTTTATTACTGATGAACCCACTCTTGACCTCGACTCGCCTGATGGTAAGCAATAGATGAGGTCTACGATGGGACGAGCGAGCACAGAAGATGCCTATTTACTCGTACTTTAAAGGCTGAAAGGTCATAAGTGGTAGGGAACTAAAATTAAAGTCAAAAGTCACTTTTACGAATTAGGTTGAGAGCGAGCATTTATTCATAGTAGTTTTAAAAGTCCCATATATTGAACATCCGTGAAGATTTAAAACAACAAATCTACATGTATATGTATGAAACAGAATTTTTACTGAATAAATTCTGTAAAGCTCGATGTCATGGAGACGATGGTTTATTTTAATTTTAATGAATTTTTTAAATCACATTTTATGCCAAACCAGCGTAACTTAGCTTAGAGACGAAAGTTGAAAATTGAAGAACCTATTTTTATTTTCATACTCACACCTAACAAATTTATAATAAATACATAAGAATACCCTTACTTTTTGTTTTTATTTATTAGTAACTTGCTGCTGTCCGCAACTTCATTCGCGTGGGAGAATTTCCCGCGCAAATCCCGATCCCATGGAAATTCCGGGATAAAAAATCTATGTGTTATTCCAGGATGTCAACTATTTTCTTACCAAATTTCATTAAAATCCATCCGGAAAGTCCAGAGATTAGCGTGTACAAACGGACAAACAGACAGACTTCTTTTTAATTTTTTTGCCGTGTTGCTGTTTCTTAACCCACCTCAATTATTATTTTTGTATAAAATTTAATTGTATAGACATATGTAGATATTGCGGGCTTCGCTCCTATGGACTCAATAACAATAAAAACATAACCCTCCTTCCTTGCTGGGTAAAACCTTCCTCAAGCTACTTCCATACCAAATTTCATCCAAATCCACCCAGTACTTTCGAATATTAGCGCGTTTAAACAAACAAACTTTACCACTTTATAATATTCTTATTAATTATTCTGAAAACCTAAAATACAAAGTAAACATAAGGTCGGTTCAAACACCAATCATTGAAACCGTGCGTGACAATGTTATGAAGTAATCGTTTACGCCTCTCTGTGCATAGCTTCGACGACTTGTATGCGCAAATACAAAGTTATTTCGTACGGTCAACGAAACAATTTTGTATAACTGCAAGAAATAAAAATGTTTCTGTCCGACAATAGGTTTCATTTATTTTGATTGCACATTTTCCTAATGAGTTACTAATGGTCGAATATTTAAAACAAAACTGTTTACCCCCGCAGCCAAATTGCGTAGTGCAAAAATAAATGTGCATATGCTCTTATTTTGACTTTGTGACCGTATTGACTGCGCGTTTTACGCTCCCATGTAGACGATCACTTTAAAAATAAGGGGCAATGGATGTGGAATTCATTCAATTATGGGTGAAATTGCAGTGTTATTGTTTACACAATTAGGATTCCCGTTTCAAACTTATGCATTTGTTTTTAAACTGTGTATAAGGCTCGTTATTTTCCTTAATATAATATGTAAGGTTTTTTTTATATATAAAGCCTTTAGAATGTTTTTAAGTATAAAATACCTTAGAATATAACAGTACGCACCTATGTACTCATTGTCTTTCGTTGATACTCTAATTTATTGAATTGATATTAAAATTCGCAAACACCTCTAAGTGATGCATTAACACAAACCAGAGGTATTGTATTGTATGTGAACTATCTTGTAAATGCGTTGTTGGAGTAAATCCAATAAATAAATATTCACTTCTAACAGCGGCTCCGCTCAGGCGATAGTCGGGAACTATCCCAAAATATCTCAGGGCAACATACCACCATATAATAAGTATTTATATAGTATTCGTCCTATAGAACATATATATATAAACTATATACGTACCAAATTAAATCGAAATCGGTTCAGTAGTTTTTGCTAGAACGAGTAACAAAAATGTATCCGTATAGTGTGACACAAATTCACATATTTAATAAAGTAGGTGGTTGAATATCACTTTTGTTGACTGTACTTACAAATTTTGTAAGTACATTGTATTGATCGATTGCTCGTAGGCCGAGGCATTGGCTGGTGATAGCAAGGTCGCGGGTTCAAATTAGAAATGGTATGGTATGTTGATTATGGTGAACTAAAGAATGACTGTATATGTATACAGGGTGATTCAGAAGTACGGTGAACTTATATTTAAGCGTGATAAATAGTATTTAATATTCAGCAAAGGAATTGAAATAAAAAGGCGAAGTTTTTTCAAAACTAGCCACGAAATATACAAATATTATGCGGTCGATGATTTTTTTTTCGCCCTGAGGACACCGTAGAGCACACGGTGCAAGACTGCCCCGCCTGGGCAGAGCACCGACGTGTCCTCACGGCGGCGATAGGCGGAGACCTCTCGCGCCCGGCATTGGTCGAGGCCATGCTGCGGGGCGAGAGGGAGTGGGAAGCGGTCGCCTCCTTCTGCGAAGCAGTCATGCTTCCGAAGGAGGAGGCGGGCCGCGTGAGGGAGAGGATGGCGTCCTCCCTCCAGCCCAGCCGCAGTGGTAGACGCCCACGGCGTCGGACGTCGGCCGACGATCTCCGGCCACCGTAGGCGCGGGCATGCGGACAGCGAGTAAAGGGCAACTCGCTGTCCGACCATGGACCATGCCCGGGTCGACGGCGCGTCGTGTTCCACGCGCGCCTCAAAGAGCGTCAGCAATATGACGAGGCCCCCCCGTAGAGGGCCGAAGCCTGCCGGGGTCGTGGGACTCATCCCGTTACCGTGACCCCGGTACGTAAAGGGTTATTGAAGGAACACCGTGGATTTTAGTCAGTAAAAGTCTGACAGTCCCTCTCACCCTGCCCGGAGTGGGAGGACTTATTTGATAATTTTACCACGTTAAAAAAAAAAAAAAAAAAAAAAGTGTTAGTAACAGAGGTATAACACAAACAATAAAAACAGAGATTATTTTTGACCAGTATGGATCCTCATTCAGTGACACAGCAGAGGAGAAACTCACCGGTCAATGAACACTCTCAGAAGGCTGTTGGTGGTTTCAAACAGTCGGCTGACCAGAGATGCCGTTCTCTTTTTCTCTTTCTTTCTTATTATTGCGAAGAAATAATTAAGTACCCCAATTTTTAGGGTTCCGTAGCCGAATGGCAAAAAAGCGGAACCCTTATAGTTTCGTCATGTCTGTCTGTTTGTCCGTCCGTGTGTCACAGCCATTTTATTACGAAACTATTGAGCTTATACACATGAAACTTGGTAGGTAGATGTATTCTGTGAATCGCTTTCCGATTATAAGAAAAAAATATTTAAAATTAAGGGGGGCATGAAACTGAAACTGAATTTTTTTTTTTCATGAAACCTATGCGTTTGTGGTATATATAGAAAGGTCTTTAAAAATGACATTGAGGTTTCTATATCCAGTTTTTCATAAAGTCAATCGTTTAAAAGATATACGCTTCCAAAGTGGTAAAATGTGTCCGCCCCCTCTAACGTCTATAATAATGAAGTGAAAAATCTAAAAATATATATATATCTGTAGATCTTAATGTAAACTTTCAATAAAAATCAGTTTAAAACAGATTGGGTCAGCAATTTTTGTGATACAGCATATTTTCTAAAACCGCAAATATAAACTTTGTAATTCATACAAATACTATGAAAAACAAAGTTATTTGGCGAAATTACTACGGAACCCTTCATGGACGAGTCTGAGTCGCCCTTGGCCAATTTTTTCCTTCTAAATCAGAGTCAGCTTCTATTTGAATGGAGTTACTTTCTATCTAACCTGCACAACTTAGTAGCTGGTGGGCTGGTGTAAGAGTTTCTGGTTTCTGACTACTAAAAATAAATCTACAAGAATAGCAAAGCGATCTTTCTAAGCACGGACGGATCTCCATACCTAGTCAATCTGGTCACCTACCCACGTACAAACCTCTGCAAGCTCTGCTTAACCTTTAACATAAACGCGTGCTATTAAAAGTTAGAAACACAAAAGTCTAAAAGTATTGTTTTAAATTAAACCTTAATAATTTTGCTCCACTTTTGATTGCACAAAGTTAATTAAATGCATTCTGTTTCAAAATTAAGGTTCTATTTCGCAGTTGATCTTGAACTCAAAGAAGTGAAGTGACAGTTAAAACTCTTTAGTTCAAGTACGTCTAGCTCGGCATGAATGTCATCAGGCTAACTGAGCTAAAGGTTGTGGTTTGAAATCCCGTCACATGAACTTTGTGAGCTATTGTTTAAGAAGTTCGTGTTATTTGGCAATGGCAAACTTACATAGATAAAACATATTTAAAATCTAAATATATATAACTCAAAGGTGACTGACTGACTGACTGACATAGTGATCTATCAACGCACAGCCCAAACCACTGGACGGATCTGGCTGAAATTTGGCATGCAGGTAGATGTTATGACGTAGGCATCCGCTAAGAAAGGGTTTTGCAAAATTCCCACGGGATCGGGAATTACACGGGAAAATCTTCCCACGCAGGCGAAGCCGCTTGCACAAGTTAGTAAAATATATTTAGTATTTTTTTTTTCTATAAAAGAAAACTAGCAGTGTGGGTAGATTTCACATAACTAGCAATCTTGTTAACCCCTTCAAATAAGCTAAATATACTCGTGTCTGGAGCAGGATCATAGCAATAGTGTAATGGGTGGGGTTCGAACTCGGGACCTCTCGATCACAAGTCCGACACCTTATCCGTTAGGCTATTGACGCTTAAAAATTTGATAGTCCTGTAAAAAATCAGCTACTCATTTTTTAGTCAGGAAAATCATCTAATGACTCCCTCCTGCTCTGGGAGCTCAGAAGAGAGTGTATTGTTACTGTATTACTTAATAAAAGTCCGTTTGAAGCACTTGTGGTTGTTTATTAATATTAAGATTCGAGAGCAAGTAATGGCGTTTTTCATGCTCCCAAGCTAGTTCTAGAATGCCTATATGTTCCGCAAATCCTTTTATAAACGTCTGTAATGTACTACGCCACATATGACGTTTCTTAGTCTCTATGCGTCATATGTCATTTTATACTGTCTGTATTAATTACGTTTCTTTTCACAATATGTGGCTAACTACATTACAGAGAGAGCCAGACTTCTAGTGATTAAAAACTCCACTCTGTATCTTCAGATAACCTTGTGTTTCCGGGCTATGGTATCTCACACTTTTATTTTTATTACCAACTAGCTTTTGTTCACGTGGGAGGTTTTCCCACGTAATTCCCGATCCCGTGGGAATTCCGGGATAAAAACTATTCTTTGTCTTTTCCAGGGTCCTAAACTATTCCTATGCCAAATTTCATCTAAATCGGTTTAGCGGTTTAGGCGTGAAAAGGTAACATACAGATAGACAGAGTTACTTTAGCATTTATAATATTGGTATGGATAAATCTGATCTTGACCCCGATTCCACCTGACGGTAAGTGTAAGATGAGGTCTACGATGGAACGAACGAGCCCAGAAAATGCCTGTTCACTCTTACTTTAAAGGCTGATGGGTCATATGTGGCAGGGAATACAGAGACTGGCAGAAAGTTCCACACCTTTCACTTCACATAGTTACATTAAATCAGCTCATTACAAATAACTATTAGAAAAATCTTTCAAAAGAATGGAGGGTTCATTAAAAACATACACACAAAGCGATTCTTTGTCGCAGTTGAACAACACATAAATAATAATAATGACAAGCACAAGAATGTTGCTGTTTGTTTGTTTGTTGAAACTGAATCAATCAGTATTGTTGATTGTTTCAGTGTTATAGATAGGGCAATGTTGCTTGTATTGACTTTTATCTTTGAGCTGGTATGCCATTCCTTGTATATCACTAAATGCTGTTATATCTTTTCGTTATTTTTCCAGATGGGAAAATCATTGAATGTCTGACTTCTCCTGCTCTAGGAGGAGAGGAAGTGAGTGTCGGACCTGTATTGACTAAAACCTATCCTGTTCTTTCAACTGCCAGTACGGAGCTACTTCTGGAGCCGCGGTAGACATTATTACATCTAAGTTTTTAAGCTAACATGGTCACTAACAGTATCATTAGAACTTAAAACGGGAGTTTCCGATATTTCGGCACTGTTGCAAGCGCCATGATCAAGGATGAACAGAAAACGAACGAGAAAGAGGGTAGACCGATTTGTCTGCTCATAAACTTCCACCCGCAATTACTTCAGTTCATCCGTGATCATGGCGCTTGCAACGGTGCCGAAATATCGGAAACTCAAAACAAAAAATACACATGACAAATATCCCGTTCTAATGATATTATTACATCTGTATATCAAAATTAATAAATTGCCCAAAGGGAATAAATATAGCATTTTCCACAGTCCCTTCAATCTCGATGTAAAATTGGTTCAGTATTTTAGGAGTTGGAATGTAACAATCAGTAAGAGTTAATGTTGTATCTATACTTCTATACTAATATTATAAAAAGGGATGTTAACAATGTAGATAAACTGAACTCAGTACTAAAATTATTTTGGTAACGGCAACGTAACTCTAGCATTGGAAAATTAAATTCTTCGGCTATTCACCCCACCCATTACATTATTACCGTGTCCATTCTACACACAAGCATATTAGCTTAGTTGGGGCGATTAACAAGCTAGTTAGTGCCTAATGTAAACTCTACCCACATTGCAGAATCTCTTAAAAAAATATATATAAAACGCAATTATTCATACACACCATCATTGTTTATATATTGTACAAGCAATATTGCAAATAAACTAGCTTAGTTATATTTTACCTATAATTATAAAAATAACAAGCTCTTTCAATAAATTGTGGTTATCGGTTATTACGAACAAAAGACATCAACGCGAGCTTTTGTTTGTATTATTTTAATAATTATCCCATAAAAAACAATACTTGTCAAAAAAACTTTTTTGACAAGTATTGTTTTTTTATGGGATCTCATTTCTTTTTGTAGATAGTCCTACTTTTTTCCTTTCTACTTTTTGTATACCAACAACGAATTTTCTTAAAGCCCTCTCTCTGGTTTTTTTATTCCGTTGACCATTTTACAAGTTATCTTTGAACATAATTATATCTAGATACCTATCTACACATATTATTACATTATATTATACATAATTATATACAGGTACACTCATTAATTAACTGTAAATGTAACTTTGTAATCCCATATAAATATATGGAATTACAAAGTTATTTATGCAGTTGATATATCTAGAAAACTGGACCGAAATTGAAAAATGTTTTAGTTTTTCCTTGATTTATACACTAAACACTAATTGTATTCTAAATTTGAAGCTTCTATGTGTGCTAGAAGTGCCTTAGACTTTTGATGATCTGTCAGTCAGTGAGTGACAAAATTAAGGAACTTTGACTCGTTATAATTCTTAAACTACTAGTTCAAATTGAATGAAATTTGAAATATATCATGTTTATACAATGCCTGCTTGGTTACTGAAAATTCAGACTTCTAGTTTTATCCACAACGAAGTTATACGGGGTCGAAAATGACCTGAATTGCTTCGAGAAAAGTATGGTACGGCCGTGCCGCTTTTTGCTCAACTTGGTGGGGGCACTGCCGTGCTCCCAGATTTTTTGTGATATTTATTGATACTAGATTTTTTTAAATTGTGATGGCTATCCATCCACGTACCGGCCTTGGCAAATGCTGCTTTACTTTGATGATCACCTCATGCGGCTGTTATTAAGTCACGAGCTCCTCCACACATTCATTTCCACTTACAATCGTGTAAACACAGTTAAAGATGCGTATATTAACTATACCCAGCCATAAATAGCCATTGCTCAACTGTTGAACATAATAATTATTTATAATTAAGTCTAAGGTATAGCCCAACACATACGTGCGACGCGTGACAGGAACGGCACGAACTGCTGTGTTTATTATACAGGGTGTTTGCTGAGATTGTAGTGGGACTTACCTGTCTTGGTATATATTATACTTACAATTCTTCGTTTGAAACTTATAATTATTTAAATCATGCAGCCGTTTAGGCTCCAGGATGACACGACGCCGTCGGGGTCGTGGTAATAGCCGGGTTTTCAGAAATGTTCCTACGAGATACCGCGGCCCCGGAAGTCCAAAGTAACTTACAAAAAAGATTGAGAAGAAGAGTGGAAGGAGTCATTTAATGATTTTCCCTTGAAAGAAGGCTCCATGGCGATCTAAAAGAAAAGTACTCACGATAAACATTACAATACAATAACAGCTTCACATACACTTCTGCTCAACTGCATTGCATCTAGTTAGACTAGAAACTGCAACCGGGTCTTTAAGTTAAGAGTGAATAGGTTACTTCAAGCTAACGTTAGACATCATCGCTTTCCATCAAATGAGATTACGGTCTAACGCAAGTCTATCAATTACAAAAAAAAAGAAAAAAGGTAGACTAAAAAGTGATAAACTAGACACCATTCCGATCCTAGAGATACCTAACACAACTTTCCTAAAACTATAACATTCCTAGAGTTTTCTTAGACCATAAAGTGTTATAACATAATTTCGCGAATCGCAATCTGATGATCAGTTTAGTTGAAAGTTGTAGAACATGCAACATTACACCCACTCACTGTTGAAGCCACTTTCTTAAACACGACATGGTCTGTCTTAGACTTTATAATATCAAATATTTTAAACATCTATTTTAACATAAAATTTGTAATCTTTTCTCTTGGGTCATTTATAATTTAATATTTACTTCTCAAGGTAAAAATTAAGATGCTATGGTGTATCTCACCACCTATATTTTACCATACCTATGTATCTCACAAATATATATATATATATATTCCACAACTTTCACACAACGCCATCTAGTCCCAAACTAAGCAGAGATTGTGGTATGAGTACTAGACAACTAATAAACATACATATATGTTTTTAAATACATACATGTTATAGATAAATTACACCCAGACAAAGAACAAATGATCGTGCTCATCACACAAACATTTGTCCTGGGTGGGAATCGAACCCACGACCTTGAGCATAGCAGTCAGGGCCACTGACCACTATACCAACAGGCCCTATTATAAATGCGAAAGTTTGTGAGGACGGGTGGATGTTTGTTGGTCTTTCACGCAAAAACTAATGACCGTAAATGAATGAAATTTGATAAGTAGATAGTTGACATCTAGAAATACTTGTTTTCCCGGATTTCCCGGAATTTACGTGGGAAAACGTTCCCACGCGAACAAAGTCATGGGCAAAAACTCCCATACAATATTACTGGTAGAATGCCTAAGACATTGAGTCCGACTTTTTTTAAACCGACTTCAAAAAAAGGAGGAGGTTCTCAGTTTGTATTGAACTTTAAAACGATGACGGCTGGACCGATTTGGAAAATTCTTTTTAGTTTGAAAGCAAATAGTTTCCAGTTGGTCCCATTGTCATCACGTTAGGATCTGTTGCTGGGATCTTGGAGTAATCGAAGGAACTCTTCAAATATTATAGGCACACCTATAGCGTTTTGGGTATTTCTTATAGTACCATTTGCAGTTGCTCTCGAAAAGCACCATTTGGGGAAGTGGAACTGATGACGCCGACCACAGATGGCCACCGAAACTACTCAATAATAAGTATTTCGTGGATTGCGATTCGATTACTTGAATATGGATGTTAAGCACTTTAAGCTGTATTATTACTCTATTTTTGCCTTTGTAGTGTTTTGATATGGAAGTCGGTTTTATTTTTTGTTAAAAAGATTTTATCACATCAAGCTGAAATAAATAAGTAAAGTTTAGCAACACTTGCCAAGGACTGTCCAAGGACGGGTGACTATCATACCGTGTCGAGATTTTTCCGTGCCTTTGAAAGTCCGTTGGCCATCTTTGTCATTAGTACATCTTTGGCTGTTGCTACGGGTAATCAGAAGTCTAAAAGCCCGACACCAGTTTTCTCAAAAGACATCGATTTACCAAGTTCCCACTGGGTTGTAGAGGTCAGATGGGCAGCTGATACCCAGCTGTATACAGACACTAAGTTAAGAAATGGCGAAACAGATGATGTACTACTTATATTAAATCAAATCGTTACTCTGTACATAAATGTAGAAAGACATACAGACACACTATCCCATAATTCGTTTGTTTTACGGCTACATACGCTGATAGATCATTCCTAAATAATTCCAAGCCCGTTCCATCATCGGACTTCGAGACAAACGGCGATGCGCCATCGTTACATGGTGGACATCCCACACATACGCACAAAACGTTTTGCGAGTACTTTCATTGTGCGTACGGCTAAGGAGTGGAATTCCCTGCTGGAGTCTGTGTTTCCCGGTAGCTATAACCTAGGAGTCTTTAATTCAAGAGTGAATAGGTTACTTTTAGGTAAGCGTGCTCCATCTTCGGCCACATCATCACTTACCATCAGGTGAGATGGAGGTCAAACTCGAACCTATTTTTGATTAAAAAAATAAAAAATCATTTAGTTTTAATCAATATTCTTAAAATCTATATCTATCTTATGTATCTTATTATCCATATATATCTTATTTATTCTTTTAATTAAAGCTCGTAAAGTCCTTTTAAATGTTATCTGGAAGTTATCGCTGCAATATATAGAGCGATATATATAGTGATACGACCGCCATTGTAACTATATTTTTATTTAAGTGTGTTTTAATTATTGGTGTACAATAAAGTGTATTATATCTATCTATCTATTCTTTTGCAGACCTCTCAGAGTCGAAAGAAATAATTCTTTCTCTGCAAGTCCTTGCTTCAACAATCACATTTTTTACCCTTTTTTTCTTACCAATAATACCGTGGTTCTTACAGTCCTTCACCATTATAGAATCACTACAAATAAATAATCAGTAATTGACATTTCGACCACCCCTGAGCAACATAAAAATATTCCATTTGAATCTCTGTAAGCCTAACTAGTCTCGAATTCCTACAAACGAAAGTGAACTCTATCTCAACGGATCAAGGCTATAATTAGTTCCCAGAGGTTAGATTGGGAACCGACTAGAAAATTATCATGAGCATAAAATATGAAGTTGAGGTTTTGTTTTTATTGTGTTGTAGGTATTGGATTTTAAATCTTAGTTTTGAGGAATAAGGTTGCGTTTTCTTTGAAGTTTTCCTAGACAATAAGCGGTTAGCAATATGTATTTAAATAATTCAAGTTATAAGAATGTTGTGTATGTCCATACATCTACTTTAACTAGTATATTTAAGGTTATGCTGAATTCTCTGTAAAAAATTATAAAAAAAGGTGTGGAATATTCATCTCTTAAGTCTCTCACAGATAGATACGATACAAACGCATGTTATTCATGCTTACTAACTAATATTATAAATGCAAAAACAACTCTGTCTGTTTGTTACACTTTCACGTCTATTTGGTACAGAGATAGAACAGATCTTGAAGGATATAAGCTACTTTTTTCGCTGTAGAAGAAAGCTTTTCACCCGGGCGAAATTGCGAGCAGAAACTGATCACTAATAAAACCGCAAAAATTCATTTTCACATCCCCTCAGTCTATAAAAGCCATAAAAAGATAAAAGTATCAAGATCGTATGCAAAGTGGAGAGATTATCTAAAAATGATAAGAATCAAACAAACGATAATGTTTCTTTGGTTATTTGACAGGTAAATATTGATACTGGCAAGAGAAGGAACAAAGTAATATCTTAACAAATATTGAAAGAAACTTTTAACACGTTTCACTAAAAACAAAGTGTTAAGAGCACTGAACAAACCATCAAATATTAATGACTTCTAATAAATTATGCTGTTCGTTACTCAATCACGGTAAAATCGCTGAACGGATTTCGATGAAATTTGGCGCTAAGATGGATTATAATATTTATAATCAATATCTGGTAGAGCACATATGCTTTATTTTTATCCTAAGAAAAATGTGTGAATTTACACTGCAGCACTTTAAAATCTTTATAATTAATATAATTAATTATAATCTGATTATTGCAGACTAATAGAAATACATATTCAGGACATCAGGACTCTTTTTTCAAGAACAAGTGCACGTTGTTATTAATAATTCCTATAAATATTAGGTACAGGCCTTTTACCACTAATTAGGTACAGAATAACTTTTCCTAATTGCACAAAAAAACAAAAGAATCTCAGTAACATGTAAAATTAACGCAAAAATATGTAATGCGCACAATATCGCACGATCGATGTAGTCACACGCCATGCTAATATTTTAAAACGGCACAAAATTGACGCTTACAAGCAAACTCAATTAATGACACGCAGGTAATCGCATGAAATTATAACACTTTCTATGAAATTGGTAATTGAAATCGGTTTTCTGAATCTTTCAGTCAAATAACTGTCATTTTCGTAACAATTTTTGAGAGCTGGCTAAATGATAACAGCTGCACGCGTCTATGATAAACTAAATAAATATAACTTAAAAATTAAACTAACTAATTGGCTTAAGTCCTTAAATTATGAAGAAACAGAAAAGCTCATGTTAATTGATAAATAAAATGGACAGGGAATAGAATATAATAGTTTTGAGAAATAGTTAAGTAAGTATAACCAAGTTTAACTAAACGAGTTCAATGTTGCAAATGTTTGGATCATAATTATTGTAATGACACTAGAGCGGAGAGCCACCGAATCCCAAAATACGAGTTTGTCTCAGTTTGGGAATCAGTGTGCTGTTTGGTTGCTACACTGTACAATGATTTAACCATATACTGTTTATCATATAATTTTGATATATCTACTTTTGTACTTTTGATGAAATAAATTTATTTATTACAAATAAATTTATTTATTAAATGGCTCATGTAACTCGTACTCAGCTGTATCCGGTTACATTATAAGCTGATCCTAATATAGGGAAACGCTAAATAGATGAAAATGACTAATTAACTGAACTAGCTCGACAAAAAATATGAATATGATACAGACGTACTTTCGGATCTAACTGCTCTTTTAAGAGTGTATATATTTACACATGCGCTCGCGAAATAGGGTAAATTTCTAGTTTATGGGGCAACGTTAAACAAAAAAACAATAACAAAAACTTAATTATTATTAAACTTGATTCATAAAAGGATCCACCCATGTCGATTTCAAGTTTCTTAGTGAAACTCTCAAGGTTAATTTCCATTAGTTTAACTTACATACATTTATACAGGTATATCGCATTAAGGTTAATTGAATCTTCAAAAAATGCCGCCGAATACGTGTAATGTAAGTTAAAAAGATAAGATTTTACGTAAACTGATAGCTTGGCAACATAAAGTTGCACTGTTCACTTTCTATATTTTATTGAAGCCTTTCTGTGTAAAACAGTATTTACCTTATAAGTTTACTCATGCACAAAATTCTTTTGCTCGATACAAATACTAAACGCTATATGCAATTAGGATTGATATATCAATTGTTGTTGTTTTAGATTTAGATAAGTAGCATAGCATATCAGTATGTCGATCGATTTTGACCTAAAATTGTGTAGATATTTGTGTTATAATTTCCATAACTATTTTTCGAAAGATTCCACCGACATAATAATGAATAAGGAACAGTTACGAAATCAAACTTCTACTTAGGAATATATCAACAAGCAAGGTTAAAAAGGAAAGCATTTATTTACTTAAACCCATACGCACAAAACGTTTTGGGAATACTTTCATCGTGCGTACAGCTAAGGTGTGGAATTCCCTGCCGGAGTCTGTGTTTCCTGATAGCTATAACCTAGGAGTCTTTAAATCAAGAGTGAATAATAGGTTACTTCTAGGCAAGCGTGCTTCATCTTAGACCACATCCTCGCTTAACATCAGGTGAGATGGCGGTCAAACGTAAGCCTAATAATTGTAAAAAATAATACACACAAGAAAACATATTTTATTTCTTATTTAACACAATCAGCCTATTTAAGTTCTCCAGCCTCCTCCCTGTGAGAGGGAATGGGTCGTAATCCACATGCCAATCCAGTTGGAGCATGTTTTCGGTTTTTCAGTCCTAGGACATACAATTCCGCAAGTCGTGCCTGTTATAAATAAAAAAATGCCAAAATGATCTAAACAAATTTATTGACAAGCAGTCTAACGCAACTGCTGGCGAACTTCTGAAATACCTGTCTATAATCTTTCGAACTTGTATCAAAGAACAGTATTAATATCAAATTCAATTCAATAATATCCAACGAGCCGCCGAAAGCACGTGCATTCCTAGATATTGGAAAGTGCCCCCACACTAACAGATTACGCAACGCTTTCAAAGTCTTTGTGATCAACTTGTTACGTCCGTCCGGACAAGTTCGAATCTTTTGAATCAAATAGATACGGAGATATGTAGCCTTTTTACACGGTCTGTTATTTTGATGTGTCGTGAGTGATTCTTTGTGATTTATTTTCTTTAAACCGGCTTTTTGTGTTGTGATGGGCTGTGTTGTTTTTCTTTTATGTAGTACGTGTTGGATTGGCTTCGGATAATGCGGAGGTGTTAAAGGTATTGATAATGGCGGCCTTAGTTTTTTTTTTAATGCACGATCTCATGTTGTTAACTTTTGAATGTTATTATATAATAACTTCTAACAGTACCTTTGCCTACGCGATAATGGTTGAATTTTTAAACATTCAGCCACAGAATATACTTTTTAATACCAATAACTCATTCGCAAGGCAATATCGACTTTCCCGCTATTATTAGCTATTTATATACAAACAAGGCTAGTCTCTTCGTAAACTTCTTAACCACACCTAAGTAATTTCCTAGCTTTAAATGTATCTCCAGATAAGACCATCTGATAGGTCACGTTTGACCACCTTCTCACCTGATGGGAAGAGATAATGTGGTCGAAGATGAAGCACGCTTACATAGAAGTAACCTATTCACTTTTGACTTAAAGACCCCTAGGTTAAATCTATTAGGAAATGCAGACTCTGGCAGAGAATTCCACTCCTTAGCTGTACGCACAATGAAAGTATTTTCAAAAAGTTTTGTACGTGTAGGTGGGATGTCTACCATACACCTGCAGATCGAGTGTGAAACACTCATCGCCCACCATTAAATCCGTTTAATATAATTAATAATTCAGCCTATAAAGTCTTAATTCAATATGCAGGTCCAGTGTGGGTTGGACGTCACTAGTCTTTGAATGTTTGGTCCTATAACACGCCAATTTCCACACGATGTGTTCTTTCACTGTTATAAGAGCAGTCGAGATAATATAAAGTACCCAAAGTAATATGACACACTGGGTTCGAACTCACTATTTACAACTTGTAAGTACTAGTTAGTAGAGACACAGTGGTTACGGTCCGTAACCACTGTGTCTCTACTGTTAAACCCGTTTAATATATGCATAATTAGTAAGAATAATTACCAGTATTAATAGCCGGTTTCTCTATCGAATCAAGGAAGTGTTTCATAGAACATGTTAGTATCAAGTATTCAAGCTGCACGCACTTATATCATAAGTGCATAGATAATTAACAAAATTATTGTTATGATTAATGTAAATGGTGGCGCGTTTCCTCGTAATATCTTCCCGTCCTGTTTGATATTTTGACAGCGTGCGTACGCGCATCCGTTCATATTTTTTTTTTGTTTTATAGTTTTGTTGTTTCTTTATTTGTTAGACTATGAAGGGTGAGTAACAATTTATCGGTTTTAGGAATAAAAGGTTTCGTGCTTATTTTTTTAATTGATCAAGGCTCGCCTTTGACCGCCATCTCATCTCATGGTACTGATGATGTGCTCGAAGATGAAGCACGTTTACCTAGAAGTAACCTTGAATAGATTACTTCTCTTGACTTAAAAAGATTAACCCAAGTAACGCTTTGGATTAATCCGGAACTCTTGAAGCCTATGAAATTCAACAGATTTGTCCATTAAACCTGTACGCAAAGCTAGAATTTAGAACAATTTTAATTAGTCTCCAGGTTGATTAGGATCTTTTCAGATTAAATAAAAATAAAATTAAACAAATTCTCATTAATTCAATACTGTAATACCAGTAACCCAGTGTATGAATCTTTGAATCTTTAGACAAAATTATCTGCGATATTTCCCCCTTTTCTCATTTGACATGATACTCTATTTATCTCTCAACCGTGTAAACTTGATTATAAACGACAGTTAACCTCAGCGGTGTCACAGCCTACATCACAAGATGATTCGAATTGAATTACGGGCGCCATCTTGAAAATGGGGACCCTCTTGTCTATGATCGCTGGCGGAGACAAACGCTACATTAGTCTTATCTTATCTTAGTTTGAGGAAAGTGGTAAGATCGGTCAATGACATTGGACTAAAGTGTAGGTCAGACGTAAGAAGACTAGATCAGAGGAATGGCCAAAACTAACGTCTTCATTAGAATACTTCCAGATAGATAGATATACTCTTTATTGTACACCATAACGGAAAACAAATAAGGACTTAATATCTAAAAAGGGTGATACAATGAACAGTCGTATTGCTGAAAGCGATCTTTTATAGACAACCATTTTTTACCAGATCATTAGTTGCAAAATAAAAAAAAAATATTATGTGATTTAATGATCTCTACTCTTTTGTTATGAGAGGAAGTAAGAGCAGAGTCTCCTTATACTGGTGTTTTTTCATTAACAGGAGACTCCAATCACAGATTGTAAGCAACATGTAAATTGAAAACTATTTTGTTCTTTGTAAAATGTGTCCAGTAACGAAGTCCGTTCAATAGCTAGTAAATAATAATAATGTCCGTCCATTCATATCAGCTATACTACTTCTCGTCTGTGGGACAAGTTTTCCGAATAAGTACTCAGTTAAATACATTATCAACAGGACTTTAATGATAGACATATAATGTGATTAACTGAAGAAAGCTGGAATACTTCGCACTTCGAATCTACTTTAGATTAAGTAAAGTTGAAACTCGCAAAACAAGTTAGTGTTTATTACACTTATATTTATACACTGTGGATTTAAGGCGACGACAGCTGCCAGTGACCTTGAGGTACAAAATGGACCTGCGATTCACATACATGCGACTCAAAAGTTTAATTGAAAAAGAATAAAACGCTTTTAATTTTTTTTAATCTTTAAAATAAAACTTGCTTAATTAAATGTATTAATTTATAAAAATAGATAATCAAATTGTCTTCTAAGGTGAGAACTGGTGCAAATAAGCTTGAAGGTTTCGTTTTAAAAGTAATTTTTATATCCGTGTCGGACGTAAGTTTATAAATTACCAAGACTATGTCTTATCAATACTTTTTTAAATTAATCTGATATCAAATTATTATTTAGAAAATAGTCTACGATAACATATTTTTCAAAAACTAAATACTGCTGGTCGTTAAGAAGTAATGTGCAATTAAGAATCATATGAAGTCGGTTATCTGCCCCTTAAGACGACATTCCATTTTGATAGTGTAATACTTTAAACTTGTATAAAGTTGGCATAAAATTAAATTTAAGGTGTGTATGAATGTAAATGGATACTTAAGGAAAAGTAGGTAAGCACACACTCGGGATAAACTCACCCTCGGTTTTAGTAAATAAATTACTTACGCGTCACAAACTAAACGTTAGGATTGTACAATTTTTTTATATTAATCATCTTTAATTAATTTAGATATTTTAGTTTAATCATAATTTTTCAATATTTAATATTATTTTACTAATCAAATCTTTGAAAACATTTATATTATATTTATCAGCATAATCAGACATTTTTTTTTCTTATTCCTAATAATCGTTAAATAGTTAGCGTTGAATAGTTTACATCTAGGTAAGCGTGCTTCAGCATCGACCACACCACTTACTATTAGGTGAGATGATGGTCAAACGCGAGCCTATTGTCAATAAAAAAAAAGAAAAGAAAAAGCGCTGTCCCGCACAGGAAACAAGCTTTAAGTCATAAGTGACGTCATCAATCCCCACTACTGATCTTTGACGTTTTGATCTCTGCCAATTGTATTGTTTTGACAAACCAAAAAAAAAACCAATCTTTTTTGAAAATCTGACGGGCTAAATATACACATCATATTATATATCATTATACACTATTACTTTGGAAAACAGAAGTAATTGTGATGTATATTGGATAATTTTAATATAACCAACAAAACTATTTTGGGTAAATTCCGGAAAATAGGTCCGGTTCCGATAATTTTCAATGCCAGTTGGGTAATTTTAAATTCACCGTGGTAATTAAAATCTAAACAGGATTATCAACTTTTGAAGTAAATACAGTAATAGCAGCTATAAACCTTGGTAGTTTAAATTTAGGAAATAATTTTTACGAATTCCTTATTACGGGTAAAATAAAATACTTATATAATCAGCCTCTAATGTTCCTACATCTGGGATCATCAGGCCGCCTCTCTATGAGAAGGATGGGCCGTAATCCACGGGCCCATCAGTGAGGGTTGGTGGACTGTCATATCTTCGGATTTTTGTTTCTAGCACAAGCTGGTTTTCTCAAAATGTTTCCTTCATCGTTTTGAAAGCAGTGGTGGTAATATGATTCTCTTTTATTTTATTGTTTAAAGGCTTGCGTTTGACCACCATCTTATCTGATGGTAAGCAATGATGTGGTCGAAGATGAAACACGCTTGCTAGAAGTATCCTTTCCCTATTCACTCTTGACTTAAATACTGGGTTATAGCTTTCAGGAAACACAGACTAGTGTTTGACTGGATTCAAAATCATGACCTCTTGTAAGTTGGGCCCGCAATCACTAGGTCAATAATACTTTACTGGGTCACTCTGTTTTATAAATCCAAATTTTGAGATGACTCACCTTAAAATTAGCAGAGCGATGTGTAGGTAGAAGTGTACTATCATTCCACTTTGATTTGATGAAAAGATAGTTCTATCTTTTCTAAACAACACACTGCAGAAATGTGTCCTACATTACCTGTTGTTTAAAAGTTTCTCATTCATTCACCAACCTGCCTACCCGGCTTCAAATACAACACATTACGACGACTCCAAACATACTCTTAGTGCCCAAGGCGATCCGCAGATGGATGCAAAATGAGAGCTTTCACCTGCGCGTGCGATGACTCGCCTCTTTCAATATATTATTATTATTATACTATAGTTTGAGCTCATTTTCACTAACCTACGTCTGTTTATGGTTAAGAGAATGATAGTTAGATACGTTTCGTTGATTACTACTGATACTAAAATCTATACAAATATTATACTTGCGAAAGTTTGGATGAATGGGTGTATAGATAGATATTTGTTACTCAATTACGTCAAAACTACTAAATGGATTTGAATGAAATATAGTATGTAAATAGTTCTTATTCTGGAATAACACATAGGCTACTTTTTATTCCGGAATTCCCACGGAATCGGGAATTACACGAGGAAATTCTCCCACGCGAACGAACTCACGGGCAGAAGGTGTACGTGTATACACAGATGCACTTTCTCTTCATTCACTCTCATATTCCGCTGGAACGGCATAACAGAAGAGAGATGAGACGTAGGACTTAAGGCACGTTATTTCTGAGGCACATAACTCTTCTTCTATTAAGTAAAATTCTTCAACACATAACAAAAAACATATGTTCAGAGCCCTCAGAAACAGTGCTTTTGTTCGGTGTGGAAGTGTTTCATATAGACCACTTTATAATAATAGCTTAGTTGTAGTTCTTTCTAAGATAGCAGTGAAATGTTTACATTTACAAGTTTATTTTTATTCCTGTAACATGCACGCTAGGAGAAGAAACTAGGAGAATAAGTTAGCAACGTATACATCCGACTGAATTTCGGTCACAGTAGCTGGCCTCAACGAAGAGCACACGTAGCACGCAGGAAAGATGAGAATAGAGATAGATAATAATATATTTATCACACATATATAAAGAAAGATCATTCCGCTTCCGACGCTCGCCCGCGACGGTCGTACCGCTCCGCGCTCTCGATCGTTCTGTGTCTGTGTCATCGCTTCGTCGCGCTCGCCGTGACGTCATTCGTAGTCGCCGACTACGACGCCTGGTCCGGATCCGCCTTTTTCGAGGTGGTGAAGGATTTCCTGTTTCTCTAACAGAGTATCGTCAAAAACAATTTGGTTTGGCCCCTTCAGGGTAAAACCACAGTTTCGTGGTCCTTGGTGGAAACCTCACGGTGTCAACAAAACCAAGGGGGTGCTGACCCGACGCACCCGCTGATCCCCTTCAGGGTGAAGCAGTCAATTGGAGTCGAGTGCTAGGTTTTGGCCTTGGGGGATCTCCTAGTCAAACCTAGTTACTGAGTTTCCTTTTCAGCTACTCACCTAGTGTCGGTTGGGTGTGTCTACCCCTTCGCACTAGACCCAATAGGGCCCGGTTCGCACAATAAGACTGGCGACCGGTTACAAGCTTAGGGCTCACCATTAGGTACTCACCTCCCAGTCTCTACCCGACTGGGAGGGTTACACATCCCCGGACCCATCCATCCGGGGAGTTAGGCCAGTTAGGCTTTAAATAGGCCCCCCGCGGGAGAGAAATCTCCAAAATTTCCTCATTAAATTTTTGATCCATTCGCCAATCATGGCGAACTCCAATATTTTGGAGATATTGTTAGAGATCCTTAGGGAAAACCCTGCTATTTCCGCCAAATATGGCGGAAAAATCCAGCGTGAAATCGCTAATAGTCCTCCGGCTACCGAAGCCAACGTCGCTGATTTTAGTGACGCGCTTGACAGCCCATTATCTCCCCCGCTTGCCGATCAAGGCATCCCAGTTGGTCAATTCACGGAAGTGTTTATTAACTCCGATCCCATTGTTCATCAAACAACGAACGACTTCCAGGTAGATAGCCCTCTATTGCCCCCGCCCGCCGACAAAGTCGTGCCGATCGCCCGATTCCCGAAATCACCCATTGTTTCCGGCCCACCTACTAATCCCATTGTTCATAAAACAATGGACGTCGCGCAGGTGTGCGCTGCACCTGAATTCCGTGAAATGGACATCACCGAACCTATGTCCAATAACAACTCCGACAATGATTTGTCATCATGCCCCTCATCCTCGGAAGACGACTTTCAAGTCGTCACCGGCGGCAAGAGGAAGAAAGGGAAAACCTCCCAGGCCAGCAAGGCCAAAAAGACCACTGCGTCACCCCCGTCCCCAACTCAAACGCCCGTACGACCCGCTAGCCCCGTCCCAACGACCTCCACTCGCGCGCAGGATAGTCGTCCCCCCAGCCCGATAGCCCAAACTTCCTCAACCCAAAGGAAGCAACGCCCTCCGCCCCCCTTTTACATCCAGGACAAGGGGAAATGGACTGATGTGTCTAAGATGTGTGTTGATCGAAAGATCAACTACACAAACAATGGCATTAAAGTCACCGTCCCTACGTCGAACGACTATAGGGAACTATATCGCGCCCTCCGTGAAAGGAATATTTCCTTTCACACTTTCTCCTTCCCCGAGGACACGCCCACTCGTGTAGTTATTAAACGTGTCCCTAAAGAAATCCTAGTACAGGATATTAAAGACGACCTTGCCGATCAAGGTATACCAGTGATCGCCGTCCATCGCTTACATAAAGCGAGAGGCGGTGAGTTGTACGACATGGTTCTTGTCATTTGTGAACCAACCGAAGGTCATCACCCAATATTTAAGATTAAGTCTATTTGCTCCCTATCCGGTATCTCAATAGAAAAGCCCTACAAAACCGCAACAGTGGGACAATGCCACCGTTGCCAACTGTATGGCCATGCGCAGAGCAACTGCTATGCGACTCCCAGATGCGTCAAGTGTCTGGGCGAGCATAGCACTGCGGACTGCCCACGGCCTAAAGACCGAACCCTCTGTTCGGAACCACCCAGCTGCGTTCTCTGCGGCCAGACCGGTGCCCGGCAAACTACCGCGGCTGTCCCAAAGCCCCCAAACTCGCTCCTAAATTAGCGAAGCGCGCCAACGCCCGCCAACAGAGAGAGGCACCTTCTTCTCAAATTCCCCAACGTCTCGCTCCTCAG
The DNA here is from genome assembly GCA_943138885.2 of Tholera decimalis. Classification (NCBI taxonomy): domain Eukaryota; kingdom Metazoa; phylum Arthropoda; class Insecta; order Lepidoptera; family Noctuidae; genus Tholera; species Tholera decimalis. The sequence continues at coordinate 5,003,219 of OW964568.2, read as the reverse complement.
AGACCGTCCCCGTGGAACAGGCTAAACCACGAAAAAGCCTTTCCCTCCTTGGCCCCTGCCAAACCTTTGCAGGCACTGATGGATATACCCATCGCAGCGCAGATCCTGCCTATAGCCGTGGCTACAGGGCCCACAGCCAGTCACAAACCCGCGCCTCAAACCACTGCTGCTCCTGCAGTCAAACAACCGCCCAATCCCTCACCCGTCGCGCACGGCGAGGCTTGCGCCCAGACTATACTGCGCCATTATAGGTTATTTATGACCCGCCAAGCCAGATCTCTCCGCGATGCCCTTCTGGCTGCCGAACAGCAGAATAACGGCAAAATTACGACGGCAATGTACAGCCAAATATTCAGCACACACAGTGATGTGGTGCTAGGTCTCGACCAGATGGATGCGATGGACTGATCCAATGGATTCCCAACGCACAAACCACACTAGGCCTCGATCCCTCAAATTAGGTTTTTTCAACGCCAATGGCATTTTCAACCAACGCGCCGAAATAACTAAATTCCTCCGCGACCACCAATTAGACGTCCTCCTTATACAGGAGACCCTTTTGAAACCCCACCGCGCTGATCCCAAAATTGCGAATTACCGTCTAGTTCGCAATGACAGAACACGTTGCCACGGCGGCGGTACCCTTATTTATTATAGAAAGGAGTTATACTGCATCCCTCTGACCCCACCCGCGCCTCTCTCTCACCTAGAGTACTCTGCCTGTCGACTAGGCATGACTGGTCATCCTCCGATAACCATCATCTCTGCCTACCATCCCCCACCATCGGTCGCGTCTCTTGCTTCAGACGATCCTATCGCGCTCGCCAGCGATCTCACGACTCTCTTCGGCCTGAGTGACTCCGTCTTACTAGCGGGCGATCTCAACGCCAAACACCCCGCTTGGAACAGCAACACGACAAATGCCAGAGGCAGAATCGTGTATAACCTAGGCGCGACCCTAAACTACGACGTCATCGCTCCGATGACTCCCACCCACTACCCACACGACCCCAACCATAACCCCGATGTCCTCGATGTGGCGCTCCTAAAGAATGTAAACCTCCGTTTACACTCCATAGAAGCGCTTCACGAGCTCAACTCGGATCACCGTCCCGTTATCCTACACCTAGGTTCCCGCTCGGGTAACCATGATCCCACCCAACCTCCTCCGACCCAATTGATCACTGACTGGAGGAAAGTAAGTGAAAAACTGAAATCCACCACGTCGCCTCAATTGGACACCATTCCTGACCACATAGTCTCAGTCGCTGACACGACGGCGGCGATCGACTCGCTTACAAATCACGTACAATCCGTCCTGAACGATTGTTCAAGGGAAGTTCCTGTAGTGGAAGACCACCGCTGGAAACTCCCGGACGATGTACGGAATCTGATAACCGAGAAGAACGCAGCCATCCGTGCGTACAGCGCTTTTCCCTGCGCCGCAAACAAAGCTCACATGCGCAACTTACAGCGTGCTGTAAGGAAACGCATTACCGAGCAGCGTAATGCGAGCTGGGACAAGATGCTGAGCGAACTTGAGCCCACCCATCTTGCCTTCTGGCAGCTTCAGAGGAAGTTACGATCCACTGAAGAGGCCACAATGCCTCCTCTCATTCGTCCCGATAAGAGTGTCGCCTTCGATAACTCTGAAAAAGCAGAATGCCTAGCCGACAGCCTAGAGTCCCAGTGTTCTCCCAGCTCTCAACCAGTAGACCAAGCCCACCTCGATATGGTGAACGCCGAAGTCGAACGTAGAACTTCCCTTCCGCCCGTCGAAGATCCCGATAATCCACTGGCCCCCATCACTCCTGATGAGGTCCAGGATATCATTAAAAGTCTCCAACCGCGAAAAGCCCCTGGCTCCGACGGCATCACCAATAGGGTTTTCAAACTTTTCCCCGCCCAGCTTATAGTGCTAATGACTGCCATCTTCAATGGTGCATTGAGCAATAATATGTTCCCCGCAACCTGGAAACAGGCCACCGTCATAGGTATTCCCAAACCAGGCAAGCCCAAGTCTGACCCGTCTAGCTACCGTCCCATTAGCTTACTCAACGTCCTTGGTAAAATCTATGAAAGGCTTATATATAAGCGGCTCAAAGATTTTGCCGAAGCAAAGAGTCTTATACCCAATGAGCAGTTTGGATTTAGAACCGAACACTCATGTATCCAACAAGTCCACCGCATCATAGAACACGTCAGCGCCGGCTTCCAACGGGGCGCAATAACGGGAGCCTTATTCTTCGACATAGCGAAAGCGTTCGACAAAGTCTGGCACAATGGCTTAATCTATAAGCTATACCAACTCGGCGTGCCTGACCGTCTCGTGCTCATCCTACGGGACTTTTTATCGAATCGCACCTTTCGTTACCGAATTGAGGGGGAGCTTTCCTCCCCCCATCCCATTCGCGCAGGAGTTCCTCAAGGCTCCGTACTATCCCCCCTCGTTTTCACGCTATTCACTAGCGATATCCCCAAGCATAAAAATACTCAGCTAGCCCTATTTGCCGACGATACGGCTATCTATTATACCGGTCTTAAACCCGATGCCATCGCTCGCACTCTCCAAACTTCCGCAAACACTCTGGCCAAGTGGTTCCGGAAATGGAGAATCGAAGTCAATCCAGACAAAAGCCAGGCAGTCCTCTTTTCTAAGCCGCGGATAAACCCACCCTCCCCCCGTCCGATTACCATGTACGGCAAGCCGATCCCCTGGGAAAAGCAAGCCAAATACTTAGGCGTGGTCCTCGATAAACACCTTTCCTTCGCTGAGCACATAAAGCAGGCACGTTCGCGCGCCGCTTTCGCTCTAGGTAGGCTCCACTTCATTCTTAGCTCCCGCAGCAAGTTATCACTCAGGTGCAAGCTGCGTATTTTCACCGCGGTCATCCGTCCCATCATGACCTACGCCTGCGTTGTTTTCGCACACGCAAAGCCCTACCTCCTCCACAAGATGCAGACCCTTCAAAACCGATTCCTCCGTAGAGTCACGGGAGCCCCCTTTTATGTTCGAAATGAGCTTCTTCACGTAGACCTCAAGATGCCCACCATCCAGCAGTTCATGAAACGTGTCTCCAAGCGTTTCTTTGATACTGCAATCCAACATAGGAATCCCCTTATCGTATCGGCCGCCCAATACGAACCCTCGCGTATCTCTAAGATTCGCCGACCAAGGCATACCCTTGTCACTCCCGATGACGCAATCACCCTGCTCCAAGAGAGCCGTAGGGAAACAAGTACAGTGGCACACAAAAACAAAAACCGACCGTCCTTCCGTCCTCGCCGCCGAGGCCCGCCGCGACGTCCCCGTAATAGTCCGCCCCGACCCTTGCCAGAGCCAGCCCGCGACGCTGAGCCAGTAGCTTTAAATTCCCTTATTAATAATAAAAATGATATGATCCAGCCTGTCCCTAGCTGCCCTCCCACTGCGACGCCCTAAGCCGAGGTCCGTACCCCACAGGGGGTGCCCTTAGCGTGTAGTCGCCTAGTTTGTAAGTTTTCTAATAAGCCCTGGCTGGAGGCTTTAATTAATTTATTAATTAAGGCAACCACAGGCAAGCCCGGTTAAGCAGCCGACAACCTCAGAGGTTGACCTGCGAGATGCCACACACAAAAAAAAACATATATAAAGATTTTTTTGTACACGAAGTTACAGTAGAACACTGACTCTTAAGTCACAGGGTCCCCCCTAGTTTAGGAGGCAGGGTTTTTCACAATGTATGCAGCATTTTTCCTAAAATTTATAGTTCCTATTGTGTTTTTGTAATAGCGTTATATACTAAGGTTTTGTGTTAATAAACGTTATTTATTTATTATTTAGATAACATCTTGGAAAACGACATAATACTACTTTTTTCGCGACCAAAGCCGCGAGCAGTAGGCATATGTCACAAGTGCACTTTCTGTTCATTCACTCACATATTCCGATGGCGCGACACAACAGCAGAGAGATGAGGAGTCGGACCTGAGGCATGTGATTTCTAAATCACGTTAATTTTCGGCCGGCATGGGACTCCAACCCATCAAACTCAGGCTCAACAATGAGGCAGTTAATGTATACAGGTCAATTAAAACATGCAGTATAATTAATGTACAGAGTCCGGTTTAATGTTACCTTTATCATCGTCATACAACTCTCTTAGCTAAACGATTATAATGTCAATCGAATTATGTTGCCATTATCCGAATGACAGCTTAACAGCTCTGCAGTATAAAGGGCGGGAATTGGAATTTATAACGAACATCTTAATAGTAACTCAAGTGTTCTTTAGACCATAATTAATGTGGCGTACGTGCGAGCAGTATAAGTCGTAGGTTCAAACCCAGACAGGTGTATTACTTGGAGTAATTTTTATTATCATTTTTGCTCTTAAAAGGAATAAGAAAAACATGATGAGGAAGCTGACAGATCAGCGTAAATAAACCATTAACAGAAATACAAATTAAATGCTATTGTTTATAATAATTACGTGTCGTTCCGACATTTTGTGAACAGGCGTAACTGGCGACCGATCAGTGCACAGTTTACAATTTATCGGTTTTTGTGATAACGCCATATACATAATTATGTAGTTACGAGTAAAACAGATATGTAATGTAGTTCAACTTTGTTTGGATATTTTCAAGTTGTGTGGGTAACTTATAACGAAATTAATTTTAATAATAAACCTATGTTTAAATTCCATGATGGCGGAGAGAACCATTTTCAAAGTTACTCAAGCGTGATTCTGTGTTCCCTACTACATTTATGACCTGTCAGCCTTTAAAGCAAGAGTAAACCGCCATCTTCTAGGCTCGCTTTTCCTTTTTACGTGATAAAGGCTGAGCCTACCTGAGCAGGCTCATCCGAAGAAAAGGTCATGTAAAATATGAAGCTATAAAGTACGACCACTTCTGTACTTAGGGAACCGTTAGTTACCCTATTATGACAAAAATGGACTTGCACACATCTAAGTACTTATAAAAGTTTATTTGTTATCGTACAAATAAAGATTACAATGCGTGATTCATAAAGAAATGATGTTTGTGTTCGTGATTCGAATGCGCAATGTAACGTGACATAGACTACGTTATTGGGTTGCTTCTAACCTGTAAAGTTTGATATGGTGTAGCTGCGTGTATCCCCTATGCATTAAGCATTGACATTGACAGTGACTGGTATGACCTCTTTGGAACATAGAGTCATCCAATGACAACTATTTTGGATAATAATTGAAAGAAAAAAGAGCCTAATCAACAGACTTCCTTACGGGCTTTTTATCTGACTTGTTGACCTACTACAAAATTGAAAACAATAAAATTAAGAATAAAATGTCACCTTGAGACTTATGACAGTATAATATTCTAAAACGTAGTGTATTTTATTCTCTTTGGTATATTCCTTGAGACTACCGACCGTTGCTAAAAAACATAGCTTCACCTACTGTACCTCTTGTGTGTGAACTGAAACCTGTGCTTGTATAATAACCTTTGCACACACACCGACCAACCTTCAGACTAAAACCACTCCAGGTTCCCTCGTCCACTTGCGCCGCGAGCTGCGTGAGCACTTAAATACTCTTGAATGTGGCTGGTTCCGACCTCAGCGGTCCTCGTCTGACCAAGTGGGGAAAGTGAGGAGTTTGACTCTTTGGGCACGCGAGGAACAATGCGAACCGCCATCTTGGGTCGTGTTAGGAACAGCGGACGTCCCCAAGTCCGCCATCCCGGCACCCATTTCTTGGACGCAGTTCTACCCTAAGTGTCTCCACAACGACGGGTCCATATCTTGCATACAGCGGGAAATTACAACAATTACAACCTCGTGGCCCCATTGACTATTTGTTATTATGATCAAACACTTCTGAAACACCTTTTTTTCGGGGCCAATCATCAAATGACCCCTCTCGGATGGAACAGAAGGGAGTAAAACACCTGTAAATTGTTACTCTGTTTAAGGCCTAAGATTTCAACACATTTTAATAGTTCAGTATATGACGTCAAAAAGGAGTACCTATATATATAAGCTAATTTGATTTTACAATACTTAATTATCTTGATTTGGTATTTGAAAACTAAAAGTATTCGAATTCTAAATGTCAAACGTCAAGGATAGAAGTATCCGGCAAATGTAGCTAGCTAGAAAAATTAGCATAGTATATGTAAGTAATGACATAAACTTACGATTTTTATCTGATTTCTTTACGAGTGTATGCAGACATATTTTTTTATGTAATTTACATAAATGTATGGTGAGAGATAGGAATCTATATGCTTTGGTGTTTGTGATTATGTGTTTTTTTTTTTTTAAATTGAGCTAAGTTTATGAAAAATACTTTATTTCTTACTACATTTTCTTTCTGTTTCAGTTCTGGCGATATTTCCCGTTTGATTTGTAAGTACTTGTATATTACTATTTTCTTGCCGTACTACTCCACATGTATTATGCGCACAGCCAAGGTATGGAACTCTCTACCCGCTTCTCTGTTTCCTACCATCTGCCTTTAAAGCAAAAGTGAATAGGCTTCTTCTGGGCTCGTTTATTTCATCGTAGACCTGGCATTATCGCGGTCCAGAGCGCTTGGACATCCCACCCATACGTACAAAACGTTTTGAAAAATACTTTCATCGTGGAAGGAAGGAGTGGAATTCCCTGCTGTGTTTCCTGATGGCTATAACCTCGGGATATTTAAGTCAGTGAATAGGTTACATTTAGGTAAGCGTGCTCCATCTTCGACCACATCATCACTTACCATCAGGTGAGATGGTGGTCAAACGCGAACCTATTATCAATAAAAAAGTACCTATTTGCTTCTTAGTTCACAACACAATTCTGAGTGCTTAGTGCCAAAGTTGAATGCCCTAACGATAGTGATAAAATCGAGAACATGTCACGAGGGGCAAGCAACATGTGCCAACACGGATGTGTGGAGTGCTAACTATACATACTTCGACTTGAAAATCGACTGCAGAATATATCGCTTGTCTATTTAATTTGTTGTATTAAATAGTGACGAAGGCTATTGTTTGTTGAGTGTAGACGTGGCTGGCATAGCAAATTAGAGATTGTAGTAACTTTCCAAGTTTGGTGATCTGCCAACTTGCTTCGTCACCATCAGCATCACCTCACTCTGGTGGACAACCCACTCATACAAGATTTATTTTTTGCTGACTAGCTTTTGACCGCGGATATCCCGATCCCGTGGGATAACTATCTACTTACCAAATTTCATTCAGATACATTCAGTAGTTTCTACGTGAAAGAGTAACAAAGGCTAAAGATAAGAAAGGCTCGCTTTTCACCAAATGGTAAGCGATGATGTGGTAAAAGATAAAGCACGATTACTTAGAAGTAACCTATTCACTTTTTACTTAAATACCTCCAGGTTATAGCTACCAGGAAACACGGTCTTCGGTAGCGTATTCCCTATCAAAAGCTTTGGAGATGTCAAGAGAAATAGCAAGCGCTTCCCCGTGCTTATCGTCTGTTAGATACATAAAAATAAGCCCCGAGCCACAGCTTAAGAAAACATGCTTTCCGTATTACACCCACCACACATAACCACAAAGTGTGTAATATTTCAGCATCGGAGGTACAGACAGTACATTCATTACAGCCATAATGATCACTTTGAAGTTATTAGCGTTATTATGTGATTACGATGCCGACGGTACAGCGATGTAATGAAAATAATGAGCAACTGCAATGTACACATTCGTTTAGTTTATGATGAATATGTTCACTGGTTAGTTGTTGATTTGATGTAATTTCTTAGCCGCAGTCAAGCATTTTAAAATCATTTTACTGAGCATGTATACAAATTGAAGTAATATAATCAGCAATTGCCAATATACACTTTATTTGATATAGATAAATGTAATACTGTATACAAAGAATTGAATAAATGAAAGCGTTAAAAAATCGTCCTCAAGTATTCAAGTATTTATTTGCAATCCATAATGTACACATACAGGTGGAATAAAAATATAAGAAACAATTATGGACCCTGTCGGGCACAGCAAAATTTATAATAGTTAGGAGAGAGGAAGAGCGCTTCGTTTGTTTTTCCACAATTGAATTTTTTATTGAAAATGAGTTATTTTTGCGTATAATTGTGTATATCCTCATTTTTGTCGGCTAGTAATGTGCCCAAGATATAAGCGGCACTGCCACGCTGTAGGACCATGATCTTTGCTTGGCCTCTGGCGAATATAATTGACGAGACGGCTAAAATTGATCGGGAGTACTAAAATTAATTTAACTCAAGCAATTTGGCTCATACAAATATTTATTTATTTATTGCAAAATATACACGCAGTTACAGGTATGGCTTATTATAACCAATGTATACATTACCCTGTTAGGGCGCAGCAACTTAAAACTAAGTTGCAAAGGAGGGTACATACAATTTATATATTAAAATAATCCTATTGCTAGTTTGAAAATACCATATAGAATAAGAGTATATGTATATTATCAGTAATATTGATTTAGAAGTTTTTATCTTACATAAATTCTAGAATACTATAATAACATTTTTCTTATAGTAATGATTTTAATTTAGCTTTAAATATACATAATGTTTTAGTGGTCCTTATACATTCAGCGCGCGAGGAACACTGGGTCATCCCCAAGTCCGTCATCCTTGGTCCCATTTAGGTGGGCCACCAAAGGGTGCCATACTTAACCTTGATTTAAGTCTACTGATTAAGTCGTCACAAAGAGATTAAGCTAAGATTACCACTAATCTGAAATAATCTTAGCCGGTAATTGAAGGTGTAATACAATAATCTTCAGCCTACATTTATAATTTACCTTGATAAGCTTCATATACTCAGATTGTTTTGTAATGCATAGATAAATGTACACTTTATTGTACACCATAACAGAAAACATTGAAAACAAATAAAGACTAGAAAACTAGAAATAGTGATACAATGTATTATCGCTAAAAGTGATAGTTATAGTTTAATATGAAACAGACATTAAATTTTACAGAACAAAAAACGAACAAAAACAAATAAAAGATAAACAAATAATCAAACCTATTCGAATAAACTGCAACGAATCGTTCTTGGTGCAACAGACCCCAGAATGCTTGCAGCATTAACACTCTGTATAGTTACATTAAATTCTTTAAGACAACATGCTGATCACTCCATCATCATTCCATAAATTTAAGCACAATCATTAATTTTGTAAAGCCGAGTACACACGACGTAGAAACGTACGCCTCGCTGCCTACAACATCGTGATGACCCAATAGAAGATGCGAGCTTTTTAAAAACCTCTGTCAGTCATAGTGATTGAAAGTATGAAGACAAGTATTTTACGAAGCTAATTATTTTTTTGTTTGAGTTTGTAGAACTTGGAGAACTGTTTGTCGCATCACGCCTGTGTGTTAGTGCTTTAACTGACCATTGCATAGTCAGCTTAACAAATAACTTTTATGTAATTACGTAGCCTGGTTAATGAATAACATGCAATCTAAGTTTCGATTGGAGATGAATCACTTTGCTTATAATAATGGCCTTTCATATATTTTAATTATTCAGTGGAAGCACAGTTGCCCATTACATTTTATGTGAAGTTTGAATGCAACTTTTCTCTTTATATGTAATTTGTAATTTTTTATATGTAAGTAGGTATTTGTTATTAAATAATGAAATAGAATGCATTTGATGTTATTGATGAAAGTAACTATGTAGAATTAACATTTTATGTAATAATGGATATTATATATTTAGCTAGCAATGTTTTTTTTTTCGTTAAACTGGCTGCCCTCAAAACTTTGTTTGGGTGGGACATTTTTTGCGTAAATTCCGATCTTGAGGGAATCCCGGGATATAAAATTGCTTCAGCGATTCCAAACATTAACATGGATAAACAGAAAGACAAATAGTCAAACCGGCAGACATATTCTTAAAGTTTTTATTTTCACTTGAGAAGCATCACTGACAGCTTCGCTTGAGAAGCTTTCAATTTTAATAATAATATGCATAAGACGTATAAATAAAAGAATTATTATGCGTCCAGGAGAGCAATTTGGGAAAGCAAAATAAACACGTGTTATACAAACTACAGTCGGTGATCATGCTTAACAAAAGCTTGTTTAGAAAAATGGAGAGCAAGGCTGTCTAGAGGTAGGTATAGGTTCAAGCACCCATTCTAACAATATGTAATTGAATAAAAAAGCCTCATAGCTAAACGGTTCCCACACAATTTATTATTATATCACCATACACTGCAAATACACAGTTACGTTCGAAAACGTGTGAAACATAAATTCGTGAAAGCTGACCAACCAAAGAGATTCAAGCAAATAGTTTTACACGTTAAACTCTACTTTCATTTCCTGACGTATCGTGTTTTGGCGCGCATTTTGACAGCTGTCAAATTAAAGTGCTTTATGTCGCGTTCGAATTAAGGTTTGTTATTACGGTTTTTGTAGTTACGGTTTTCAATTATAGTGATACGTTTGATTTAATGAAATTAGTGTTTTAATGTGAAAAGAAAGTTCCGAGTTGTAATTATGTTACCGTGTCGACATTTTGTTAGCGATTGCGATCCTTCAGTTCTGATACTTATATTTTTAATGAGTTTTTTGAAGAATGTAATTGCACTGATTTAATTATATCCCGAGCGTAAACAAGTATAATTGGAATATTAATTATACAAATTACTTTGTTTCAGAGTATATTAGTTTAATGTACTTCTCATTTTAATTTAGAATTATTTATTTATTATACTCTGCAGTTAGAGCCAGGCGTAATTACTAATTACTATGATGATCAAACGATGTCCTTGAAGAATAAAAGGTTAGTGAATCATCCGATAGCGAAATGCTAACAGAATATGTTATCTGTAGAGATAAGGACGGTTTTATGAATATAAAACAGTAGGTACAGAATTAGAGCTAGTCATTTTCCGGCATGGGACCCCTTTTTGGGGGGAAAATCTCTTCCCGCTCTTAGTGAAGCGTAAGGGGGTGTTAGACTTATACTGAACTGCTAGTCAGTCTTCGTTCGCGTGGGAAGTTTTTCCCGTGTAAATCCCGATCCCGTGGGAATTTCGCAAAATCCCGTCTTAGCGAGCATCTACGTACTTAAAGGAAAACCCCCATGCAAAATTTGAGAGCCCGACTACTTGTAGTTTCTGAAATTTCGTGATCAATCTGTGAGTAGTATTTTGCTTTTATATATAGACTAGTATTTGCGTGTTGCGCGAGGTGCAAGCACATCGGGTGCTTGTTCAACTAAAAAAAAAAATGGGGGATGTGATGGGGGGGGCGGTTTGCACAATTATTTGGACTAAAGCATTGCCCCTCTAAATGAATCTGAAAAAAAAAAAGTTCCAAGTCTCTTAATTTCCGAGATCCGCCAAAAGGGGGTGAGAAGGGGGGCAAGGGGGGCGACTTTGAAAAATGGTTTTCACTTTACCGAGCCTCCTCTATACGAATCCGTAAAAAAAGAAAATTACGAGTCTCGTAGTTTCCGAGATACGATAGGGAGGGGGGAGAAGGGGGGTGAAAAGGGGAGGTTTGGCACTTTTCCCGTAGGTTTGAGAGCTAGTAATTGCGTGTTGCGCGAGGTGCAAGCACCACACGTGCTTTCATTAAAAAAAAAACGGCGGGGGGGTGATGGGGGAGGGGGGGTTGCACAATTATTTTGACTAAAGCATTGCCCCTCTAAATGAATCTGAAAAAACAAATGTTCCAAGTCTCTTAATTTCCGAGATCCGCCAAAAGGGGGTGAGAAGGGGGAAAAGGGGGGCGACTTTGAAAAATGGTTTTCACTTTACCGAGCCTCCTCTATACGAATCCGTAATAAAAAAAAATACGGGTCTCGTAGTTTCCGAGATACGATAGGAAGGGGGGAGAAGGGGGGTGAAAAGGGGAGGTTTGGCACTTTTCCCGTAGGTTTGAGAGCTAGTAATTGCGTGTTGCGCGAGGTGCAAGCACCACGCGTGCTTTCATTAAAAAAAAAACGGCGGGGGGCTGATGGGGGAGGGGGGGTTGCACAATTATTTTGACTAAAGCATTGCCCCTCTAAATGAATCTGAAAAAACAAATGTTCCAAGTCTCTTAATTTCCGAGATCCGCCTAAAGGAGGTGAGAAAGGGGGCAAGGGGAGCGACTTTGAAAAATGGTTTTTACTTTACCGAGCCTCCTCTATACGAATCCGTAAAAAAAGAAAATTACGAGTCTCGTAGTTTCCGAGATACGATAGGGAGGGGGGAGAAGGGGGGTGAAAAGGGGAGGTTTGGCACTTTTCCCGTAGGTTTGAGAGTTACTTGTTTACGAATCTGTCAAAATATACCCACCTCCCCATCCACCATCTGGGAGAACAATTATGTCAATGAGTCAGTCAGTGAGTGAGTGAGTGGTAATTTAGCTTTATATAGTATAACTAGTATTTGCGTGTTGCGCGAGGTGCAAACACGTCGCGTGCTTGTGAAAAAAAAAAAAAGGGGGTGGGAGTGATGGGGGTGATGGGGGGGTTTAGTATTTGGGTGTTGCGCGAGGTGCAAGCACCTCGCGTGCTTGTGAAAAATAAAAATAAAAAAGGGGGGGGGGGGTGATGGGGTGGGGGTGATAGGGGGGGGGTTGCAGAAGTATTTCTACTAATGCATTGCCCCTCTAAAGGAATCTGAAAAAAAAAATGTTCCAAGTCTCTTATTTCAGAGATCCGCCTAAAGGGGGTGAGAAGGGGGAGGGGGGGGGCGACTTTGAAAAATGGTTTTTACTTAACCGAGCCTCCTCGCGTGCTTGTGAAAAAAAAAAATGGGGGGGTGATGGGGGGGGGGTTTCACAATTATTTCGACTAAAGCATTGCCCCTCTAAATGAATCTGAAAAAAAAATTTCTATAAAATGTAAGGCAATGACAGTTTTGCTATTTCAAAATACATAAACGCTGTCCTATGTATATATTATGAATTTATGATAGACGTTCCTATTACAAGGGACTTTACTTCATTATCTTTACAATACGACACAATTTTATTCATACATAAAAGATTCGTCCTCAACGCTGTCGGCTTGTAACTTACCCAAGAGACTGGCCGCATTGACATGTTGTATTGGCGGTCACGAAAACTGTCAACCAATACCTAGAATATAAAATATCTAAACATCACATCAAAAGCACACCTATAAGAATACAAAACAAATGCAGACAGGTGTGGTGAGATTGCTTTTATAATTAGGTACCGGCAAAGCTAAGGCCAGAATAACATACAGCTATAACAGATCATAATGACAAGATTAATGACGCCATCTTGATAAGCAAAGAGGTTAGTTCCAACGTACTCGTAAAAGCATTTATCTAGATTTGCACGGTTTACTTAAGCTGTTATTGGAATTAACTACTTATCTCTTCCTTGACTGTTCGTAAAATATACGCTTTTAATGTTATTATGTTTTGAGATTGTTATTCTGATTATTTTACAGATGTAGGACAATCATGTCGACATATATTTCATCAAGTTGTATAGAAGTACAAGAAATATATTATACAAACACTAGGACATTAAATGCAAAGAGAATACCTGAAAAAAATTGCATGGTTTTCCAAAACAGAATTTCTTGAAAGTAAACGAGTGCCTTTTTTCGGGTCATCATCAAATGACTTTTTTCGGCCGGGTTGGAGCTGAATTGAGAGACTTCTACTGACTAAAAACTCAACCTGTTTCTTCAGTTGACCTTCGGTTCCTGGGCCAGGTATTTCGTTACAGCATTCCCGCAACACAAACGGGCAGTAACCCTATTGAACCCCGTGATTAAGGCTGACAGCTCTTTAAGGAGTGCGTGGAACAGCCTTCGGGTTTTTCAGTTTAGAAATGTTTTGAGAGCAGAGTGGTAATGATGAAAATTACACAAAGTATGACTGCCTGAATTCGAAGTCAGGACCTAGAACTCATTAGTCGTATTATAACCACTGGGTCACCATAACTTTAGCTTACCAATTAATAATTACGAAAGATTTTGATATACTTAACACATCATGGCATTCAATTCCCTTCACGTATGTTAACTGATTCGCATTACAAACAACTTCACACTCTAAAAGAATTAAAACAGAGAGTTGTAATCAATATTTATAGAAGGAATTTATGTTGTCAGGAAATTAGGAGTCAGGAAGAAAGTATTGATATTCAAATCAAATCACTTGTTCATGAGGAAGGAAATAAGGAATTTGTGCGTAACATCTTAATTATGTACGCATGTAAATTGTACCTGTAAATAGTGTTATGCGATACGTTAGGATGGAGAAAACAAGATGAGTAAGTAATGCATGTGTAAGTGCATTGTCGCTTATCTACACTGATGTTATGAAGAAGAAGGTTTTGTCCTTTTTTACATCAAAAGCTAAAAAAAAACCAGCCAGTCTTAATGTTTTGAAAAAGTCACACATGCAGCATTGATATTAATGTATAAATTATACAAGTCACGTTTAATAGTTAATCAACTGTATTGTCATTAATCCTTAATTAATTGCATTCATAAAATATACTACGCCATTAAACATAATATAACTAGCTGCTGCCCTCGGCTTCGTCTACGTGGAGTTCAGATTATGACAAAACGTAGTTAAGTTTGATCTATCGAAGCTTTTTCTTTGTTTACCATATTCCATTCAGTCGTTATTTTTGAAAGAGTAGTAAATGTACATCCTCAAACACTTTCTCTTATATAATATTATAAAATAAAATGTAAAAAATCAATAATTGATTCAACTTCTGCGAAAACTGTGGCCGAAGTATCTCACAAACTTTCTCATTTATAATATTATTAAATAAAATTTAATTAATTAAATTAAAATTCGTGATTATAATACAACAATACCAATAAGTGGATATATAATAAGGGGTATATAGAATACTAGCTTCCCTACTTTTTCTCTGTCCCGCGGCTTTGCCCGCATTAACAGATTTCTTTCACCAAGTAGTACTCTGAAATATACTTTACAACCTATACTCATACCAAATATGCACAACAAAGTCATATCAATCGAGCCGTTTCGGAGGACCACAAACACCGTGACACAAAGATTTTTATGGGCAAGATATAATATGGAGAAATATGCGAGAGACCTTTGCCCAGTAGTCGGGCAATAAAATCTGTCAAAAAAAATAATTAGAATAGAAATTACCTTTAACAAAATTACACAACGGAACTAGATCTACACCAGAGGCTACTCGATCTAAAATCACTTTTACTATATACCATTAATATGCACGCGATGGAGTGAAAACAATCGCTACATGTATAATGTATGTATGTACTTTCTACAAAACGTTTCATTGCATTCTTGACCTCGCGTCAAATCCTGTTCTCTGTTAAACCGTCTACGGCTTGCGAATTTCACTTGCTTTTGCCAGAAATACGCGTTATGAGTCATTTTTATCAGCTTAAGCCGGTTGTATACCATGAGTTAGACTAGGTTTGATCAGCTTGCTTATCCGACTACACTAGAAGGTGGCTGTTAAATGTTTAGAGAGTATGTGTTTGTAATAGCAATAACCTGGGGGTCTTTAAGTCAAGAGTGATTAGGTTACTTCTAGGTAAACGTGCCATATCTTCGATCACATCATTGCTTACCATCAGGTGAGATGGTGGTCAAACGCGAGCCTATCAATAATAAAAAATGTACGTAGATTGGCTGAAATTACAAGTATGATTTAAACTAGAGATGAAACGGATAGTGGTTCGGCCGGATATTCGGCAAGCTACGAGGCCGGAGCGCCGGATATCCGGCAACCGGATATTTATGTATTAGTAAAAGAAGATGAAACTGTATCCAACTTCACACGGGAAGCTCATGACACTTTTTGGGACTGTTTCAATGAAGTGGCAAAGGATAGATAGATAGGTAGATAGACAGAATATGCTTTATTGTACACCAATAATTGAATCACACTTAAATAACTATATTGTACAAAATTGGTTACAATGGCGGTCTTATCGCTGAGAGCGATATCTTCCAGACAACCTTTGGAAGGACTTTGGAAGGATAATAGTAGTGAATGTCGCGATCAAGTAAAACAAAATCCGATTGCTAACGACATTGACTTTTTCTTAAAGACACCTCGAATCGATCGCAATCACGACCATTTGGTAGTCATCTAATTTAAATCAGTACCCACAGTTGTCAAGGTTTGCTAGAATTTATCTTTCAGCACCCGGCAGTAGCGTTTACAGCGAAAGGCTATTTTCAGAAACTGGTCTGGTATACGAAGCCAAACGGAGTCGCCTCTTACCACCAAATGCAGAAAATTTGGTATTCATCTATACTAATATTATAAAGCGGAAAAGTTTGTTTGTTTGTTTGTTTGCTTGAACGCGCTAATCTTCGAAAATACTGGGTGGATTTGCATGCAATTTGGTATGGAAGTAGCTTGAAGCTTGAGGAAGGTTTTTACGCAACTGCAAAAAGGAAAGTAATGTTTTTACCATGATAGAATCCACGGGAGCGAAGTCCCGCGTGTGTACTATTTACCATAATTTGCCACTTGTTAATTTTGAGTATTAATTAAGCTAATTAATAAAAATAAAAAACATTTTTGTCGAGTGATTATTAGAATACACCGTGTCCATACCGTAGTGTTGTATCATTTTCCTCGTGTAAAATAATTAGAATTTTTTGAATATTACTACTATCCGGCCGGATACTGAGTTACTATCCGGTATAGGGATAGAGCTTTAGGGCTGGTATTATTTACCCACGACCCCCTTCGTCAAATCGAAAGATCGATTTTAGCGATAAGACCGCCTATTGTAACACACTCGTGGGGAGTCGAAAAAGCGACAGTAAAAAGAGACAGACACAAATTATTATTTTTTGGTTTCACTTCTACCACGTGTGAATTGCACACATGTTTTTTTTTTATTCTGCCTGCGGCTCCACTCGCTTGAAAAGGTGTTATCAGCGAAAAAAAATCCGTCTACCTAGTAAACATTGTGATATCTCGGTTAATACGCGTAATATAAATATAATTTACAGCCTATAGCACTCACAAATAATGCAGCTTTATGCTAATGAAAAATTTTAGAACTGGATCATTAGTTACACCCTACTAAGTAAGTTTGTATAACTTAGTAGGTATAGATTTATCAGCTGTTAAAACGTTTTATTCTAATGAACGGCACTGAAAGACCTATACAATAAACAGCGTTAAACAGATTACCATAATAATCACTTCTGCTGGAACTAGTACCATTGCGTCATAATATAACATGTCACCCGTTACACGTAACTCTTAGATTCATTACTGTAATTGAATTACGGATGTACTGTATTTGCTTCGTTATGAATTAATGTAGAGTAACGACGATGAACCGTTCCTGTCCAATGACGTGTGTGAAAGTCAGCTTGATTTTATCGTGAAAAAAACTTTTTACCAAAAAATTAAACCGACTCCCAAAAAACACTGCTAAGTGAAAAATAACTTTAATTTCGGTAGTCGGTGTCTTTAGTTTTGTATTTTCGTTTTTGGCACCGACTTCCGAAATTAAAGTTATTTTTCACTTAGCAGTGTTTTTTGGGAGTCGGTTTAATTTTTTGGTAAAAAGTTTTTATTTCACTCTTTTTAGTTGGTCTATTTTCAATTTACCTAGTTACAAGAGCCTAAATGTCAACTACTTATAACCTTTTACAAAATATTGCTTTTCCCGATGCTGGGCCGTTAATTGTTGAGGAGTTCTCCTGGTACTTCACCATCAGCTCTACATCATCATATGCATTGTGACGAGCATAAAGTGCTTAACATCCATATTCAAGTAATCGAATCGCAATCCACGAAATACTTATTATTGAGTAGTTTCGGCGGCCATCTGTGGTATTCATCATCAGTTCCACTTCCTCAAACGGTACTTTTTGAGAGCAACTGCACAAGTTACTATAATAAATACCCAAAACGTCATAGGTGTGCCTATAATATTTGAAGAGTTCCCTCGATTTCTCCAGGATCCCATCATCAGATCCTGACGTTTATAAAAATGGGACCAATTTCAAAGTATACCCTTTCAATCAAAAAAAGAATTTTCCAAATCAGTTCAGCCGTCTTCGAGTAATCGATGATCATACATAAAAAAAAAAACAAAAAAAAAATATACGCGTCGAATTGATAACCTCCTCTTTTTGTCGTCGGTTGAAAAGAGATGGCCCTATGCATTCTGCATAGCACTGTCTCGTTATAACAGTTGATGATAGTAATCGTACTACGTTTCAGAGGATTGAGCCTCTTAAAGAACAATTTGCAAGGCTTTGCAGGACTCTTTTGCAGCTTATGGTATATGGTTCAAAATTGCTTGACATTACTTACATGACCTTGAGTTTTCCGGCTATATGGGTGCATAGACTAAAAGTCCCAACTCAGTAACCCTTGCTTAGTAGAATTATTTCCCAGTCTAACCAAAAACAATTGAATATCAGAATACAACCTGACCGATGAAACTCGATGACATTTCTGGATCCTGCCAACTTGTTCGCCTTCATTTTAAAATTGCAATAGTTGGAGACAGGGGCGACACGGAGAAAAAAAAACTGTTTGATTTAAGACTTCATTTGTTTTCGTACGTAAATTGAAATAACTTCTAATGTGCGTATTGTAAGTATGTGAATTGCGGAGGAAGCACTATGGTAGGTGCTCCTTGAGTCACAGGAATCACCGAAATATGGAAACACACGTTCGGATCACTAATTTCCCTTGCAGACATCCTGAACATACCGAGAGATCTAATTAGTTTCTGGAAGAAGTTTAACAAGTTAGAAATGTGGAATGATGGCCAATATTGAAATGATGGCCGACATGGCCCACGCACTGAGGTCCCGTGCATAGTCAAAGAAGAAGAAGAAGAATGTAATGTGCGGTAGATGTTTGGATGTGTCATCAGAAAAGATTCCTTTTTAAATAACTGGTCCAACCATATGAGAACACTATTATTAGAACTTAAAACGATTTAGTTACCATGTGTATTTTCTTTTAAAGAGAACTAACAATGTGGGTAGAATTTACATTACCTGTAATCTTATTAACCCTTAAAACTAAGCTTAATATGCTTGTGTCTGGAGTGGGTTCACGGCTATAGTGTAATGGGTGGATAATAAGACCAACTTAGCCATTACGCTTCAAATATTTATTAATATTGTTACGAGTATTCGATATTTTGGCACCGTTGCAAGCGCCATAATCACGGATGAACTGAATTCATTGTGGGTGGACGTTTATGAGCAGACGAATCGTTCTAACCTCTTCCTCATACTGTTAGTGATCATATCCGTTTTAAAACTTATATCAGACTAGCAGACGCGCAGGGCTTTGCTCTCGTGGTCTTCTTCTTATTCCGTATTCCGCACTTAGTCTCTGCACGAGACCATTGTGCGTGAGCCGTGTCGGCCGTCATTCCATCCAGCCAACCTCCCTCCAGAAGCAGATCAGGTCTCTCAGTCTATTCAGGATGTCTGTAAAGGAATTCAATGACCCGAGGGTTTGGTCGGTGATTTCCGTGCACTCTAGGAGCACGTGTTCCACCATTTCCTCCGTCCTCATGCATGCCCTGCACAGGGGACTGTCCGTTATACCTATTGTGTGGTAGTGTTTGTTCAGTGAGCAGTGCCCGGTGATGGTCCCCGCCACCATTCGCAGGCTTCGTATGTCCATGTGTAGGAGGCGCCTGGTTAGTTTTTTATCTAGGTTTGGCATCGTGGTCTTTATCACGATAGAAACCCAACGCTATTTCTTTTAAGCTGAGCGGAAATAGCCCCGTAACCTTTCCCATCTTTAATTCATCTGATTTTATCCAAATCCACCCAGTACTTTCGAAGATTAGGGCGTTTAAAGAAACAAACTTTTCTGCTTTAATATATTAGTAAGATGAGAACAGTATTGGTTATTGTCTGAAGTGGGTTTTTGAGAAAAGTAGTAATCTCATAAGTCTCTCGTTAGACTCGCTAGTTAGGTATCTTTAATATTTCATCACATCACCAAATCCTTCCGCATCAAACCTGCATAACTTCTTAAAACGAAATCTTTTTCAATTCATTTTTAAGACAAAAATCTAGCACATAGCAACAATTACATAAACTTTTGCATTACGTTATGTTCCACATATTCGAAGCTAAGCGAATTGAAGGTTCTATTGTATGTTTGTGTGTCATTGCATGCAATAACGCTATCATATATTCACATGGTGGCAGAATTGTTAAGAAAAATTGGGATGGATGTCTGTGATATGAGATTTTTGGATTTGGTTGCAGTTATTTCAGTTATATTTTATTATAAATTTATTAAGCATTTCAACGTGAGATATTTTTTTAAGACAAATCTAGTTTAGAGTATAAATAATATTAAGGTACTGACGATCACAATGGTGTTTTCATAAAACATCACAATGAAAAATGAACATTACCTAATATGCTTAGGTATAGAAACCAAAGTTCATTGTTCAATCAGATCTAAAATTTAACTAGATTTTTAGTAGCAGAAAATTTTAATAGGAACATTGTTAAAATATATGAATATTCCATTCACAGCAGACCGCAAGATTCCAATTTCTAGACAGAAATGTTTGGCGCGTATTACTTATGATCGAAATCTACGGAATCATTCGTCAATCTTCGGAAGCCGTTGCGACATTTTAAACGCGCCATATATTGAAAAAGTATTTTTTTGTGGTCAGGAGCTACATAAAAACGACAGAAAATGCAACTCTAATAATCATTTTACCCAGTAAATCAAAAAAACTTTTTTGCAAAAAATAAAACCGACTTCCATATCAAAACACTACAAAGCCAAAAATAATTTTAATTTCGGTAGTCGGTGTTATTGGTTTTGTATTTTCTTTTTTTTTTCACACCGCCTTCCGAAATTAAAATTATTTTTGGCTTTGTAGTGTTTTGATATGGAAGTCGGTTTTATTTTTTGCAAAAAAGTTTTTATTTTCGCGCTTTTTAGTGGGTCAGTGAATTTTCCAAATCGATTCGTAAATGACGGAGTTATGCGCGAACAAAAAACGCAATGCAGAGTAAACGAAAAGATCATCAAGGTAAATTATTTTTTTCGACTTTTTTTGATTTTTCAGAAACGGCTCGTCCGATTTCGATAAAATTTTCATGGGACCATTTGGGAAGTATACCCTTTCCAACAAAAAAAGAATTTTTCAAATCGGTTGGCAAGCGACGGAATTATGCGTGGACAAACATAAAAAAAAAAAAAAAAAAAAAAATACAAACATCCGAATTGAGAACCTCCTCCTTTTTTAGAAGTCGGTTAAAAATATAAAACGGCTACATAGACTAGTTTGAAATATGGCGTAATCGTATCTTGTGTGGTGAACGCGTCTAAAAAAACATTTATAAGAACACAGATCCCTTTATACTGATAAAAATCTAAATAGAAACTCAAACACTTTACCTTTTACCTCCGAGCCAAGATAATCAACGTTCGTTTACATCCAAAATATTGACGTAAATAAAAACAAAAGACGATCACCCTGTTTACACACAAAATTCTTCTTATAAAACACTTGTGTGCTCGCTCACACTGTTTGGGTGACCTTTTTATGTGGGTAGGCGTGTCGGGCGCGATAATGGTACAGGTTTGATTCCCGATCGCGTGCTGCCTTTAAGAATGTTAATACTTTTTCTTTTTTGTAACTAGTTTTTTGGTCGAATATTTTTGGGTATCGGGTGTCGGAATTTAAGCTTAAAATGGATTATTTAAACCCGTTTTCCGGTCATGGCTGATGTCACATTTTATTATATCTTATGTGGCTTTGGGTGTCCTTTTGAACACACTCTCACTGAACATGTTTTGCTCACAAGGTATTTTAGTTGCATCTGGATTTTAGAGCACCAAATTTCTTTTAACTATTATTTTTATTGATTTCTTAGCTTTATCGCTTAATATTATCCCACGGGATCGAAAAATATATATTCTAATTCAAGTGATAGTCTATCTTTGAGCTACGTT
Source organism: Tholera decimalis (assembly GCA_943138885.2). Lineage (NCBI taxonomy): Eukaryota > Metazoa > Arthropoda > Insecta > Lepidoptera > Noctuidae > Tholera > Tholera decimalis. The sequence continues at coordinate 4,981,266 of OW964568.2, read as the reverse complement.
TTATCGATATCCGCATCGCTATTGAGACGTAATTGGTTTAGTAACATACAGATTTTTGCATGTTATATAAGGATAAGATAGATTGATTGACAAATATTCCAAATTAAATGTAGGTAAATACGTAACATAATTAGCTAAAGTACCCACTGCTCGGGCATAAGCCTCCTTTCTATGAGAGAGAATGGTCCGTAACGTAATCCACCAATCGGGTCCAGTGCGGATTGTCGGATGTCTTCGGAGTCTTCAGCCCTGGGATATGTCGGTTTCCTCAGGATGTTTTTCATCACGGTTTTAAGAGCACTGGTGATGGAAATTATAAAAAGTAAAGTGCCTGACTAAGACATGCATTCTCCATAGGAAACGAACAATTCGAACCGTGCACCAAGCTACTGATTCATTAGTGCCCATATAGGTCTATGTGAATATAAATATGTTTTTTTTTTATAGTTGATATGCTTGCGTTTGACCATAATCTCACCTGATGTTAAGCGATGATGTGGTCGAAGATGAAGCACGCTTGCCTAGAAGTAATCTATTCACTCTTGACTTAAAGACTCCCAGGTTATAACTATCAGGAAACACAGACTCCGGCAGGGAATTCCACTCCTTAGCCGTACGCACAATGAAAGTATTCCCAATACGTTTTGGCTTTGAAGCCCTAACATACAGCTCATAAGTCAAGCATATAACCACTAGGTCACTACTGTTTCGTCAAGCGCTGCTGCTCGTCATATTGCCACTTATGACCTTTGATCCTTTAAAGCAAGAGAGAACAGGAATTTTCTGGACTCACTCGTTCCATCGTAGACCTCATCTATCAGGCGTGACCGAGGTCAGGAGTGAGCTTATACGGAATAAAAATAAAACATTTAAATGTTACGTTTAAATTATTGTACTTTTTAAACGTATCTATAAAATATATAGTAAACAATCCACTTCTCGCTCAGATAGAAGTCTCAAAGCGTGAGAAAATTATCTCTATGCAGTCGTTAATTAGATTAGTAGAATATACGTGCGACTCGTTTAATTAGCGGTAATTTTGAACTTTATTAATGGTCTAATGTTACAATTTAGACATCTGTGTGCACTAATTAAGTTACCTACATATTGATGAAATAGCTAGATAGATATATTCTTTATTGTACACCATAACAGTAAAACAATAAGGACTTTACAACAAAAAGGGTGATACAATGAGCGATCTTATCACTAAAAGCGATCTTTTACAGACAACCTTTGGATGGATTTGACACATAGGAGAAAATAATTACGTGGGTAATCCACGGTGTACTATTTATCTATATAAAAATATAAAAACAATGAATAACATTCTCAAAACATATATATTATACACATAAATATAAAAAAAGAAACGATGACACATAATAACAACAATTTAAGAAGAGAGATAAAGATCCTTTACCAAGTTTTTGAAAGACGATATGGTTTGTGCTTGTCTTACTAACACTGGTAGATCTGATAGACTTAGTTTAGTGGATATCACTTTACATAATGAAATCAGGTATTACGCGGAAATCCATGTTATTTTTTGACGGAATTGAGGCTAATTCATCATGTGTTTAGCCTCTTCTCAACTATGTCAGGTTCGGCTTTCTATACGAGCGAATGCAGCTGAGTAACAGAAATTTAACATGGAGCAACTGCCTATATGAGTTCAACAGCCCAGTAGCTGGGTAATCTATATACATATTGTTACGCCAGTCGCTTAGCGAAGTACGTCGAGAAACTTCGACAGAAATCTAGAATGTTCGAGACACTAACGCCACCTGGCGTCGAGTAGCAGTACCGAGTATATCGAGAAAGTTCGACTGACTTCTAATACGTTCGAGATACTAACGCCATCTAGCGGCGAGTAGCAGTACTGAGTATCTCGAGTAGCTTCTGGAATATTCTTCGCAGTATAAACAGCGAGTCGGTTTTACAAGAATGTTCTAGAACTCATAGACCGGGGTATAAATAGATCGCAGAGGAACGCAGACGTCAATCTTATTACAAGATACGAGATGATATAATCTGAGATCTACAAGTGAATTTCAATGCGATTTAAGTGTTTAGTGACAAGTGTCGCAGTATGAATAACTGTGTTACTTTTTATTTTTGTGTTTCTTTAATTAAAGTGTTAATTTTAGTTTAATTGGTGTAAATTATTTCTATCCCGAACCCCAGCTCGTAACAATATATAAAAGCGAAATACCACTCACTGATTCATCACGACATCTTAGAAACTCCAAGTAGTAGGGCTCTCAAATTTTGCATGGGGTTCCTTTTAGTACGTAGACGCTCGCTAAGACGGGATTTTGCGAAATTCCCACGGGATCGGGATTTACACGAGAAAAACTTCCCACGCGAACGAAGTCACGAGCAACTGCTAGTAGTATATGTATACTTTAGTATGATTGGTGCCAGATTGTTTGGCTTCATACTACACATGACGACTGTCAAAGATGGACTCTCTATAGATATGTTAAGATGGTCACACATAGGGTTACCATATGACAGGCGTTTGCCGCATTTGACAGGCATTTTAAGGTTTAGATAGGCGTGCGGCCGGCATTGGTCTGAGACAGGCATTTTTAAATTTCGCGCCCGCGCGCGATTCTCTCTTGCATTTGAATGACACCGGCGAGCGGCGGCGGTGAGCGTATCTTGTGAAGATTTTTACGTTTATGTATTAGAACAGAAAGAACTATTAAAAAAAATAATGTCCTCTGACAAATATCCTTCTTCATTATTATCTGTTGGCTTTTACTTATTACCTACAGCGTTTTGCTTTAGACAGGCATTTTTCTAAAAATTCAGGCATTTTAGGTACCATAGACAGGCATCCCTCCATTTACATATGGTAACCCTAGCCACCTATCAATAAACAGACCTCAGCAAACGCTGCTTTACCTTGAAGATTGACCCTAGCGGCTGTTATTAGTTAAGAACGAGTTCATTAAGGACGTTTTAAAAATAATTAAAAATCAGTCCTACACATCCATTGGACGCTAGACAAACAATCGAAGACCACAGATTAAAATTTTACAGACGCCATCTTTGTTAGCCGTAGTGTCAGTCTATCAAGTTGATTGCCGTGAGCTCATAGTGATGTCATTGTACACAATCTTCCTTTTACTTGTATGTTGTGTGCAGATTAAAATGTTTGTAGGGTACACAATGTACGTAGGAATTTATTGAAACAACTATGAATATCAATGAGATTAGGTAAGGGATATCGTCATGAACATCACCGTATCGAAATAGGACTCCCAAAATGATTCGAAAATTAAAAGATTAAAAAATGGATTACAATGGTAGCATGTTACTGGATTCTTCTACTTAGCATGTCGATGGCAAATTGCTAAATTGAATCTGCCCAGGATTGGGCAAACAAGTTTGGCACCGTCGGAAGCTTCCATCAAGTCCTGCAATGAACAGTTGACAGGACACGCAGGTCAGGAGATCAAGTACGCCATGGTTTGTGGATCAGCACCACATAATTATGTACTCCAAGGCAGATTCAGCAATAAATCTCCACCTAAACATATTTTCTTTGCTACGGCCAACCACCCAGCCAACCAATGAACCAAGTTACTGGCTTGTGGAGGTAAGATAGGTTGTTGTTCCATGTATACTGGTTAGAATGTAATAATTAATGTTGGGAAAAGACTAGGCTGATTATGATATTATCTAAAAGTTCAAGATCTAATATAAATAAAATTAAATTTCTACCTTAAATTTTATTTCAGTATTTTATTCGATTATAAATAAATATTTCCTAGAGCAAGAACAAGTTGAATATTTGAAGTTACGAAAGTAACTGGGAATAAACTTCAACATCTTTATTCAGAAAAGTTGATTTAGAACCCTCCCCAGTTTAATTAAGTATTAGTTTATTTCATAAAAACCAGTCCATTTCTCAGTCCATTCAGCAAATTCTTTGCCCGCTCCAAAATGCTCGGTTACCCAGTGAATCGGTCTCATTGGCCGATTTGTCAAGCACTTGGCCGACTTACGGTATCAAGTCGCCAATTATGGAGAATCGATTCTTCCGGAAAATCGATATAAACAGTTGCGTCATCACTATCAAGTGCGATTCGGGTTGCGTCGGTTTTATAAAGTTGTTCGTGATTTTTGGTGAGATTGGCTCAATTGTTGCAAATAAAAATAAGCAATTCTTGCATTGTTGACTTATTGATAAATGCCCTTTACTTTTTCGGCTTCTTGGTATTTTACTAAATACTATATTGGAATTAGGTGTGTAATGTTTTGAAATGATTTCGTCCATATTTGTTTGCGGTAGTTTGCATTTCCAAAAATGGATATTATTGGTTACACTGAAAACTGAATTATATGTATTTTGCGCGAGTACAGTAGGTTGATAGGTGAAAATACATGAAATATTTCAACGTACTAATGGTAGCGCAGTCGTCGAAATTCGACCATAATTTACATTATTTCAAATGTGTCAATGGTTCTGCAGTGCGTCCGCGATGTTTGCCGAAGCGCGTGCAGATGACTTCTACGCAATGAGACGCAAGTGCGTGTCATCTCTGTTAGGCAGAATACGAGGCAGCAGCAATGACATCCTGAGAATAATATCTCTACCAAATATTAGTTTCCGATACACTCGCTCTGGGTTCAAATTGTGTTTGGCACTATGAAGTAAGTTAAGATTTCAAAACTTTGTAGGTATATACATAGTTTATATGTATCAATTGTTACTAACGATTATGGATCTTGATATCTGATAAATAAATAAATTGCATTGATTAAAATAAAATATTAGTTTTCTGCACTCCTTCTCCTTATAAACTTGAACAATGCCAAAACTGTGTAATTCTCGAAAAAAGGGTAATTTTTGCTTGAAGTATTACTATACAAACCTAAATTCTTTAAGTCAAGAGTGAATAATTACTTCTAGGCAAGCGTATTTCATCTTCGACCACATCATCACTTACCATCAGGTGAGATGGTGGTCAAACGCGAGCCCATTATGAATTTAAAAAAAAAAAACGATATCTAGAAAATAAAGTAATGAACTTTACACTTGTAGCAGTTATTTTTAGGTTTCTGTACACAAACTGTAAGAACGGGACCCTATTACTAAGGCTCCACTGACTGTCTCTCTGTCTGTCACCAGGCTGTATCTCATCAACCGTGATAGCTAGACAGTTGAAATTTTCACAGATCATGTATTTCTGTTGCCACTATAACAACAAATACCTACTAAAAACAGAATAAAAAAATATTTTAGGTGGCTTTTATACAACAAATGTGACTTTTTTGCCGTTTTTTATAGATAATGGTACGGAACCCTTCGTGCGCGAATCCGACTCGCACTTGGCCGGTTTTTTAATAGCCTATACATAGGCAAAGGCTCCAATTCCAACCATGAATTCTTTTCCCGCGCCGCTTCTTACCAACCCTCGGGGAACACTAGGTCGTCTCCCCACCTCTTCCATTATTAATTATCAGTTCACTAAAACTCTCTCCTTCTTAATACCAACCGTTCCCATACAAAACTACACACATTCAACAATTACTAGCCCAGAGAAATGCATAGAGCCGCTCATAACTAGTAATTTGCTGCCTTTCGCCCGTGCTGACCTCTGGTGGCGAAAGCCGGCAAGGTCACATCAGCTATTGATAAGTTAGCCGCTCTGTGTTTATGCCTAGACTGGGCATAAATACAAGTTGTTTGTTTATAAATTGCAAATAAGTTTCTGTCGATTGACAGGCGTTTGAGTGAAAAGTGTTCCCCAGTTTCTTCCACTTTTTTATGGTGTGCCTCCTCCTTTCAGTCCAAAACTGTGCACAAACACCATAATTAAAAATCCCCCAAAAACATGGGGGAATTCATACTATTGGGGAAACGTGAGGCCTTATGTTTTTCTCGACATTCAAATATTCATCTATGCCTCGCACACTTGCGCCATGGGCTGCAGGAGTACTTAAACACTCATCCGGCCTCTGTCTTAGGTTAGATATCATAGACGTGTTGAGACGGCTTTTATTGTGCGTTACAACTAAGAAAGAGTGGAGTCTCAGTTTCCTAATAGCTACAATATGGGGTCTAATAAGTTTACCTCTACAGTGAATGGGTTACTCCATGGTTAACTACATGATCACTATTATTTTGGTTAAATTGTGGTCCCCCGCTTATTAGTCTGCATTCGAATTGATGTTAAAATACCTTTATTTTCCGTACATTTTGTCTTGTTTTGACATGAATTGACGCTGAGATGATTTATTGCTGAAACCTTGAATGCTTTTTAAGGGTTTGTGTTTAAACTCTTATCAGAAATGCACAAAAACTGTTTCGGTGTCAGTGTTATTGCTTCCATAAAATTGTAGCTCTTTTTAAGTAGTTACACGATTCGGTTCTCAGATCAAACGTAGTTGAAAACAAAGAGAATGTAATACACTGAATACACTACGTTTTGTTGAAAAATCTTCCCATAAACACATCACTGCTCCATATAAAACCTCATTATACACCAGGATATAATCTAACCTAAACAGTACAACCAGTCGCTCTGCTAACCCCAACTACCGTAAGGTAGGGCTGTGTAAAAAAACGAAATGCGCGAGCTAAAAGGTATGTGACCGGTTGAACTAGCCTTGGTTGGAGGGCAACCACTAGCGCACAATGTTGGTTGAGGCTAGCTCACTCGGATACACAGCCTGTGTATTGTTCAAACTTGTATTTAAGGCAAGGGTAAGGTTGATCGGAGTCCGATGGTTTGTGAATGAAAGAGGTGTTGGAAGTTTATGGTCGATTGGCGGAGCTGCGTCTATGGTTAGACGTGTTTCTAAGATCTCCTTGTAGGCTAGTTCTTCTTGTCGCTTTGTTGTCGTGAATGTCGTTTCAGCTTAAAATTGATGTAAAAGACTATCCGTATCTTCTTTTTGTTGTCTGTCAATGTTTGTAGTGATTATATGTATTGTTGATTTGCCTTAAATATATTAATAAATTTATCTGAGATTAAAATCAAGAATTCTACGTGTGTGCCAAATTTTATTCGAATTCGTTCAGCCATAAAGCCAGCGTTCCTTTAGCTTTTATAATATTAGTATGGAATGAAAACAAAAACGTGTGGATTATGCAGTCATAAAAAAAGTTAAAGAAGTATTTTTCGTAACAAAACCTTTCGCAAAAATCTATTGGACTTAACAAAAGTCTTGTGCTTAATTCATGACCATGAAGCTTACTCAATGGTCTGATGCAACGGGTGACGTAACATCCGGTTAATGAACACCTATGCGGGTTTGAAGTGAACACAGTTGAGCGAAAACGGTTTTTTTTTTCATACAGCAAAAAATAAGAATGTTATAAAGTGTGTGTGTGTGTGTGTGTGTGAAATTTACTAACATAGCTTTCAGTTATTTCAATGTACTACTGTCACTTTATGGACTGAAAAGTCTATAATAAATGTTTCAAATTTGAATTAGGGTAAGCATTTGTTATTCCAACTTAAGTAAAAGTCCAAAACAAAATGATTTAAAGTGCGAAAACCCTTAAGAGGGTGTCGAGCCTACGAGACGCGCGGAAAATAGGTATTTACTGCAGCGGGCTAGTCGTGTGCGTTGTCACACACACAATGACAAGTTCGCTCGAGGCCCGCTTGCCGTTGCACGACGAAGTTTGCTATCTTTGCATTTTTTAATTTTTTGTCGTTATGTTGAATAAACTTGAAAAACGAATATTAATTATTTAGATGGTTTTATTTATCACGCTAATATTATAAAGGCGAAAGTTTGTGAATGAATGTGTCTGTTTGCATGTTTGTTACTTCTTCACGCTCAAACGGCTGGATGGATCTAAATGAAGCAAGTAGGTACGTAAATAAATCACAAAAATAAATTTAATAAATTATACCTATTATATAAAAATTAACGTTTGTTTTTACATTATCCGTTCCCTCACTATTCATCCTATTGCAATAAAACTTTGATTTTATATATTAAACTCCTCAGATTTTTTTTTAAAGACTAGCATTCTTTAAAAAAAATCTGAGGAGTGTGGGTACATTTCACATTACTAGCAATCTTGTTAACCCCTCCAACTAAGCTAAATATACTTGTGTCTGGAGTGGGTTCACGTCAATAGTGTAATGGGTGGGGTTCGAACCTGCGACCTCTCGATCACAAGTCCGACACCTTATCCATTAGGCTATTGACGCTTCGAAACTGGGTAAGTAGCAAGTTAGGGTAGATGGGTATGCAGTACTTATTTGAATAATAAAACCAGTATGAAATAAAAAAAAATATTATGTAATGTCATAATAAAACCAGACTGAAATAAGTTTTGTTTATTAAAATTTCATTTAGTGCTTGTTTAAATTCTGATGTACAGTCATATTTTTAATAACATTCGGTACTTTATTATATATACGTGGGGCCATACCAAAAAAACATTTTTTCATTAATGCTGTCTAGCGAACTTACTTCGCAGAAAATATAAGCGTAATTTATTTCATAACAATATATGTATCAAGTGTAACTTAATTTAAAAGAAAAAAAAAATAAAAGAAGTCTATAAATCTAATGTTATATTGCTTATTATAACATTTTACAAAAATTGGCCAAGTGCGAGTCAGACTGGCCCATAAAGGGTTCCGTAGTAACTATAATAATATAATATAATATGTATATTTACTTGACAAAAAACTAAAACTTACAAATTTCTTAAAACTAGCTTATTTACATTTTTTGCAACTACGCCAAATAACTTTGTTTTTCATAGTATTTGTATTTGTATATGCTGTATCTCAAAAACTGCTGACTCGATCTCTTTAAAACCAATTTTGATTGAAAGTTTACATTAAGATCTATAGATATATATATATATACAACGTGTAATTTAAAGGGTATATACATACCAAGTGCATGGCTTCTTTGGATGATAACAAACGATATGGCAAGGGTTTTGTAATCCTAAGTCTACATGTGTAGAACTTATTACAAATTCCAGTACACTGATACCAGAGACCGAATTTTTCAAATTAAGAAGAACGAAAAGAATTATCGTGTTATTGGCAAGTGACGTGGAAAGTTATTGACCCTCGTAGTGCTGTGACACGTTTGTTATGATTGGTATTCAAAAAATATGTGAAACCAATAATTTGGTATCAATTCTTTAAGTCAGTTATTTTGTGCTGAAACTGTGCATAGAGACTCCATACCAAATGTTGTCTTCAGCCCTTTTGGTTAGATATGGGGTTTCCGTTACACGTTGTATATATATATTTATATTTTTCACTCCACTATTATAGAAGTTAGAGGGAGGGATACACATTTGACCACTTTGGAAGCTTATATCTTTTAAACGATTGACTTTATGAAAAAGTGGTTTCAGAAACCCCCATGTCATTCTTAAAGACCTGTCTATAAATACCACACACGCATAGGTTTCATGAAAAAAAAAAATATTTTCAGTTTTAGTTCCATGTATGGAACATACTACTACCGTAGTATGTTCCTTTATTTTAAATGATTTTTAATTTTTTTCTCAATATCGGAAAGCGTTTCATAGAATACATCTACTTACCAAGTTTCACATGTATAGTCTTAATAGTTTTGGAATAAAATAGCTGTGACATACGGACGGACGGACAGACAGACAGACAGACAGTCAGACAGACGGACAGACATGACGAAACTATAAGGGTTCCGTTTTTTGCCATTCGGCAAATGAACTCTAAAAAACGAGTAATTTTTTTAAATATATATTTTTAATTTTGGTACACTATACATATCACAGTATAGTAAGAAAAGAAAAAATGACAAAAAGATACTATACTTTGTAAGAAATAAAAAGACAATAAAACTTATTTCGAATTTTGAAAATACAATCGTAGAAATATCAATGCATCCAAGGTTTGACTTCCAAGCCTGCTTCGTTTATTACCAACATAAGCAGCAGCTGGAAACGCTCGTTTAGGTTTTACACTGGTTGGAGGAATAGACAATAGATACTTATATGCTGTTTCTAAGTGATATCCACTAATTCCTCCATTTTCAAACAGGATTATTTCACGTCTATTTTGCCAACCCCGATTAATTTTGTATTTGTACTTCACGATCTGGGGATTTCATACTCTTATCAATTTCCAGCTATAACTTTTCCTTTAGTGTCAATTGGGGTTGGGATTGGGAGGTTTGTGGCATTAACTCATCATCTGTTTGTGATCCTGATCTTCCTTCTTCTTCTTCCGTGTCATCTCGACTTTTAAGTTTTTTAACAATATATTTTTTAACAATAATGTAACAGACTCTGTTACATTGTTCTGAAATCTCAACTACAGTTTAATAAATAGCAATAGGATAATCGCTAATTGCAAGACTCTTGCGAGACTCTCGTTTGGGCAACACTATATGGTTTATTGGATGTTGAAGTCCACTTGTCGAAAGAAAGACTAAATCTTTCACCTGCACTTTTCAAATGTTTCAATTCTGCAGTTACTTGCTTTCTGATTTTTTCACTGTAATTCATGACACGTTTTTGAATGGTGACGGCTGACTTTGGTAAATCCGTGTATTTTGCAAAGACAAATTTTCTCGAATCATCTGAAGTTATGAATATACTGAATGGAAATCCATCTAATGCAATCATTCTTGCCAAAACATCATCGAGGCTATCGTCGGCACTTTTAGTAAAATAATCATTTAACTTTCGCTTGGCTGGCGGCGGTGCTGTGTTCAGATTATCAGAATCTAGACTTGTTGAAGCTGATATAAGCTTGATGTTATGTTTTGATGACGAATGTGTATGTAATCCCTTAGTCGATCCATCCAAAGTCTTGAGAATGGCTGAGCATCGGTTACATTTGGCACTATTCCTATCCTTCGCAACTAAAAAATAGCTCCACATTGACGTCGTATCACTGTGTTTTTTATGTTTAACAAAATCTCCCGCCATTTGAAATACTTAATTTCAGATAATTGACTTTTAAATTTAAATGACGTAGGTCGTGGATTTAAATTTAGAAAATATCTTGTAATGACCAAAGTTTTAAATATAATTAAGCATATCTTAAAACTGGAAACATATCTTACATCTATACAATAATATAGGTTATCCATCAGAATTCAGACAGGCTTTAATGTCCTCTCATAGGTATAATACAGGTTAATTAGGTAATTAACCTGTATTATAGATACATTGTAAGAATGATATTTTAAAAGAGTAACTGTGGAGTTTCTTGCCGGATCTTCTCCATAGAAAACGACCAATTTCGAACCGTGCCCTGCGCCAAACTGCTGACGTTTTATAAGTGCCCATGTAGGCCTATGTGAAATAAAACATTTTGAGTTTGAAAAAATCACAAGAAACAGTAGTACTGTACTGTACGGTACTGTTTCTTGTGATTTTTTTTTATTTTTGGCTCGCGTTTGAATTTTAAGAAAAAAATTAATTCATTTCAAATTAATTCAATTAAATTAATTTTTAAACTGGCATGATTGCTCTATGTTATCGCTTAAAAAATAGTCTTTTTAAGAGATAACATAGAGCAATCATGCCAGTAGCGTGCAACCAGCGCACCACGCACCATGAGACCATAAGTCTAGTTTAAGCATATACTAACGGGAACCCGTGTGAAATTAGTACTTCCCACAATATGATTATAAATTAAAGCCTGTCTGAATTCTGATGGATAACCTATATTATTATATAGTTGTAAGATATGTTTCCAGTTCTAAGATATGCTTAATTATATTTAAAACTTTGGTCTATACTGTCGTATAGACCAATTAATACAGCACAATGGAATTACAAATAAAAAATATCCGATAAGTTGGTCATCATGTATGTCATTGATATACACTATAAAAAGGAAAGAGCCAAGAATTGAACCTTGCGGAGCACTCATCTTGGCTAGGGATCCTGCAGATGTCGCTCCATTAACAATAACTTTTTGTTGCCTGTTTGATAAATATGAAAGAACAAGGTCAGCAGAACACGAATCCACGAACTCCATAATGGTGTAATTTACAGATCAGTTTTTTGTGGTCAACGCAATCAAAAGCTTTGGAGAGGTCACAAAATATGCCAATTGCATCCTGAGATTTCTCCCAAGATTCCAGAATGTGACGGATGAGCGCTACTCCTGCGTCTGTTGTTGACCTACCTTTCGTGAAACCAAACTGCCGACTATGCAGAATTCCATTTGAGTTAAAATATGATAGCATCTGGTCCAGCATGATTTTTTCGTATATTTTGCTTAATGCTGGAAGCACATATATCGGTCTATAGTTAGAGGGATCACTCTTACAACCCGACTTAAAAATTAGTACTACTTTACTATGTTTCATTAAATCGGGAAAATTACCGCTGTCTATACATTAATTAAATGTGCCTGTTAGGATAGCAGCAATTGAGTCAATAATATTACCAAGAACCCTAACAGATGCACTCCATAAGTCATCAGTGTTTGTTATGTTAAGACTTTGGAATGCTTTTTAATTACATCAATAGAAATGAACTTAAATGAAAATGTTGGTATATCCTTATTGAAGTTTTCCTTTAAAAAAGATTCTGCTGATAATGGCGAAGAATATAGAGATTTAGTAACCTCTACTGGAATATTGGTAAAGTAATTTTCCAACTTCTCAGCCACTTTTGACTTATCTGAGATGACCTGATCATCGATGTTCAAAGTCAAATCATTCTAACCCTGTTGGTTTGTGTTTCCAGTTTCTTTGTTTATCACCTTCAACACAGTTTTTATTTTATTGTTAGAAATGCTAATTTTATTACTTTCTGATTTAGATTTAGCTTAGGGCGCATACTCTTTTAAATATCTTTGAGTAGTTTCTTACATAATTATGGAAGGCTTCATCGAAAGTCAATGATTTTTCATGGTATAAGTTGTATAAATTGGCTCAGCTTATTCTTATTCCAGCAGTGGCCCATTCATTAAATTTAGATTTATTACTCATTTGAAATTTTTTAACTGGACATGCCGTACTAAATTCGTGGCATGGTGAAGAAAAAATATCCTGTAATTTTCATTGGGGTCATGGGAGTCAAAATTGGCCATTGAAAGATTACTTTACATGTTATCATTAAAAACATTAATTTCTTTTTAGTTAGTGGCCTAAACTTAATAGTCTTATTTAATTGCCGCTTTTTAACCAACTCAAAGGATACTAGTTGACCTGTATGGTCAGACCTAACTCCACTAATTTGAGACGAGTATTTTATGGCACAATTAGTATAAATATTATCTATGCATTGAGCTGATGTTGCTGTTATTCTTGTTGCTTCCTTGTATGTGCATTTTAAGTTAAATGAACCAAACAATGAAGTAAGCTTGCAGTGTTCAGGTGAATTTACTAACAAATCAATATTTAGGTGACCACAAACGAAAACTAATTTATTATCTCTTATAAGCTTAGGTACTTAAAATTTCTCCCATTATCATTAAGAATGATGACAAGTTTGATGCTGGTGGTCTATAAACACTTAAGAAAGTTTGGCCTTCAACTTCTGTACATGCTACCTCACACAAGCAATCAACAGAGCAAGCGGTGATATATTTTTGTTCCTTATATCTAAGAGAATTATTACGTAATATTAAAGTACCACCTCCTACTGAGGACCTGTTGTATGCACTAGTAACAGAAAAATATTCATTTTAAACAACATTCTATCTGGTTTTAGCCAGGTTTCACAAAAACATAAGATATCTATATCATATTTATCTATTAACATTTCCTCATCTAATATTTAGCCGGAGAAACGATTTATATTCTGATGATATAGTAAAATTGTGTTATTATAACTCTCCTTTGTCACATCTAAGGGTTTAAACAATTAATTTCAGTATTATTAGATACCCTAGATAATACTGAATAGTCACTTAACCTAGGATCAGTTAAATTGTCAATAACCCAGTGTAAATTGTAAGCTAACAAAGTAGCCAATGAACTTTCGTCGTAAATTCTAAAATGAATGTAAGGATTGCAATCGGTATGCCCAAAAACCTATTACACGATGTTTGATGCAATATTTTGCAATCGACCACGTTTGCTGAGCAAGCGATATAATGCGGTCGCACTAAGTTCGCCGCGAGCTTAGTGTATTTCGAACAGCAACCGGGTGCATTCATTTTCATCATTTAGCGATAATTTTAGCCCTTACGTTACTTTGTTAATTATACTTAGCAATAAACCCTTGAAGGTTATCAGTGTATTTAACTTAGTAGACACACACGATATCCATATTGAATGTTGGAGAAAAAGTTGCATCCACCAAGGATGCAACTTTTTCTCCAACATTCAATATGGATATCGTATGTGTTTTAAATTGGATTTCAAAATGAAAGCCAGATTTGCAATCACCACCCCCAAAAACCCATTATACGATACCCATATCGAATGTGTGAGAAAAAGTTGCATCCGCCATCTTGGATTTTAAAATGAATGCCAGATTTGCGATCACCACCCCCAAAAACCCATTACACGATACCTATATCGAATGTGTGAGAAAAGGTTGCATCCGCCATCTTGGATTTTAAAATGAATGCCAGATTTGCAATCACCACCCCCAAAAACCCATTACACGATACCTATATCAAATGTTTGAGAAAAAGTTGCATCCGCCATCTTGGATTTTAAAATGAATGCTAGATTTGCAATCACCACCCCCAAAAACCCATTACACGGTACCCATATCGAATGTTTGAGAAAAAGTTGCATCCGCCATCTTGGATTTTAAAATGAATGCCAGATTTGCAATCACCACCCCCAAAAACCCATTACACGATACCCATATCGAATGTTTGAGAAAAAGTTGCATCCGCCATCTTGGATTTTAAAATGAATGCCAGATTTGCAATCACCACCCCCAAAAACCCATTACGCGGTACCCATATCAAATGTTTGAGAAAAAGTTGCATCCGCCATCTTGGATTTTAAAATGAATGCCAGATTTGCAATCACCACCCCCAAAAACCCATTACACGATACCTATATCGAATGTTTGAGAAAAAGTTGCATCCGCCATCTTGGATTTTAAAATGAATGCCAGATTTGCAATCACCACCCCCAAAAACCCATTACACGATACCTATATCGAATGTTTGAGAAAAAGTTGCATCCGCCATCTTGGATTTAAAAATGAATGCCAGATTTGCAATTACCACCCCCAAAAACCCATTATACGATACCCATATCGAATGTTTGAGAAAAAGTTGCATCCGCCATCTTGGATTTTAAAATGAATGTCAGATTTGCAATCACCACCCCCAAAAAACCCATTACACGGTACCCATATCGAATGTTTGAGAAAAAGTTGCATCCGCCATCTTGGATTTTAAAATGAATGCCAGATTTGCAATTACCACCCCCAAAAACCCATTACACGATACCCATATCGAATGTTTGAAAAAGTCTTCATCATCACTTTCACTTCCTCAAATGGTGCTTTTCGGGAGCAACTGCACAAGGTACTATTAGAAATACCCAAAACGCTATAGGTGTGCCTATAATATTTAAAGAGTTCCCTCGCTTTCTCCAGGATTCCATCATCAGATCCTGATTTCATAACAATGGAACCAACTAGAAAGTATACCCTTTCAAACGAAAAAAAAATTCCAAATCGGTCCAGCCGTCTTCGAGTTTGAGGTTACATACATAAAAAAAAGTTTAAGACGAACTGAGAACCTTCTCCTTTTTTTTGAAGTTGGTTAAAAAGCAATAATAACATCACAAAATAGAAATACGTACTTTTTATGAGAATGGCGTTTTTTTTCGAAAATTTGCGCCAACTTTTCCCATAATAAAACAAATATTGAAAAAAAAATGTTAAAGAAATATATATTGAACAATAAAAAGTAATTGTTGGGTATGCATAATAAATCGTACTCAAAAAACAAAAAATTAGACTTATGTTATTCAACGGATTGCTGCAATACATACGTACACAATAGATCGCGAATTATCGTTACCGGCGAAACGCTCCACGATGAGACGTGACCCCTCTCTGAGCTCCCGTGGACGACTGAATTTTCGACCGGTGTACGTTGCGTATGGTTCAAAATAGAGCGCAAATTAGAAGAAAAAATTAAAATTAAAACAACCAAGCGACATTTTTGAAATGTTAAAGCTGTAAATGATAGTATGATAATTAGAGAATAATATGAATTGAAGTTTATGAAAAAACTCAACAGTTTACTATCAAAATTCAGCGACGCACGAGCATGTTTTGTAAGGATTTTTGTCCAACTTTATGTATTTTTGTTTAATAAACTATAAAATATTTTTAAATTTTGCCAACTATGTTTGCTAACACATTTATTCTAGTGTTCATTACATATTTTTGTATGGTAATTAAAGTACTATTATAGGTTATATTCCTTTAGTAGTGAAGACCGTTTTGAGTTATTTTACTCGGCGCAGCCTTAAGAATCGTGTCAAACATGAAAAGAATAAATTTAATGTTCAATTTTTGTTTGTTTCACTAAAAAATCTTCAACATATTGTGTTAGCGTTTCATTGCTAAGTACTTTGAAGTGGCTAGTTGCTTTGCATATATACGCTAAAACAAATAAATATTACGTAAAATATTTAAATGTTTTAGCAAAGAATAACTTCGTATTATGTTGTAATTCTTGCCACTTGTCAGTCATACCGTTTTTAAGCGTCATTTTGATGCAAGTAATTTCTTTGTTCCACTATATTGTAATGCGGCTTGCAGTTCAACGTAGTTCCCTCACAAACTTGCGCCAGATGCTGAGGGAGCACTTAAAAACTATTTTTGGCAACTATTCACTGGTCGAATCTCGACCGAAAGCTCCAGAGCCTTGAACGTCGACGACGAGTTGCAAGTCTATCGGTTTTCTATCGGTTACATTTCGGGTAGTGTGCGATGGAATTACACAATCTAATTCCACCAAGCCCGTTCCATCATCGGACTACAAGACAAACGGCGATGCGCCATCGTTACACGGTGGACATCCCACCCCCACGCACAAAACGTTTTGGGAATACCTTTATTGTGCGTACGGCTAAGGAGTGGAATTCCCTGCCGGAGTCTGTTTCCCGATAGCTAGGGGTCTTTAAGTCAAGAGTCAATAGGTTACTTCTAGGCAAGCGTGCTCCATCTTCGACCACATCATCACTTACCATCAGGTGAGATGGTGGTCAAACGCGAGCCTATTATCAATAAAAAAAAAACCAAAACAATCTAGCCTTTATTTTCCGATGTGAAAATCAGCAAATGACCCCGCTCTGAACGAAGAGAAGAGAATATCAGACCAACTAACCCTAAACGTACCCTAATGTCATAATCTACCTACATACCTTCTTTATTTATTATTCGGGATAAGCCCAATTTGACTTCAATCTCGCCTGATGGTAAGCGATAGATGAGGTCTACGATGGAACGAGCGAGACCAGAAGATGTCTATTTACTCTTGCTTAAAAGGCTGAAAGGTCATAATTGTCAGGGAACACAGAAGCTGGCCTAACATTCTCACTCAGCATAAAGGTGTGTTAGGAAACACAGAAGCCGGCATAACATTCTTACTCAACCTAAAGGTGTGTTAGGGAACCCAGAAGCCGGCATAACATTCTCACTCAAGCTAAAGGTATCTACACATACAACAGCATTCCATACATCGCCCGTTACAATGTCAATACCAATACATATTCAATTCCGTAACATTGAGTGCAAGATAATGGCACCTCGCGGTTTTCTCTCACGTCCGCTAGAGGTCGCGGTTGACGCATGTGCTTATAATAGGGCTTGCGATCAATGTTGATTGTTAATTAGTCTGTCAATCTTATTATTTTATGTAACCTTAGAACCGATCACTGCTTAAGTCTTAAGTCACAGGTAACCCTAGTTTAAGAGGCAGGGGTAACCGACTATGAGTACAGATGTTGTATAATAAAGGTAATTATCCATGTATTGATTATTAAACGTGTACTGTTTTGATGATAAATAAACGTTATTTATTATTATTATTATTTAATCTGAGATAGAAATCATATTTATTTAATCAATTGGTTTTAAATAACACTTTGTAAAATTTAATTTTTCTTGTAAAACAAAAAAAAACCCTAAATACTCCAAAAAAATTAGATATCAGTCTCTTTTGAATTTCAGTAATATAATCCGAAAGTTTTTTGTAAAAAAATCTTTAGGCGCTTATTAGATTTAATTGAAGCTACAAATAGGAAAAGTATTTACCTAATATTTATAAAATATTTATGTAAAGCTTTTAGCATAAAGAGAGAAAATAAAAAAAAGACATTAACTTTAACGAAGCAAATAGAGCCAGCCAATTATATTAATCTTGATCATTATTTAGATTCTTTTGTTGAATTATGTCCACTTTTAGTCTATTACAAAAGAGTATGAAATCCATATTCTGAAACCGCATTTGCGTAATTCCGATCAATCTCTGAAAATATAAGTTCAACAGTTATTTTTACAAATAAGAAATCTGTATGACTGTACATCATAATCAAATATATAAATAGAACATTTTTTGAAGATTATCTTTTCATGAAGTTTTCTAAAGTATTATAAAAATTAAAATTAAAATCTCCGCGGCGAAAGCCTAGTCTTCTATCAATGTGTGCGAATACGATTTTCCTTAATTTTTATAATACTATAAAAACATTTCAATAAGTCCATAATGAGGTGTAACGAATCAATTTAATATTTTTACATTAAGATATTTGATAATAAACGCAATTTCAAAAATCAAAAAGTTTTTTGCAGATATCTCGAATTCAAAGAAGAATGTCGCGTAATCTCTAAAGCCATTAATTTGATCCAACTTAGACATAAAAATCTTTTTATTTTCTAAACCATACAAAAAATATCTTCATTCCGATGGCCATTTAATTTTGACTCTTTGTGTAAAGTAGCAAATGAATTCGTTTTTCTAAAAATGAAATCATCTGTGAGCAGTTCTTTTTATTGATAATAGGTTCGCGTTTGACCACCTTCTCACCTGATGGTAAGTAATGATTTGGTTGAAGATAGGAGGACGATTACCTAGAAGTAATCTATTCACTCTTTACTTAAAGACATTCACTTTTCATTGAGTGACATTTAAACCTCACTCAACGTCAGGTTCTGTTGACAACCAGAGTCAGGCTTCCTTTAGTTTTGCCTGCCCGGGTTGCGGTAATCATTTAACGGGATACCGTGGCCCCGGACGCAAAGGCAACTGATGAAACAGGGTGGGTTTTTAGTCAGTGGAAGTCTGACACGCTCTTCAGCTCCACCGGCGGGAGGAGTCTTTTGATAATTTTCCCTCAGAATAAAAGTAACTATACAACGTGTAACGGAAACCCCATATCTATCCAAAAGGACTAAAGACAACATCTGGTATGCAGTCTCTATGCACAGTTTCAGCTCAAAATAAGTGACTCACAGAATTGACCCCAAATTATTGGTTTCATATGTTTCTTGAATACCAGTAATAACAAACGTGTTACAGCACTATGAGGGTCATCACTTTCCACGTCACTAGCCAATAACACGATAATTCTCTTCGTTCTTCTTAATTTGAAAAATTCGGTCTCTGGCATCAATGTATTGAAATTTCTAATAAGATCCACACATGTAGACATAGGATTACAAAACCCTTGCTATATTGTTTGTTATCATCCAAAGAAGCCGTGCACTTGGTATGTATATATCTACCCTTTAAGTTACACGTTGTATAAGAAATTCAACTTAACAGGACTGTGACAAGGAGTAAGTAAATATAAGTACAACTAACAGTACTTATATTTACTTACCGAGACTTTATTTATGACACAGACAAGTCACAGTTGAGCAAATATTGTAAGTGGTATAAGAGGAAAATAGGTCTTTGTGATTTACATAAGTGATAGTTGGATTATTATTATTTTGTCCACTATTTCTGCTTACCAAAGAAACTGTATCCAGCAAAATAATAAATTAAAATAGAATTTTTACACCAGTTTTGCTAGTTTTTCAAGTTGGTATCGTATAAGTCCTGAGGGTTTTTAAGTCAAGAATGAATAGGTTACTTTTAGGTAAGCGTGCTCCATCTTCGACCACATCATCACTTGCCATCAGGTGAGATAGTGGTCAAAAGCGAGTCTGTAATCAATGAAAAAAGCTTATAAATCCAAAACATATTGCTAAGGATACGTTTGTTACAATCTTTAATAGCAACATAAAAAAAGATAATATGTAGACCGTATAGTAAGTAGTCTGTGATGTTGGTACAAGAATATTGTTACGACCACTCTGTTGTCAGTCTATCGGTCTGTCTTTTTTGTTTGTCCAGGATTATCTCGGGAACGGATGAACCGATTTTAATGAGACTTTCAGTTTCGCGGGCACTGCTAATAAATTATAATGATTGTATTCCGTTCTGTTTTACTCGCAGAAAAGCCACTAATACTAAAAATAACATTCTCAAATCAATCATAAATGTAGGACCATCATGAGTTTCTAATCCTATTCGTGGATTAGAAACTGTGTTCGCAATTCTTAATAATGAATGGCACTTTAAGTACAACTGATACTATAAGGTGAGCTAGCGTGAAGAATAAATAATTCACTCCACAACCAAGGTCCTTACCTAGGCTATGCAGTACGTTAATCATGTCAATAGGCCAAACCAACTTATCTGATGCTTTATGACTTTGATAACTAGCTACCCTAACGAACTTCGTACCGAAATATTTTCTTTTTTTCTGATACTTTCTCATCTTTTATATATTCCTTGTATTAGAAGGAACATAATACTATATCATATATTTTGTGGTATGTATTTTATATTATTATGTTTAATTAGTATTATGTATGATGTTGTACACTGACAGCCCTAAATCTATCTGCTTTAATTTCTCTCCATCCAAAGGTTGTCTGTAAAAAATTGCCCTGTGCGATAAGACCGCCCATTGTACACTAGTTTTATTATTTGTATCCTTAAGTGTATTGTAAGTTGTACAATAAAGTATATGAAATCGGTAAAGCCGTTATTGAGTTTTAGCGAGACTGACGAACAGCAATTGGCTTTTATATAATTACTAGCTGAACCGGCAAACGTAGTTTTGCACATAATTTTTTTCTGTAAAAATCTATTCTCAGATCTACCACACAAAACAAAAGCTTAAAAATCGGTCAAGCCGTTTCGGAGGAGTTCGATTGCAAACACTGATACGAAATTTTTATAGATAAGCTGACCCGGCAAACTGTACCGTACATGATTTTCTCACCTTTTGAACTTTCCCTGGAAAGCAACAAACGTTATAAAACCAAAATCAGCCAAATCCGTCCACGGGTCCAGCCATTCTCGAGTTTTAGCGAAACTAACGGTCAGCAATTGGTTTATGAATAGATTGACCGACAAGCCCACCCTAAAATTATCTTCTTCTGCAATTTCTAAGAGACAAAATCAATAGTGGTGACCACTAGGCGAACGCCGCGTTAATGAATTACGCCGTGCGCGCACTGCGTTGCGTTTTGGAAACGCAAAATCTGTGAAGTATGGAGTGTCATAGAAGTGCGCGCACGGCCTAATGGATTCTGTAACGAAATTAATCAGAAAAAAAAACTCAGCTAAAACTTATATAATTATTTCTTAAAATAAACTTTGATTGAGAATTTGAGAGTATTTTTTATTTGTTTCACTTAATTACGTTATAATAATTAATTAAAATCGTTTAATGAATTGAAAGGCTAAAAAATATGTTTAAGGTGTATATGTGCAAGTATTTGTAGGTGTGTGTGTTTGTTCAAAATTTCAATAATAGTATGTAATCAGAAGAAATAACTTTTTTATATCTATGTTATAAACATACGAAGTCGCAGACAACTATCATGAACATATTTACCTACTTTAATAAGTTATGCTTTAAACAGTTATGATATTCACTGCTGTATGTTTACATTATAACGGTCCCTTGCCAATAATATGTAGGTCGCCAAATAATCAGATGCACCTATGGAATTTGGACTACTTATAGACAGGTATTTTTATTTGTTTTTAATACTGTATTTAAAAGCTAGTTTTTATACTACAAATGCTATTCATACGTAACACGTAATTCAACCGTTAGCTGCTAACAGGATTTGTGGGAATGTTCTAATGAGTTACCGCGGCCTCGGAATGCATTAGCAACTGAAAGAGTTGGGTGGGTTTTTAGTCAGTGGAAGTCTGACACTCTTTCACTCCACCCAATGCGGGAAGAGTCATCATTGATGTTTATTTCTGAAGAAAGGCCACCTCTTTGAGATATGGCGTAATCCACCACGTGGTCACATTGCGGGTAAGTAGATGTTGCATGTCCTAGGGCAAGTCGTTTTCCTTCGCCGAATTGAAGGGGACTGGTAGAATAGAATATGAAAGATAAAATATAAAGGTATTTATTACATTAGTACTAGGCATGCCTTTTAAGTTCTGTCGTTTCCATATTTCCCGGCAATTTTGAATTTGGAACTGTTCTATATTCGAATGTGTTTAAATTTTGAATCTCAAAACAGGTAAAAGTATTAGGATTAATGCTATTGTTTAGTCACAGCGTCGATTGGAATCTGTCAGGTTACGTACGAAAATGAATCTTTCTAAGGAAAATGTTCGTGCAATAATTTTCTACAACTTTAGAAGAGGCCTGACACGGCTTCAGTGTTTTGAAGAGCTAACATCTGTGTTCAGTGATGAAGCCCCATGTCTGCGGACTGTCGAACGCTGGTATTTAGAATTCCAGCGTGGACATACTAGTGTTAGTGACAAATCTCGCGAAGGACGCCCAAAATCCGCCTTCACTGAAGATAACATCATTGCTGTGAGACAACTGATTCTCGAAGATCGTTTTTTTCTTCAAACGACAACACTTAACATGCCTCGTAGTAATTAAATAGCCTTAGTTATTTAAATGTCTTACTAATCTTACTTCTTATTTAAGACGGCGCCGAGCAAAATAACTCAAAACGGTCGTCACAGCTAAAGGAATATAACCAATAAATAGTACGATAATTACCATACAAAAATATGTAATGGACAATTGAATAAATGTGTTAGCAAATACGGTTGGCAAAATTTAAAAATATTTTATAGTTTATTAAACAAAAATACATAAAGTTGGACAATAATCCTTACATAACATGCTCGTGCTTCGTTGAATTTTGATGGTAAACTGTTGCATTTTTTCATAAACTTCGATTCATATTATTTTCTAATGATCATACTACAATTTATAGTTTTAACATTTGCAAAATATCGTCGTCGCTTGGTTATTTTAATTTGATTTTTTTCTTCTAATTATAAATGCGAAAGTTTGTGAGGATGGATATAGATGTTTGTTACTCTTTCACGCAAAAACTACTGAACGGATCTGAATGAAATTTGGTAAGTAGATATTTGAAATCTTGGAATAATATGTAGGCTACTTTTTATTTCGGAATATCTACGGGGTCGGGATTCACAGGGACAACCATCCCATGCGAACAAAGTCGCAGGCAGAAGCAAAACACTTATAAAATACATTATTGTACGTGTTTCTTTTGGCACGCTAATTTTAAATTTGTCCGAAAATTTTTTGCAGTTTGTTTCTTGCAGCTGAAAGCAGTGGCGATGGTATATACAGGGTGGTAGGGACATCGACGCACAAACGCTTACCATGGATTCAGTACATGATTCTGGACCGCACTGCATTGAAATTTTTCGTCGGCTTTTTCTAAAATTTTCAGGTTTTTTCAGCATTTTTTGTTACTAAAACCTGTATAAAATAATTGTTTCTATCTAACCGTATGAAATTTTAATTAAAAAATAAAATGCACTTGTTTCACTTAAATCAGTAATGTAAATAAAACTCGAAAGGGCTACCTGATCAGCTGTTTTGCTAGAGTTCATTTGCGAGGTCAACACAGCTGATCGGGTAGCCCTTTGGATTTTTATTTATATTGCTGTTTTAAGTGAAACAAGTGAATTTAATGTTTTTTTGCATCGGCTTTTTCTTAATTTTATTAAATTAAAAAAAGCCGACGAAACTTTTCAACGTAGAGGGGGTCTAAAATCATGTACTGAATCCATGGTAAGCGGTTGCGCGTCGATTTCCCTGCCGCCCTGTATTACAACAAATTAAGTAGAAATGAGAAATCACTACTTAAAAGCCTGTCATTTTTAGTTTAGGTTTTCGCCATAAATATAATCATTGTGAGTTCTCCTGTCAGAAATATCGTTATAACACATACACTGTATTTATTAGCCTATTATTTTAGCATATATATGTATTATCTGTATATTCTTGTGACATGTTTCATTCTAATGACATTTTATTTACTTGTACATCTACCAAATTGTGGTCTTTTTAACCCAAAGGTTGACTGATAGAGAATGCCTTGTTGCATTAAGTCCACCCATGTACCACTATTGTACATAAAGTTTAAATAAATCAATAAGAGAATTAAAATTAAAATGTACCGTATTTATAAAACGTACCTGTCAATTCCGCCCCCTTAATGCTGACACTGCTGTTTCTATCATTACGTTGAATCAAGCAATCAGTCCATCAATCAATTATTTGACTCGCTGATTGATTGAGTGACCCGTTACGTTCGCGCTCCGACCGATTCAACGGAACTAATGCTGAATTATTACGCTGGCTGAATAGAATTCATAAAGTGGAAGAATGCTTTTTTATAAAGATTACTAGCAATGTGGGTTGTTCACATTTCATTCACATTACTAGAAATCCTCCAACTAAGCTGAATATGCTTGTGTGTGGAGTGGGTTCACGGCTATAGTGTAATGGGTGGGGTTCGAACCCGCGACCTCTCCGATCACAAGTCCGAAACCTTAATCATAAGGCTGTTGCTTTTCTATATTATTTTGTGAGGGAAAAGGAGTGAGTTAGAGGTCGGGGATAGTGATTATATAACGTATACATTGCGACGTTACTTACTAAAATTAAATTATACGTTGACTGTACATTAATAAAATAAAATTACACGTTGACTGTACATTAATAAAATAAAATTACACGTTGACTGTACATTAATAAGCTTTTGTCCGCGTGTCCGTTCGCGTGGAAGGTTTACACACATAAATCTTAATTCCGTGGGAATTCCGGGATAAAAGTAGCATATGTGTTATTCGAAGATTTCAGCTATCTGCATACCAAATTTCTTTCAGATCCGATTTGTAGTTTTTACATGAAATACTAACAAACATCCTTGCCTCCTTCCACAGCAAACATTTTAGCTAAAGCCTTTTCAGTTTAATGTTACGAAAAAAATTACGTGTAATTTAGTACCAAATTGAAAAGTAAATATACTCGTAATTTATCATTTATTAATTGTATTGACATTGAAAACTAACAGATTAACTATCTTCCCACGCTCAGAGTCTCTCCAAACATAGCTCGTAGAAGATTAATTCGTTTAGCATTGATTGAAATACAGTGATGGATCATTGAATTATTCTATTGTTTGTAATCAATCCTAATTAACTGGGGTCGTCTTCAATCTTAATAATCAATTATTATTATATCTCTAAGAGCCGCGGTGGCCCAGTGGTTATGGGGCCGACCTACGAGTTACAGGTCGTGGGTTTTAACCCAGTCAGGCACATTACTTTGTCCATCCAAAGGTTTCTGTAAAATATCACTTATAGCGATCGCCCATTGTAAAGAGCCTCAGTTAAGTATTACCACCTAACACTGATTTTCAGCTGCAGCCCTCATTTGCTATAAGTTTAAATCTTACTTACTTTTTAGTCCTTATTTGTTTTCTGTTATGGTGTACAATAAAGAGTATCTATCTGTCTATCAAGTTATGTAAAAAAATATAGCACAAAATACTAATTTTGGGATTAAATAAAATAAAGGGTGTCTCAGAATGTTTTTCGTTTCTAGATTTTAAATAAACAACAACAATATCAATTAAAACTCGTTAAATTAAAGAGGAGTTCTTGAAGTTAATTTATAAAAAACAACCGTTTGCAAATGCGCACCATTTACTTGTTCACACTCATTTCACCTGGAGCTAAAATTTAGCATCGCTCTTGGAATAGAGTTGATTTCTTCAGTGATTCTTTGCTTCAAAACATTCAAAACATTCAGGTTGGGTGGTAATGGATTGTAAACTTTACTTTTTAGGTAGCCCCATAGAAAAAAATCAACAGGCGATGAATCCGGGCTCCTCGGTGGCCAGTTGATGTCTCCTCGGCGACTTATCACTCTTCCAGGGAACAAATCGTGAAGATCAGCTAATGAGTCATTTGTAACATGAGAAGTGGAGAACACTCTCCTCCCCCTGCTACCTGCGGTTGGCACGTATTGGTCAATTCAAAAACGAAAAACGTTCTGAGACACCCTGTATGACTTGCGATACATATTACCTAAATAAAAACATGCTCTTATAAAAGCAATCTGTATATAACATTTTTTTTCCAATATGTTTTTAACCAAAGGTTTCATGTACAGGAAAACTTTCATTATGCGTACAGCTAAGGAGTGGAATTCCCTGCCGGAGGCATTGTTTCCTGATAGCTATAATCCGAGGCCACTTTCTTTCTTTAAACCTAAGATTTATCAAACTTTCTTAAGCCTACCTTAATATCTCCAAACAAAAGACTAGGCACAACAATAAAATTACAATAAACCTTTCTACTATATTTTTATATGCGAGACAAATAGAAAAAGAAAACAATATTTCACGTTTTGTTATTGTGAGGAGCTGTGTAGGCAGTTTCAAATTATTACTAAACTCGCTGAACGAATTCTATTCAATGAAGAGTGTAGGTACTTAATTTTTTTTCTCATTTAATATTTCACGGAGAGATGATATTACAAAAAGGTTGTTATACAAGTTTCACGCCTCAATGTACGTACCCTTGCAACACCGACAATATTGATTTTAATCAAAATGGTAAACAGTTATTTAAATTAGGCTGAGAGCTCGCACTTTTTGCACGTCAAATTTTGTATGACGAAAATGCTCGCCCGTATACATAGTATTTCATATTAAACATAGGGTGCTTTTCATTTTTGTGCTAAAATTAGATACAAACAGTTTTTGTGATACCTATTATCATTAACTGTAAACTTATTATTAACTGTTATCTGCTACTTCGTTAACGTGACATGTTCACACATTTTCTCTGTGACTTTTGTGATATTTTATTTGATCATCACTCACATCAGGTAAGATGGAGTTTAAACGCGAGACTATTATCAATAAAAAAAATCAAACTAAATTATATCGCTGTGGCGAATATCCAGGTCCGTTCAGCGATTTCTGCATATACACTAATATAACGCTACAACATGAACAATACAAGGCTATAATATAACATAGGCTAACTTAATTATGCAGAAAAACCTTTTCATGCGAGGGAAGCCCCAGGAATAAGCAATATAAAAACCAACAGCGCTACCGACAAAGCCTGTTTTTTCTGGGTGGGAAAAACCTTCAAATGACTCCTCCGGCTGTAGGTGAAACAGAAGGGATTGTTAGACTTCTACTGATTTAAAACCCACCCTGCTCCTATAGTTTCCCTTGCGAGCTGGGGCCGCGGTATCTCGTTAGAATATTCCATGAACCCCGTTCCGACAAAGCCTAGGAAATGCGCGATGACTCAGAGTCGTTCATGACGGATTGGTCAGAGCAGGCAAAAGATCAGGAAGAATAGAAGACTATGGGGAGATCTCTGCCCTGCGGTGGGACAATATAGGTTAAAGAAATAAACAAATATAATAATCTTTGTCCAATGCACACGTCAATGCGTGTGTATCGTTGTTGGCCGAGGTCGTCAACATTTTAATAAATTCTAGTTGCAATTTTATTCATTCCGGATTCTTTGTTTTCTTTGTTTGAAGAATGTCCAGTGAACTTATATGTATATTTAATAGATAAACAGGCTGGACGAAGGTCTCCTTAGGTATAGAAAGTGGGTAAATCCCTGTTTCTCAAGAGACGCTGCACGAATGGAACGCAACTCATGTGATGTGATTGAGTGTTAAATTATTTTAAGACTTCATATTTTAGGTCCGTTCCATCATCGGACTACGAGACAAACGGCGAAGCGCCATCGTTACATGGTGGACATCCCACCCATACGCACAAAACGTTTTGGGAATACCTTCATTGTGCGTACGGCTAAGGAGTGGAATTCCCTGCCGGAGTCTGTGTTTCCTGATAGCTACAACCTACGAGTCTTTAAGTCAAGAGTGAATAGGTTACTTTTAGGCAAGCGTGCTACATTTTCGACCACATCATCACTTACCATCAGCCTGATGGCATCAGGTGAGATGGTGGTCAAACGCGAATCTATTTTCAATAAAAAAAAATGGATGAGTTTCAAAAATTTTTGTCCTTGAGAGCAAAGGTACGACATACGATTTGTATAGGTACGTAACGTTTAATGTCAGATTGCTAAAACATACAAACCAGCTTATAGTGTTCCAAATCCTGGGATACAGGCCCCCTCCGTATTAGAGGCCGGAACTAAAGAGCAGTTAAAAGAACAGGGTGGGTTTTTAGTCAGTAGAAGTCTGACACTTCCTCCCACTCCACCCAGAGCGGGAGAAGTCATTCGATGTTTGTCCCACCCGGAAAAAGGCCTCGTCTCTATTAGTGTGAATGTGCCTTAATCAACCACGCGAGTCCATAGTGCATGTCACTAACCCGCAATTGGCCCAAGTGCCTGGGTGCCATGGGACATGGGCATGCCATTTTCATAACGAAACCATCGTTCATCCTTCACCGTCTTGACAGTGGTAAAGATAAAAATTATACAAATTAATATGCCTGACCGGATTCGAATCCAACACTTAGAACTCGTAAGTCATGCCTCAAATCACTGAGTCAACACTGCTAATAAATACACAAAAAGTTGTAAATATTCCCTGAAATCTCAAAGAGACCGGGGGTAATGACTCATATTTCTAAATCATAACTATGAATGATGATTTTTAGGGTTCCGTACCCAAGGGTAAAAACGGGACCCTATTACTAAGGCTCCGCTGTCTGTCTGTCACCAGGCTGTATCTCATGAACCGTGATAGGTAGACAGTTGAAATTTTCACAGATGATGTATTTCTGTTGCCCCTATTGGGTGTATGAGGTGTAAATGAGGCTATAAAATAATAAGTAGGGTCGTCGTCTCATGTCGTGTTTTCATCACAGTTCCTCGTCTCTCATTACCACCGTCTCACCCTCTGATGTAACTGTTACTATAACAACAAATACTAAAAAATAAATATTTAAGGGGGCTCCCATACAATAAATGTGATATTTTTTAGCCAATGGTATTTTATAGACCATGGTACGGAACCCTTCGTGCACTAATCCGACTCGCTATTGCCCGTTTTTTTTTCAGATGATGACAGTCGTCTGAAAATATCAGTCAGATCCATCTTATAGTATCTTATCATTCCAAAATATTTCCGGTCAAAATCTTTTAAAACATATCTTGCATTCCTTGTTTATCTTCACAAATATTTCGAAAGAGCTAAAGAAATGGGTCATCGCGGTTATCTAATACTTGTAAGTGAAGAATTCTCTATCTTTCACTTTCATTTCTAGATGATATTTTTAGCGTCTATTGAAGCACAATGAAGGTATTCTTTTGCAATATTTTTATGCGGTCAAATCTTGAATATTCTAAAGAATAACTATATCCATAGTAATGAGAATATGAAACATAAAAAGGATGAAAATTTCAAAAATATTCATACATGTTTTTGCTATCTCATGGCATGGAAATGAATAAGAAAAAATATACATCAATATAATTAAACTGTACTGTGAAAAAATACGTTAAATACATGCAATAAGTACAGTAAATTGTTCAGCATAATGCTATTCAACATTGTGGAACTTTCAAATATTGATTTAACTATATCTTTAGAATACTTGTATCGATTCGAATGAATTTGCGAAGACTTAATTTTAAGGATTGAACACAGTTTAGTTGAACTGTGTTCAATCCATACTCATATTATAAATGCAAAAGTAATTTTGTATGTCTGTCTGTTTCACGTCTAAACCATTTATTCAATTTTAATGAAATTTGGTACAGCGATAGATTAGACCTTGGAGAAGGACATATAATTGATAAAAACCCTTGGACGCGAGCGGAGCCGCGTTCAGAAGCTAATCAACAAGAAATCAACAAAATACCTCAGCTGGCTTTCGTTTTGTTGATCCATTTTACTTATCGGCAACACTGCTGTTACTAAAACGGAACTATCTTGTCGATAAACCAAACATGTAAAGGACTTAGCTACAAATTCCGCTATTTCTACTAAATACCCTTTTACTCAACTTCAAACCTTAACAGCTAGGTAGTAAAGTTTAAATCACTCTGTATACGAAATAGCTTGCACAGAATGTTAACTCATTTTGAGCTTTGTTACCTCTAAAAAGAATCTATTTTATCGTAACAGCTATGGTTGATAACAAAGTTGTAAGCTATACTTGCGAACACAAAAACTACAGGAATGATATCATGTCTGAATCTTCACGCTCTACCGTTTACGATGCAAGTAGAGTTTGTGTCTATCAATAAACTCATAATACACAAACACAGACAAACAGGCGGGACCCAATTGATCATGATGTCACTTTTTAAAATAAAAATGTGCTTGTTTCTTCCAATACAGTTGAGCAGTCGGGTATTTTTAGATTTTTTAAATAAGTTTATTTTTTATTTTTAGCTTTTTAGTATTTAATTCCGTTTTAAAACGTCATATTTCCTAAACAGTTGCTTAAAATGAAAAATGGTAAAAGAAACCGCAATATCATTTTTAAAGATCTGTTTAATGATACCCCATTTGACATAGTTTGTCGATATTTTATTTTATTTTTTTACAATATGGCGCCTACTTCTCGTTGTGATGATTTGGTTTTATTCTCATCTATCCCATGACGACATTCACTGGTTTAATAGTTATGAGGGAACAAAGAAAGGGACATACATACATACATACATACGCGGTAAAAACATAACCCTCCTCTTTGCTTCGCCGCAGTCGGGTAAAAAGGTTAAGCAGATAATGATGATTCGCGTCACAGTCGAATAAAATACCCGGAGATAAACTCACTACTACGTGCTTCAAAGCGTGTCAGCAAAATTGTCGGGGCCCACAAGGGGGCCGTTGCCTGTCGGGGTTGCGGAATTGTTCGAAAGAGTTACCGTGGCCCCGGAACACGAAGTGCAAATGACGGAACGTGGATGGGTTTTAGTCAGTAAAAGTCTGACACACCCTCCCGCTTCGCCCAGATTGGGAGACAGTCATTGAATGATTTCCCATTCTTTAGTAAAACGTCTTTTACGTTTAAGTAACCGCTAATAAACATTATTAACAAGCCACTCGGTGTGTACCCAAAGCATAAACATAGCGCGCGTGGCATCGATTTGGTGCGCAAGCGCCGGTCGTTGACAGCACAAGCGCGCCGCTTGCCTTTTTATTTAGCAACCTTCGATTAAGTGTTCTTTGTTAAGTAAGAGGTAGCCAAGTGAACTAAACAAAGTACGTTCAAGTATAATATAGAGTAAGTAGTATATTTTTGGCTATTACTAATATAATAGCTTAATTTATAGTACATTTCCAGACGTATACCTACAGTGTGACCTGAAAAGCACACCATTTCAAATGCGGTTCAAAGGCAAAGAGCATCATTTCAAATACTTACCACAAAACAGGGTTGTTTTTTCGAACTTCAGTCAGCTCCTTTGACAACATTTATTATATTTATAATGCTTGTCTTAACTGGACTGAGACCGGGTTGCGAGAATGTTATAATGAGATGTTACGGTCCTGGTACAAACAATTAGGACTCTGACACATCATTTCGCTCTTATATTATTATTTATTTCCCTAAAAAAAAGGCATTCACTGGACTTTGCTAACCTTAGCTCAATAGCGAGTTTTCCAATCTTAAAAATAGTCTTGTCAACATGAAATACATTTTGCTCTTTTTTCGACTTGATAGTTACTCTTCATTGAGTCTCATTGATTATACCTTACCGGTTATTATTATCCTTCCGACTCATTTCATAAGAGCTCATAGTTATGTGAAATAAATATTTTTGTATCTTTTTCTGGACCCTCTCATAAAGTCAAAAAAAGTTCAGATACTTTAGTATAACCATCATACCTACTTACTAAAGTATCTGATATTTTTTTTTTTACTTTTGCATAAGTTCACCCGTATTAACCGCCATGATGAGATCAGTTTAGTTAGATCCAACCGTTTGCACCAAAGAGGTCAGTATACCCAGCTAACAAAAAAAATAGTGCAATACCACAAAATTAGTACCTCCGTATACTTCGATCAACAACCATATACCACCACAGACTTAGGTACATCCAAAATAGTGCACATAAAAAGTGTTCAGAATTTTTTGCAGCACCATACAATGTAATTTTTTTGTGCAGTTTCCAGAGATTTAGTCTGTAATGAACTAATGACCAATCCATTTGGGTTCTTTATAGAACCATTAGTGTTAATTTTTTGCTTACAGTTTGATAGTACTCAAAACTTGAAGAAGGAATATTCAGCTTTGTTATGTATGTTGAATTTTTGACGAGGTGAATGTACTTTGAAGTGGTACACCAGTGTGTAACTACATTTATCACATTTTCAATGCAAATAAACTCCCGCATTATGTATTAGCAATGTGATAGCAAGGTATCGAAAATATATGTTGAAATTATATAACGTCGCAATGCCGCCAGTTTTTTTGGGTACATTACCAGAATACAGCGATACGTAGGTATCAATTTGACGCCATATTTTAGTTTGGTTTCTTTTAGTAAGAGTATTTATTAAGTGTATGTAGTTAATCCAATTATTGTGTCCATTTTGCGGAATGAAGTATACTCGTGGTTACCCGTTGGTCGAAATTCAACCGTGGTTCGTATAAATATAAAAATATTAGCTTCCTGCACACCTTTTCTATATAAACTTATACAATCCTTCTCTATACATGACATTATACATAACGTTAACTAACAGAGGGGGTTCCCGTTAACCCGCAATAGTATAAGCACATCAATTAGATCGCCGCACACGCGGCCCGTCATCATAAATAAATTGCGACGTTGCCGTCCTTCAAGTACGCGTGTACAGAGTGTTTCTTTTACGTATCAATTTAAGATTTTTAGTGAATATTTTAATATAAAAAAAAAACATTTTGTTTTCGAATGGTAATATTTTTTTAGCATGTATGGATGCTATACTATTACAGGTGAACGCCCTCTGTTAGTTAACATACTGTATATTATTATACTATACATGAACCTACATGTTTTTCATATGATTGGACCAACACAGTTGACCTGAGTTAGGAAACACCGGTCTCATCTAGCTAAACTAAACTTAATACGCAAAAAAACATGACGTGTAAAAGTGTTATTTATAACCAATTTACAAAATAAATATTTCATTTCATTATATTATACTTTAACTCTGCCAAATTGTATACTCCTCTGTATGCGTAATTTTGCGTAAAAACGTATCCAACAAAATTTTTGCTGCACGTGTTACATAAATCTATACTTATAATAAATCTGTAGAGAGGTCAATTCTGTACATGAAATATATTTCCAAAATAACTATCAGGGGGTGATTAAGGATCGATACTCATGCCAAAAATGCAATCAGTTAAATTTTTTTCTGTCTGTCTGTCTGTCTGTCTGTCTGTCTGTATAACCGTTATAGAAACAAAAACTACTCGACGGATTTTAACGAAACTTGGTACAATTATTTTTCATACTCCTGAGCGGGTTATAGTATACTTTTCATCACGCTACAATCAATAGGAGCAGAGCAGCGAAGGGAAATGTTGGGAAAATGGGAGAAGTTACTCCATTTTTTAAGCTTCCGTCGCGTGTGCAACCTCAATGGTTAAAGCTACACAAATCATTTCATGACGGAAATGTTCTCCTTAAAATTATATAAAAAATATCCCATGACAGCATATGTCTAACTTTTATGGTTGACTCACAATAACACGTATAACTCCCGATAGCTTAGCAGTTCGAAGCTTTCTGATTATAATATTTGTCTACTCTTACGTTTATAACATTCTCAGTCACCCCTAATTGAAAAAGTTAACATTGTTAACTATTCCATAAAAAAATTGGCCAAGTGCGAGTCAGACTCGCCCATGAAGGGTTCCGTAGTAACTATCTATACTTATAATAAATCTGTAGAGAGGTCAATTCTGTACATGAAATATATTTCCAAAATAACTACCAGGGGGTGATTAAGGATCGATACTCATGCCAAAAATGCAATCAGTTAAATTTTTGTCTGTCTGTCTGTCTGTCTGTCTGTATAACCGTTATAGAAACAAAAACTACTCGACGGATTTTAACGAAACTTGGTACAATTATTTTTCATACTCCTGAGCGGGTTATAGTATACTTTTCATCACGCTACAATCAATAGGAGCAGAGCAGTGAAGGGAAATGTTGGGAAAACGGGAGAAGTTACTCCATTTTTTAAGCTTCCGTCGCGTGTGCAACCTTAATGGGTAAAGCTACACAAATCATTTCATGACGGAAATGTTCTCCTTAAAATTATATAAAAAATATCCCACGACAGCATATGTCTAACTTTTATGGTTGACTCACAATAACACGTGTAACTCCCGATAGCTTAGCAGTTCGAAGCTTTCTGATTATAATATTTGTCTACTCTTACGTTTATAACACTCTCAGTCACCCCTAATTGAAAAAGTTAACATTATTAACTATTCCATAAAAAAATTGGCCAAGTGCGAGTCAGACTCGCCCATGAAGGGTTCCGTAGTAACTATAGTATAATATGCAAATTTATTTGACGAAAAAAAAACCTTACAAATTTCTTAAAACTAGCTTATTTACATTTTTTACAACTGCGCCAAATAAATTACTTTTGAAAAAAAAAACCTTACAAATTTCTTAATACTGGCTTTTTTACATTTTTTACAACTGCGCCGAATAAATTTGTTTTTCATAGTGTTTGTATGAATAACAAAGTTATATTTGCGGTTTTAGAAAATATGCTGTATCTCAAAAACTGCTGAACTGATTTCGTTCAAACTAATTTTGGTTAAAAGTTTATATTAAGATCTACAGACATATATTTTTTTTAGATTTTTCACTCCATTATTATAGAAGTTAGAGGTTGTGTCCGCCACACACACATTTTACCACTTTGGAAGCTTATATCTTTCAAACGATTGACTTTATGGAAAAGTGGTTTTAGAAACCCCGATATCGTTTTTAAAGAACTGTCTATAAATACCACACATGCATCGATTTCATGAAAAAAAATATTTTCAGGTTTAGTTCCATGTATGGGGAGCCCCCCTTCGGAAATCGGAAAGCGGTTCACAGAATACATCTACCTATCAAGTTTCACATGTATAGTCCTAATAGTTTCGGAATAAAATTGCTGTAACAGACGGACGGACGGAAAGACAGACAGACAGACAGACGGACAGACATGTCGAAACTATAAAGATTCCGTTTTTTGCCATTCGGCTACGAAACCGTAAAAAGAATCATATAAATCGGTATAGAAACACCAAAGTTATACATGAAATACGCTTATAATAATAAGCCATCGCGCGTGAATACTGAATCATGCTATAAGGATTATTTTTGAGAATCGGTCGCCGCGCTCGACGCGTCTCGCGGTCGAAGCGTTTTCTAGGTACTTAAGCTTTATGTGAACGTGATCTAAACAATATTACCAATACATTAACTTACGCTGACGGAGTTTTTTTATTTTTTTTTTTTTTTTTTTTAGGTAGGGCCACTTGTAGATCAGCACACTAAGGCTGTGAGTCTACTTAACCGGACTTTCCTGTGGTGACCTCTAATAAATTAAAGGCCCCCAGCCAGGGCTTACAAACTAAAATATACTTAAAAACTAATGACCGCACGCTAAGGGCACTCCCTGTGGAGTACGGGCCTCGGCATAGCGGGGTCATTTCGGGAGGGCAGCAAAGGGACAGGCTGGGTCATATTATTTACGGGAGTATTTATTGCTACTGGCTCAGCATCGCGGGCTGGCTCGTTTGGCAAAGGTCGGGGAGGATTTTCATTACCAGTACGCGGACGTCGCGATGGGCCTCGTCGGCGAGGCCGGAATAAGGAACGCGTTCTGTATCTGTGTCTTCTAAGAGTGCTGGTTTCCCTACTGCTCTCTTGTCGGATGGTGGTGGGGTCGTCAGGCTCGTCTAGGATGTTACGCGGGCGACGAACCCGAGAAATCTTGGAGGGTCTGTATCGGGCGGCCGATACGATCAGGGGGTTAGTGTGGGTCTCAGCAGAGGTGAAGTAACGCACTGACATGCGTTTCAACACTTGCTTTATGGTCGGGAGTTTGAGGTCTACGTGGAGATCCTCGTTCCTACAGAACCAGGGCGCGCCCGTGGCCTTTCGGAGAAAACGGTTCTGAACGACTTGCATCCTATGGATCTGATTGGGACTGGCATGAGCAAACACCGGACAGGCATACGTCATGATAGGACGTATGCATGTCGTGTATATTCGGATTTTACATTTAAGGGAGAGCTTGCTGTGTTTATTCAGCAGGGCGTGGAGCCTACCGAGAGCGAAAGCGGCTCGCGAGCGAACCGACTTTATGTGCTCACTGAAATTCAGGAACTGGTCGAGGATCACACCTAAGTATTTGGCTCGCTTCTCCCAAGGGATTGGCTTGCCGAACATAGTGATCGGGCGTGGGGGGGTGAACTTTTTATGCTGGCGAGCCCTGCGAAACAGGACTGCTTGACTTTTGTCGGGATTTACCTCAATCCTCCATTTCCTAAACCAATCGCCTAGTGCGTTGGCTGAGGTCTGGAGGGTATGAGCGATGCTAACGGGATTATGTCCCGAGTAGTAGATGGCCGTGTCGTCGGCAAACAGGGATAACTCTACTGGGGGCTTTTTGGGGATATCGCTAGTGAATAGCGTGAAGAGTGGGGGGGAGAGCACGGCGCCCTGAGGGACGCCGGCTCTGATAGGGCGGGGAGTGGAAAGCGCTCCTTCGATACGATATCTGAAGGAGCGGTTTGACAGGAAGTCTCGAATGATGAGCACGAGACGGTCCGGCACACCTAGTTGGTAAAGCTTATAAATTAAGCCATTGTGCCAGACTTTGTCGAAAGCCTTTGCTATATCAAAGAATAGGGCCCCCGTCACCAGACCGCGTTGAAAACGGCCGCTAATGTGCTCTACGATGCGGTGGGCTTGGTGGACACTAGAATGATGGGCTCTAAAGCCAAACTGTTCGTTAGGGATTAGGCTCTTGGCCTCGACAAAGTCCTTGAGCCGATTAAGAATAATCCGCTCGTAGACCTTGCCGAGGGCGCTGAGCAGACTAATGGGTCTATAGCTAGTCGGGAGGTTCTTGGGCTTTTTGGGTTTTGGGATACCTATCACTATAGCCTCTTTCCAAGCTTGTGGAAACAAGTTGTTGGACAAGGCGCCATTGAAGATGGCAGTCAGTAGGACTAAGATCGTACGTGGGAGGAGTTTAAGTGCCCTAGTGGTCAGTCTGTCAGTCCCGGGAGCTTTCCTAGGTTTGAGTTTCTTGATGATCTCCTCCACCTCGTCCTCCGTGACGGGGGGGAGGGGAGCATCAGGGTCCTCGACAGGGGGTAGGGCAGATCTACGTTCGACCTCAGCATCCACGTGGGCAAGGTGGGCTGGGTCGACTGGTTGGGAGCTGGGAGAGCACTGTGCCTCCAGGCTGTCGGCTAGGCATTCGGCTTTGTCTTCGTCGTCGAAGGCAATGCTTTTGTCCGGGCGGATAAGGGGAGGCATTGAGGCAACCTCAGTGGCGCGCATATTCCGCTGAAGTTGCCAGAAGGCATGGTGGGTGGGTTCCAGTTCGCTCAGGGTCTTTTCCCAGCCGGCTTCACGCCACTCTCTGATGCTGTTACTTACTTTGCGCTGTAAGTACCGCATGAAAGTTTTGTTATTCTGGCAGGGGAAAGATCTGTAGGCACGGACTGCTGCGTTCTTCTCAGTCAGCAGGGCCCGTACATCGTCCGGGAGTTTCCGGCGCCAGTGCTCTGACACCGGAATCTCCTTTGAACAGTCGTTCAAGACAGATTGTACGTGCTCCGTGAGTGAGTCGATCGCAGCCGTCGTGTCGGCGGCGGACTGGATGTGGTCGGGGATCTTGTCCAGGTGAGGAGACGTGTTGGATTTCAGCAATTCGCCTACTTTCCTCCAGTCAGTGATCACCTGTGTGGGAGGGGGGCGGTTAGGGTCATAGGGACCCGATCTCGGAGTTAACTCCAAGATCACCGGTCTATGGTCAGAGTCAAGTTCGTCTACCGTCTCTAAAGAGTGCAAACGTAAGTTCACATTCTTCAGGAGGGCAATGTCGAGTACGTCGGGCAAGTGGGATGGCTCGAACGGATAGTGAGTAGGCCGCATAGGACCTATGATATCTATGTGGAGAGGTGTGCAAAGGTCGTATAGTACCTTCCCACGGGGGTTGGTAATACGACTACACCATGCGGGATGTTTGGCATTGAGATCCCCCGCTATAAGGACGGAGTCACTCATGTCAAGAAGGGCTGTAAGGTCGCTTCGTAGTGAGGCGTTTATCGAAGAATTTGAATCTACGTCGCTGTGCGGTGGGAGATACGCGGATACTATTGTGATAGAGGGGTGGCCCGTCATGCCTAGCCGGCAAACGGATACCTCTAAGTGGGCAAGGGGCGGCGGATCCATAGGGATGCAGTGCAGGGAGTTCCTATAATATATTAGAGTGCCACCTCTGTGGCATCTAGTCCTATCGTTCCTAACT
Organism: Tholera decimalis; assembly: GCA_943138885.2. NCBI lineage: Eukaryota > Metazoa > Arthropoda > Insecta > Lepidoptera > Noctuidae > Tholera > Tholera decimalis. The sequence goes on along the minus strand of OW964568.2, from coordinate 4,942,484 downwards.
AGCCGGTAGTTGGCTACCTTGGGATCCCTAAGGTGGGGTTTGAGGAAGGTCTCTTGGACCAGAAGGATGTCGAGACTATGATCGCGAAGGAAAGTCGCGATCTCGTCCCGTTGATTAGTGATGCCATTGGCATTGAAGTAACCTAGCTTTAGGGATCGGGGCTTTAATCTTTTACTAGCCGTGTTATACATTATGGCTGTTTAAAGAGGTTGTCAAAATGGCTTTTTACATCAGAATACTTATAGTATACCTGAATCAGGGATTCAATGCTTTTGCAGGCCACGACCTCCTTTGCCATTTGGATGGCGCGGGGGGACTGGAAGAAACTGAATGTTTTCCCAAGGATGAGGAACGCATCGAGTTCCGGCTCATCCGAGCGAGGGAGTGACTGGGGAGGAGGTGGGGGCTGAGAAGCCACAACAACCGGAGCGGAGGGCATGATGGGTTGATCCATCAGCCCAGGGACTTTCGGCCTTAGTGCCGGGAAGTTTTGGGCGTGATTCGCCGCCGTCCAAGGAGTTGGACGCTGGGGACTGAGGGTCTGGGGGAGCTCAGACGAGAGTGTAGGACACTCTCGTCCCTGGCGTGCGCTAGCGCGCGTTGCCAGTTTAGGGGCGGAGGTTTTCGGGGCTTTCGGACAGCCTCGGTAGTTGGCGGGGTGGCCGGATTGCCCGCACAGCACGCAGCTGGGCGGGTCTGGGCACTGGGACCTATCTTTTGGGCGACTGCACTCCGCGGTGCCGTGATCGCCCAGGCACTTTACGCACCGGGGTTTGCCGAAGCAATTCCGTTGCGCGTGGCCGTATAACTGGCAACGGTGGCATTGGCCTACCGTGCCACTTTTGTGTGGCTTCTCAATTAAAATTCCTGAAAGACTGCATACAGTCTTCAGCGCAAAGATGGGGTGGGGACCTTCGGAGACGGGGTGGCAAATGACGAGGACGTTGTTAGACGCCCTGCCACCTCTGCCGTGCATACGGTGCACCTCAATCACCGGGATGTTCTGTGACTCTAGGTCGCAGACGATCTCGGTGGTGGGGATCTCACTGGGGATCCGGCAGAGGACCACCCGAACGGGCTTGCTCTCATGGAGCGTATAAGTGTGGTGGGGGATATTTCGAGCCTTGAGTAGCTTCGAAAGCGCGCGGTGGTCGTTAGCTGTCGCTAACCCTACTTTTATGCCGTTCTGAACGGCGCGGGCATTCGTGTAGGCGATGCGTTGCTCGCCACACGCTTTGGACACGTTTGTCCAAGCCCCCTTATCATGTATGAAGATGGGTGGGGGAGGGATGGTCTTGCGCACTGAGGCGCTGACGACTGGGGTTTGAGTAGGGCTGGGCCTAGTGGCCGAGGAAGTGGAGGGCTGGCTCTGCACTAAGCGTGCTGGCTCGGGAGGGGAGGGTTTTTTGGCCTTAGGGGCCTGGGTGGAGGACGAGGCCTGCGACCTCTTCTTCCTCTTTCCCTCGACGAGGATAAACTCGTCGGAGGAAGAGGTTTGATCGGAGGAGGAGTGCTCGGACTCCGCTCGCTCCGAGCGCTCAGAGTGTATGCTCTCTGCGCGCTCCGAGCGCTCGCCTTCCGAGCCCTCTTTTTCTTGTTCCTCCTCCTCAGAGTCCATTTCGACGTCTGGGGGGGAGGGGGACCTATCTGCGTTGGGCGCGGGGGTGGGACCTACATCTGGCTGTGGGGCGGGAAACACCGCGGGGGGTAATTTTACTATCTCATCTTTATACTCCCTTTGTAGGGCGGGGTTTTCAAATAGGATCTTTCCTAATAAATCGGTTGTTAGATTTAATCGAGCCGATAGGGATTCGACTTTGGACACGAGATCCTCAATCCTGTCCTCCATATTGGAGGCGACAGAGGTGGGCATCCTAATCTCCTAACCCTAACATAAGAGCCTCGAGGAGACACGTCAAACGTGAGCTCCCCGAGCAGACGGTCCCCAAAGAGCCCTGCCCCGGAGTTTCTCCTAACACTTCGCTACCGAGAAGAGAAACCCAGACAAACTCGGTAGCTGTGTTGCCGTCTGATGTGGCCTGAGGGGCCCTATTTGCCTAACCCTCCGGGCGGGAATGACCCGGAGGTGAGTTCGCTCCCTGCGGGGATAGCAGGGAGGTGTGTGCCTAATGGTGTGCCCTAAGCTTGTAATCCGGTCGCCAATCTCAATGTGCGTACCGGGCCCTATTGGGTCTAGTGCGAAGGGGTAGATACACCCAACCGACACTAGGTGTGTATGCTGTGAAGAGAACTCAGTAACTAGGTTTGACTAGGAGATCCCCCAAGGCCAAAACCTAGCACTCGACTCCAATTGACTGCTTCACCCTGAAGGGGATCAGCGGGTGCGTCGGGTCAGCACCCCCTTGGTATTGTTGACACCGTGAGGTTTCCAACCAAGGACCACGAAACTGTGGTTTTACCCTGAAGGGGCCAAACCAAATTGTTTTGACAATCTCTGTTAGAGAAGCACGATATCCTTCACCGCCTCGAAAAAGGCGGATCCGGACCAGGCGTCGTAGTCGGCGACTACGAGTGACGTCACGGCGGGCGTGACGAACGGAGCGATGACTCAGGCACGGAACGATCGAGAGCGCGGAGCGGCCCGACTGTCGCGGGCGAGCGTCGGAGCAGAATGAAAAAAAAGTTTTTTTTTTTTTTTTTTTTGCTGACGGAGTCGCGGGCACAGCTATATTGTATCATTACGCTAAGGCCAATAGGAGCGGAGCGCCAATGAAGAATGCTTCAAAATTGGGGTTAAATTTAACGTTAGCCCAAAGTAACTATTCCACGCGGACGAAGTCGCGGGCAAAAGCTAGTATCATAATATAAGCCTGTAACGTTGCTACTGCTGAGACAAAAGCCGCCTCTCCATAAGAGAGAATAGGCCATAAATACCATAATCTACCACGCAAGCCCAGTGACGGTTTCGGAATGTCGCAAGTCTTTTGTTTTTAGGGTTCCGTGCCCAAAGAGTAAAAACGGGACCCTATTACTAAGACTCCGCTATCTGTCAGTCACCGGGCCGTATCTCGTGAACCGACAGTTTAAATTTTCACAGATGATGTATTACTGTTGCCGCTATAAAAACAAATACAAAAACAGAATAGAATAAATATATAAGGGGGCTCCCATAGAATACGACTAGTGTATTAATAACTCCACATTCGTGAGGGTGTCTTTTTATTTTTCCTTATGATAATCCATCCGATTTGACAGATTTTCTTTTTGTTTCATTTTAATTATTAATTTATCCTTCGTTATTGAAGTCTAATGTTGTCGCTTCTCAAGTTTATTTTAATATAAAATAAAGCTTTTTTGTGAATGAGAGAACACTGTAGACTCTTAGATTTGTTTTAAATTGTTTTATTTGTAATTCTATTGTGCTTCTCATACCTAAGTAACCCGTATTATGGATACATTGTAAAAATGATATTTTGATTAAAAAAGAGTCACTGTGGAGATTCTAACCGGTTCTTCTCCATTGAATACGACTAATATCGAACTGTGTCCTAACTGCTGACGTTTTGTAAGTGCCCATGTAGGCCTATGTGAAATAAAACATTTGAGTTTGAATAAACGTGACTTTTTTGCCGTGTTTTATAGATAATGTACGGAACTCTTCGTGCGCGAATCCGACTCGCTTTTGGCCGGTATTTTTGGTCGTTTTCTCTCTATATATTATTTAAATAAACAATGATATGCTAAAACGGTTGAATATATACAGTGCAAACATCCAACTTAATCGATGCAAACTAAAAACCTATCCACCTAGAATCCGACCATTAACACATAAAACTAAAGAACTAACTAGACACTAGCCGTAACTGTCAGCACTAAGTTCTAAGTCCCGTTACCTTTCCTGTCCTAGCCTGAATGCTTTATACCTAGATACCTAGGCACATAGCTGTGCCTAGGTACGGCCGGCCGGACAACCGACAGTTATCTTCACGCCTATTTCCTTAATGTGAAGATGATGTGGATATTGTGAAGGTATACCATCGTGACTGAAGTTGTAAGTTGGTGTAATAGATAGATATTATACTCAAATAAGTTTTAAACTGACATAGTCACTAAAAGTATCATTAGAACTTGAAACGGAAGATTTATTGTGCCAGCCAGTTAGCCAAGCTGTGGAACTTTCTGTCGGCTTCTGTGTTCCCTGTCACTTATGACGTTTCAGCCTTTAAAGCAAGACTGAACAGGTATCTTCTGGGCTCGCTCGTTCCATCGTAGACCTCATCTATCGCTTACCATCAGGCATGATCGAGATCAAGAGTAGGCTCATCCGGAATAAAAGAAAAAAATTGGCCAAGTGCGAGTCAGACTCGCCCATGAAGGGTTCCGTAGTATCTACGCCAAACAACTTAGTTTTTCATAATGTTTGTATGAATTACATAATATTATATTTGCGGTTTTAGAAAATATGCTATATCTCAAAAACTGCTGACCCGATATCGTTCAAACCAATTTTCATTAAAAGTTTACATTAAGATCTACAGCATTTTTACAGATTTTTACTCTATTATTATAGAAGTTAGGAGGGGGGGGACACACATTTTATCACTTTGGAGGCGTATATTTTTTAAACGATTCACTTTATGAAAACGTAGTTTTAGAAACCTCAATGTCATTTTTAAAGAGTCTATAGATACCACACACACATAGGTTTCATGAAAAAAAAAATATTTTCAGTTTTAGTTCCATGTATGAGGAGCCCCCCTTAATTTTAATTTTTTTTCTTAAAGTCGGAATGCGGTTCACAAATACATCTCCCTACCAAGTTTCATGTGTATAGTCCTAATAGTTTCGGAATAAAATGACTGTGACATATGGACTTACGGACAGACAGACATGACGAAACTATTATATAAGGGTTCCGTTTTTTGCCATTCGGCTACGGAACGCTAAAAACGGAATATTTACCATAATGTGTGATCGGTTCATCATCACGGATGAACCGATCGCATGGCGCTTGAAACAGTGCCGAAATATCGGAAACTCGAAACAATAAATATTACCTATATTTATTGTTAGGTTAAATACCCGATTTTATGTTCTAATGATACATTACAATTTTTGTGCACAACAAAAAACAACATTTAGAGCTTAGAGGTGTAACAATGGATGGTTTTATCGTTAAAAGCGATCGTTTATCGATAAACTTTTGATGGATTTGACTGAGAAAGATAAAATATACGCGAGTGTAAGTAACAAAATACATACTTAATATATATAGGTATGTATGTATTACTGCACGATGTCAATGACATTCATGACACCTTTTATGTTAGTAGAAGTTATTGATCTTTGGCAATATTTTTACAAGAAGGAGTGGGCTCATAATAAGAAAAAGGAAAGGTTTGAATACCTTGAATAAATACTAAGTTTAAATAAATAGCTGGAATACCAGAGACAAACTATTGAAGAAATGTCATACAGAATACTAAAACATAGTGTATTACATTCTCTTTGCAGAATACTATTGAAAGTCACGTCAAGGGAGGTCACGACCCTCAATACTGAGGATTAGGAAGCAATGAGGGAGCTGGAATCCAGGCCTCTTTACGAGAGGGAATGGGCCATAATCCACGGATGGTTTTAATCCTTCAGTTAGGTAATTTTTTGTACAATATTACGTAAAATAATTCTACGTGCGTGCTGCATTAAGTGAATTGACACAATTTTCTTGTTAAAAACTTTGGTTACTTTTGAAAGCCCGGTCAAGGAAACTTTGAATTTTAAAATCATTTTTCAATAATATTAGCTTGTTTGGCTTAATAGTACCTAATATTTATTTGCTAAAAACATGATAATGTAGTGTGTTACTAATTAAGAGTTGGAGCAGCTTGTGGTTAAATAATAACAGCCACACGAGTCGATCTTCAAGGTAAGCAACACTTGCTGAGGTGGGTTTATAGATGACCATCTTGACATATCGAGACTCCTTCATGCCTCGGAAAGCACTTTAAGCCGTCGTTACTGGTAGTCAGAAGCCAGTAAATCTGACACTGCTCTCGTATTACACAGTTACTGGGCTTTTGAGATATAGGCAAGCACTCCATTTAAAAACACTATTACTCAGCTGTATAGCACATACTGGAAACCGGCCCATACATATTTTTTTTTTATAGTTGACTAGTACTCACGCGGGGCTTCGCTCCCGTGGATTCTATCACGGTAAAAACATAAGTAAGTCTCCTTTTTTGCAGTCGCGTAAAAAGCCTATAACCTTCCTCAAGCTTCAAGCTACTTCCATACCAAATTGCATCCAAATCCACCCGGTACTTTCGAAGATTAGCGCGTTCAAGCAAACAAATAAACAAACAAACTTTTCCGCTTTATAATATTAGTATAGATAGGCTTGCGTTTGACCACCATCTCACGCGATGATGTGCTTGAAGATGAAGCACGCTTGCCTAGAAGTAACTAGAAGTAATTGAAAAAAGGCTGAGTAGATGATGAGTATGTTACCAATTATAGTTACTTCAATGATATTTTTTTACTTTTATTTTTTCTATGATTAACATTATATTACCTTAACAATAACATTAATGAAATAAAAAAAAAATACATAATTATACTTAAAATACAAACTAGAATAAAGCATCAAAAAATTTATCCTCAACGCTGTCGGCTGGCCACGTGCCCAAGATACTGGCGGCATTGCCTCGTTGTATGGCAATGCTTAGCCGTTGACCAAAGAAAAAGCCAGCCCTTGGGTCGCGGGAAGCGTCAACGAGCCTTTTCGATATGTCTTTAAAAAGGCTGTGAGCACACGGGCCCCATGGTCCGAGAGTTTCGACCCCAAAAGGCTCGAAAATATAGTTATCACCGAGATGACTATATTTACGTCGCTTGAGGTTTTCTGCAGCCGCAGCAGGAGCGCCAGCACAACATGATGAACTGGGAAGATGGGATGGTGCGAGAGTATCGACACAAGTTGCGTCCCACACTACTACTTCTTCCACTTTTTTTTATCAAAACTCACATCTTCGAAGAAAATCAGCACTTTTTGAATTACAAAAATTTACATAGAGACCGAAAGTCTTTGCCCTCTCATTATCTATTCCAATCTTTACTGGCGACCCGAGTTTGTCAAACATTGCAGTCAGAAGCCCGACGACATGATAAGCCTTTCCAATTGTCACGTATTTTTCGCAGTAACGTTTTTGGAGTTAGGAAGGGAAGTCAGATAAGGCGACGACAGCTGCTAAAGACCTTGAGAGAGAACGGACAAAAGCACGCGCAGTTGAAAAGAATCAACCAATTTAGTTTACTAAAAATATAGAAGTTAAATTGTTATATTGTAAAAGTACGCCAGATAGTTTTTTTTTTATAATACGTTCGCGTTTAACCACCATCTCACCTGATAGTAAGTCATGAAGCGGTTGATGTTGAAGCACGCTTACATAGAAGTGACCTATTCACTCTTGACTTAAAGGTCCCCAGGTCCAGGTCCAGGAAATACAAAGTCTAGCAGGGAATTCCATTCAGCCGTACGCACAATGAAAGTATTCCCAAAACGTTTTGTGCGTGTAGGTAGGTGGAATGTCCACCATGTAACGATGGCGCATCGCCGTTTGTCTTGTAGTCCGATGATGGAACGGGCTTGGTGAAATTAGATTGTGCAATTCCATCGCACCCTCCCTGAAATGTAGCCTAATTTAATTATTCGGTTTAACAACAATGTTTATACTTAAAACATGTTTTGATATCTGAGTGTCATGTGAAAACATGTTTCTAAATCGGCTATAGACGTAGCTTTGCAAATTGATTCCTATTTTGCAATATTCACACATTAAATGAACACTAATATTTTTGTGATTTTTATTTTGATTGAATTAAGATCGAAATGGAAAGTAAAACTATTTTTATTTTCAAAAATTGCGACTGGCCGTTAAATACAACAATATAGGTAGCTAAAAAAATTAAAATATCTGCTACGAACATACTTTTCCTTTTTTATTATCAATATCGCTTAAAACCTACTATAACACCAATATCCATAAAAGTTTCAGATGCGGACGGACAAAAACAACCGATTGAACAAAACTTTCGCTACCTCCACCGATACAAATATTTCACTACGTACGCCATACATGTCTAGCTTTGTTAGCTTTAATGTCTATATTTGCGGTTATGAGCAAGCATTGAATGGTACAATTGCGTATCTGACGTGCTATGGGTAGCTTCATAGCGTAGTACGATAGTGCTTTCACAGGTATTTGTATCATGTCTGGCTATTGCGAATTTATTCTGAATGTTATTTTTTGTGACGGTTTCATGGGTGCTGTGAGAATTAATTATTAGCTTTTACCACTATATTCCTTTTAAAAGTTTAAACATTCACTCTTCTTCACTATTGTTCTCTGGTCTATGCGAGTCTTAGTCTGGCAATACTATTAAAAATCTTATTATATATTAAACGCTAAATAGAGAAAATTAAATAGTTTCTATCTCATCAAAAATATAAATATATATCTGGTATAGGTTTCGAACCTTTTGTTATACTCGTCAATCAGAATACTCTGCATATCCCAGTCTTGATACGAAAGTATGAAACATCACCCCGAAGGGATATTCGTGATACTTAATAAAATAATTACATACTAGATACTAGGGATAATAGCTACGTGTGAAGATCAATGGTCTATGGTGGGAGCATTGACCTCAGTAACCATAGACAAGATGTTAGCGCCTTAGGCCGTAGTGATGTGCAATTAGCGGCTTAGTCGAATGTGAAGAGAAAATTATACGGTTTTAATCGACTTAAAGTTTGATTGAAGATATTCGTTTTTTATTCGTTTTGGTCTATTTTTTATGCTGCCTCTAAGAGCTTCGGTCATTATAATTTTAATAAAAAAACGGTCAAGTGCGTGTCGGGCCACGCGCAGTGTAGGGTTCCGTAGTTTTTATAACAGCCAAGTGCGTGTCGTATTCACTGACTGATCGTTTCATACCATGCTCTAACTAAAAGCCAAACATGACTACCTAACTAATTTGACTTCCTATACAAATCCTCACTTGATCCGACAATTTTGCACGGAAAGTTTCAATTTTTTTTAGAGATTTGTATAAAACTTGTCATAGCCGGTGTTTTGAATTTAAATACGGACACAGAGCTACACTACTCAATCGTCACAAGAAGCTAGCACGATACAACCAGTTGTATCGTGCTAGCTTCTTGTGACGATTGCGCCAGCGCTTAGCGCCATCTATCGACATTTCTATAGAGTTGTTCGAAATTTTCGAGTCAAATACAATTGGTCGACTATTACTCGTAAACTTGTAAAGCCCACTTATGTGTGATAGTTTTCCTTTAAATTTCGTTATATATAGGTACTACTGCCGTGACATTTGCATTTCTAACTATAACCGTTTAGTTGATTGGGACACTTGACTCTAACGAAAATTGGTACTTTAAAGCTTGATAAGTCACGAACGGTTTACTTAATCAAAAAACGGTCTTAACAAACCCCTAATATTTTTGAAAGACCTATCCAACGATATCCCACACTATGGGAAGAACGAAAAAAAAGATTATCATCCCACTTTACATGTATGGGAGGTATCCTAAATAATTGTTTTTTTTTTTTTATTTTATTTTACCACTTTTTCGGCGTTATTAACGTGTATACTCATGCCAAAGTACAACTTTCTAGTACCAATAGTTTTTGAGCGGACAGACTGACAGACAGACGGATATGGTGAAATTATAAGGGTTCCTTGTTGACTACGGAACCCTAAAAACAAGTGAAATATTAAAATGAATAAAAGTTAAAGTTAAGTTTATGTAAAATTTATTTGTTATTGTCACCAAAAAAGACACATTTTAGTATAAACTACCATTCAAAATATTTAGTTCAAAAACTAATTGCAGTTGCTCGTCGAAAACATGATACCATTCTGTTTTGCTAAAAAGCAAAAATGATATACAAGTCACAATAATTTCCCGCTTTTTTGTGTTCTATTTCAAGCCCGACTTCGTGGTTGCATCTACGGGTGGTCGACCGATGACCACAAGAAGCTGTGGACAAAATGATGCACATATTTATGTATTCACAGTTTAAAAAAGACTATTTTACACTTTGCAGTGTGTTTTAGGAGTCGGTTTAATTTTTTGGTAAAAAGTTTTTATTTCACTCTTTTTAGTTAGTCGATTTTTAATTTACCTAGTTACAATATTTATATATTTAGGTATTCCTAAAAATATAAATATACATACAGACGAATTGAGAACCTCTTCCTTTCTTGGAAGTCAGTTAAAAATCGTGATGCTGGTGAAATAATTTACTATACTAATGGTTTTTCTGCAGTTCCCTCCATAACGTCTCTAAGTGTGTTTATAACTTTATATGCTAATAGTTCCTTATCTCCGGTCGTTGACCTTGCGATAAGGTAACCACTTACAGGCGGCGCGGTATACTGTAGAGTCAAATTGAATTTTAATTAAAATAGATAAGGACTTTTGTTAGTAGGGATATAATGTAACTGTAATCTATTCTGAATAAACATTAATTCGTGTATTTTAAAGTGAAAATGACGACTTATAAAGACACGTACAGGAAATTGGCTCTTATTGCACTGAGTTTAGGTTTACAATGCAATGTATTTAACACTCTTCCGTTTTATTACTAACTTTAACTTACCTTGTTGCCTAGTAGGTATGTCCGGGTCAAATGCAAATGAATTTTAAAGTGGTTATACGTACATGTTTAGTTTAGATGACAATGAGTTAAATATAAATAAATGAATTAAATGATAAATAATCTTTATTTTGCAAATTGGTTATCAAATAACACTTTTACACGTCATTTTTTTTGTAAATTTAAAACAGATGAGGCCGGTTTTTTAACCGACTTCTAAAAAAGGAGGAGGTTCTCAATTCGGATGTTTGTATTTTTTTTTTATGTTTGTCCGCGCATAACTCCGTCGCTTGCCAACCGATTTGAAAAATTCTTATCTTGTTAGAAAGGGGATACTTCCCAAATGGTCCCATGAAAATTTTATCGAAATCGGGCAAGCCGTTTCTGAAAAATCAACAAAAGTCTAAAAAATATTTACGTTGATGATCTTTTCGTTTACTCGGCATTGCGTTTTTTGTTCGCGCATAACTCCGTCATTTACGAACCGATTTGGAAAATTCACAGACCCACTAAAAAGCATGAAAATAAAAACTTTTTTGCAAAAAATAAAACCGACTTCCATATCAAAACACTACAAATCCAAAAATAATTTTAATTTCGGAAGGCGGTGCGAAAAAAAAAAGAAAATACAAAACCAATAACACCGACTACCGAAATTAAAATTATTTTTGGATTTGTAGTGTTTTGATATGGAAGTCGGTTTTATTTTTTGCAAAAAAGTTTTCGTAACTGACTACCCTGAGAAGAAACACCGAATCAAACTCAGGGGTCCTTCTCTTTTAAAGTCCATACTATCTATACTGATTAAAAATATATGGTCATTCATTACGTTACGTCGTTAGATCTAATATGGCAGCCGACCCTCTTGGGTTACTCCGCTATCTTTAGCGGAGTAACTGTCAATTGAAAGGGGTTTACTGACTTCAAACGAAAATAATGAAAAAGATTGCTTTTATAAAAAAAAAATGCACACCTAAATTCTCTAGTATTTCCAAGGGTTAGTTACCAAATTACTATAGTACCTATACCGAAGTCGACGTAACCAGAGGGCTGGTCTTTTTATGATCAAAGAATCAGCATAGCCACATTTTACGTAATTTTTATAAAGAAAATAATTAGAATTTAGTGAAACCTATTTGATTTTATATATGGAATTGATAAATACGACTAGTTAAAATAAATTAACCTACCTAATCAAATTTAGTTTCGTACGGCATGTGGCTCTAAAGCTTTGTTTTCCTAGGAAAGCGGTGTCGTCATATAGCGGCCGTAATATTACGGACGCAAAAAGGCGGCCGTCTTTACGGTAACGACATGTGGAAAGTTCCACGGCCGTTTTAACACACTGTCTGCTTCATCGCTATCTAGTGTATTACATTCTCTTTGGAAACGTTCACGAAACCATCTGACACCGACAAGACGGCCGTCATCCAAATGGCGGCACCGCTTTTTGACGTTGCGGTGTCAGTTATCGCTCTCTAGGAAACCGCGCCATTTTGTTTACATAGACAACGTTCTAGTGACGTCATTCACCGCTGTATTACGGCCGCTATATGACGGCACCGCTATCCTAGGAAAACAAAGCTTAAGCTGTTCGTGTGTCATTGATACAGTAACCTACTTTTTGTTTGGAGTAAACTATATGAATTGCATAGTTGGCAATATCCTTCAGAGATCCGTACTTAACAAACTGCATACGTTCGTGTAAACAAACAAGTAATGTTTTTCGTTTCTTTTTGTTACAGATTTTCCAACGAGACTACCGTTTTATATTGAAAGGTAAATATCATCAATATATTTTATTATTCTAGTAATTAAGCACCAACTTGCCTCCTCAAGTCTCAGTCTCAGAAAATTATATTGTGAGTTGAAAAAATCTTTCTAAGTTTATTTTAGTCAGACAGAGAGTAGCATATAAGCTTTCTCAAGCTTCAAGCTACATCCATACAAAATTTCATCCCAATCCACTCAGGACTTTCGAAGATTAGCGCATTTAAACCAACAAAAAACTTTTCGGCATTATAATAAATTAGTATAGATGAACGACCCGGTGCAATTTATCGTTTATGAAAACCACCGTCATATTTTTGTGAATGAGTAACCATCCATTGCATAACAAGACGCCATCCTGCCTAGGAAACCATATTTTAAGCCCTTTTTCGGGGGAAAAATCTAATGACGTAGAGTCGAGTACTGTGTACTGTCTAAAAATATACCTGTTCCTTCAGCTGTGCCCTTGCCTTAAGTGTCAAATATTTTTTGGTAACCTAAGTGACGAAATGAATAAAATATTTTAGGAACATATGAAAAAACCCGCCATTATACATAAGAAAGTCGCCAACAACTTGATCATTTAAAACGAAAGCCGCGCAGAAATGACGTCACGCTTCCGCTATCGGAAGCGTCATATCAGCTGTCAATTGAGCATACGCCATTTGATTATGCAATAAAATTATTTGAATTATTATTATTAGAACTTAGTTCTTTTCCATGTCAATCGTGACATGTTTGACAAGTTAGGCCGCGATGACGGCCGGCCATTTTTTGTTGACGCCATTTTAGTTTTGGGTCGTTATTATGTAATATTTCCTGTAATTTAGATGCTAGTTCCTTCCGATAACAGGTTTAGAATAAATAATGAGATACTGACTTGGCTCTAGTCAAGTTACAAAAAACCATAAAGTGACCAGATTTATTGATACCTATGTCCCAGTACTTTTCTAGAAATGTATTTAAGTACTTATTATTATTGATTATGGGCTCGCATCTAACCCCCAACTCACCTGATGGTAAGCGAAGTTGAGGCAAGCTTACCGTGAAGTCACCTTGACCTCGATCTCGCCTGATGGTAAGCGATAGATGAGGTCTAAGATGGGACGAGCGAGCCCAGAAGATGCCTATTCACTCGTGCTTTAAAGGCTCAAAGGTCATAAGTGGCTGGGAACACAGAAGCCGGCAGAGTATTCCACAGCTCAGCTGTGCGCACAATAAATGTGGAGGAGATGCGCTTGGTGGACAAGACGGTATATCAACCAAGTGTGGATGGTACCCAGCCGTGCGTCTGGTAGACTGGTAGTGAAAGGGAGATGGAGGAATCAGGTCATGGAGCTCTTGCGCACACTCCCCGGATTACAATCTGTAGAAAACCGACAGGCAAGCAACGGCTCACCGATGAGTCAGGCTATGAAGCTTGTCCACCAGCACCTCGTCGCCTATAAGCCTTTTAGCTCTGCGCTCGATCGAGTCCAATGCAGCAAAGAGCTTATTTGGCTTAATGAGCCCCAGGTTATAGCTATGAACGTATATCTCGCGGTGTATCAAGTTTAGCAATTGTTATAAGTAGTCAAAAGCTAGAAAAATATGATAGGTACCAGTCTTGCCCAGTTACTGGGTTGTCGAGATATGATATTCAATCGTTCCATGTAAAACACCAGTTCTCGTCTGCATCTGGTTACACTGGAAGCCGACTCCGACAACCAAAACAACCAGAAAAAAAAAAACAAAAAAAAAACCAGATAGTTTTGATGAGATTGTCGTGTTTTCATCCCCGTCAGATGTAATTTTGCAAAATAATAAGAAAATAGTATAGGTAACCGCTTGATCTCCTGAGAGTTATACCGTTTCATAACCGCACATTTCCTTACAGACAATATTTCACTTCCTAACTATTGTTAGATCAAAGTTTAACTAACTGTTAGTTCCTTGTTAAGCTGTATTGAGGTAAGCAGGCTAATAGTTATTATACTTACTAACGAAGTCATCAAGCGCTCATTATCATTAGGTCGTACTCTCTGAATGGAGGTAACTTAACTCAATTATTAAGGGAACAAAACATAAGTTATTAAGGCGAGGTTATTCGAAAAACCGTCGTTTTGAATTGTGTTTTATTCGTAGATAACACGGATTTAAATTTTGAAAAAAAAACATATTACATAATTCATACTTTGATCTTTCAATTTCGGTCATCCGATACACGATTACTTGCATTTCACTGCATCTAATTAAATCGCAAAGACAAGTCTAAATTACGGTCTTATTCTTATTTTATTTGAGTTTTATTAAGCTTTGAATAATAAAACTTATACCATAATTAAGGTCGTATAAAATGACATACATGTCGGTCGTCATAATTTGAAAACTGAAAATATTTATACCACTAATTTTAAAATAACTGTTTTCCTATTATTTTCATGCACGCGGCCGCGCGCCTCGCGTCCTTTAGTCCCGAGCGGAACTTGTTGGAGGTCGGACGTATGCCAATTTTTAGCGAACCTGCCACCCCCGCTAAGTTTGGTTCCAGTCGAGCCAAAAAATCATTATAAAATATTAATTCCTATCGTTTAGTTTTAAATAGTTGTAATATAAATTGTTTTTATTAGGTACTTTTGTTATAATTTTGGTCAGTAAAACTATTGGACAAAATTAACAAAAAGAAGTTGTCATCGCTGGCTCTACGAAGGCTGAATAAACAAAAAAAGTAAGAAGGCTTTGACAATATAAATATTTAGAACTATATAAATGTTTTTCTTTACTAACTAGGTTCTTTCTGTATTCTGAGGTACCTACCTAGCTACGCGGAATAGATTTCGAAACCACAAAATAATATGTGTGTGTAAATAAAGACGCCACGCGCGCATAAGCTATAACAGTTTATTTTTCTCGCGGAATAGATTTGCAAACCGCAAAAAGTGTGTGAAACAATTGAATTTGAACCCTATGTCAAAGAGCATAAAACCGCCGCGTGCGCAAATGTTATAATGCTCTTTTTAAATGTCAGACTCAAAGGAAACTTTGACAATATTATTATAGGTACCTATAATTATACAAATTAATATTTTACTTTACTAAGTAGATAAGTACCTACGCGAAATAGATTTACAAACCGCAAATATGTGTGTAAAACAAAAATATTTTTGACTTTCTTTCTCCTATAAAAAAATGAAAATGTTTCTTATTTTATTCAACAAAATATTTACAAAAATACCTAAATATAATATAAAAGTACTTACAATAAAAAAGAAATCACAAAAAGATGTGTTTAGAGTCTGGGTTTGATCCAGAATACTAACGGTTATCAACCCGATTCTTTACTAAACTCCTATCATTTTCAATTAAAGATCTCGGTTTGCATCTTGACTCTGCTTGGCTGGCAAAGTCAGGTTTGCAGTGTACTGTGTAAGCCAAAGAGTCAACGGGACTATGCGATGCCTGTATCGTCTGTATGGCACGGCTACTTTTTTGAGTACTGGTTGCACATTACCTGGCTTCCAGGACACTGGCACCACTCCGGTTTTAATAGAACGCGATACAGGCGAGTATGCGATACAGGAGACAAATCCGGGGTACAACTCTTTAAGATTCGAGCAGGTATTCCTTCCGGTTCACTGGCTTTGTTCACATCTTGACTGGAAAGGGCTTTGCGGACTTCCTTAACATGAAATGCAGTTTCCAGCATTACGGAGCCAAAGTGAGGTATTTTAGATGGTAAGTTAGACGCCGTGTCGAGACGTAAACTTACCGCAAAGACGGAGGCATTAAAATTTGCTTTTTCTTGTGCGGTGTGAGCCAGTGTTCCATCCAGTTTTATCATAACTAGGAGGCAGCGAAGGACGGTAAAAGTTCGAGTTTCGCTTCGCAGTTTCGGAGTCTGCTGACCTATACTTCCATACTCGCCGTATGCCCCTGGGTCATTTATCTGGAGGAGAAAAGGTAGATACCGTTTTCACCAGAAAGTGGTCATACGATCCGAGCGAGGTCCAGACCGATACTGACAGTCTCTGGCGACTCAACGTTTGTGAGCACTATGTCCAAGCCATTGGGCGTGTGGCCGTCGACTTCTGGAATTCAGGTTGCTTGGTGAACCAGCTGGTCGAGATCTAGCGATAAAAAAACCTGCGGGCCTCTACCAGCGTGCTCTGTTTGTTGGTACGGGAACAACCATTCTTTATGGTGGGAATTAAAATCTCTTAGAAAAACAAGCTTTGCCATCGGATATTTGTGCTGGGTCAGTTCAGCTTCTGCAGCTGCCTCCGTAAGGTGGTCGAAGAGCCTAGTCGTCTCCTGTTCACCGTTATGCAATCAGTAAACAACACAAACAACGAGCATAGATGGTCTTGAGAAAAGTGCTTACATTTCTTTTTCATGAAAATGATAATCAGAAAAAGTTTCACATCTTTGTGTATGTCTACTTTTTAAGAGTTTTCCACTAAAGTATTCATGTACCAAAGGGAAACAGATAATATGTTGTAAAATGTCAAAAATGTGACATATCGTGTCAGGATCTATGGCTTTTTACTGTATTTTGAATCACGCGCACTCCCTAATGTTCCCCGTCCAACCTCCATTAAATGCCTTCTCCCTTTTGTATTTACTCGATTTGTTTATGTTCTATGTAGGTTCATTGAGATAAATAAAATAAAGCTGTAGCGTATTGTATTATCGTTTTAACAGTTCTATGCCATATTTCTAATTTTCTCTTTTCATATTCATTTCATTCCTGCTGCCACTGGTAAACTGGTAACACATTGAGTGAAATACATTTGACATTGCAAAAGCTGTCATGTCATGTTTGCGTACAAAATAATTTTGTTTTTTTTACTTCAATTTTAAGACTTTTCATCATCCAAAATACTTTACCAAAGAACCTCCAGCGTTTGTGAAATTGTGGTGGGTCCTCCACAAAAGCCGCAAGAGTTGAAGTTGAAGTCGAATCACGGCATTAGCCAGTTGTGCATAAATGATTGTAGTTTTTAGAGAAAAAAAAAGTGTGCGGTTGAGGGACCCTCGTCGTCTCTCTCGTCAGAAGATAGTCGTAATTATTAACACTTTTGCGTTACAATTTCTGCCAGTTTAGAAGCCGCGTAAAATAAATTCGTTCCAAAAAGTGTTTGTGTGTTGCTATTATTGGTATAACTATTTGATTGAAAAATATTTATATTTTTTATTTAAAAACATAATATATCACACAGAATACCTCTAAGCCTTCATTCAATATAACAATAATTGAATTGTAATACAACTCTCCTAATGTAAGTGTGCCTACTGTAGCGTAAATAAAATTAAGTGCACAGTAAAACACAAACCGCTACTTAAAACGTTTAATTTTGATTGAAAGGAAGAAGATAGAAAACAAGTACTCAATTAAAAAATATAAAAAAGTTAAATATTAGTTATTATTGGGAACCTTTCAGTGATGGCGTGGGTTAACTTAGCGGAAAGAAAAAGAATGTTATCGAAAGTATTATGCAAATATTTTTAACTTACCTAACAAAAAATCGATTGCAATCGGTTATAGCTAGGTGAATACGCATTATTAGTAATTTTAATTACAAAAACACTAAGAGCATCCAACGCGTCTTGATAGGCCTTAGGTTAGAAAGAGTTTTTGACGTGAGAATTTTTAGATTAGAAATATACAAATTAGGTGCACTATTTAAAATAGAACTCCTGCTGCGAAAACTCGGTAATTCCTGGACGGCTGAACACGACTGTGGGAAGTAACGTAGAAATCACGGAGCCACTGTGCTGCGGAGTCCGCATCTACCTCGTACTCTCTTCAGGCCTTTGAGATGGACGTCTCAGGCACAGGATGTGCTCGGATATCGGGCGAGAGCGCCCCGACCTCCGTCGTCGATAACCGACGTCGCTTGCCCGTAGGGTGGAGCCAAAAATTGGCTTGTAACGGGATCTAAACAAAAAAGAAACTTCAGACCACCGATGCAAGCTGAATCTTTGATTAATTATGAAACTAGTGCGAAATGGATCGAAAAGAAAAAAGACGACAATACATACCAAATTAACCAGAAAATCACCCACAGACTATACTTTTGCTAGGACACTTTATATTTTTTATTGGGTTTACACCAACAGAAAAAAAACTTTCACTTCATAATTTCGATATTAATCACAAAAAATAAGGTCGACCATCACTTATCGGGTCCCAAAAATGTAATGACGCCGTCAAAAGGCAAACAACCGACGATTTTTTCACGATTCCTGGTTCAAATGTGAATAACAGCTATGAAGAAAAAAATTTTTATTGAAAAGTTTGGATTAGGATTGGAGGAGGTTTTAACCGTAGCGGTTTTACGCTACACTACCTAATACTTGATTTTTTATACTGTGCCATGAAGATTTCGCACCCTTTGGTAATGTCGAATAGCGCGCGGCGTGTAATTTTGAATCGTACCCGTATTCATGATCCGCGTGTCAGTCAGATTTTTTATTCACCTTATTCACAAAAATAAATAAATATACTTATTTTTAATTATTACTATTACAAGTTTATACAATACGTACCTATTCTATCTATAAACTTGAAAATACTTACTATTAAAACAAAACAAAATAAACATAAACTAATAAATTCAAGTTGATCTACTGCATTGCTCTATTCTGTGACGCATCTTCGTACCTACTTGAGTTCGTGAACTCATGAGCGGTGCGCTTGGCGCACGCGTCTCCCGCGCGTCGTAATTTGTTACGTTTTGCTATTCGTTGCGGGGGCTGGGGTAAGCGTCGAATACCTACGGCGCTCTGGATAACCCGGCCTTAAGGGACGGCCGGTATAGGTCTCGGTATAATAGGTAAAATAAAATAAATAGTCTTTTTAGACAGAAGGCCTGAGTTCCAGCTGTGGAAACGACTGGATGTGTTATTTCCTATTATACTTAAAATATTTTTTTTAATGACCCTACATTTTTTAATTTGTTAGTAGTTTTTACTTTTCTTGTCTCAACCGAAGTCACAGACAGAAGCAAGTAACTAATAAAAACTTACTATTTTATGATTGTACTGTCCCACTGGTGGGCAAAAGACGCCCTCTATTCTTTCCAACAGTATCAATTCTGCGCTTGTTCCTAACAATTCTTAAGAAAGCTATCCAGGTCGTCTCCACCATCTCCATCATGGTCTGACGCGGCCATGTGTTGCTGTCTCTGGGCACCAATCCTGTGTTGTCCGGGTCCATAGCTTGTTTGGCATGGCAGACATGTCCTGCCCAGTTCCATTAAGTTCAGCAGCCTTTTAAGCCAGATCAGCGATTTCCGCTTTGGACCCTTTTTTTTCTGGGCGGGTGCAGCGGAAAGGAGTGTTGACTACTGACTAAAATCTACCCTGTTCCTTCAGCTGCCCTCAAGTTCCGGGGCCGCGGAGTCTCGTTACAATATTCCTGCAAGCGTTTTGGATCATAGTATGTTAATTTTACACCTGATACACTGCGCTCCATAGTACAAAAGCATCTAATAAAAACCTAACACGCAATAAAATTCCTTCTTTATGCCAAGATCACTAAACTAGAAGAATCACACTCAAACACTTCCAAAGAACAGCAAAAACCACCCTATCATTATCCGCTTTAGTAACCAATAAACAAAACATGAATAACTAAACGAAATTGTTCCGCGGTATGCACGCGTTTCGTTGAAGTATTTGCAGCAAAAACTGAAGTAATACATGCATGTCTACTTTAATTGATCGAATGCAGTTTCCGACTTTCATTTAGCGTTAAATCTATGAAAAACTCATACGCAGGCGCCTCTAGTTACATAGTGAAGAAACAGTAGATTAAGTTAGAAATGTCTTTAGAGTTCATGCATTTTTCGGTCTTAAAAAATCAAGGGCACTCACCGATAGGCATAGCAGGTCATTCTGGGCTTTCGATCTAGAAAGCCTTTGACTACTAATCAGCTTCAACAATTACAAACATTTCGATTGGAGTTCCAAATGCCAAACCAGCTTGATTTTTTGACAGATTTAAGACTTCATGTTGACACGAAAAGACTCGGTGAGTATAGTCTACTATAGTGTTCAGCTGATCATTAACATACGAAGTTTCAGAAGTTTCAATAGCATTAAAAGAAATCATTAATACTTAAAAAAATTGCTATTGTTATAAAGTTTATAGCAATAGCAAAATCTTTTATACCAATCTTTAGTAACACAATTTGAAAAACAAGCAAATATAAAAATCTAGATTACAATCAAAACAGTAACCCACTTACAATTCATTGACAGAATCTCTCTCAATGTAAACAAAAGCCTACGAGACGAACACATTCCGACTTAAATTACTGCTCATTCTTATAATGTGGCGTTGTTAAGTTTTTCATTAACATCGTGGTTCACGTTTCGTTTTGTTATATTTCTGATTGGCTTTTATTGTTAAATGAGGTTGTATGATTATTTAAATGAAATACTTCGTATGGAAAGTCTAACTTTCATTGCATTGTGGAGGGGACGCGGGAGGGACCAAATGAGGTGCATGTCTATAGGAAAGGCTTCTCTGTCATTTGTAGAATTTTGAATCTCGTTGATCCTGATTTATCTTTAATTTTTATTTATTCATATATTTATTTACACACACAGACACATAAATTACAATAATACAGACAGTTAATAACTACAATGCATAAAGTTACAGAACACAAAACACTTAGTGATGGGACCGAACTAGTCACAGCCTGTATCTTAGTGGCCCAATTAAAGCAGAGATTGACAGAAATATACTCGTAACTTGGTTCAAAGTGACAGCACAGCCAGACAACAAAAATTAGACTGGAAGTCAACCAATAAGTATATGGTTAGGAAGGTGAGAATGAATGCACTGTAAGTAACAACTAGCTTCTAAAGCTTTTAAATTTAAGACATCATTCATTTTGGGTAAAAGACGATCAAATTTTTTAAGTTAACATGGTCACTAACATTATCATTAGAACTTAAAACGGGATATATATTATGTATTCTTACTGTGTAAATTGTATCTTTAATTTATAATTAGATTTATTATTGCTTGTTTATTGCTTATAACTTTATTTTAGTATAAGTCTAAACGTGAGGACTTGTTATTGGCTCTCTGGCGATTATGTATTCCTTTTTTTATGGTTTTATTAGCTGTAAGTCCTCCATAAAGTAAATAAATAAATAAATAAATAAATAAATATTTACTGGGTGTCGCTAACAGAAAACGAACGATAAAGAGGGTAGACCGATTTGTCTGCTCATAAACTTCCACCCGCAATTACTTCAGTTCATCCGCGATCATGACGCTTGCAACAGTGCCGAAATATCGGAAACTCGAAACAATAAATACACATGGCAAATATCCCGTTTTAAGTTCTAATGATAAAAGACGATCACTTCTTGTTTTACACGTACACGCAGTTAGGTGCAGTATCTATACCGTATTCAGGAAGCCGTGAGATAAAAGGTAAACAAACCATAAAAAGGGTACTTTAAAGGTCACGATTGATGAAGTCAATATATTTTATAAAAATAACTACGGAATAAAACGCTGACAACACTGTAAATGATATTTTAGAATGATGTCTGTAGAACTTATGAAATTCTTTCAGACTTATTTCAATTCGAATATCATAAATGCCTTAAATTATTTTCTTAATTTTGATTAATTATTTATTAAATCGTTTACATGTAAAAACATCCAAAACAGACTTGATTCCCAAACTTCGAACTGATTTTAATACTACTAAATTATATACCACAGGTACTGCGAACATTTTACATAAAAATGTGACGTTTTGTCATCGGTCGGGTTATATCCGCCATCTTTACTATCGATCAACTTGTTGATAAGCTTCCAAATATTTTCGTTGAATTCTTGTTATTCAGTTGTTACTTTTGTTGTTTTCATTAAGTTTCTTATTTTGTTCAGTTTAAAGTTATTTGTTGATCGTTTTGTTTTTGTTATAATGACATTTTCGTGCTTAAAACATGAGTGAACCTGGACCAAACAGCGCTTGCAGATTTTCTTCGCCGAAGAAAAAGCGATAAAAGGAAACTCCAATGCATTCAACGGAAACGGTGGCTGTTATTAATGTGTTTAAACACGTAAAAGAAACGTGGCCGAAGGATTCGTATCGTTGTATTCGTACAAAACCGATATTATCAATAAAGCCGCTGAAATTATGGGAATATCACGAGCCACTGTAAACAGGTTTATAAAGGAAAAAAAAAACCACAGGCTGCCTGAGATCACCTCCACCACCATCACCAAGACTATCGAAGATTAACACTTTAATCAATATAGATTTGGGTGGAATACGCCGTAAAGTACACATGTTTTACTTTAACAATGAACTGCCTACCATTGAGAAGGTGCTGGAGGCTGTAAATTCAGATGAAACATTGCCCAGTTTTAAAAGAACTACATTTTATAAATTATTAATCAAACTCCAATTTAAATAATGTGAAATGTAGCCGCAAGAGTGCACTCATTGACAGAAATGATAGTGTTATGGCGTATCAAATATTTAAACACCATAACAAAATTAAGGACTGAAGGCATAACATTTATTACACAGATGAAACTTGGCTCAATGAAGGTTAGTTTAAACATATTTTAAGACTTCAATCATATACTTCAATTATTACATATGCCTGTATTTAATTACTGGAGACCTGGATAATAGTTCATTTAAAAGTATAAAATTATTTTAAAGTACTTAATGTTTTATATTTATGAATCAAAGAATTGATTTTGTAATTAATACTCTAAATTAACATCAAATCTGTTACAGGAGACACTATGAACAAAGTTTGGCAGGACGAGTCAATAAAGTCAATGAAAGAAGCTCATCATCAAGGTTTATCCACTGGTTTAAAAAATCGAAGTGGAAAAGGAAAACGACTCATTGTAGTTCACATTGGTAAAGTTTAATTTTAATACAACACAAACATAGTATTCCTGACAATACCTAACATACCTGGATTCCCCCGGAGTGGGCAGTGGTGTATAGTACACACCCACATTTCATCAGTTTATGTTGAAATCCCATAGAATAGGGGGCGAGTAAATTTTGATACATACATAAATCAAGTTTCCGGATATTTATAATTCAATCATAATATGTTTACAGGCTCAAACTCAGGCTTTCTGGAAGGAGGAGAATTGATATTTGTAGCAAAGAAAGTAGTACTGTAGTTGACCGTTTCGTTATTCATGTTGGTGACAGTTCTTCAGAATTCTCTGAATAAATAATAAAATAAGAGAGATCTTTGGTTTTATTATCCTCATAGTTAAGTACCTTCTAACAAAACTTGTGCATTTATTTGTACGGGTGAACTATGTAAGATAAAGTACAGAAACTAAATGCATAGTCTTTGATCTTGGAGTCAGGCTTTCAGACAATACAACATAAGAACAGTATAGCTAGCTGCTAGATACACAAATGGGAAACCTTACATTAAATAAAATAGAAATAAAAACAGTGAAATAAAAGTTTGAGAAACCTTGTTTTCTTTGTTTACACTTTATCTCAAGCCCAGATGAATAGGGTATAGTACATATGTTTTAGAGCAATACAACTGTTTATTTACAAAAGAAAATTGTTTTTTTTTTAATTTTTGGACCCCGTACCTGAAATCTTTCAGTAATACAAAACTATACTTAAGAACTCTCTAATTCATATGCTTAAAAAACTTTGTAGCCTTAGTTATTATTGTATTATAATATGATTATTAAAGATTTTACAATTTCAAAGGCGCTGTTAACCTACTTTTTATTACAATAAATAATTTTCCATAGGTTCCGTCACGGGAATGTAACCTCAGAGAAAAAGCTGCTTACTTTAAAAGCCCCACTAGCTTCAAAAAACTTTGAAAAGAAATATAAAAACACAGCAATACGAAACTCCACGAGGCTCGCATTTGTATAATCCTACCAAAACAAACCATTTCTATTCGGAGTCACGTACAAGTACACTGGTGGACAAAACATAGGGAACCGAAGCTGCACCGTGTTAAAAGCGTGACTAACGAATAACAATAGGTCATTAAGCTTCGTAGGGAGTCAGATATACTCTTACTTACACGTACAGGTACACTTTGGCATTAAATCTAAAATATTACAATACCAGCGCTTCGCTCGCGACTTCGTCCGCGTGAATTTCGGAATAATTTATATCCTATAG
This sequence comes from Tholera decimalis, assembly GCA_943138885.2. Lineage (NCBI taxonomy): Eukaryota > Metazoa > Arthropoda > Insecta > Lepidoptera > Noctuidae > Tholera > Tholera decimalis. The sequence continues at coordinate 4,917,910 of OW964568.2, read as the reverse complement.
TTAGCACTCACTAATGCACCTTACTACCAAAGAAAGAATTTTTAGAACTGTATCATTAGTTCCGAACCCTACATACAAACTAACAAACAAATACCTCTTATTTTATGAATTATAATTTTATGACATTTGTAATCATTTGTAAGCATTTCATTAATCTAATTATATTATCGATTAATTTGTATGTTTGTAAGCTTGTGTTATCAACTTGTAAACCATTTTTGCACGCCGATATTAGAGGCAAAATAAGAGATTCTTTATTAATTGAGCAAATTTTTTTTTTTTAATTTTAGTATAATTAAGTAATCTCATGTTACTGTTTGTTATCGAAATCTTCTGAAACAGTTTGACTGAATTTTATGAAATTATAATTATATAAACGATATGGCAAGGGTTTTCTAATCCTATGTGTACATGTGTGGAGCCAGAGGTGGTTTCCAAATCAGTGTGTGGAGCATATTACAAATTTCAATACATTGATACCAGAGACCGAATTTTTCAAATTAAGAAGAACGAAGAAAATTATCGTTTTATTGGCAAGTAACGTGGAAAGTGATGACCCTCATAGTGCTGTGACACGTTTCATATTACTGGTATTTAAGAAACATATGAAACCAATAATTTGGGGTCAGTTCTGTGAGTCACTTATTTTGAGCTGAAACTTTGCATAGAGACTCCATACCAGGTGTTTTCTTCAGTCCTTTTGGATAGATATAAGGTTTCCGTTACACGTTGTATAATTATATAGATCTGAAAATAGGTCATAGAAATTTTTTCACTAGAAAAGAATTTACATGGCAAAACAATGTTTGCCGGGTCAGCTTTTAGATTCTAAGCAGGAATCTTGATAATTATGTTAGATGGACCCCCATCCACGAATCACGCAAACATGCTTAATCTAGAAGATATTGACTTATGCGGTTCTTGTCATTTTAGCGATTTGCACTCTTCTCCAGATCCTAGCAATTCTGAGTAAAGGTAAAGAAAGATTATCTATACTATCCATAGTAATATTATAAAGAGGGAAAGTTTGTTTGTCTAATCGCGCTAATCTGCGAAAGTGCTTGGCAGATTTGGATGAAATTTGGTATAGAAGTAGCTTGAAGCTTGAGGAAGATTATAGGCTACTATTTACCCGACTGCAAAAGAAGACGGGTTATGTTTTAAACGTGATAAAGCCCACGGGAGCGATGTCCCGCTCGACTGCTGGTTAAAAATAAAATGTCAAAATGTCAGAATACAAATTATTTTTTGCCCCATTACAAATAAACGGGGTAACGCACTGCCCCAGGGCACGACTTGTGATACAATGGGCACTAGCTAAATAAAAAAACAATCTCCTATTGTGCGTTTCCGTCCATTCCGTGCCAGGTTGACGAAACATTACGTGTCTATCAATGCTTAGAATTTTGCCATTGTTAGGTGAAAAGTTATTCAATAAAGCGTTGAGGCTTTGGTCGCTGACTGGAACCGCAAGGGTTCACTACACAACTTATATATTGCTATTAATCCTTGCATTCGTATATAGTTTTGTTTTAAAAATACAATCTACAGAATTATTTTGTACCAAACTGTGTGTAAAATTCTTTGCAATTATATTTATTTTTCAGTTAGAATTCTCTGCCAAAGTTTCATCGCAATCTAACCGATGTATAATGGTTTCATTCATTGAACTACAGCGTTCCATGAATGTCTCCCTTTTTTGAGGTGGGCGCTAATTATCGCGAACTTGCGACACAGTATTTCATACTAATAACTTTTGTAAATTATTTCAATAATTGTTTTCTTGGAACGCTGTGTAATGTAAAAAGGACAAACATACAAACTTTGATTTTTGTTTATACATAATTGTATAAAAGATGATACTTGTAGATAATGTTAAATACAGTATTAATAAAATTGTAGTCAACCACCAGTTTCTTTCATTAAAGAAGACACGTTTGGCGCAGTAGTTACGCGATAGGCTGTTGCGCTGCGTGTCGTGCTCTCGATTCCCTCACGGATTTGTATCTGTATAGTCTACAGATAGTTCATCCACGATACAGGAATTTCGTGTGTGGGGGAACGGTTAATAAAAGAAAGGCAAAGGTAAGGAATTCAGACTAAGTGTTAAATTAGTCATTAATAATACTATTCTAAACAACAAACTTATTATAAAAAAAGAAAACATTAAACTTTTCTTAATATACAACCATTTTTAACACGAGACATACCCAACCTACCGGCCATCATAACAATTACCACACACCTTACAATTAAACTAAAATTACTCCGTTTATTAAAATAAACAGCAAAGTAATAATAGCACTAATTGTCAAACAATTAAGTATGAAGTTGACCGCCATTGCGTCACCGTTAGCGGTAACTGTGTATGTAACGGCACGAGTGCGGCAATTTTAACATTATTAGTCGACGAGTAAAGGTGTGGGTACACGACACTTGAATAACCGCTTGACGATGTCTCATTTTTGTCATGAATTAGTGATATTAAATAGATTTATGTGAAAAATAGGGTACTTTAAAGATATTTTTTCCCGGGTGGGAAAATCATTGAACGACTTCTCCCACTCTAGGTGGAGCAGAAGGGAGTGTCAGACTTCTACTGACTAAAAAATCAACCCTGTTCCTTCGCTGTCCTTGAGTTCCGGGGTCGCGGTATCTCGTTACAATATTCCCGCAACCCCGGCAGGCAAAGGCGGAACACGACGTGCCGCCGACGACATGGGCCTGGTCCTTACCGGACGGTGAGCTGGGTCTTTAGAGCTGCCTTCATCAAATCAAAGCTAGAAGGATGGCATTAAAAAGGCGTGAAGTTACGTTTTTGCTAACCACGTGGCAATTATGCCAGTGTCCTAAGCACATTTTCTTTTAATAGCAATGTTTAGAGCTTTTTAAACAATATTTATGAGTTTTAGATCATAATGGAACTTTCTTATTTTATATTTTATTTAATTTCAATTTCTGCTAAGAAACTCCTGATTCCATTCTATACATGCTTTTCTATGAATCTTTCTGTTTCATTAATTTATATTTTTACTATAGTTAAAAGAGGGGACACATTTTACCACTTTGGAAGGGTATATCTTTCAAACGATTGACTTTATGAAAAAGTGGTTTTAGAAACCTCAATGTTATTTTTAAAGACCTGTCTATAGACACCACACACGCATAGGTTTCATGAAAAAAAATATTTTGAGTTTCAGTTCCATGTATTTTAAGCCCCCTTATTTTTTTTTTATTTTTACTTTTTTCTTAAAATCTTATAGCGGTTCACAGAATACATCTACCTGCTAAGTTTCACTTTCTTCATAGTTTCGGAATAAAATGGCTGTGACCTACGGATGGACGGACAGACAGACATGACGAAACTATAAGGGTTCCGTTTTTTTCCATTCGGCTATGGAACCCTAAAAAGGTTATTCAATAACACCGATGATTCCAATACCGTGTGACCCAACCTTAATTCTTTGGTTACGTGTAACCGTTGACACCGTTGAGTTGCACGCTCGCATCGGAAAGAAAGAAAAAGTAGTTATATGTCGGATAATTATTGTGGGGGGCTAAATGGGACTGACATTTAGCACGGCCACGTTCATAATTAATCGTTACATTGATATTCGGTTAAAAGGATTATATTGTTTTCGTTTAAAATGTAATTAAAATACGATTACCTTTTACGGTGTTTTTCAAGATTTTTCTATTAAATAAAATCGTTTTGATTGCGTAAATGACTTGATGGTCTAGAGGTCGCAAGCGCAACTGCTGAGCAAGAGGTCTCACATTCGATTCTCGTGTCGCAAATAAAGTGTGGGTTTGTTTGTTATAATTTATTTATTTTTATTTATTTATTTATTATTACATACATACAACTATCTTTACAGGAATTCCCAATTTGATAGTGTAGGAAAGAAAAACATATTTTCGTACAATTCAATTTCATCATGATAAAGTCTACAAAAATATAATCATGGAAATAATTAATCAGAATTAAGAAATTATTAATGGACAAAAAATCAACAAAAAAAAACCAATGTAACATAATCAGTAAAACACAATAAATATAAAAAAATATGAGTTAAATAGTTATTAAAAATAATCAATAAAACATAATCAATACAAAATTTCTTCAAAATTTCTTAGTTGTAACCCGGAGCTTGGAATTTTGATACCCTAGTGCCTCGAAAAACATGTAAGGCCGTTGTTCCTGTGCCTGTATTTTCTTTGGTCATGTTGGATTGCTGTCACATCGAACTTTGGGAGAAATGGAACAGAGAGTGTACCTGTTCCTAGACAGATACTCGTGCGCAATACCTAATATCTCCCGCGCAGATGGATAATCAACGATGACATTAGCTACCGTGGCCGAAATTGGTTAGAAGAACTATTATTATTTGAAAACATTGACTAGTTGTAATATGCGATGTTGGATAACGAGAGAAATAATATATAATAATAATATATGTTTATTTCCATTAATATGTTTACAAAGATAGCAAGTACAATCAAAGTATAAAGACGGCAAGTAAGTTATCTTCATACAAACGAACCGCGCGCGGCTTGTATGTGTGCGCCGTAGTACCTATGCGTCGCCGCACGCACACTTAACAATATCTCGACTCAGTCCGAGGTGCGCCAGTCGGGGCTAACATTGCACGAGATTCGCCCGTCACGGCTTTTCAGCATCGCTAAATGAATGAAAAATGTGTGATAATCGCAGGAGAACGTATTGTGTGATTCAATAGACATGTTTGTATTAATTAAAAATAAATACTTAATGGTCATTTATGTGTAAAAAGAACACATTATAGCCGATTAAAAAAAAAAACAAAAAACTGATTAGTATACAACGTGTAACATAATTAACGCTAACCTCTCATGAATATAAATACAACTTCCTGACCCTTACCAATTTATAGGCACTGATTTAAAATATAGCTAATAGTCACAACCCTAAGACAGTAGGCAATTGTATCGTGGATTGCCTACTTCCCCTCTTCCCCTTCTCTATAATATGGTACAAAGTAGGTACACATAATATGCATAAATTATATACTGGCTCCCAAACTAGGTTTATAGCTTGTGTCTTGAGGACCAGTGTTACCAATACAATCTTAGCAGATCAAAAATCAGTTTCCACCAGTAACAAGGTTTTATAAAGATAACAAACAATATTATTATGATGATCAATCATGCAAAATAAAAAGAAAAGAAATAATGACAATAATTGTGGTGTTTGTGTGAGAGGGTGTGTGTTGTGTTAGGAGTAGTGTAGAATATATGCGTGAGTAGTGTAGGTATGTGTGTAGTTGAGGAGTGTGTTAGTCTGTGCGTGTGTGATAAAATGAGGGGAGTTATGATTTAGGTTTTTCAATTTCGTCATATTATGATTTCTCCATCAGTCATTTTTTACTGTGTTTTTGCAATAGTGATAGTTTAAAGTGTGGATGTGATGTGGTAAGTAAACTGGTGCCGTGCGAAATTCTAATCACGTCTTTAACGCTGTCATCTCGGTATGGTCTGTCAGTATCGGTCAGCCTTATGGAATAAAACACTATAATGAGAATCCTGTTCCTACTAATATTATAAATGCGAAGTTTATGAGAATGGATGGATGGATGCTACTCTTTCATGCACCATTGAACGGACTTAGATGAAAGTTTAAATTAATATAGCTTGTACATTCTTATGTACAATTTATAATGATTAGGTGTATGTGGGCGAAGCCGCGGACGGGAGCTAGGTAAATATATGTCAAATATGTTAAAGAATTATGTCACACATACATAGTTTGTGATATCGACCGATATAGAAGCATAATGGCTTCATTCATAATATAATTTGGCAGTTCAGATAAAACTTCACAAGACGCGCCTCCCAATTTCTTTTCTTCTATTTTGGCGTCAACATTCAAAGATGTAAACTTTCACATTCATGATAAATTGAAAATAAATTGAATTGAATAATATCAGGCCGCGAGCGCAAAAACGGCCTACGTAACATTTTATTAAAAAAAAATCAGTTAGTGGACCTATCCTCTTCAAAGAGATATTTGAAGAGGATCGGTCCACTAACAATTTTTTTTATAAAATATTACTTAGGCCGTTTTTGCGCTCGCGGCCTCTATAAGTACAGACGTCAATTCGAACTAAAGCACAAGACAATTATAGCGTACACAGCGCTCACTACAATACTACTGCAATTAAATACTGACGCCTCATAAGCGAATGACAACCACACTATTAAATTCCATATATCTAAATCTATATAATGAAGATGACACCAATATGCCGAGCAACATTCACGATCAAAGCTCAAACAATGAGCTGGGACAATGAAACCGATCGAGGCAAGTCGGTCACTGCGTTCTCACTGTCAGTAATGTCTTGGGTCTTAATTACCTACTGGTGAAAACGTGGTGATTAGGAACGTAAATGTGGCGGCATCTATACCGTCACTGACGAATTACAAAGCTCGTATTCATCATTGTCATTTGCTTAGCGTTTTTCGAATTAAGCATAGTTTACACGAAGCTAACACTGACTGCCAATAAGAGTGGCAGCCAGCGCTGGCTTGATATTTGCCTTGTGTAAACAGTTTTTCAAGCCAAGCCAGCGCTGGCTGCCAACGCTGGCGAGAATAGAGCGCCCGTCTATTTTTCTAGCCAGTGACCTCCACCCGCACATCCCTCTGCCTCGGATCTTGTAATCCTAGTTGTTTCAGCAACAAGGCAGAAGCTCCAGTTATAGGTCTATCGCTTAACCTTCTTATCCAAAGGCATTTCGCTTTCTTTTTTTCTAATATAACAATCAACTCTTCTCTTAATAGTGTAGAGATGTTCCTTAAACATTTCTTTTTCAACAGACTTTGCCGCGAATTCATTATTTTTTAACTTCAAACGTGTGCACACCCGAAGAAAAATCCGTGAATGAATGGCCTCGTCTAAACAACAGGGGCCTGTGTCTGCAGGACTGGCGCCAGCATTACTGGCTTCGTATAAACTCTGCTTTAAGTTAGGATCGGCTTCCAATCAAGCTGAGTACTGAGAGATACAACTGAGTACTATTACTTTTTATCGATAATACCAATAATTGGCCAAGTGTGAGTCAGACTCGCTCATGAAGGGTTCCGTAGTAACTTCGCCAAATAACTTTGTTTTTCATAGTGTTTGTATGAATTACAAAGTTATATTTCCAGTTTTAGAAAATATGCTGTATCTCAAAAATTGCTGACCCGATCTCATTCAAACTAATTTTCGTTGAAAGTTTACATTAACATCTACAGCACATATATTTTTTAGATTTTTCACTCGAGTATTATAGAAGTTAGAGGGGGGAGACACATTTTACCACTTTGGAATCGTATATCTTTTTAACGATTAACTTTATGAAAAAGTGGCTTTAAAAAACTCTATGTCATTTTTAAAGACCTGTCTATAGATACTACACACGCATAGGTTTCATGAAAAAAAAAATATTTTCAGTCTCAGTTGCATGTATGCAGCCCCCCTTTATTTTAAATATTTTTTATTTATTTTTACTTAAAATTGGAAAGCGGTTCACAGAATACATCTACTTATTAAGTTTCACATGTATAGTCCTAATAGTTTCGGAATAAAATGGCTGTGACATCCGGACGGACGGACAGACAGACAGACAGACATGACGAAACTATAAGGGTTCCGTTTTTTGCCATTCGGCTATGGAACTCTAATAATATCCTAGAAGTAACCTATTCACTCTTGGTTTAAATACCCCAGGTTATAGCTATCAGGAAACACAGACATCGGCATGCAATTCCACTTCTTACATGGAGCGACTTTTTTTAACTCCACAGTCCAGTAGCTGAATGGCACCCTGCCATGCAAGATTCGTGTCGGATTTTCTGAATTCTAACTGTAATGACTGTCAAAGATGTACAATAGCACATTTTGATACAAGTGCTACTCCATCTCGGCCGCAATAACAAACTTTCTCAAGTTTGTTATTGCGGCCGAGGCGAAGTTACGCCCGAGCCGCAAGGCGAGGGGTTATGGCGCCGAGTACTGCAGTAACAAATGTCCACCATGAAAAAATCCATGAGTGTGAAATACATTGCATGTTGAATCTAATCGTAGTGCGATAAGAGCCAGTTTTCGAGGAAGTGTATTGAAAAAAGTATTTTTTTAACAACAAGAATCGTAATGACGACATAAAAAAACTTACATCGTAGAATTATTGTTTTATTTATTTACTAGATGTTCCGGTCAAGCGCGTACCTATGTATAATAAAAAAAAACTATAAATACATCACTCTAAAGTTCATCTAATAAGTTAGTAAATACCACTCTGTGAGAGTTTTTACAACACAGCCTGCGGTTTGCTTCGTATATTAGTTTAAATTACTATCGTTTCCTATTGCATAACATGAGCCGAACCAGTGTTATAGTTTGAGCCGATCATATCCACTGTATACTTATTTGTGGTGTGGCATAGATGTCAAATTTAAAAGGAGAACTACAGAATGTCAACTTTTGCAATCTATAACTTTTGTTTTTCATGCGTACATTCCGTCATACATGCATACTGTTTGTGAGTCATAATCTACTTACCCTTTCCTTTTTTTCTTCGGCTTACAGTCTAACCGGATCCTTTCTGAACTCCACAACCCAATAGCTTGTTAACAAGATTGATGTCAGATTTTCTATCTTTCGACTATCCGTAACGACTTTTAAATATGTACAGATGGTAGCCAGGACCAACGCCTTAACGTGATTTTCGATGCAAAATGCAACTGAAAACAACCCTTTATGTCGAGCTACGAAACGATAACAAATCAAAATAACACGTTTTTTTTGCAAAAACCTTAGGAATTTCATAAAGAAGCGATTTTGACGATTAATATCTTGTGACGTAAGTATTTAAAGCATTCCGAGTCGTTGATGGTGCGTCGTGCTCTACGCGCGCCTCACAGACCTGTCAACACGAATGATAGCGCCCGATACGGCCTTTGCTTGCCGGAGTTCAGGAATTTTCCAACGAGATACTGCGACCCCAGAAAGCAGTAATAACTGAAGAAACATGGAGGGATTGTAGTTCAAAAAAGCATGTAAACATTAACGTTTTACTCAGTACAATTTGTACTGTTATCCACGGCCTCGAAAACCCGCAGGGTCGCTGCCAATGTTATATGTAACATAATAAATTAAATAAGATAATGTCTGCAAGCCGTGATGCCCTCAAGGCTTTTCCAATCGAGATAGTGAGAAAGTATCTCAACTCTTTCTATATCAGTTAATTACACAATACAGGGCTATGACGTAATCGATACAAAATGGCGGCTAACAGTTACGTTAGCAAAACAAAGTATGAATTAGTGGAACTAGCAACATTTTGTTTTCGGAGAAAAAGTTAATTAAAGTTTTTCTTGTTTGAGTTTTGTCAATTTAATCGCTGTTTCCACAGTGTTGGTTGAAATTTTTGTGTTGGCCCAGTGGTACGGGCCTGACTTACGAATTGTAAGTCGTGAAATCGAACCCAGTCAGGCACATTACTTTCGGTAATTTATATTTATTAGTAACAGAGGGCTGTTGGAATACAGCCCTCCTGTCTTGAGAGGGAATGGGATGGATAGGTCAGTATATAACACGTGCCTTTGACTTCCTCAAGATGCTTTTGTTCACTATTTCAGTGCATTGGTGTTGATATGAATAACAAAAACAAATATATATTAGTATTATATTTTACAGGCCTACATGGGCACTCATAAAACGTCATCAGTTAGTGCATGGTTCGAAATTGGTCGTGTCCTATGGAGAAGAACCGGCAAGAAACTCTGCGGATTCTCTTTTAAAATAATTCTTGATTTTCACAATCTTTGCATAATAGATTTTTTTTTTGTTTGTTGGTATGAGAGGACAGTATAGACTAATATTGACATAATACAATGTAATATAACTAATCAGAAATGAATCTCAGAGTCTATAGTGTTCTCGCATTCACATTTACAATTAGCTTTACAAAACTGCAAATAAACTAAAGCAAATGATATAAAAAATAAAATATACAAGTAAAATAATATAAAAATATCAACAACACAAAAAAGTGGGGTCGATGATATTAAGTAATACTGAAAAAGTATTTCACTGAAAGAGTTTTACACCCACAAACTACATGTCATATAAGTCAGTTTTAATGCTTAGCCAAATTTAATGACTATAATGACGTTTCAAATAGCGTGTTCAAGTTAATGGCAAATTTAGGCGTCGCGTTGGTGTTGGTCCGGCAAACTATCATTATTTATACAATTGTGTCATTTCAACCTACACAGCTTTGGTAAGCTCCAAGTCCTAATTACTGTATTGAAACCTTTGTGAATGACTTGGAAATAGTTTTCCTTTCCATTTGTTATTTTTACGATACTAGCTTCTTAAGAATATTACTTGCAGTAATAAAACGTTGTAGACTGTACGTTAAACTACGTTATTGTAAACTGACTACGTTATTAATACTATCATTGTGCGTACGACTAAGGAATGGAATTCCCTGCCGGAGTCTGTGTTTCCCGATAGCTATAACCTCCCCCAGGTTTCTTTCAATGTTTAAGTCAAGAGTGAATAGGTTTTTATTTACTTATTGATAATAGGTTCGCCTTTGACCACCATCTCACCTGATGGTAAGTGATGATATGATCGAAGATGGAGCACGCTTACCTAAAAGTAACCTATTCATTTCAGGTTACTTCTAGGTAAGCGAGCCTATTATCAATAAAAAAAAACTTAGACTTTAGACAAGATGTACTATCATTTGTTTTCGCTAATAAAAAATACTAGTGCTCGGTGGTCAATTAAAGGCATTATTATATAAAAACATTGCTCTCTACACTCCTCCATATATTGTAAATAATAACTATGCCACATTTCATAATCCTCCGTCTCCGTAATTTTCGTCTAAAGGAGTACAAAGATTTTTCTTCACGTTTTATATAGACAATTCTTTCATGTGTATGTAATAATAATTGTATATGCCACTGAACTCCTCCCAAGCAGCTGAAGTAATGTGATCCTGAAGTTTAAGTTTATATATTGATAAATTCAAAAATGGGTTCAGATTTACAATTCGACCCGGTAAACAAAAACGTTGGCCCACATAACACACGAACAATCAGAAAAATAATATGTAATGTGAGTCGCTAGAGTGGTAGAATTTTGGCCATATTTATCAAATCGGGGTTGGTGCCTGTAAATGATCTATTGGGCAAGTGCATTTTGACCTTGTATAATACAAAATTGTGCAGAAACACAATTTCCTCTCCAATGTGATAAGGTTTTTGTCCTTAAATTTGTCATTACCGACAACTTCCCGAGTCGACGGAGGCCTCAGAACGCAAGAGCAAATGCTACAGGGTCGGTTTTTAGGCAGGCGTCGTACACTCCCTTCCGCTCCAACCAAAGCGGGAGTTATCTGATGATTTTCCACCCAAAAAAACCACCAACTCAAAGAGAATGTAGACTACAAAACTAATAAAAAAAAACCGGCTCTATTAACCTGCATTTCTACGGTCCATCGCTTGATGCAGTAACCACGATTAGACGCTGGTAATTTGATGGAATTATTTCTATTATTACGGTATTTGATGGCCGGTATTATTTTTAATACCGTGTGTGTTTTAGCGGTAAATTTATTAAATGGTTAGACAGGTGGACTGATGGATAGACTGGCACCTTCTCTTAATGTAGGTGATGAAAAGGGGGCGTGACATGTTATGTTCAATAAGTCGGTTTATTTTGTTAGTTAAAAAAGTCAAGGTTGTATTTTTTGTATATTAAGGGCGTTTACATCTTACCGTACTTTGTCCAAACTTTCAAGGCGGAATTCCTTCATTTTCATTCGCAACCATAGGTATAATTTTTTTGGGTATACTTTCTTTATACGAACAGCTAAAGAGTAGCTATAACGAGGGGGACTTTCAGTCAAGAGTGAATTATTAATTAAAACTTATATGTCATTTTGTCAGATCGAAATGAGGCCAGTGCTTCCTAACTAACTACCCTGAGGTGAATTACTGAAACAAACACAGAGGCCAAAGTCTCTTTTGAGGTCCTTACAATCTGTATTGATTAAGGGACGGAGGACGTTTGCCTTGAAGTAACCTATCCAATCTGAATTCAAAGTCTCCCAGGTTGTAGCTATCTTAAAAAGGCAGACTCCGACAAAAAATCCTCACATTAACCGTACTCACATTGAAAGTAAATAAACAATATCGAAGCCTGATCATCAGTACTATGACTGACTTTTGCATAATATGACATCACTGCCAAAGTACCTCTAACAAAGTTTTAAAGTCCGTCAAATACGTGCTCCGAAATCGGTGTAGTTAACGGTGTTCTTACCGTGCCCTCTGCCAAAAGCTAAAAGGCACCTGCTGTGTCTATTTTAATATTATTTTCTTGATGTTCCATTGCGGAGGAATTCGTGACTAAATAATAATAGCTGCACGGGTTAATCGTCAAGCTTAAGCAACGCTGACTTAAGTCTGTCCGTGAATGGGTAATCTTAATACCTATATCGAGATTCTTCATGCCTAGACAGCACGTCAAGCCGTTAAATTATCTTTATTTTGCAAATTGGTTATTAAATAACACTTTTACACGTCATTTTTTTTTTGGTAAATTAAAACTTGATGAGGCCGGTGTTTCCTAACTGGCTACCCTGAGAAGAAACACCGAAACAAACTCAGGGGTCCATCTCTTTTAAAGTCCATACAATCTATACTGGTTATTGCCCAGATGGGAAATGAAATGAAATATTTATTTTGTAAATTGGTTATAAATAACACTTTTACACGTCATTTTTTTGTGTTTTAAGTTAAGCTAGATGTCGCCGGTGTTTCCTAACTGACTGCTCTGAGAGGAAACACCGAAACAAACTCAGAGGTCAACGTCTCTTTTAAAGTCCATACAATTCGTATTTACGGACCTGTCCAGACAGTGCAAGCATTTGTCAGTTATCGTGTAGCTCAACTTCGAACTTAAGGAACTCAACGCTCCAGAGTAGTTAAAGGAGCACATGGCTAACTTGTAGGGATCAAGAAGCGCCTGCGGATGAATAAAATAAGATTGCCAAGAGCGCTTTGTTTGCAGCCGCCCCACGATTCGGCCCGTATAACTTAGGTTGGCCGGGCCATGGGAAGGTTTGGAGGGAGTGGTTAAAAATATATAGGAACCTTGTAGGTTGATCCAGGGTTTCGTTATGGGTCACAAGGGTCTCTAGGTTGTGGAAGTCAGATAGTCACTCCATGTAAAACGCTAGTAGTTAGCTTCATCCGGTTATATTGAAAGCCAACTCCGACATACTAGTTGGGTATTAGATAAGTTTATGAGACATTTTTGTTACTTTTTAACACACTTTTATTAGGTCGACCTGTATGTAACTAACTATGTTATGAAATCTAAGGTAACTAATTTAACCATCTTCCAAGGGTCGTAGCGTAATGAAAATTGGCAGCTGTATGTAGTTCTGATGACAATACAATAATATGGTACTGTCGAACTGATCTGATGATGGAGCCGGAAGATATGAACTGGAACTTCATGATGGAAAATCGTATCATAGCTGTTTTGGATTTCTTAGAAAAGTCTTGTAATGAACTTTGATCGTGATTAGGTTTCAAGGTCTGATGATGAAGCCGGAAGATAGGCACTGGCATTCCATGATGGAATATCGTATCATAGTCGTGTTTGCACTTGTGAGAAAGGCCACGTAATGGACTTTGAACACGATCAGGTTTCAAAGTTATAACAAACCTAAAGAAAATCTGTTATTGGTTTTCTTAACCTTTTTGAATTACCGCGTAATCCATAGATTTATTATTAGGTCGATCTGTAACGAACTAAATATGCAATAAAATCTAAGAATCTGAATTAAACGTACTTCTAATTGTTGTATCATCATGAAACTTGGCAAATATATGTAGATTAGACGACAATAGAATATTATGGTACCAGCTGGTCTGACGATGGAATTGGAAGGTGGCTGATGGAACCTTGGACTGCCTACTAGTAAACATTTCTAATTTCTGCTCATTACATTAGTCCTATGTAATATATTGTACCTAATGTGGGTATACGAACAATAAACCAGTCTCGCTTAAACTGTCTTTGTATTTGCATCGATATTCCTCAGTGGCGACGAGTAATTGTAAAAACCATATTATATTAAGATGCCGATCGGGAAAATACACGTGTTTGATCTGGATGGAGGTGAAAACTGGCCAGCATATGTGCGTTTAGTGGAACAATTCATTTTGTTAAATGACATAAAAGATAACCTACGCGTGGCCACGCTGGTGACGCATGTCGGAGCGCCAACTTACCGATTGATGTGTGACCTGTGTGCTCCAGACAATCCAGAGGATAAAACCTTTACCACGTTAGTTGAGCTAGTGAAAAATCATCTGGAACCCAAACGTTCCGAAATAGCAGAGCGCCACGTGTTTCGCCAGCGGCGGCAATGTGAAGGCGAAAGTATTAAAGTGTTCCTACAGAATTTGAAGCACTTGGCTACCTATTGCAATTTCGAGAACCAGTTGGAAGTGAACATTCGAGATCAATTCGTGTCAGGTCTACGTAGCGAAGAGATACGGTCTCGTTTATTTGCGGAGACCACTCTCGACTACAAGAAGGCAGTGGCGCTGGCGCTGGCGCTGGAGGCGGCCGAGCAGCACGCGGCTAAAGCCGTGGCGCACGCACAGGCCGCGCCGTGGGCAGCCGCCGGGCCGGCGGGACTCCAGGCAGACGCGGGCGAGCGGGTGCACCGGGTGAGTGCGGCCGTCCAGGCCAGTGCCGCCGACCGGGACGCCGAGGCTCCGCGACGCAAAAGGTGCTGGCGCTGTGGCCGGGAGGGCCATGCGCCGCACAGGTGCCGGTACAAGTCGTATGTGTGTGACAAGTGCAAAGTGAAGGGCCACTTAGGGTCCGTATGTGATAAAAATGATAAAAGTGCGGGCAGGTCTGGTTCGAAATATCAAAACTTTATGGAAACGGACTCGTCGGAGTCTGGAGTTGAGGAGCTCGAAGGATTGTATATTGTGAAAGGTCAGTCAGTTCAAAATATAAAAGACGGTCCATATCATTGTGAACTCATTATTGAAAATAAAAATGTGTTATTTGAAATCGATACGGGCAGTAAAATATCGGCGGTGTCTAAATCATTCTATGATCAACATCTTTCTACTTTACCGATTGAAAAAGACAACATTAAATTACAATCATATACAGGTGACTCAATAATACCATTAGGCCGGGTCTCGGTGCGAGTCAGCTGTGCAGGCGCAGAGGACACCGTATTATTGTCATTATTCATTATTGAGCACGGCGGTCCTCCGCTGATTGGCCGCACCTGGATGCGCAAACTTAAATTAAAGTCAATAAACCTATTTAATCTAAAGGAAGATGTTGATCCTGTTGTGTTAAAATTGAAACAAGAATTTCCCGAAGTATTCACAGAAAATATCGGTACTTATAAGCATAAGTTATCATTGTACCTGACCGATAACACGCCCGTATTTTACAAGTCGCGTCCCCTTCCACTTGCGTTGCGCATGCCAGTGGAAAATGAACTTAAACGCTTACAGACTGAAGGTATAATTTACAAAGTAGACAGATCCGATTATGGTACTCCTATTGTGCCTATAATTAAGCCAGATGGTTCTATTCGATTATGTGGCGATTATAAAATAACCGTGAATAAATTGCTAAAAGATTATCATTTTCCATTGCCGAAAATAGAAGAGTTATTTGCAACGTTAAGTGGTGGGGAGCAATATAGTAAATTAGATTTAAAAAATGCTTTTATGCAACTTGAATTATCTGACAATTCACAACCGCTTACAGCGATTACAACACATGTAGGGACGTTTGTATATCGCAGGGCTCCTTTCGGACTTAAGTGTCTACCTGAAATGTTTCAAAAAATTGTTTTCGATACGCTAACTGGTGTTGAATATGTGGTAGCTTTTATTGATGATATTTGTGTGAGTGGAAGGAATAAAACTCATCATTTGGAAAACTTAAGAGCGGTGCTTACTAGGCTAAGAGAAGCCGGTTTAACTATAAAGTTTTCAAAATGTGAATTTTTCAAAGATGAGGTTTGTTACTTAGGTTACAGAATTAACAAACACGGTCTTTATACTGATACATCAAAAGTTAATGCTATAACGAAAATGCCCATCCCCGAAAATGTATCTCAGTTAAGAGCTTTATTGGGTTTCATAAACTACTACGCACGTTTTATACCCAATCTAAGTATGATTTTACATCCACTACACGCTCTTTTAAAAAAGGGAGTGAAGTGGTCTTGGTCGGATAGTTGTACTGCCGCTTTTGAGGAGATCAAGGTAAGATTGACGAGTGACCCGGTACTGGCTCACTACTCCCCATCGCTGCCGCTGGTGCTGGCCGTGGACAGCAGCGCGTACGGGCTGGGCGCCGTGCTGGCGCAGCGCCGGGCCGACGGCTCCGAGCGCCTCGTATGCTGCGCCTCGCGCACACTCAACGACGCCGAGCGCCGCTACAGCCAGGTAGACAAGGAGGCGCTAGCCATTGTGTACGGAGTTACGAGGCATCATCAATATCTCTTTGGTAGGCATTTCACGTTACGGAGCGATCATAAAGCTTTAAGCTATATATTCGGGCCTAAAAAGGGTATACCGCAAACTGCAGCCAGCCGTCTGCAGAGATATGCGGTACGTCTGGCGGCTTATGATTTCAACATCGTGTTTGTAAAATCACAAATGAATAGCAATGCAGATGGGTTATCACGATTACCTTTAGCAAAAACCAAGATGGAGGACCAAGATGACGCGGCATATCTACATTTTGTTGAGGATAGTTTCCCTCTTAGTCACAAAGACGTTGCACAGGCGACTAAAAATGATAAAATTTTATGTAAAGTTTACGGTTACATAATGAGTGGATGGCCAATAATGGGCGATACTGAAGATGAAAAAGCATATTTTCATCGACGGGAAAATCTACATATAGACCACGGGTGTATAGTGTGGGGATACAGGATAGTAGTGCCGGAGCAGCTGCGGGCGCAGATCCTGGAGGAAGTGCACGCGGGGCATGTCGGCGTCGTGCGCATGAAGAGCATCGCGCGCGGCTACGTGTGGTGGCCGCGCCTGGACGCCGACATCGAGGCGCGCGCCGCCGCCTGCGCCGCCTGCCGCACGCAGTTGGACGCGCCACCGCGACATACTCCTGTACCGTACGTATGGCCTTCGGAACCTTGGGCGAGACTTCATGTAGATTTTCTACAATACCAAGGTAAATATTATTTTTTGATACTCGACTCGCACTCCAAGTGGATCGAAGTATTTTTGATGGGGACAGGTACGTCGGCTCGATTAGTATCAAATAAATTAAGAGAATGTTTCAGCCGGTTTGGACTGCCAAAGTGTTTGGTGAGTGACGGGGGTCCGCCATTTCGATCCGAGGAATTTGAGTTATTTTTAACCCGCAACGGAATCAGACACATTCTAATAGCTCCTTACCATCCGTCGAGCAACGGCGCGGCCGAGAACGCCGTCAAAACTATTAAGAAAGTTATAAAAAAAGCGGCTACAGAAGGTGAGAACATCGAGCGAGCAATAAACAATTTTTTATTAGTCTATAGAAACAGTACACACACAAGCACACAGCGCGAGCCAGCTGTGGCACTGCTCGGACGGAGGCTGCGCATGCGATTAGACTTGTTGCGTAACAACACGGCAGACGCGGTCGAAGCGGCGCAGACCAAGCAGGTTGAACGAGCTCTGGGTACAAACAGAGAGGTCCTACCTGGGGACCGAGTGCTGTTCCGAGACTATTCGAGAAACAATCCTAAGTGGGTAGAAGGAGAGGTCACTGAGCGCTCCGGAGCAGTGACATATAAGGTAAAATCAGATCATGGGGAACACCACAAACATATTGATCAAATAATGCCATTAATGACACACAAGGTACTCTAATCCTATTGTCACAGATACTACTAATCATACAGTAAACACTGACAAAGAAACATGGGTGTCTGCACCTAATTCACCAGTTATGTCATCAGTACAGACTTCACAGGACTCGCCTGTCATACACGAGACTCAAAGCAATCACGCGGGTGAATCGTCCACTTCCGGGGATTGGGTCAATATCAGACCTAGAAACAAAAACATTGTCAATATCGATTAATCCATGTTTTTAAGTTATCTAATCCAGGGTATAGTAAGTATAAAAGCCGTGTTGGTGATTTAATAATGTAGGTAGCATAAGATAAATACCTAGGTAATTACTTGTAGTCATAATCATAAGTTTATGTACTTAAGTTTTTTTTTTCTTCTTATCATTTAACCTTTGAATTGAGTCATAATGATCAAAATAGAAGGATTATGCAAATATTATTTTCTTAAAATAGGTGTACGAAAAATGTACTTAGTAACTATCATCCTATCAAACTTTTAAACAAACACCTTTTATTGTAACACTTAATTAAGTTTTCGTAAAGTTTAGATACCTAAGTTAAAAGTATAAAATTTTGTATAAGTAATTAAGCGTATATTTCTTGTGAGGGAGGAAGTGTAATATATTGTACCTAATGTGGGTATACGAACAATAAACCAGTCTCGCTTAAACTGTCTTTGTATTTGCATCGATATTCCTCATTCACTCATTAGTCCTAAAAGCGTGTTTTGGTTTTTTAAACTATTCATTTATTAATAAACAACTGTTAATTCTCCCTACAATAATATTTCTTTTTATTACGGATGAGCCCGCTCTGTCTCTGCCCGATCTCGCCTGATGGCAAGCGATAGATGAGGTCTACGATGTGACGAGCGAGCCCAGAAGATGCCTAACCTAAATTTAGTTTAGTTTAGTTATTCTAAAAGGTTCACCAACAGCTTCTGAGTATAAAATATTTTAACAATAGGTTACAAATCGTGTTAGGCGTGATAACTAACTTAAGGGTAAATATTCTTATACAATTACAAAAAAATAACAAAAGAAAATTATAAAATTACATAAATCAAGAAAAAAAATATTTTATTATAAAATTAAAAAAAAAAATAAGATGAACAAGATTAGATATAATTATTATAGCTATAGTCCATTGCAGTTTCTAGGTAATCGTCCAAAAATACCACTTCGTTTAGGTTTTAGGAAAATAGAAAACGTCTAGGTTTTTAGTATCAAAGTATTGTGTAGCTCGGATTTTGTAATAACTTCATTTAAAAAAATGCACCAGAAGTTTCTTGTCAGTTCTTTTTCTTCGAAAACGGTTGAAATTGGAACAGTGAAATGTTTTTATTTTCTGACTAAGTAACTGACAAACTCCTTGACAGTTTAAAAACGACTGTTGGTAAATGTAAAATAAAATACTAAGTAAAGCTGTGATATTTCTAGCACATGTATATTTTTGTAATGAATTATATGCCTTTCGTTGAATTCATTCACTTTTATAGTAAAAAATACACAAACCCATAACTAAAGAATAACGTTGCCTATGCTGGGACACAGTCTTCCCAGTCTTCTCTCTGTGAGAGGAATGGACTGTTATCCACCACACGAGTTAATGCGGATTCGTGGATATCGTATGCGATTCCGATTTCTTGGTCTTAGGATATGCCAATATCCTTACGTTGTATATCTTCAGCGTCATTAGGGTAATTAAATATCGGATGGGGAGTAGGGAAAGCTTACTTCCCGGTAAGGACCAGGCTTGGGACGACGGCCGGCGCTTCGTGTTCCACGCGCGCCTTAAAGAACAGTCAGCACCTGCCAGATTTGCAGTAATGTTCTAACGAAATACCGCGGCTCCGAAATAAGGACTGAAGGAACAGGTTGCGTTTTTAGTCAGTACTAAGTAGTCTGAAACTCTCTTCCGCTCTACCCGGAGCGAGAAAAGAGTCATTATTTGATGATGAATCCCCCGAAAAAACAGATTAACTTAAAAAATAACCTTGTTTGTCGTTCTAAATCCCGTTATCCTATTCTTAATTCAGAAACCGTGAGTTACCACGATAGAAGAACATTAAAACTATAAAGACAATTACAGTTTGCCCAATTTACCTAATGCCATTACGAGCGTGTTGGTTGTTGGCAACCAATTATAATGGACCCAAGGCCGGTTGCCCAACCACGCGTGAGATATTTTTTATTAACACGATTTTCACCGCTCTTTTAAGTTAATCGCTGGTTAAATATTAGCTTTGTAGTGCGTTATTAAGATGGTAAACAAAGCATCTTTGTTTTACTGTGGAACGAAGGTTGTTTGTGAAGAAAGAGAATTAATGAGGGTCATTATGACCCTTCTAGTGACTGTGAAATTATATTGCGTAATAGTATCGACATAAGTTGCGTACCGCACTAATAGCCTACCCAACTTCCAATCAATTTACTTCACCTTTTTTCAACTATGACATCCCAGTCCCAGTACATGAATATAACGACTTAAAAACCCCCAGATTATGGCTATACGAAAACACAAACTCAAGCAGTAAATTCCACTCCTTAGAATGCATTCAATTCATGTATTCCCAAAACGTTTTGTGCTTGTGGAAGGGATGTCCACCGTGTAACTATGGCGCATCGCAATTCGTCTTGTAGTCTGATGATATAACGGGCTTGATGAAATTATATTGTGCAATTCTATCCCCAAAATGTGACTGATAAAAAACCTTGCAACTTGTGAACGATATTCCAGACTCTGGAGGTTTAAGAGTCGACTAGTGCATCGTTGTTTATGAACCTCTTGGCCTTTCTCTCGATAGACTCAACGTGTGAAACGAAGGGCCCAAACCTTGTAATCTATTAACATGCATGCTAAATACTATTTCACACTATTAAAATAAGGCCAAAAGCGGCCACTACAGTTAAGCAAGATGTTACGTCCAATATTATCATGGAATCTGCCAACAGTCCAACTTAGTAGTCGAAAAACGACGGCTAAATCAACGCATGCGCTGAATGCCAAAATTTGATGGGCTTTGTTAAAACGGCAATATGAAATGCGTGGGGAGAATTTTTATGCGGTTTTTGTTTGTTGCAGTTTATAATTGGGTACAATAAAAATATACTAGTGGTCGGTAGTAGAAATCACATTACTATCAAACTTGTTAATCCCTCCAACTAAGCTAAATATGCTTGTGTCTAGAGTGGGTTCACGGCAATAGTGTAATGGGTGGGGTTCGAACCTACGACCTCTCGATCACTAGTCATTAGGCTATTGACCCTTCTGGTTTTTGACTTATTGGTAATGAAATATAATATTAAAACAGCCTTTCTAAAGACATATCGAAAAGGCTCGTTGACGCTTCCAGCGACCCAAGGGCTGGCTATTTCTTTGGTCAACGGCTAAGCATTGCCATACAACGTGGCAATGCCGCCAGTATCTTGAGTACGTTGCCAAGGGCGGATCCAGGGGGGGGTCATGGGGTCATGACGTTCCCTGGGCTGGGTCCAGGACCTAGGTGGACCACTAATTAAAATTGTTAAACAATGTTTTTATATATTTTTTGTCACAATATAGATTTTATTTAAGTACTTTCACTTTTCGGTACCAACAATTATTAATAAAATAGGTACCTATTATAACTTCTTGTGACTTGACTACGACTATGTGACCCCCCCCTGGCGCCAAAGCTGGATCCGCTCTTGTACGTTGCCAGCCGACAGCGTTGAGGATCAATTTTTTGATGCTTTATTCTTGTTTGTATTTTAAGTATTTTAGTACATAATTATGTATATTTGCTGCAATAAATGTTTTCCAATTAAAAAAAAAAATAAAAATAATTTAATATATGGTCTATCTGTGATTTCAAAGTACCTTTATTTTCTCAAGTGATAATAGTTGTTTAGTGATAATAGTTTTAAAATACTAAAACACAAATAAAATTAAAAAAAAATTGCCTGTTTGTTTTTCTATTTGACAAGGTTAATCTCTGATACGGCTGAACCGATTTTAATGGGCTAGAAGACTGAGAAAGAGGAAGATATAGAGTGACAACATATTATCTAATCATCCGAATGAAGTCGCAGGCACAGTTATACTATAAACTTTAGTACAGACTCCAGCACATGAAGCTACCCGAAACTGTCAAATTTTTCCAATCAACCTTGAACCCAATTTCTTTAACGATAAAGTTGAAAATCTATTAAAGAAATTTGACAGATTGTTGCAACTTGATGTGCTGGCGTCCAGGGGCGGATCGTGAATGTGTGGAGCCCTGGGCTGAAACTGCTCGGGGGCCCCTAATTATCCAAATAATTGTCATTTTGTCAAGACACTGTTTTCTATTTGATGAAAATACGGTCAAGACTAAAATGGATTAAATTGACTTTATTTAATAAGAGTTCGTATTTATATATTTTTTTATTAAGTATTGATGAGCCCGCTCTTGACCTCTATCACGCCTGATGGTAAACGACATATGAGGTCTACTATAGGGTGACAGAGCACAGAAGTTACATGTTTACTCTTACTTTAAAGATATGTGGAAAGGAACACAGAAACCGGCAGAGAGTTCCAAACTTTGGCCGTGCGCACAATAAATGTAGAGGAGAATTGCTTAGTATGACAAGATGGTACCTATATTGACCATGTGAGGGTGGTACCTTACAGTAGGTACGTCTCATAGAACATTAGTGAAAAGGAGTCTACTAATCTACCTAGAGTCATCTAATCTACCAAGTACTTACGAAGATTAGCGCGTTCAAATAAACAAACGTTACTGCTTTATAATATTAGTATAGATTTCCTAAATTAGGAGCATTGTAGGATCTTTTCATAATCAGATTACTTTCAATTAAGTATTATAAGTACGATAATTCTCTTATCTTCGAGGCTCAAGTCTGATATTTATAAATGAAATGAAATAAAATATTATTTGTAAATTGTTTATAAATAACAATTGTACACGTCATTTTTTGTGTTTTGAGTTAAGCTAGATGAGGCCGGTCTTTCCTAACTGACTACTCTGAGAAGAAACACCGAAACAAAATCAGAAGTTAACATCTTTTTTAAAGTCCATACAATTCGTAATCGTCAAACCATATGAGAACCATGAAGGTTCATGTCTGTTGTGTCTTTTGAGGAAAGGAGCACACAGATTTGAGCGGACCATCCAGACAGTGCAAGTATTTGTCAGTTATCGTGTAGCTCAACTTTGAACTTAAGGATCTCAACGATCTGACTAACAGTACCAAAGTAAGGACATTTGGGTAGGTTAGATAAATACTTAAACTGCCATACATCAACTATAAATTATAATGAAAATAACATAAAAAGAAATAATAATATACATATTCCTCATATGCATAATAATAAAAATATAAAAGATCAAAAAAACGAAAAAAAAAAATAATAAAATACAAAGTTTATACGAGGCATGCCTTTTAAGTTCTGTCGTTTTTATATTTCCCGGCAATTTTGAATTTGGAACTGTTCTATATTCGAATGTGTTTAAGTTTAACGAAAATGTTCGTGCAATAATTTTCTACAATTTTAGAAGAGGCCTGACACGGCTTCAGTGTTTTGAAGAGCTAACATCTGTGTTCAGTGATGAAGCCTCATGTCTGCGGACTGTCGAACGCTGGTATATAGAATTCCAGCGTAGACATACTAGTGTTACTGTGTTAGTAACAAAACTCGCGAAGGACGCCCAAAATCCACCTTCACTGAAGATAACATCATTGCTGTGAGACAAATAATTCTCGAAGATCGTCATGTGACGTATCGAGAGATAGAGGCTCTATTAGGCATCTCAGGGACAATCATTCAGAAGATCTTGCATGAAGCGCTTGGTGTGGAAAGCTAGTTTGCCGTTGGATACCGCATCTGCTTTCCGACGATCACAAGGCGGCCTGCGTCAGATGGTGTAAGAAAACTCTGCAAAGGTTCAACCGAGGAGAGTCAAATCACGTCTACGACATCATCTGTGGTGACGAATCTTGGATCTATGCCTACTATCCTGATTCCAAACAACAATCTATAATCTGGATCTTTCAAGACGAGCCAAAGCTGACTAAAGTTGTTCGTTCTCGAAGCACTTCAAAGAAGATGGTGGACACGTTCGTTGGAAAAACCGGCCATGTTGCGACTATTGCACTTGAAGATCGTAGAACGGTTAACGCAGAGTGGTATATCACAGTTTGTTTACCACAAGTCAACGCCGAAATTCGAAAATCTAACTCAAAGCGACGCATCATCCTGCACCACGACAACGCAAGTACACAGCGCTCGTCAAACGATTGAGTATTTGAAGCAGGAAAAAGCAGAAATTCTTGACCATCCCCCATACAGTCCTGACCTAAGCCTTAACGATTTCTTTACATTTCCTAAAATTAAGAAAAGTCTTCGTGGTCAAAGGTTCTAGTCCGGCGAAGAAGCAGTCGACACTTTCAAGTCAGCCATTTTGAACACCCCCACTTTAGAGTGGAATAAATGTTATAATAACTGGTTTGAGCGAATGGAAAAGTGTATTAAGCTACGTGGTGAATACTTTGAAAAACAATAAAAAGTACTATAAGGTTCTAGTTGTGTTTTTTTCTTTAAACGAGAAAACTTAAAAGGCATGCCTCGTACAATACTTTAGAAAGTCAATCAGCAAAATATATTAACAAAGCGCACATAAGTTATCAACTGAGCCTGCGATTATGACACTAAAGAGCACAGTACAATACTATACTGGGAGAAGGACGCCTGTCTATACATGCTTTCTGGACTTATCCAGGGCATTCGACCTTGTTTCCTAAGACATCCTGTGGAACAAATTGTCGAGTGAAACTAGCTTGCCGACAGAAATAATTAATGTATTTAAGTTCTGGTATAGTAACCAACATAACACTATGCGGTTGGCAGATTCCTACTCTGATATATACAGGCTAGAATGTGGAGTAAGGCAAGGAGGTTTAACCTCGCCCAAGCTATTCAATTTGTATGTGAATAAGATTGAGGAACTCAGCAGCTCTGGAATTGGGTGCATGATGGACGGAGTTTCCTTTAATAACATTAACTACGCTGATGACATGGTATTGCTGAGTCCGTCAATCAATGCGCTCAGGAGACTGCTGAAAATTTGTGAATCTTACGCTGGTGCTCATGGACTGAGGTATAATGCTAAGAAAAGTGAGCTGCTTGTTTTCAAAGCACATAATAAGACTTATGAAATAGTACCACAAGGCTCGTTGTGTGGTACGGTGCTTAATAGAGTTAAGCAGTTTAAATACCTCGGTCACTGGGTTACAGAAGATGGCTCGGATACCTGTGACATGGAGAGAGAGCGCAGGGCATTGGCCGTAAGATGCAACATGCTGGCCCATAGGTTTGCGAGATGCGACAGTAATGTCAAGATTACTCTGTTTAGGGCATATTGTCAATCTTTTTACACCTGCAGCCTATGGACCAGATACACGCTGAAAACGTACAATGCCTTGCGCGTGCAATATAATAATGCATTTAGGATAGAGGGATCAGGGATGTTCGCAAAAGCACGCAATGACGACTTTTTTGCAATAATGTGTAAAAGGTCTGCATCATTGTTGCGTCGTTTGCGTGACAGTGCCAACAGTCTCCTGAATGTGATTGTTAGTAAAACCGAAGGCAACTTGATGGGACACCTGTGCGCAATGCATGTGCTGCTACCGGGTGTTCCCAGAGGATGGTAAATCCTGGTCTTGTTTGTTTAATAGTTTTATTTTTGGTCGCGATTTAGGTATTATAAGTATATACTAACATAGTTTAAGTCATTACTAACACATTTATGGGTAATACCGAAATAAACAATAAATAAATAAGTATCATTGGAGCAACTCATTCTCAAGCCTTTAAGTTCTCAATATAATCTTTGACTGTGTAAAAAGCTTTTTAACATAGCTTACGTTTAATAATTATTTTAAATATAATTAGAATAAGTTACTTATCACTTAATAGCACACTAAATACCCATACTCACACACAGTTGTGACAATTAAACATTAAGTTTGTATTTAGATGACAATAACAAAAGTGTGGCATTACCGCCCGACGCAATTGCAATGCGGGTAGTTCCTTGTAACAAATCGCCCTTCCTAGGAGTATTCAGTATTTTTCAATACTGAATACTTGATCCTTATAAGCAAAACGTATGTGCGTCATACAATATCCTTAGACGCACACACTCATGCAATTTTAGTGGCCGACGCACACGAACGCATTTTCTTGAATTAAGGATTGTATTAATTTGTCATGATGATACTGTGTTTCCATTTTAAGTAAAATGAAAGATTTTTCCGTCAAAATTTAACACCTATTTTTTATAACGGAAATCGATTCAGAAACCGATTCTGAACCAACTACTTTCAGGAATTGCGTTTATTCTGTTGCACATTGTATATATTTATAGATTTAAAAGTATCGTCTATTTTATTAATGAGAACTGGCAGGGGGCCCCTTATATCCACGGGGCCCTGGGCTGCAGCCCAAATAGCCCATAGGTAGATCCGCCCCTGCTGGCGTCTGTATATTTGTTTCAATTGACCTCTGCATAGGTGTTTCGAAATCTTCAAACTTTTCATTATTTTTTAAGCATAGACATCATATTACTACCTTTTGCCCGAACTTCGTTCGCGTGTGAGGTAAATCCCGATCGCGTGAGGGTAATTCCCGCGTAAATCCCGATCCCGTGGGAATTTCGGGATAAAAATCATTCTATGTCCTTCCCAGGATCCTAAACTACTCCGATGCCCAAATTTCATCTAAATCGGTTCAGCAGTTGGTAACAGATAGACAGACAGAGTTACTTTCACATTTATAATATCATCCCTCACATATTCCATCCATCCATGTATTTTATTTTTAATGGAATATTTGATCTTTTGTAATTCAGCTCGGGTTTCATGAGTTGAATTAGATATAAAGAGCTCGTAAATGATCCGTTACAAACTTATGTAAGAATTTTAGCTACGTTGTCAGAATATCAAAATGGTTCGAGAATATTTTTAGGTATGTAGTTCTTTATATGATATTGATCTTGAGGGGTTTGTGACTAAATTATAATAGCCTCAAGGATTGACTCTCCAGTGTAATGCTTTCTCAAGTCAACGTTTGTTGAGTTCGGTCCGTAGAAGGGCGACATAACAAAGTTCTATAGTAAGTCGTGTCGTATTTTCTTTAGTTTAATACCCTTAATACTAAATTGTAACAATAGTAACACATCTACAGTTTATTGTTTTTGTTGTGAAGAGCGAGGCCTCCTAGATCCAGTCGTGATGGTAAGTGATGATGTGGTCGGAGATGGAGCACGCTTACCTAAAAGTAACCTCTTCACTCTTGACTTAAAGACCCCTAAATTATAGGGGTTAGAAGCGTTATGACTACAGCTACTTAAAACGAGATTCCACCTATACGCACTAAACGTTTTGGGAATACCTTCATTGTGCGTATGGGTAAGGAGTGGAATTCCCTGCCGGAGTCTGTTTTTCCCGATAGCTATAACCTATGAGTCTAGTCTAGTCCTAGAGAATTTTAGGTAAGCGTGCTCCATCTTCGACCACATCATCGCTTACCATCAGGTGAGATGGTGGTCAAACACGAGCCTATTATCAATAAAAAAAACGTTATGTTGTAGTAGTTGTAAGTTAAGCACGTTATGGTGTTGCGCTGCCGAGAAAGAATACGAGTTCGCTTGGTAGACAGGAAAAGCGTGGTCCATATTGATCGTCAACTGGGTCTTCTATCAGTGAGAGATGTTTGTGAACCGCCAATAGCCGAATGGTTAAGGAGGAGTTCGAACGGTTTCGAACCCGGTTGGGGTATTATACAACGTGTAACGGAAACCCCATATCTATCCAAAAGGACTGAAGACAACATCTGGTATGGAGTCTCTATGCAAAGTTTCAGCTCAAAATAAGTAACTCACAGAATTGACCCCAAATTATTGGTTTGATATGTTTCTTGAATACCAGTAATAACAAACGTGTCACAGCACTATGAGGGTCATCACTTTCCACGTCACTTGCCAATAAAACTGTATGATGTATTGAAATTTCTAATATGCTCCACAAATGTAGATATAGGATTAGAAAACCCTTGCCATATCGTTTGTTATCATCCAAAGAAGCCGTGCACTCGGTATGTATATACCCTTTAAATTACACGTTGTATATTATATTAAAATAAACTTGAGAAGCGACAACATTAGACTTCAATAATGAAGGATACTGACGCTTAAACTCTTTAGCAGGTCGAATCCCACCCATTACAGTATAGCCGTGAACACACTCTAAACACAAGCATTAGCTTAGTTTGAGGGGTTAAAAAATTGCTAGTGATCTGAATTCTATTGAATTACTAATTCTCTTTTAAAAATGTTTTGTAATTAGATCAATAATTAACCGATTGCTCCTCAAAAAAGATGAATAATACCTCTTTATATTAAAATATAGATTAATAAATCTAGACATACGTAATTCTTTGGTGTTCAGTCAGCCGCTCTAACTTGTGATGTGGCTAGACTCAGTGGATACTTACGCAATGAAGATTCATCTGTGTAAAACTAGAATTAATTAACGCTATGGATCTGTGTCAAAATCTGAGATAGTTATGAAATTATAAATAATTGGCAGCGGTGTTCGTTAAAATAACAGGTTTACATGATTCATTTGGATTTGTTTTATTTATTGTGTAGACACAAGGTTTTTATATACTTGCTCTTGCCTGGGGCATCTTTAACGTTAACATTTTCATCTCAAAGTCTATATTTTAATTATATGTAACCACAAAATTGATCCTTACAAACCAATACACATGATACGGTGTGTAGGTGTGAGTAAACTGTTTTTAATCAACCAATCCAAAAAAATATTAGAAGGCCTATATAATTCGCGTCCATCTTGTCAAAAATACTTTTTGAAAGTTTGCGCCAGATATGCGAAAACAAATATACATTAAAATTACGAGAATATCAGTACTAATTTTTTTACATGATTTTTAAAAACCTCTCACTTTTTGAAACCACCTTTTCCAGAGGATACGGCTTTACCTTCTTTAAATTTATGAAGAACATTACTAGTAAGGTATTATTAGAACCAATTTGCAAAATATGTAAAAAAAAACATTTATTTATCATATTTATTTGTTTGTTGCAGTCCCCCAACAATGACATAAGCCCACAAGATGGCGCTACGGTTGAAGAAAGACATAAAGAAGGCGTCGTACTACGTGTGGTTCCTCGGTGCGCAGGAGTCGCGAGGGCTACGCGGCGAGGAGTTCGCTCTACCCGCCATCAGGATCTTGGAGGAGAGGGCGAGGGATTTGGAGCCTTTTAAGGTTACGCTTCAGGTTGGTACAATGTTTATTTGTAACTTGTAAGAAGACTGAAGTTTTTTTGAACAAAAAAACATCACCATGTAGGTTATTGTCTGAGGTGTTCTTTTGAGGAAAAAGGAGCACACAGATTTAAGTAGACTTGCCCAAACATTGCAAGCATTTGTCAGGTGTTGCATAGCTCAACTTGAAACTTTTACGGGCCAAACAAATTGATCAAGTATGTGTTTCAAGTACGAAGCAAACATTTGCATACAACATGTTTCGCGATATCAACGGTAGAACAGACATCTAAATCAAAACACATGTATTAAAATTAGTTTGAGAGCCAGCACTTTCACAAGTCAAATTTTATATACATGTAGGTAGCACCCGCTCACGAACATAATCCGTCCCTCGCCATATTTGAGGGAGCCAAACCCTGACGGTACTGTAACGGGGACGGGTGTGTACTCAGGATTTTTCAATATAAACGCGATAGGTTGTATACTTTGTATAATACGTACAATTTTCACGTTATTTTATTATCGAGACTGTTTCTGCGAGCAGCCCAGCGCGGTCAGTCTCTTCATAGTGTATTACATTCTCTTTGACTCTCTTGTTAAAACAATTCCTTCGCATGTCCAACATTGCGATCTAAATTCAAACATTTCAAACTATGCCAGCCAGTGTGGTAGGCTGACCGCTCGCATAGCAGACCTCCACAGTACCGATAGTAGATATATTTACCGGAGTTGCGGAAATATTCTAACAAGATACCGCTGTCCCAGACTCAAGTTCACAGCTGAATGAACAGGGCGAGTTTTTAATCAATTTAAGTCTGACACTCCCGTCCACCTAGAGCGAGGAATTATTTGATAATTTCCCCCTAAAATATAAAGCAGAGACATTAACAGGAGTATTGCTCGCTGTCGGTTGCACACGCAAGACTTATATCAATCAGCCGTCGAGGTCGCTAGATCACCACATGTAGCAATAAAACTCATTAAAAAACGTTCTAATTAGTTGCAGAGTTGTTGAGAAACAGGTGTTTATTTTTCTGAATGGTTTCGTTGCTATCGCATGGAAATGATTAGTCTGTCTTGGAGACAGCTTGCATTGGTCGAGTCAAAGCTCCAGAGCCTTGAACATCGACGACGAGTTGCTAGTCTATCGGTTTTCTATCGGTTATATTTCGGGGAGTGTACGATGGAATTACACAATCTAATTCCGCCAAGCCCGTTCCATCATCGGATTGAAATGAAATGAAATGAAAATGGAATGAAATGAAATATTTATTTTGTAAATTGGTTATAAATAACACTTTTACACTTCATGTTTTTTTGGCTGTTAAGTTTAGTTTAGCTAGATGAGGCCGGTATTTCCTAATTGGCTACTCTGAGAAGAAAAACCGAAAGAAACTCAGAGGTCATAGTCCCTTTAAAAGTCCATACAATTTGTATTTGTATATGAGAAGCATGTACAGTCGAAACCGAGTATAACGACGAAACTATCGAAATATATCGGCTATAGCGACCAACTGTCACATTTGTTCCAGCAAAACAAGCGTTTAAAGATTATTTTGACTTGTCACTGCATTTTTTTTTTAAAGATTGTTTCCTTTTCCGATATTTTATTTGAAAGCAAATTCATACGCCGAATTCATATATCCTACACATCTGTAAATTAAATAACCATAAATATAATTATACATGTTTTTCTATTTGTATGTATTGCTTATAACAACCACTGGCTATAGCGTCCGAAGTTGTATGGTCCCTTCAATGTCGTTATATCCGGTTTCGACTGTAGGTTCATGTCTGTGGTGATTACAAGACAAACAGCGATGCGCCATCGTTACATGGCGGACGTCCCACCCATACGCACAAAACGTATTGGGAATACTTTCATTACGCGTACGGCTAAGGAGCGGAGTCTGTGTTTCCCGATAGCTACAACCTGGTGGTCTTTAAGTCAAGAGTGAATAGGTTACTTTTAGGCAAGCGTGCTCCATCTTCGACCACATCATCGCTTACCATCAGGTGAGATGGTGGTCAAACGCGAGCCTATCAATATAATAAAAATGAATCGCTAAATGTGTTGCTAAGCGCAAAACACGAAAACGGCTGGACCGGTTTGGCTGATTCTTTTTTTGTTGTGTTTGGTTTTGTTAGGAGAAAGTTCTTATGAAAAAAATAATAAGTAGGAAAGGTCTCAAGGGTAGGTTAGGTTAGGAGTAGGGTAGGGGTAGGGGTAGGGTACGGTACGGTAGGGTAGGGTAGGAGTAGGGTATTGGTAGGGTAAGGTAGGGTAAAGGTAGTGTAGGGTTTGGGTAGGATAGGGGTAGAGTAAGGTATGGGTAGGGTATCGGTAGGATAGGGGTACTGGTATCGGTTGGGTAGGGGTAGGATACCACGCGAACGAAGTCGTGGTGGGTCAGCTAGTTATCAATAAAAAAAACCCTACCTTTTTGTATGTACTATATAGGAGCTCGTGGATAAATAATAACAAAGACACTGGTCGATTGTCAAAGTTAAGCAACGCTTGACGAGGTCAGTTCATGGATGGGACATCATCTTAACAAATCCAGATTCTTCGTGCTTCGGTGATCATGTAAAGTTGTTGGTGCCAGGTGTCATTTATACATCTTTGACAGTTGATACGGGTACTTTGAAGCGACAAAATCTTTCATCAGTGTTGGTGATTCTCAGAGGTGGTTTGAAATAAAATAGTGGACTGTAACTATAGGTAGGTTCGTATATTGGGATTATAATGGTGAACGCAGACCTAGCCGCACCGCAGTCCCTACAGTCCCCGCAGTCATCGCTTTTTGTTAATGGCCTCGCACATCTAGCCGCGCCGCAGTCTCTACAGTCGTTCCCGTCAGTGTTGCCAGATTTTTGAAAGCATTATCTGTACCGAAGATTCAAAAATCTGTATAAAATCTGTATTTAGTATTGGTATTTTGCTCTTTTGTGTATTTTTATCTGTAGGTGCTATAATAGGGAATAAGCAAGTAATTATTTATACGAGAATAAGTAATTTTATTATAAACCGTTGACAGAGATTCTCTGTCTACTTTATAACTCTGGCAACACTGCGCGCCGTGGATGCGAATGACGTCATCCGCGCTGCGTGCGGATGACGTCATCAGCTGCGGCTAGGGGAGTTCGGTCGTTTCAGGGACTGCGGCGACTGCGGCGCGGGTAGGTGTGCGAGGTTGCATAGAACTTCATATAAAGAATTCGAATGCAAAGACTGCGGCGCGTGCGGTGCGGCTAGGTCTGCGTTCACCATAAGAACGCGCGCTTCTGGTCCGTGTCGTATGTGTCAATGATGCGTTTGCGCGGCGGCGCGGCTGCATCTCGGCAACCCGTCCCCCGCTCCCCGCTCGCCGCTGTCGCCCTCCCGTCGTCGGAGTGGCTCATGGTGCGTTTTGTCTCCAACATCAGTCTTGCTAAGAGGTATCGTGTTACCCAGGCAGGCGCTCCTTGTAATACACTAGTGCTCAGCTACAACCGGTTATCCGGTCTACCAGACGCACGGCTGGGTACCACCCACACTTGGTTGATATACCGTCTTGTCGTACCAAGCGCTTCTCCTCCACATTTATTGTGCGCACAGCCAAGCTGTGGAATTCTCTGCCGGCTTCTGTGTTCCCTGCCACTTATGACCTTTCAACCTTTAAAGCAAGAGTGAACAGGCATCTTCTGGGCTCGCTCGTTCCATCGTAGACCTCATCTATCGCTTACCATCAGGCGAGATCGAGTTCAAGAGTAGGCTCTTTCTGAAAAAAAAAAACCCGGATATTGTAGGGGAAAGGCTAAACTTATGAAGATGAAGTACATTGCCACGTTCTCAGGAGACGCAGTATATCATTTACAAAATGCTGAAAATTAATTACATACATATACGTATTATACAGTATGTTAACTAACAGAGGGCGTTCCCGTTAACCCGCAATAGTATACCATCCATACATGCTAAAAAAATGTTAAATTGATACGTAAAAGAAACACTCTGTACACGCGTACACATTCATAAATAAATTGCGACGTTGCCGTCCTTCAAGTACTCGTGTGGAGAGTGTTTCTTTTACGTATCAATTTAACATTTTTAGTGAATATTTTGATATTAAAAAAAAAATAAAAACATTTTGTTTTCGAATGGTAATAATTTTTTAGCATGTATGGATGCTATACGATTGCGGGTTAACGGGAACGCCCTCTGTTAGTTAACATACTGTATGTGATGCTAACAGCAGATAATCAGATCCTTAGTTTCTTATGTCTCTCAAAATTCTCACGAAATGTCTTCGAATTTCGTCATATTTGGGCGTGATATGGCAATAAGGAAAAATAAAAAGTTTATTACGGGGCGCGGCCAAACTCACTTTTGTTGACATAAATACCGATGGATGTATGTATATTATGTAATTTTAAGGTAGGTATAGAATATTCACGTTCATACAATTTTTTTTTTTAGTTGGTAATAGGCTTGCGTTTGACCACCATCTCACCTGATGGTAAGTGATGATGTGGTCGAAGATGGAGCAAGCTTATCTAAAAGTAACCTATTCACTCTTGATTTAAAGATAATAGCTATAACCAAAGTGCACGACATAAAAATGAACTATCGTGAATTAGGTGCAGAACAGTTAAATTTAAATCTAGTATATTTGGAATAGGAGTGAAAATCTATACTTACTAGTTTCCGCCCGCGACTTCGTCCGCGTGGAAAAAAATCCCCCGATTTTGAAACATTCTTCATTAGTGCTCCGCTCCTATTGGTCTTAGCGTGATGATATATAGCCTATAGCCTTCCTCGATAAATGGGCTATCTAACACTGAAAGAATTTTTCAAATCAGAACGGTAGTTCCTGAGATTAGCGCGTTCAAGCAAACAAACAAACAAACAAACAAACAAACAAACAAACTCTTCAGCTTTATAATATTATTATATATTATATATTATATAGTCTATACTTATAATAAATCTGTAGAGAGGTTAATTCTGTACATGAAATATATTTACAAAATAACTATCAGGGGGTGATTAGGGATCGATACTGATGCCAAAAATGCAATCAGTACAATTTTTGTCTGTCTGTCTGTCTGTCTCTGTCTGTCTGTATAACCGTTATAGAAACAAAAACTACTCGACGGATTTTAACGAAACTTGGTACAATTATTTTTCATACTCCTGAGCTGGTTATAGTATACTTTTCATCACGCTACAATCAATAGGAGCAGAGCAGTGAAGGGAAATGTTGGGAAAACGGGAGAAGTTACTCCATTTTTAGGGTTCCGTAGTCAACAAGGAACCCTTATAGTTTCGCCATGTCCGTCTGTCTGTCCGTCTGTCCGCGGTTTAGCTCAAAAACTATTGGTACTAGAAAGTTGTACTTTAGCACGAGTATACACGTTAATGACGCCGAAAAAGTGGTAAAATAAAATTTTGAAAAAAACTATTATTTAGGGTACCTCCCATACATGTAAAGTGGGATGATAATTATTTTTTTTTCGTTCTTCCCATAGTGTGGAATATCGTTCGATAGGTCTTTCAAAAATATTAGGGGTTTGGTAAGACCGTTTTTTGATTAAGTAAACCGTTCGTGACTTATCAAGCTTTAAAGTACCAATTTTCGTTAGAGTCAAGTGTCCCCCCTCTATCAACTAAACGGTTGTAGTTAGAAAGTCAAATGTCACGGCAGTAGTACCTATATATAACGAAATTTAAAGGAAAACTATCACACATAAGTGGGCTTTACAAGTTTACGAGTAATAGTCGACCAATTGTATTTGTTTCGAAAATTTCGAACAACTCTACAGAAATGTCGATAGATGGCACTAAGCGCCAGTTGTATCGTGCTAGCTTCTTGTGACGATTGAGTAAGGTAGCTCTGTGTCCGTATTTAAATTCAAAACACCGGCTATGACAAGTTTTATACAAATCTCTAAAAAAATTGAAACTTTTCGTGCAAAATTGTCGGATCAGGTGGGGATTTGTATAGGAAGTCAAATTAGTTAGGTAGTCATGTTTGGCTTTTAGTTAGAGCATGGTACGAAACGATCAGTCAGTGAATACGACACGCACTTGGCTGTTGTAAAAACTACGGAACCCTACACTGCGCGTGGCCCGACACGCACTTGACCGGTTTTTTTTAAGCTTCCGTCGCGAGTGCAACCTTAATGGTTAAAGCTACACAGAAATCATTTATGACGGAAATATTCTCCTTAAAATTATATAAAAAATATCCTACGACAGCATATATCTATCTTTTATGGTTGACTCACAATAACACGTGTAACTCCCGATAGCTTAGCAGTTCGAAGCTTTCTGATTATTATTGTGCTCCGAAATTTAAAACCACCACAACTTTGCAATGGAACTCGGCTAAAAGTAACCCAGTTACAACAAAATATAATCGAGGCTCAAATTTTAACAGGTTGCGGTGCAGGAGAAACCGTCTTTATTCCCAGAATTCCCATAATACCAAATAATTTTCCATTCCAATTTAAAAGAACGCAATTCCCAGTATAGGTGTGTTATGCAATGACAATTAATAAGGCTCAAGGGCAGACTTTTCGTGTTGCTGGAGTAGATCTCGGTGTCAGTTGTTTCTCGCATGGTCAGTTGTACGTCGCTCTTTCCCGGGTTAGCATTTCTAGAAATCTTTATGTTCACGTGCCGGACGGGTCAACTTTCAACATAGTTTACCCGGAAGCTTTGCGCTGAAGTATTTTCGTTCTATAGGTACTTAAGCTTCATGTGAACGTGATCTAAACAATATTACCAATACATTAACTTAATAACACACAAGGAGTTACACGCTGACGGAGTCGCGGGCATAGCTATTAACAATAATATTGTGCGGTTCGGTATTGCGATATTTTTCAACAGTATTATAGATTGACATATTATATTTCCCTACTAAATTACGAAGGTTAATCTGTCTCTTACATCAAAATCACTGAACCGTGAGGAAGGACATAGGCTACTTTTTTTTACGAAAAACGACGGAAACGTGGACGAAGTCGCGGGCAACAGCTATCTATACTAATAATATAAGGCTGAAGAGTTTGTTTGTTTGTTTGAACGCGATAATCTCAGGAACTACTGGTTCGAAATGAAAAATTATTTTTTAATTAAATAGTCAATTTATAGAGAAAGGCTATAGGCTATATATCATTACGCTAAGGCCAATAGGAGCGGAGCGCCAATGAAGAATGCTTCAAAATCGGGGTTAAATTTAACGTTGGCCCAAAGTAACTATTCCACGCGGACGAAGTCGCGGGCAAAAGCTAGTATAGATAATAAATCTGTAGAGAGGTCAATTCTGTACATGAAATATATTTAAAAAATAACTATCAGGGGGTGATTAGGGATCGATACTGATGCCAAAAATGCAATCAGTAAAATTATTGTCTGTCTGTCTGTCTGTCTGTCTGTATAACCGTTATAGAAACAAAAACTACTCGACGGAGTTTAGCGAAACTTGGCACAATTATTTTTCATACTCCTGAGCTGGTTATAGTATACTTTTCATCACGCTACAATCAATAGGAGCAGAGCAGTGAAGGGAAATGTTGGGAAAACGAGAGAAGTTACACCATTTTTTAAGCTTCCGTCGTGTGTGCAACCTTAATGGTTAAAGCTACATAGAAATCATTTATGACGGAAATGTTCTTCTTAAAATTATATAAAAAATATCCCACGACAGCATGTATCTATCTTTTATGGTTAACTCACAATAACACGTGTAACTCCCGATAGCTTAGCAGTTCGAAGCTTTCTGATTATTATTCTGCTCCGAAATTTAAAACCACCACAACTTTGCAATGGAACTCGGCTAAAAGTAACCCCGTTGCAACAAAATATAATCGAGGCTCAAATTTTAACAGGTTGCGGTGCAAGAGAAACCGTCTTTATTCCCAGAATTCCCATAATACCAAACAATTTTCCATTCCAATTTAAAAGAACGCGATTCCCAGTATCGGTGTGTTATGCAATGACAATTAATAAGGCTCAAGGGCAGACTTTTCGTGTTGCTGGAGTAGATCTCGGTGTCAGTTGTTTCTCGCATTGTCAGTTGTACGTCGCTCTTTCCCGGGTTAGCAGTTCTAGAAATCTTTATGTTCACGTGCCGGACGGGTCAACTTTCAACATAGTTTACCCGGAAGCTTTGCGCTGAAGTATTTTCGTTCTATAGGTACTTAAGCCTCATGTGAACGTGATCTAAACAATATTACCAATACATTAACTTAATAACACACAAGGAGTTACACGCTGACGGAGTCGCGGGCACAGTTATTAACAATAATATTGTCCGGTTCGGTATTGCGATATTTTTCAACAGTATTATAGATTGACATATTATATTTCCCTACTAAATTACGAAAGTTAATCTGTCTGTTACATCAAAATCACTAAACCGTGAGGAAGGACATAGGCTACTTTTTTTTACGGAAAACGACGGAAACGTGGACGAAGTCGCGGGCAACAGCTATCTATGCTAATAATATAATTTAATTAATTTATTTATTTGTCTCAGACCATTGATCCATAGAGTTTAGTAAAAAACTTAACCTATTGTTAGTACAATAAATTAAAACATACCATCAATTTAATTGGCGACATGCACGCCTGTGCGCACATGCCTACGCCTTATTGCGCACTTTAAAAACGATTACTTTGCTTTTAGTTTCATTATACCTCAAGCCATGAGCCTCCGCATAACTCTCACAGACGGCCAACAATTTCCTTACGCCACAGATTGATGGACTGAGCAACACCATGTCATCAGCATAGCTTATGTTGTTGATCATTCTTTCATCAATAGAGCATCCGACCATGGTGCCGCTCAACTCACCAACCAGCCGATCCATATATAGGTTAAAAAGACTGGGTGAAGTTAACCCTCCCTGCCTTACGCCACAATCTAGCCAGTAAAACTCAGAATGAGCATCAGCCCACCTGACATAATTCTTTTGATTTTTATACAAATATTGAAATATGTTAATGAACTCTGCAGGTAGCTCGGTATCATCCGATAATTTATGCCACAAAATGTCATAGTTTACCAGGTCAAAAGCTTTTGACAGGTCCAGAAAGTAGCCATACACTGGTGTCTTCCGGTCAGTGTAGTACTGCACAGTCTGTTTGAGGCACAGGATTGCACTTTCAGTAGACAAACCGGCTCTAAATCCAAACTGCGCGTCATGTAATTGAAGGCTGAAGAGTTTGTTTGTTTGTTTGAACGCGATAATCTCAGGAACTACTGGTTCGAATTGAAAAAATATATTTTATTTAAATAGTCAATTTATAGAGAAAGGCCTAATAGGCTATATATCATTACGCTAAGGCTAATAGGAGCGGAGCGCCAATGAAGAATGCTTCAAAATCGGGGTTAAATTTAACGTTAGCCCAAAGTAACTATTCCACGCGGACGAAGTCGCGGGCAAAAGCTAGTGTATAATAAACTACCAAATTTTGTTAAAAGTATTTCAGACCTCAATATTTTTAAAGTTAAGCTCAAAGAACTCCTGATAGATAAAGCTTATTACTCAATAAACGATTTTTTAAATGACAAAAACTTGGTGTAATGCGGTGTTTTTAATTGACATTAAATTACTATTTAATTTATATTAATATTCTAAAATAATTTAACCTTTATTACAATGATTATTACTTTTACATTTTTATTTTGACTCATAATTTAATAACATTGAATGTATAATTTGACTACCTAATGTATAAGAGTGACTAAAACAAATAAGTATATTTCTTTAATATTAAATTCTAATCACATTTATGAATATTGTACACCTTATAGGTATGTTACATTGATACAAACATGATAATTACAAGATCTTTTTTTGACATGTAACAAACAATAAATGAATTTGAATTTGAATTTGAACCTAGAGGTTATAGCTATCGGGAAACAGACTGCGGCAGGGAATTCTACTCCTTAGCCGTACGCACAATGAAAGTATTCCCAAAACGTTTTGTGCGTATAGGTGGGATGTCCACCATGTAACGATGGCGCATCTCCGTTTCTCTTGTAGTCCGATGATAGAACGGGCTTAGCGCAATTAGATTGTGTAATTCCATCGTACACTTCCCAAATGTAATCGATAGAAAACCGATAGCAACTCGTCGTCGTCGATGTTTAAGTTGTCATTTTTTGACCCTATTTTTTTTTCGTGACTCCTCAGATCTAGGTGGAGCGGAACGGAGATTCAGACTTCTACTCACTAAAACCTTCCCGGAACCTGGGGTTTCGGGCAAAGGCCCTGACGGGTCCCGTCACTTCTGCTGACTGCTGCTTGAGACGCGCGTGGAACACGACGCGTTGTCGGTTCGATCCTGGTCCTTACCGGATGGTGAGCTAACCTTGCTCGCCCAAAGAGAAAGAGAGATAATGACGAGTTCATCCATGATCATGGCGCTTGCAACAGCGTCGAAATATCGGAAACTCGACAGGGTACTATCCTCACTTGGTTCGTTTACCGTATTATGATTAGAACAATAACTTCTCCACAATTATTGTGCGAACAGCCAAGGTGTGGATCTCTCTGCCGGCTTCTAGGGGTCTTTAAGTCAAGAGTTAATAGGTTACATTTAGGTAAGCGTGCTCCATCTTCGACCACATCGTCACTTACCATCAGGTGAGATGGTGGTCAAACGCGAACCTATTTTCGATTAAAATAAAATAATGTATTGCATCGCTTACCATCTTAAAAAAAATATTGGTTTATTAACTTATATGCTTAAAAGGGGTTTTCAGAAGCGAAAATACCAAACTAGAAATAGTCGTCGTAACGAAAGAATTTTTCAAATCAACAAACAATATTTGTTACATAATACAGCACAACACACATTGTACGCTCTTTTAGTTCCGATCCGTCATTAGCAACCGCAGCGAAAGTTTTCCACTGTTCTAATTGATTTGTTTGTTTTCTTACGTTACAACCAGCAGTATTCTCTGGCATTACCGACTAACACTCTCGCCTATAATACTATGTACTAACAGAATTATGTAAGCCAGAGTTGTAGATTCCTCTTTCCGTTTCACTATTGTTGATGGATGGTTTGTTATATGACATTAGGTATATCCGCTTTTTGGGTTGAAAAATAACCCGGCCGACCAGTTATCTGATTCAATCTAATTGACCGATTAACAGAGGCGATGAAAGGTGATGCACTATCGTTACATGGTAGATATCCCGCCCATATTCACAAAACGTTTTGGGAATACTTTCATTGTGCGTACAGCGAAGAAGTTGGATTCGCTGCCGTAGTCTGTATTCCCTGATGGCTCTAACTTGGGGCTTTCAAGTCAAGACCAAAATACTGTCAAGACTGGTCAAGACTGAATAGGTTGCTTCTGGGTAAATGTGATTTATCTTTGGAGAAAACTATATTAGAAAACCATGGTACACCTATTTTTTTTTTTTTTCCTACCACATAATTATTATCCGTCCGCCTTTAAAGCAACAGTGAATCTGTAATAAAAATAAAAAAGTGAAATCATATTTTTTTTTATTCACTTGTTTTAACTCACCACCTTTACTCCTCAGGTATCTCACAAAGGTCTGAAGATAATCCAGAATGTGACAGCCAAGGGCAAACAACAGACGATCAAGCACTTCATCCCACACGGCAGCATCACCAGCGCGGTGGTCCAATCGGACGTGGTGGCTTGTGTACTGTTACTGTACAACCCCCTGACTG
This sequence comes from Tholera decimalis, assembly GCA_943138885.2. NCBI lineage: Eukaryota > Metazoa > Arthropoda > Insecta > Lepidoptera > Noctuidae > Tholera > Tholera decimalis. The sequence goes on along the minus strand of OW964568.2, from coordinate 4,876,889 downwards.
GCTGTCCAGTACATGTACATGCTTACAGGTTAGTAGAGTCCACTTATCTAAATAAAATTATTTTAATCTTAATGATTTATTTCAGATTTTGACTCTACACTTTAGACATACCAGATATACAAAAAAAAATCGGTCAAGCCGCTTCGGGGTCCATTAAAAAAACACTGTGACACGATATTTTTATATATATAGTAAAATATTTTTTTCTTGTAGGAAAAATATTAAGTTTGATGGCAATATAAACGGTGAGAGTAGGGTTATAAAACAAATATATTTACTTCGTTAGGTAGGTTATTTTTTTTTCCACTAGAAATCCTATCGTCCTAATAATATTGTAAAAATTTTGTGACGATGTATGTATATTTGTTGCTCTTTCACTCAAAAATCACTGAACGGATCTCAATGATATCTGGTAAATACATAGTTGACATTCTGGGTAGCACATAAACTACTTTTTACCCCGGAATTCCTGCGGGATCAGGATTTACGTGGGAAAAACTTCCCACGGGAACGGAGTCGCGGGCAAAAGCTAGTAATTTATATAGCAAAACCACGTTTGCCGGGTCAATACACTATAATGTATTATTTTCAAGTATATAATCTTCAAAAAAACATACATCAGTTTATTCACTGTTTATTGACACGTAACAAATCTAGTCATTCGTCTCCTGCGTTGATAATTTAAAGCCAATTTGCTGACAGATTTATTTGACAAATTAAAGCCCTAATGGCTATCATTAATTACTAAGCCTTGGTTAAGTAGGTTTTGCCTTTAAAGGCGCAGTTTAAGAAACAATTTATAACACGTTAGTGTTTTAGTGTCATGTCATCATGTTGTTTCCACGTATTTCTAACGCCAAGTAGTTAAATTCCGATTTGAATAAAGTTCAAATTCGAATAGAGGCAGTTCAGTTTTAGCTCTAAGATGCAACTGAATGAACGATGTATTTGGGAGTTTGGGGGTAGGTATTGCAGATTAGAATTAATTCACCTAAATTAATATGACAACAAGGAACAAACTAAGGCCTACAATTAATGCACTCACAATGCTGGCGAAATTCCGAATGTAAGTTTCCTAATAGCTATAGCCTAGGGGTCAGAAAGAGTAGGTTACTACTAGGTAAGAGTGCTTCATCTCCGACCAATATTGAAGGTAGTTCGCCACTCCACAACTAAGCCGCCCTCTTATTTATAAAACATAAGAAACCATACCCTAATACCATACTATAATTCCGCCAAGTCCTTTCCATCATCGGACTACAAGAGAAACGGCGATGTGCCATCGTTACATGGTGGACATCCTACCCATACGCACTAAATGTTTTGGGAATACTTTCATTGTACGTACGGCTAAGGAGTGGAATTCCTTGCCGGAGTCTGTGTTTCCCGATAGTTATAACCTAGGGGTCTTTAAGTCAAGAGTGAATAGGTTACTTTTAGGTAAGCGTGCTCCATCTTTGACCACATCATCACTTACCATCAGGTGAGATGGTGGTCAAACGCGAACATATTAGCAATAAAAAAATGTAGGTATCTATATGTAACGTGTTTACTACTAAGACACAGATTTCCCCTCTATGAATAAAACCACCCTGTGTTCCTTCGCAAACATACGCCAAAACTTGTCTTGAAGACAAGGTTGGATAGGTTACTTCTAGCTAAACGTGCTTCATCTCCGACCACAATATCATCGTTTACCATCAAGTGAGATAGTGGTCAAACGCGAAATCAATAAAAACAAACTTTCCCAGGAGCACCTTCAATGCGTCATCTTTTTTCTACACTTCTCTATCTAATTGCTGTACAAATACAGCCTCAAAGATTCTCAATTCTATAGCAAGAAAAGATTAAAACACAGACATCTGTATTTATCAATTGTAGGAAAGGAATGACATTTTAGCACCTCGTAAGGTCGTACTCTTAATGTCAAGAGTATATTCAAAGACTGGTTTCAAATTGTGGTTCTAGATGTGCGAGAACGCGAGATTTAGCGATGACGCTCTCACTGTAGTCTTCCGTTGTTTGTACATTGTTAATTTTAGCCTATCATTACAGTATAGTAAAGGTGTATAATTTTTCATGGACATCCCGTCCATACGCATAACACATTTTGGGATAACTTTCATTGTGCGTACAGCTAAGGAGTGAAATTCCCTGCTGGAGTCTGTGTTTCCTGATAGCTATAAACTGGGGTGTTTAAGTCAAAAGTGAATAGGTTACTTCAACACAAGCGTGCTTCGTCTTCGACCACATCATCGCTTACTACCAGGTGAGATTGTGGTAAAATGCGAGCACTGTCAAAAATAAAATCATGCTCAAAGAATGAATATTTTCTATTCTGTTATATGTTAACGATCAATTCATAGGTTATGTTAACATAAACCTCTATCAGTTTTTGTAACGGGTCCTACTAACCGAATAATAAAACCAAGCGTGGTGATAAGAATAAACGACTGATGTAGAATAAATTGGATTCTGCATAGATTGATATGAATGGTTTGATAACAAGAGCTAGGAAACAATAGATCGAGGTTTGTAGGTAAATAGCTGTTCAGGTGTTTACCGTATGCAATATATTGTAGGTACGCTAATGTAGATTCAATTGTGCAACCGGATTAAAAAGGAGTTTTATTAAATAAATTAAAAAAATTGATGACACGGTTAGCTACGTTTCGCTGGTTGGATTCCCGTACCCGTATTCCCGCTGGGTGTTTATGAAAATGCCCTAAGAATATAATTCCTGAACTACAAAAATAAAGAATTTTATTTTATTAAAGGTATACGTTTTAACCGGCCGGTTGGTGTTGTTTATAGTTATTGGCGAATAACTATAAACAACAAAAGTGTGTCTCGTAATGAATTCTCAGCAGGTATCCGCTAGTTGACGCTGTTCTTTTTTTAAAAGACAAAAACCAAAATCAATTTCAAAACAAAAGAGGTCTTCCAAACCTTTCAACTCCTATATTTTCGATAAATATGCATGATGTTTGGTAAAAATAAATTGTCCTTTCTTTTCTACAAACAAACAAACTATGTCATCACACCTCAACAAAGCATTTAGCACAAAACATTACACAAAGGGGATGGCATCTTCATCTGACTTTTGACATTTAATGTCGCAATTCCCGCGCATATCCTTGTGCAACTTACCGTTCATTATTTATGTTACCAACAACGATATTGTAAAGGTTCTCCAGAGGAAATAATAATAATTGAAATTTGAATGGAAATTGGCTATTTCTATTGAGGTCTTGGAGGGTTCAGCTGAGTTTACACAAAAAAAAAGTTCTGAAGTTATTGTTTTCGTCATCGTGTAAGCAGATAGTTTAATTTTAAGCATTCGAGCTATAAAAAAATAATCAAACAGATATATTTAATAGCGTAACTTTCTGAAATGAAGCCATTATCATCTGCCCAGTCGTGCCTACTATGTAACATGGGAAACTAAAGACAAATTACTCTCAGATTATCCTTCAAAATAATGCTTGCATTACACGCACAAAACACTACTTTAGGATTTCCATCTCAATGTAGCAATGGCTGACATATCACGTTTATGTGCTTGCGCATCTAGAGGTCACAGCGACATCTAGCGGAGACCCGCGGAGAATTCATTACGAGACCCACTTCTGTTGTTTATTAGTTACTAGCTTCTACCCGCGATTTCGTACGCGTGGGAAGGTTTTCCGGCGCAAATCCCGATCCCGTGGGAATTTTGGGTTAAAAAGTAGCCTATGTGTTATTCCAAGCTGCCAACTATCTACTTACCAAATTTAATTCAGATCCGTTTAGTAGTTTTTGCGTGAAAGAGTAACAAACATCCATCCATCCTCACAAACTTTCGCATTTATAATATTAGTAAGTAAGTAAGTATTAGTATTAGTAAGAGTAAGAAGATTGGCTGGTTCAAAAGTAGGTTTTCAAGTGTCATTCGTTTAAGAGTTTTTAATGACAGTTAGCTAATAAGGTCAAAGTCGTTAGGTTAAGCTAATTTGAGGATATTAAATTAAAGATACATTAAATCAATCAAATGGTTTGCTTTTGTATTGTTTAGGTTTAATCGTTTTTTAAATCGTTACTTCCATGTAGGAAAACAAATCAAGGGAAAAGACATAGAATTTTCTTTAGAAATATATCCGGTGACTAAGAATTACTACGGCGGAAAAAAAAAAGAAAAAAAGGTACAACTTTTTTCTGGAAATCGAAGTCCTCATTGAAAGTGGTCCTTACAAATCTGCATGGGATTTGATAATAGCGTCATATAAATTATATATTAAAGTTTTATTCTACTTTCAATCTTTGATTTATTTTAACTTTTCTTTCTCACAATGCTGGAGTGTCGGATGTAGCTCGCCTCACACACCACTCAAAGGTCATTAACCCCTCTATTCACTTTGAAACCACCCACTCTATACGTAAATCTAATCTGCACTACGATCCCTGTTAACGGCAGTCATCCAAGCGGGTTGATATCGAACACCGCAGCTAAGATTATAAATTAAAAGCCGCCTCGCTTTAATAGCTGCAAAAAGGTTTTTAAGACCGGTAGTACTGGCAATAACCTAAGAGGTAGGGCTGTGCGATTTAATAAGGAGTTTATTGACGCTCCTTAGTTAGCTACTGTTTCTGAGCGTCGATCTTAAAGGTTAAGCAAGCTTGTCGAGGTCAGTGTATAGATGGGTAACTACCTTAACAGCGAAATTCTTCCGTGCCTCACGCTTTTCTCATATTTAACACATCTCAGTTTTAACTGACCAAAAAAATGGCGATGTGTAAAAGTGTATTCTTTTTGCAGAATTTTCATCATTTTCATCAATGGTTACGTAGGATTCCGGGACCGGCTAGCTTCACTGAGTGTGTTCTTATAGAGATCGCTATTGTTAATTTGACCTCTTCATTCGACTCCTTATAGTGGCTAGGAATAATGTTGTGGATCTCAATAAAAATAAAATTATATAGGTACGTTTCTATAATTATACCAGCAGTTGTTCGCGACTTCGTTCGCGTGGGAAGTTTTTCCCGTGTAAATTCCGATCCCGTGGGAATTTCGCTAAATCCCGTCTTAGCCAGCATGTACGTACTAAAAGGAACCCCAATGCCGAATTTGAGAGCCCTACTACTTGTAGTTTCTGAGATTTCGTGATTAATCAGTGAGTGGTATTTGGCTTTTATATATGTATACAACATGTATCATAATTAACGCACACCCTCACACACACCCCAATTAGAAAATTATGTTATTATATGTTATTATAATTATGTTATTATCATAAATTCATAATACATACTCTGAATTTTTAGTTTTACTTGTTTAAACAGTTTTTTTTAAGACTTTAACTTCCTTTAAATGAGTTTCATTTTTCTGTAATGTGTACTGAATGACGGAAATTATATAAATCTGCATTTAAAAAGTTACTACTTTAATTTACGGTCCATAGTTATAAATTTTGTTTTTACTATACAGCGAAAGTGTAATTTGTAATTTACGTAGATTTAATTGCTTTGGGATAAAAATTATCGATAATAAAAATTGATTCAGTAAACGATTCTGAACAAACTAATTTCAGGATGTGCATGAGTTATGTTACATGTTGTATATAGATTAAATTACTATGAGAATAATTGAGAAAAAGAAAACCTAACGTTAATTTATGCTTAATGTTATTAAGAAGTGAAATTTGTTCGTAAGTAGGGGGTAATCTCCGGAACTAATAATCCAATTCTAAAAAGTTTTACATTGGTAGTAAGGTCCATTATTTGTGAACCCGGACGAAATCACGCGCGAAGTGCTAATGAAATAATATAAAACGAAGAATTATGGTCGAATGTATTCAACGTGGCAATGCTACCAGTCTTCTGGCAACATTTCCGGACGATAACAATGTGGAAGAGTACTCCGACACCAAAGATAATAACAATAATGATGAATAATAATAACAATTTATTGAATCCAAGTACAGATGAAAGTAGAAATCTTAAACTAGGAACTTGTGTTCGCAATTAAAATTCTTTAATATAATATTAAAAATATGTTTTCCTTTTTCGAGTAAAACCATCAAGAAATGGACCTTTGCACCTGTCAAATTAATTTATAGTTGAACTTTTAGTTCAAACTAATTTGACCTCGTCGTTTCATCGTGCCAAAATATAATTAATTAGCAATTTATGCTTATTGCCGTACTGCACGATTGCTATTAAATATTTTGTTTTGACTTAAGATTTCTACAAAATAGTCAAAATTAATTAACCTGTCAAAAATGTACAAATGGCAAACGGGGTAACGTGTTTTAAAAGGCACGGTGGAATCTAGGAAATAATCTAACATAGGATTAAGGAATTTCGTTACTAACCAAATGAGTATTGATTTCAGCATCATAATTTGCTTAGCCTTTTTCCGGCTGTGCACACACACATGCAGTTACTATCTATCTCTATCTATCCACCTATCTATCTCCACTACTCAGTATCTGGGTAACACGATACATGGGGTATCGTGTTAGCTTAGAAGACCAGTGTCATTCATTCTGACTACTGACTTGTAACAACCTGATTCCTCCATCTCCCTTTCACAACCGGTCTACCAGACGCACGACTGAGTACCGTACACTTGGTTGATATACCGTCTTGTCGTACCAAGCGCTTCTCCTCCACATTTATTGTGCGCACAGCCAAGTTGTGGAATTCTCTGCCGGCTTCTGTGTTCCCTGCCACTTATGACCTTTTGAGCCTTTAAAGCAAGAGTAAATAGGCATCTTCTGGGCTCGCTCGTCACATCGTAGACTTCATCTATCGCTTACCATCAGGCGAGATTGAAGTCAAGAGCGAACGCAACCGTAATAAAAAAAAGATGGACAAATGCCAGCCGGGACCCACGGCTTATCGTTCTTTTCAAGGCACGAAGGAATCTCGATAGGTTAGGAGGCAGGGCCGGATTAACCATTAGGCGGAGTAGGCAACTGCCTAGGGGCCTCGCATCAACTAGGCGCCAAAGCCCAGTGCACGCACCAAGAAAACATGTTTCTTCGAACGAGAATTTAATGTGCGTATGAACTTAGAGACCTCACTGTTATCTCACAAAATACAAATCGATAAATTTAGTAGTAGAATTAAAACAATCTAAATATATATAATTCAAAGGTGACTGACTGACTGACTGACTGACTGACATAGTGATCTATCAACGCACAGCCCAAACCACTGGACGGATCGGGCTGAAATTTGGCATGCAGGTAGATGTTATGACGTAGGCATCCGCTAAGAAAGGATTTTGCGAAATTGCCACGGGATCGGGATTTACACGGGTAAAACTTCCCACGCGGGCGAAGCCGCTGGCACAAGCTAGTTTTAGAATAAATCTGGGAATAAGTAAACAAATATATTCAAAACCACAGCCCTTAATGTGCATTTCCTCAGTTCACACACGATTTGGTCAGTCAAAGTAAGAAAAGGGGCCCCGAGAATGCCATTGCCTTAGGGCCTCTGTAAGGGTTAATCCGGCTCTGTTAGAAGGTTACCCATCTACGGACAGACATCAACAAACGTTGCTGAAAACCGGCCCTTGCAGCTGTTATTTAGCAACGAGCTCCTCTACTCTAGGAGGTTTTTAAGTTTAAGTAGAAAGAGAAGTCCGACATACACTCTGACGTCAAAATCTAGTACAGCTATACACATGCTATGGGAAACAACGTCTCGTGGAAAGGGACGGCTATATATTTGTTTTAAATTGTCATTACTCATTCGTTTCTTGACCAAATAAGATCTTATTTGGTCAAGAAACGAATGAGTAATGACAATTTAAAACAAATATATTCGATTAAGATTTTCACAGTTGTTGTTATATTTTATTAATATTCTGACACACAAAACGGATCGAAATAATCATGTTTTTTTCCTCCTTATTACCTATTCCCTGCGAGGAAAAATTGAGGTAAATTTATTATAATAATACTGTATGTGTGCAGCCCTACCAACCTGCACCTCCCAGTTATCATCTAACGAGCTTGCGTTAGAAGCTTTGTATAATAGAAGCAGTTTTGATTAGAATTTAAATGAAAATCATGAAACTTGTACTTGGACAGTAAAACTACGGCCTACACTACTGTTAAGGCAATTTTATAAGCTTGTTATGTATGTACTTGAGTTTGTTTTTATAAAAGTAAGAAAAGAGGATTAAATTCAAGTTGAGCAGACCTTTTTGCTTTTGCTGTATCGGATTTGTCTTTGGGACCGACTCAGAATTCCAACAGAATTCTCAAAGATTTGAAAAAGGAAACTACACACATCAAAAGTGTCTAGGGATCAACATATATTTTTGCAATAACTTTTCTCCTGATTGATATTAATTAAAATTTTCTTTAAGGATTCATCAAATAATGTGTTTTCGTTTGTCACAGTAACGATAAACCAAGTCACCTTTGCATTAATAAAGAAATTTGCCATTTTCCTAATAAAGGGATTTTTGACATTTGAACCACTAACATTAAAGTTCGAAAAAAAGACTAAAATAACAGATTTCTTTAAAATTTTATTGGGTAACTTAAACAATTAATAATCCGTGTTTCTACCGCGAACACTAACAACACAAGAACATCGGTTTGGCATACTCAAAATGAGTTCATCCAAATCACGCTGTGGAATGGCCGCCCATGTTCGTTGCAACAACAAAAAAAGGTCTTCTTGCGACTGGATACCCTCCATATTCGGCAGAGCTCTTCTCTGTAGCATATCCCATGCATGCTCAATCGGGTTCAAGTCTGGCGACTGAGCAGGCCAGAGCAGGACATTGATGTTAGCTGCGGCGAGAGTCTGTCTTACAACTCTTGCGGTGTGCGGTCGTGCATTATCATGCATTAACTGAAATAAGGGACCGATTTGCACTTATAGAGGAACGATGACGTCAGATACAATCGTCTCAGCATAAATTTGAGCGTTGAGGTTGCCTCTGATCCAAATCAACTCAGTTCTTCCGCCGATCCAAATACCCGCCCATACCATGATGGTTCCACCACTATAAGGATGGACTTCCTGGCAGGATTTTAATCGCTGTTGGCGTCCAGGGGTTCTCCAGTGTCGTATACGTCTTGTATCCGGTCTCATACCAAAACGAGACTCATCAGAAAAGCACACGAAACGCCATTGTTCTTCTGCCCAATTTCTGTGTTCAAGAGCCCATTGATATCGAATCCTACGATTGTGCATTGCTATAGGTGGTACCCGTAGCGGTCTTCGGGAATGAAGGTTCACTTCATGCAAGCGGTTTCTGACTGTTTGGTCGCTAATTAAGTTCCCTGAAGAGTGATGAAGCCTCACGGCTAACATCATGGCGGTTATTGTTGGAGCTCTTCGAGTTAAGATTTGAATGTATCGGTCTTGTCTCCGTGTGGTGCAGCGATACCGTCCTCCATGGCGCTCAGCCACGGTACCAGTGCTTCGGTAACGTGTCCAAAGTCGACTGATAACACTCTGACTTGTATTCAGAGCTAAAGCCACAGTACGTTGCCGGGAACCACCTTCTATCATTCCCACGGCTCTGAGCATTTCTTCCCTGCTTAAATGACGTCGCCGCTCCATAATAACGTTGGTTTTAATCAGTAGTAGGGAAACAGTAGCACTAATAATGTCTTCAATGCGTTGTATGTTTTTATAGGGAAAATATTGACAGCTGATTTTCATCTTTTACTCGAATTTGATTAACAGTTCCTGTTTCAAATTATGAAATGCACCAAAAAGGATCCATATAAATTTATAAAATCATAAATTTATTACAAAGCCACATCTCAATCTCAAGAAATCCGCATAAAAATGCTTGATCCCTAGACACTTTTGATGTGTGTATCTATCCTAAAGGCTTAAAAATACATAGGCATAGCGCATCTCGCCATCAAATAATGTAAAAGCTTGGGTAGTTAAGATTTAAGTGACACCTCTGTATAGTTATAAAATTAACTAAATAAATAGTGAGAATATATCAGCAGCAAGGAATGTCAAATTCAAATGGACAGCGCACTTATAATCTAATCTTTTTTCATCTTTACCACCTATTTTTTATTCCAAAACATGTTATTTCTTAAAAATTTACTGACAACGCTCAATCACGGCTGAGCAATGTAAGTAGTCGAAAGAAAAAGGTGAATATTAAGATGCCAATGAACTTTAAAGCTTCTAAAACTACCTTAAAGGTTACATATTTCAACTTGAATATTACAGAACAGATTATTAAAATCACTTGTTTCAAGGGACAAACGAATTTAATTACCAATGATATTTTGCATAGAATTTTCTAAACTTTAAGATAAATCACACCTGCACGTGCCACTAATCTTTAACCTCTATTAAGCTTTAAAAAACTTTTAATATGAAATTGATGATAATTTATTAGGAATGGCCTAAGGTGTGGCAACATCACACTATTCCAAAATCAAGGATAACGCATACTTTCTTCTTTTACAAATAAAAGAGTTTCTAGCGCAAAGGTGAATAGGGCGACCTCTGACAAAGTCTGTTTCCATATTATCTTTATACGATTAAACAAATCAAAAATATAACCATCGATCGTTGTCTATACAACTAGTTTTTGTAACGCCCTTTCACCGAATCAATGGTCACGTATATTCGAGTAATTCACGCCTTTTGACAGCTCGCGACTTTTGACAGCTGTTCCAAAATGGCTGACTTCGACAAAAAATACTTTCACTTATATTTCGTCGCCACAAATAAGTTTTGACGGTAACAATAGCCACGTTTGGGTGATATAAATGGAAGATAGTTTTGTTAAGGTGAAAATTAAAAATGGCGGCCGCATTTTTTTTTCTATTTGGCACTGTATCGTTCCGTTCTGCCTTATATCAATATTTTTTATTTATGAAATCGATTTTCTGTATTGTTCTCGATTACTACAGACGTCATTTCAAATTGTTACAAGCAATGACAGCGCAAAATATGTCAAATTATGCCACAGATTATAAAATATGATTGGTATCCGCAATGTTATTATGATATCATAATGACCAACAATTTGGGAACAAATATTTGTTTACCGGAACCGAGCAATAAGTGTTATATAATGTTAATATGAAAAATGAAAATATTTTTTTTAATGTTTCATCGGAAGATTTTCATATCATAACACCCAAACTATCCAAAAACCCATTGAAATATACAGCCGTTTTGGAGGAGTTCGGAGACAAAGATAAGTACAGAAGAATCAAACTTACTAAGATAATTAAGAAATACATATTTTTTTGAGAAAGTAAAATTAACAAAAATTTATTCACTTAGATGCACCGGCGTGATCTAATTTAACTTAAAACAAAAAAAAAATACATGTATAAGTGTTATTTACAAGCAATTTGCAAACATAAATATCATTTTTGATTACATAAGTTTTGAAGACATTTGAAATGTGATTTAAATAACAAAAAAGCTTATAATTAATGTAATTAGATAAGAACTAAGTCATTCAATCATTAATGACCATATTGATGTCAAAATTGATCTGCAAGTCATCAGCGTCAGAGCTAGAAGTTTTAAATAAAACATCTTTTCATCTGATTTCAATACATTAACATTGCGCAATTTATAATTTTGTATCATTTTCGCAAGACTCGTTCTAATTCTTACACATTTACAGGCTTGTTCATAAACATTAGATAAGTGGATTATTTATTCAAATTTTTTAAATAGGTAGTTTTTGAATCTGATGATAGGGTTCATCTACCTTCTGCCAGTGTAGCGCGAATATTCTAAGAAGATACCGCAGCCCCGGAACTTAAGAGCAGCTGAAGGAACAGGGTTTATAGTCAGTAAAAGTCTGACACTTCCTCCCGATTTTTTTTTCGATTCGATTCAATGATTTTCCCAACCAGAAAAAAAAAGAAAGGGTTCACTTGCCTGCCTGGCTCGTGACCCTCCCACCAGAGTTCGGCGTCAAGTAATTTACTGTTTTTTGTCGATGCGAGGGTGTGCCAGTGTCTTTTTAGGTAAATCTGAACAGGCTGGGCTCGCTCGTCCCAACGTAGACCTCATCAATCACTTACCATCAGGCGTGATCGATGTCCAGAGTGGTCTCTTACGTAATAAAAAAAACCGCGCTGCATTCGTACTGGATATTTCCATAGATCAATAATCCTCCATTTGGATAAATTATATTATCTGTGGCTTTCTTGGATGCGCTGTCGCACTTCACATACGTAAATATCATTTACAAAAATAACTTCTATCTATTGGAAGCATCTTCATTATCCACCTTGACATTCACTAGAGAATGTCGGGTCATAAATGAATCAGACGGATTCGACTGAGGTCACGAATAATAATGTAATTATCACATCATCAACCATTATAAACTGACCTGCCCCTCATTTGCATACCCATCTTATAATTGGAATAAAATATCTATTAATTGCTTTTTAGTGTGGAGGGCAAAAAAGTGGTTTGTGCGAAGTTATTTTGTTTGCATGTCTCCTAAGAACAGAATGAAATCTAGATATCTGCCTAACCTTGTCCGAGATATGATGGGGTCAGTTTTAAGTCTAACTTGATGCAGCTGAGTACTAGACTTTACACGGAGCGACTGATTGGATACACGATCTAGATTAGTGTAGGTACAATTCTGCTAAAACTTCTGTGGGACCGTTCAAGTATTACGTAAGCACTATAGGAGGGTGTGGGGGTCTTTGCTTTGCTTATTTTTGATGACATGGGGGGGATCTAGATGGTGGTTACGTCAGCAATAATTATTTAATTTTTTACACATGTAGCAACACACATTGTCTATGCTTCAAAATGAAATGCATTTTCGGGGATTCCTAGAAATAATGAACTGTTGAATTCCGTGTCAGTAAAGTTTATTTAAATGAATATTATGACTTCTATTCCAAACCTATTCCTTGATTTATAACTGCTGCTCATGAATCAATCAATTATACTAATGTTTACGTAAGCATGGGGGGAGGGGTAAGAGCTTTGATTACTTTTGCTGACGAGGGGGAGAGGTGGGTTAAAAATTGCAAAAAATGTGCTTACGTAATACTAGAACGGCCCCTGTTACAAATAAGAACTTTCTTTTGTGTTCCGTTTTGATGGTTATGGCTGTGTTGTGATGATCCAAGTGGTACTATGAATAAATGCAAAAAAAAAGACTGGCACAGAACGCATTGAGCTAATTTATTTAAACTTTATACAACTAGCTTTTGCCCGCGACTTCGTTCGCGTGGGAGGTTTTCCCGCGTGATTCCCGATCACGTGAGAATTCCAAGATAAATACTATCCTATGTCCTTCCCAGGTTCCTAAACTATTCCCATGCCAAATTTCATCTAAATCAGTTCAGCGGTTTAGGCTTGAAAAGACAGACAGAGTTACTTTCGCATTTATAATATTAGTATGGATAGTGGTATATTGGAGGACTTAATGCAACAAGGCATTCTCTACCAGTCAAACTTTGGGTTAAAAAGTTAAAACAATGTGATAGGTGTACAATGTACAAGTAAATAAAATATCATAAATTATCAATATACAAATAATATATGTATTATAATAAAATACTAATAATAATCAAGTTAAGTACACTTATTTGGGCACAAGCTGACAGTCTAAGTTTAAAGGTAGCAGTCAGGTGTCATGTGACAATGCGACAACAATGTAGCAATATTACTTCATAGCGTTTTTCTATCTGTAGAGAGAAATCGCGTGACAAAAACCACAACAAAAGAATAAATACAAATATGATCAATAGGATATTTTCCTGTGTTGAAAATTAATTATTTGGTCCGTGAGTTAGGTTTTATAAAACATTTTACCTACCCGTAGAGTTTGGCTTTTCAAATAAAAAGAAATTACAACAGCAAAATTTATTGAAATTCAAGAATGGAACTAGTGACGTCACTTGTTGGAAAAAATATGACATCGTGTTATTCTTTTTAGGGTTCCGTAGCCGAATGGCAAAAAACGGAACCCTTATAGTTTCGACATGTCCGTCCGTCTGTCTGTCTGTCCGTCCGTCCGTATGTCACAGCCATTTTATTCCGAAACTATTAGGACTATACATGTGAAACTTGGTAGGTAGATGTATTCTATGAACCGCTTTCCGATTTTAAGAGAAAATTTAAAAAATATTTAAAATAAAGGGGGCTCCCCATAAATGGAACTGAAACTGAAAATATTTTTTTTTCATGAAACCTATACGTGTGTAGTATCTATAGACAGGTCTTTAAAAATTACATTATGATTTCTAAAATGACTTTTTCATAAAGTTAATCGTTTAAAAGATATACGCTTCCAAAGTGGTAAAATGTGTGTCCCCCCCCTCTAACTTCTATAATAATGAAGTGAAAAATCTAAAAAAACCATATGTTGTAGATCTTAATGTAAACTTTATTTATTTATTTATTTAAACTTTATGTACAATTGTGTTACATGGGCGGACTTAATGCAGCAAGGCATTCTCTACCAGTCAACATTTGGGTTAAAAAAACACACTGTGGTAGGTGTACGAGAAAATGGAATGAAATAATATTTTAATACTAATAAATATAATACTAATATATAATAATACTAATAAAATACACATATATGCTAAAATGACAAACTAATAGATACGGTGCTTTATAATATTCTTTCTGAATAAGAGAGCTCAAAATAATTATGACAAAGACCAAACTAAGAATAACAACCCCTTAAGTAGTGGTTTTTAATTTTACGCTTAAAAGAAAATTTTGACCAAAAAAAGAAAACTTTCAACCAAAATTGGTTTGAACGAGATCGAGTCAGCAGTTTTTGAGATACAGTATATTTTAGAAAACCGCAAATATAACTTTGTAATTCATACAAATACTATGAAAAACAAAGTTATTTGGCGTAGTTGTAAAAATTGTAAATAAGCTAGTTTTAAGAAATTTGTAAGGTTTTTTTTTTTCCAAATAAATATATCGTCGTTGCGCTTGCAAAAGGCGCTATGTGGTGAATAGTAAATTTTCGTTCTTTTATGAAGTTTCAATCGTTATTTTAGTACACACTTGCTGTAAAAACAGCTATCTGATAAACGCAATATTGAAAGGTAACTCTTTAAATATTTCGTTTATTAGGTAGCTGTTTTACAGCATGTGTGTATTAAAATAACGATTGAAACTGCATAACAGAACGAAAAAGACTTTTTACCACATAGCGCCTTTTGCAAGCGCAACGACGATATTAAGTAGGTTATATTTATTATAGTTACTACGGAACCCTTCATGGGCGAGTCCGACTCGCACTTGGCCAATTTTTAACTTAGGTAATAGAAGAAATAATAAGAAGAAACGTAGTATGGTAGTGGTGTGCCAATGGTTACAGGCATGACTGTGACATATTGAAAGGTAGTGAGTTCAAACCTAGGTAGTCACATTACTTTGTGTACTTTTAAAAATTCGTCATATTTTAGTTCATCAGATTTTCATACAAAAATAAAAATATTTAAATTGAACGCCCTAAATGTTACGAAGTCTATGCGAAGCAAAAGAAAGCGATTTATACTATCGCTTTCATTTGCTTCATTTTTATGTTTGTATGAAAATCTGGTGAACTAAATATGACGAGATTTTAAAAGTCATAAAACAAAAGTTGTTGATTATGATGTTAGTAACATAGTCCTGAGAGGTTTTCGGTGTTTTACAATTAACCCAGTATAGAAGAAATGATGCGTGTCCAATATATATTTAACGTTAATCTGACTGACGCACTAAATATCTTGTTCTTTTTATGGTTCCGTAGCCGAATGGCAAAAAACGGAACCCTTATAGTTTCGTCATGTCTGTCTGTCTGTTCGTCCGTCCGTATGCCACAGCCATTTTATTCCGAAACACTATTAACACTACTACTAACTAACGACTATACACATGAAACGTGGTAGGTACATGTGTTCTGTAAACCGCTTTCCAATTTTAAGAAAAAAAAAAATAACGGGGCTAATTTTATTTTAACTTTGTAATTCATACAAATACTATGAAAAACAAAGTTATTTGGCGTAGTTACTACGGAACCCTTCATGGGCGAGTCTGACTCGCATTTGGCCAATTTTTTCATGTAAATACCGAATTAATAAGCCCGATTGTTTCCTGCTGGAATTACTGTTCTTACGGGGTACCATAGCCCGAAACACAAGGGCAACTAAAAGGTCAGTTGGGGTTTCAGTCAGCTGAAATCTGATAATCCCTTTGGCTAAACCCGGTAAGAGAGGAGTCATTAAAGGATTTTCCCACCGAAAAAACAAATAGGTACTTCTTAAATGATTCACACATTAACATCTAACTACTAGAAGACAGTGCGTGGTCGTTACTTGCAAGTAGCACTTGTTATAAGAACCTTGAAGCGGTCTATTGTGCACAGCGGTGACAGGCGGCTGTGTAGCGCCTACAGAACGAGTGGTAGCCTTCGGAGCCTGTGATGCTGTCTGTACAAGCCTTTATTTGGACAACCAACGGATAAGTTGAGTTTGATGATAAGTTGTGAAAAAATTCTATTAAAAAGACGTTATTGAGTGTCATCAGTCATTGTGTAATTTCCAGCCGGAGTCTTTTTCCTGATAGCTTTAACCTGGGTGTCTTTAAGTCGAGTGATTAGGTTACTTCTAGGCAAGCGTGCTTCATCTTCGACCACATCATCGCTTAACGTCAGGTGAGATGGTGGTCAAACGCGAGCCTATGATCAATTAAAAAAAAAATATTTTTTAACTTACGGTAAACAATTATGTGATTACTTATTATCTCTTATAGATTTAAATACCCACAGGTTGCTATTAGCTATCAGAACTCTCAGACTCCGGGAGGGAATTCCAAATTTTAGCTGTATGTATAAAGTATTTCTACAATTCTTAACTTCTTCAACATTTTGGGCTTATTAGGAGGGCGTAAGTGGGATATACTATGTATTAGGTTTTCGTGAATAGGAAATTAACACATTTTTCGTCGCACATTTGAATAAAAATAAGATGTTTGAAATGCTTCACGGAAAACAAAATTAGTAAATATTTAATTTCACCTTGCGCAGGGTTCGAATTGGTCGTTTGTGTTGGAGATTTATTAGCTAGGTGGTGTTAACTGCATATTATAATTATCTGGCTTTTAACTGACTTCTTGAAGCTACTTTTTAACCTAGTTAGTGGGATGAAATGAAAAAGGCACTTTAGAATTGGAGAGCAATAGGGCACACATATATTGTAGGTGAACTTAGTTATAGGCGTTGGTAAGCACGTACCATCGTTTGGCCTGCCAAGATACAAAATAGGTTTCTCCTAGTATATACGCAATCCAAAGATTACCAAACTGTTGGCATCACTCTATTCTAAGTTGCAAAAAACAGCTGCTTCCTTTGAAATGATGTTACTTTTTGATCGATTAAAAAAGGATGAGGTTATCAATTCGACTATGTGTTTGCTATGCGAATTCTCCGCCAATTGAATACCGATTAATTTTTCATTCGAAAGCTTATGCTCCTGAGATGGTTCTTTTCCATAATCTGATGATAGGATTCCATTGAAATTGAGGACAACCGTCAAAATTTATAGGCACACTCAATGTTTATTGCATGTGTATTATTATAGTCGCACTACACGAAGTTTTTCCCAAGTCAGAATCTGATGAAAGGATCCCATTGAAATTGAAAACAACTCTCAAAATTTATAGGCACACTCAATGTTCCTTGGGTGTGTATTGTCGCATTACACGATGTTTTTCCCAAGTCAGAATCTGATGATAGGATCCCACTGAAATAGAGGACAATCCTCAAAATTTATAGGCACACTCAATGTTTCTTGGGTGTGTATTGTCACATTACACGATGTTTTTCCCAAGTAAGAATGTGATGATAGGATCCCACTGAAATAGAGGACAATCTTCAAAATTTATAGGCACACTCAGTGTTTCTTGGGTGTGTATTGTCGCATTACACGATGTTTTTCCCAAGTCAGAATCTGATGATATGATACGATCCCATTGAAATTGAGGACAATCCTCAAAATTTATAGGCACACTCAAGGCATTACACGATGTTTTACTTCATCGGCGAAGAGCAGTGGTAATGATAAAAATTACACAAAGTAATGTGCCCAACAGGGTTCGAACCCACGCCCTGTAACTCGCAAGCCAGGCCCGCTACCACAGGGCCATCACTGCTCTTACGAAAGAAACTTATAGCACGTTATTTTGGTATTATCAATACTATAAATGCCAAAGCCTGTCTATCTGTCTGTTTGTTACGTTTTCACGGCTTAGCTGCAGCCACAGATATTTATGAAATTTGGCCTGGGGTCAAATATTATAGACTGCTGTATAAGTACAGATTGCTGGAATTAGAAAGAGCTCAGAGGGCCATTCTGAAGGTGTCTTGGTTTCTACCGTTTAGGTACCCTTTTTTTTTTTTTTTTTTTTAACGTGGTAAAATTATCAAATAAGTCCTCCCACTCCGGGCTGGGTGGGAGGGACTGTCAGACTTTTACTGACTAAAATCCACGGTGTTCCTTCAATAACCCTTTACATACCGGGGCCACGGTAACGGGATGAGTCCCACGACCCCGGCGGGCTTCGGCCCTCTGCAGAGGGGGCCTCGTCATGTTGCTGACGCTCTTTGAGGCGCGCGTGGAACACGACGCGCCGTCGACCCGGGCATGGTCCATGGTCGGACAGCGAGTTGCCCTTTACTCGCTGTCCGCATGCCCGCGCCTACGGTGGCCGGAGATCGTCGGCCGACGTCCGACGCCGTGGGCGTCTACCACTGCGGCTGGGCTGGAGGGAGGACGCCATCCTCTCCCTCGCGCGGCCCGCCTCCTCCTTCGGAAGCATGACTGCTTCGCAGAAAGAAGGAGGCAACCGCTTGGTACCCTACTGCGCTCTGTATAAGGAATCAAAGGTACTAACTCTACGACAGCTTTTTATTTAGCAACTACCCCTTACTCTATCAGGACAAAAGGCATTATAACCCTGTTGGCTCACATCACTCTCGACTCTTGACCAAGTTCTCAAAGCACTTCTTCTGTCACCTTGGTCGTTACCTCTATAATAAAGTTAATAAGATTTTTTTATATACGAACTCAACAAAATAATATGCAAAACGAAGGTAACTAGTTGGCTCCTAGATTTAAGTTATCAGGACACCGAATCCCTGTTAGTTGATCCCAGTTTAACAATTTACAGGCACCCATACGCACACACACATACACACATTCACACACATGTATACACACAAGACACACTTTCATTAATCAGTATTAACGATACTACCAGGTTCTATTCAGTATTAACGATACAAGCACGTAATTACATCTTAGTTTGTAAGAATTTATAAAATATAGTCATACAAACACAATGTCGTAAACACAAATAAGAATTAACTGAAATGTAAAGGGCGGAGACCTGGTGTCCTGAAATACAAGCCACAAGCTTAGTTTAGGCACCAGTCTCCCACAATATTTACCATCAAATTGTATTTATGTCACCATACGATATATATATATATATATATATATATATATATATATATATATAACCTATCAGCAGCTAAAATACGAGATGTCTTTTATGAAAAGTTATGAGAACAAAGACGCGGTCAATAGCTAGTACTAAATTAAATATCCATTTTACTACACAAATATACAAACCGAATGAATCTGAGATCATTCGCCTTTATAAACATCGTTGTTTATTCAATAAACGTTGCTCAATTGAAATTCTTACAACGTTTGTATAAGCAAAATAAACGTATAAATTGCCTTTTTCGTTAAAGGATGCAGTTGCAACATTATTGAGTTCAATATTGTATTGAGAGGCACTTAAGTTTAAATGATGTTAGGTTACAATAACAATATTACTTAACCGATAATTATTTTCATGTGAGCAATTCTTGAGAAATGGGGACGTTTGATGCCGTTTTGGATAATAGATTCTTTACAAAATGTCATTACAGGATTTTTGTCAAGATTTAGGTTAAATTCTAAACATTTTGGCAGCGTGAGTTTTTTTTTCAGTGACTTCTCGTCTACCTATGAGGTAATCGATTGTTATCCAATCTTGCCTATGGAACCCTTAATCATAATGATAAAATCCTCCAACTAGAGCTAAAACTTATAAATTTAATGACTAATAGCTACCCCTGTAGGGTACGGACCTCCGCTTCGCGGCGTCGCTGGAGAGGGTAGCTTGGCACAAGCCGCATCTAGAGTATATAGGCTTTTCGACTAAAGTAAGTGTTGTAATGTTACTTTGTACGCTTGGACTGTATACGAATATGTCTCGATCGTAATCATAGATAAAATACATAAAGATAAACATTGAACCTATTTCTTTTGAAATGCGACCAATAAATGAGCACTTGATTTTTTTTGGGTCAAACCGTTTCGACCCCACCACAGCTCAAAAATGTTATTACCAAAAAGGTGTAACAAAAACTTTCCAGTTTAAATCATTTACTCCTTGTTACTTAATGGCTACAATCAAGCGGGTCTTCGTTACAAAGCAGCCTATATACAAAATGTTGCACATAATGATATATTTAAATGAATTTTATTTAAAATTCTAAATATTATAAATAAAACCCTGAACGACATAATTCTAAAAATAATCTAAAATATGGCATCAAGAAATTCGTACGCATCGCTGTCCAAAAGGCATTGCCACGTTGTATGGCAATGGTTAATTTTTGCCTAAGGCTCTTGGATCACGCAAAGAGTCAACTAGGCATCTGTAAAAATCTTGAACCCCAAACGGCTCAAAAATATAACTACCAACGAGGTTATTATATTTCCGCTGCTTGAGGTTCTTTGCAGCTGCAGCGGCAGCGCCAGCACAGCAAGACGAGCTGTGTTAAATGGAGTTTTTTTACCAAGACCACAGACTTCTCATTAGTGTTGCCCAAACGAGAGTCTCGCAAGAGTCTACGGCTAACGGTAGTTGAGATCTCAGAACAATGTAACAGACTCTGTTACATTGTTCTGAGATCTCAACTACCGTTTAATAAATAGCAATAGGATAATCGCTAACTGCAAGACTCTTGCGAGACTCTCGTTTGGGCAACACTACTTCTCATCTCCAAAATAAAGTTCAAAGACTTTTTCTCAAACTGACTACAAACAGGAATGTGCAAGATCCAAGTAACAAGTTAAAACCTTGACATTAAAATGTCAACATTCCATTATCGAGCGAGTTTCGAACATCGAATCGCATCGTGTGACTTCGGATATCTTCGTAATTATTCGTTTAGTTGCCCGGGCGCAAGTATAAGATGCGAGGAGTCACCTGTCACACCGACAACTTAAAGAGGCTTAAAATTGATAGGATTAATTATTCATTTAATAATTAAAATTAATGGTTGCATGACAAAAAGATAATTGTTTTGTTGTAAGGTGCGCCGATCAACGCAATGATCTCAGGTTAATCATATCTATCGAGTGTCTTGATCAATCTGTGTGGTCCTTGATTAATTGAGAAAATCTTTTTGGAAAACCATATGCTGTCTTGCTTTGTTTTATAAATCAACTAGCTTCGGCCCGTGACTCTGTTCGTGTGGGAAAGTTTCCCGCGTAAATCACGATGTGGAAATTACTGGATAAAAGGTAGCCTATGTGTCGTTCCAGGATGTCAACTATCTACTTACCAAATTTCATTCAGATCCGTTCAGTAGTTTTTGCATAATTGAGTAACAAACATCCATCCATTCAAACTTTCGCATTTATAATATTTATTACTACAGACATATTGTTAATAGTCTGCACATTCTAAAACCTTACTTACTTACGACTTAAAAATTTTACAATTAATATTTTCTGTAAATAATATGGAAAATCTAGCCGTATATTGGATTATGATGAAAAAAAAATCTATAAAATCATTTAAATCAAACAATTTCTTTGTGATACGTCGGTATGAGATGCAACCGTTGTAATAGATACAGAAGTCTCATGCTATAAATTTTCTCGTTAATTACTCACACTCATTATTTTCTAAAATAATAACATAGCAGGTGACAAGTTGTCTCTTAAGGAATTTAACCTTTAAATGTCTTCAATATGTTTTTCGATTACCTACTCAATAAGAATTTTTCTGCAAAACGGTAAGTATTACCTTAGTTTCTTTTTTTATTGGTACTAAGTTCACGTTTGACCACCATTTTGCCTGATGGTAAGCGATGATGACTGAAATACCAACTAACAGCTACCAGGAAACACAGACTCCGGCACGAAATTCCACTCCTTAGCTGTACGCACGATGAAAGTATTCCCACAACGTATTGTGCGTATGGGTGGGATGTCCACCTTGTAACGATGGCACATCTCCGTTCGTCTTGTAGTCCTATGATGGAACGGGCTTGGAGTAATTAGGAGGCAGGATCTATTAATATATATTTCTTTAATTTTGCTTACTCCACGTCGACCATCACTTACGATGAGGTGAGATTTTGGTCAAATGCCTATCAATAAGAGGCTTCGAAATTACTCGTCTCCTAACTTCTATGCGAGTACTCTACTCACTATAATCTCTATTTTATTATAATGTTGCTCAAATACTGATGTAGCAATACCAACCCGTGTAGCTGCCTACCCATCCACCAGTAACAGGTTCTCTCCATCTTGTGCACACAATACTATGACATTCATGTACGGACCACCAGTTGTCAAACGTGCATATATCAATGGCTTTGAATATTAAATGAATTGTATTATATATTCACGTTGCCGCCCTGCTGTGTGGCATTAGGATAGAATGTGGTTTTGTAACGTGACGAAATATACATAACGTGGCATAAATAAACAGCCTTTAACGTTCCCTTTGCTGAAATACAGGCATATTCTCTATAAGAGCTCCTTTATCGCTTATCCTAATCATAATTATGTCTCTGAATTCAATCACAATGCTATCATTCGTGGGTTTGAGAGCAGAGGTGATCATGAAAATTACAAAAAGTAATGTGATACCAAGTACCTATAATATGTCAAGTAATGAGACATACAACTCGCTTCTCGTGCTTTAAACCACTGCAACTGGGCCATCACTGCCCCGTCCTAATTCATCCATTTAAAGTTCATCATCAATGTTGATAGGAAACATCAAACATCTTCTTGTTCAGATATAATCTACTTATGAACCAACTGGAGAATTGTTTGCTCCCAAGATCTAAAGATCTCATCCCATTTGACAGACTTACCATATAGAGCGACCTCATACAAATCGTCGGCGTAAAAGTAAAAAGTTTTGTAATTCACAATGGACAGTGAAAACTTTCATAAAAACATTTTATTACATTTTTACGCACAGGTTGACTTACTTTGTAGTGATAATAACCATGATAATTTTAATTACGGAATCAAATAAAAATCTCTGAAATACAAAAAATCCGGGTTGCACTCCGGGAGTGCCGGCAGAAATGAAAACTTGAATATTAACGTTGTGCATTTTTGATATTTTGGAATGGTTAGGGAATAATTTTGCACGATTTGCTTTAATTATCAGTATAAAAGTACTATCATTTATGTGGTAGAATACAATATTTATATATTGCGCTATCGTACACAAACATGACAATTTATATTACATTAAAAAGTTTATCTCTTAGAAACATCAACTTTCATGTTAACACACACGAACATTCACGCAAGCGTCCTGCGCCGCCTAAACAAAACAGCAGGCGCAGGCATACATTTTCGCCGCGCCGTAGAAAGAGAGGGGGATACTTCCTCTCCTACGTCGCGCCGGCTGTCTACTCTCCGTCCGTCTTACGAATTTTCGATCAGGTCACGTGTCCTGACGCGAGTTTAACATTTTTTACCCATTACAAAAAAAGTGCACAACGCCGCTAAAGGTTTTACTTCAAAAAAATCCTTCAAAAATTTACGAAATTTCAAAGGTATACGTTTGCCCTGGTTTGCCCATATAAAATTTCCACGACATAAGAAACACTGTATAATGCTCCCTATCTCATTTTCTCCCACGTTAAATCTTATGAATTTATGTGTCTGTCTCTTTTTACTGTCGCTTTTTCGTTTCATAAAATTTCAAATCACAACGACGCTAAAGAAGTTTTCACTTCAAAAACTCTGTTTCTTGCTGCTATTCAAGGCTAATATTTAAATGAGTTTCCCGTTTTATTAAGGAAAATAAAATAAAACTTAATTTTAATTACTTTTGTAATAGAATTTACTTAATTAACAATCCACATTATCAATTATTTTAAATAAATCGCTTAAATCCCGACTTGGCGTTTCATTTGAAATTTCGGAATTCTTAAAGTCATACATGTTTACATTATATAACTAACATTTTTGGAGATGGAGACAGATGGAGTAAACGTAACGCAAGATCCATCATCACGTTTTGTGTCATCATCAAACTTAACAGTATTTCAAGGGACAATCGGTGTCGTAATTTGTTTTTCAGTATATAATATATCGAAAAAGCGCGTTCAATTTTAAAATGGTACAGTCATGAATGCAAGTGCAAGTTTGGAAATATTTTCAAGACGCTTATTAAATGCCCACTAGCATCACAATCATCAAATACTTCCGAATACTGCCTAGTACTAGTACCTACATAGATATACTACTTCCTAGTACTAATACATAGATAATCTGTAATGTAGTAGTACAAGTGTGTAGTAGTACTACTTGTAAATGTATGTATGCCCCTAAAAATAGCCCTACTTATTTTTGGGCCAAAAAAATCCCAATAAGCATTATGTTACAAGTTTAATCCTGGATAAATAATCCCCCTCAACTCACCCCTCAACTCATACTGCACCCCATCCCGCAACTCATCCCTCAACTCATCCCTAAACTCATCCCTCAACTTATCCCTAAACTCATCCCTAAACTCATCCCTCAACTCATCCCTCAACTCATCCCTCAACTCATCCCTCAACTCATCCCACAACTCATCCCGCAACTCATCCCGCAACACATCCCTCAAATCATCCCGCAATTCATTCCGCAACTCATCCCTCAACTCATCCCGCAACTCATCCCGCAACTCATCCCTCAACTCATCCCTCAACCCATCCCGCAACTCAGCCCGCAGCTCATCCCACACCTCATCCCGCAGCTCATCCCGTACCACATCCCTCAACTCATCCCTCAACTTATCCCTCAACTCATCCCTCAACTCATCCCACAACACATCCCTCAACTGATCCCGCAACTCATCCCGCAACTCATCCCTCAACTCATCCCTCAACCCATCCCGCAACTCATCCCGCAACTCATCCCTCAACTCATCCCTCAACCCATCCCGCAACTCATCCCGCAACTCATCCCGCAACTCATCCCGCAACTCATCCCTCAACTCATCCCTCAACTCCCGACGAGACCCCCTCCCCCCACCCCGCCCCCACACGGGACCCCCCTTACCCCTCACCTCCCTGAACTCCCCACGAAACCCCCCTCCCCACCGCCCCTCTCTCAGGGATACCTCAACCCCCGCGACCTAACTTCTAGGTCTAGGTCTAGGTCCCAACAGATAGATACTGTCGTTTTTTCGTTTCATTAACTTTCAAATCACAACGATGCTAAAGAAGTTTTCACTTAAAAAAAAGTCTTACGATTTTTGATCAGTCACGTGACCCTGACGCGAGTTTAACAGTTTTTACCTATACAAAAAGTGCTCAGCGCTGCTAAAGAAGTTTTCACTTCAAAAAAAAGAAATTCAATCGCCTACGAAAAAAATTTTCATTAACACAGCTAAGTCACTATAAAATTTTAATGCCGTCTAAATCACCAGCCCTATCACAGACAACCATCTGTCACTTTGCTCTTATTCTCACATGAACAAAGTTGTATAACCAGCCAGTTATCCGATGACATAACTCTATGCTAATCTACGATGCTAATGCATAATGCTCTATAGTTTATGGTAATCGCAGGGCCGGCCCGCCTATGCGTAGTCCTTCTTGCAACACATCCGTTCTGAGCAGATACCGGTAGATTGTGATAGAGGTGCTCGACCGTAATCAGATTAACTGTGACACCTGTGAACTCTGAGGTTTTAATACTCGTTAATAAGTTAAGTTATACTGAACATTCTTTATGTCTATTAGTTGGGCTTAAGCTGCCAGAGGGCTTCAGACGAAATACTATAACGACTGTCAACACTTCAAAAGTGTGAATTGTTTATGGTCAGTTGCGTTTCGTTTGCATTTTGCGCCTTTTGGCAGTTTTGGTCGTTGCTAGGATACCTCCTTGGTTATTTTGAATAAAACTTTTGAGATCCTTGTAAGAATGCTTGCAAATATTAGATTAATTTACCTGGGGACACATATGTCTTTTAATCGTTGACGCCATATTCGTTTTGGGCAGTTAGAAGTTCTGGGTAGTTTAAGAAAACTAAGATTTAAACTTATATCTCTCACAATGCGTTGGGAGATTTTCTCCAGAGACAGAAGCAATATTGGTCGCATGTCTAAAAAGTCAGATGAAACTTATAAGAAATGACTGAGTCCAACAAAAGCGCAAGTAATTACGAAAGCTCACACAGAATTTGAAAAACTGTCATCTTCAATCAATCCCACCTATGCAAATATGACCCAACTTTACCACCTATTGTACCAACTGTCAACTTTGACAGATGAGGCCGCGGCCATAGTGTAATCAACTTTGACATTAGCTCGCCATTCGGGTGCGCTCGGGTTTCATTCGGTTGATCTCGGAATTCACATGCGTGACTAGACTTGTGCAACGCATACTTTGTCATAAAGCGATCGTGTTTGAGAGACACGAATGATGATGGATGTTGAAAATAGTTTTATATTGTAATATTTATCTTGACGTTTTGCATGAGAATTGGACATCTTACTGTAGGTTAAATGCTCTAAGTCTTACTGTTAAACAATAGCTTTGTGCAATAGTATTTAGTTTGTAGCACGACTGTGGATTGTGAAGTCGCTCGTTTTATTACACTTGCTGGTTATAACATTGTCATCTGTAAAATTTGACAAAATAACAATAAGCCGTTCTCATTCGGTAGAATTCTCATGTTTATAAATAACCTTCTTAGTTCGTGTTTTCCATTTCGAATTTACGAGTCGAATAAACAAACAGATGCATCCAAAAATTTTTAAAATATACCTACGTATTTATAAATACACTGAAAACTTAATATAAGGAAAAGCAGTCTTATCAATATGTACTTTTGAACACCACTTTGGTCACCTTGATGATTTCGATTACAAAGACTTAACGTCTACGAAAACGCACAACACATTAAGAAACCGAATCATATGCGTCAAACGTTATGACATACTTACGTATATATTTAAAGGCAAAAAGCTCACCTACCTCTCCTTGTCTACAGATGTGACTCGGACCATACAGCAGAAATGCTGTACACACACCTCCAAGCGTTAATAGAGCGACCAGAAAACCAGAAGAAATTCGCGGACATTGAGCGCAAGTTACAACAACGAGGGGCATTACCGTCTTCTAAAAAACCCCCGGATTCGTCCCTCGGCAGTGAGGTGTCCAGGGAGTCGGACTCGGGGAGCAATGAGGAGAGATGTGTGGCCAACCTATATGACAGTTTGGCTGCTGAGTTGAAGCAAAAGCTATCGACAGGTAAACGGGGTTTAGGTCAGTCCGTTTTGTTATTTTTCTGTAGGTAGATGTCGCTTGCTTCTATGCGTGTGCACAGGTACGGTATGGTTTGGGTATGTAGTTTGCAGCTTTTTATTTTTATGTTGAATTACGTAGAGCTGAAAATGCAGTTTATGGCAGCTTGTTTGGTTTTGTGGCTAACAAACAAAATGGCGGCCAATTCAACGTTCAAATTCAAATCGCAAAAACATCTGAGTTCATCAATGTCGCAAAAATGAAGAGTAAAAAGACGTTTGACAGTTCTTTAAAAATACGCAATCTCCGCTGTTGTTTAAATGATTTAGAAGAATTACTTCGAAAAATTAAAAAAAAAAGTTTATGTATAAGTTTTTGTTATTTTAATACGAACCTTACATTATATAAAAATATTTTTTGCCGAGTTGTTGTTTAAAAAGCTTAGTTAAGTTAGTAAGATTTATAAGTATGCTGATATTTAATTTATTTATGTATGATGCCCAATTTATGTTTTGTGACCAACACAAGCACATTATTATTTTTGCCTCCCACCCACTCGCTTACAGCCCTTTTATTAAATTTTGGAATAGTCAATCACTCTCAAGCTTTTTAATGCACAATTTTAAATAATCTACTTGCACTTAAACCATTCAAATCCCATAGTTTTGAAATAAAAGCAAGCACTGAGATATTCACTAGTTCTCCAAAAACTCACCGAACTCACTTGCCAAAACTCACCCAACTCACACGCCAAAACTCACCCAACTCACTAACTTCTCCACATTTTCCAGGCAAAAGCCCTATTCTTCTGCCTCCACGAGACTACGACACGGTCCACCGACAGAAAGGCAACCTCTCCAACATCGACACTAGACGCTGCCTCAACCAGAACATCGTGGGAGTGAATGCGAGGCGTAAGCTCGAGTCCTCAGGAGGGAGCTCCGGTATAGGCAGCGATCTCGCCCCCTCGCCAGAGAGGAATGAGTACAGACAGCATGACAATCATAGTACTAGTGGTGAGTGACTTTCATGAGTTTCTATAGTTAGTAAAGATTTGCATTTCGTTGCGTTCAGTGCAGTTCTCTGTTTTCCATTTTTAGGTGTGTTCAAATTCACGTTAATCTGGCGCTTTAACAGTCACAACGTCACAACAGTGCTAAAATATAACTGTATAATAACTTGAAACAATTCATAAGTATTTTAAATATCTTATTTAAAATCCCAATGATACAGTTGCTATATGAAAAATGACTGTCATAACAGAATCTAATTTAAAATCAACGGTAAAATAATAATTAAAATTAAATCAAAATTAAGCAATGTCAGAATCTAATAATAAATAATAATATATAAATAATTTTCACTGACAATATTTATTGTAAATCCAATAATCAATAATGATAAGTACATGTAACACAGCAAATAAATGCACGTGCAGAACTTCCGTTGATGCAAGATGCAACTCAAACGCCTCTCTACAGACTCATCTCTGGAGATTTTGATTCGTCGTCCAAAAAATATTTATTTATCATGGAATGTGCGCAAATTTACACTTAATTTCATTTTTTTAAACCATTGTTTCATGCATTAATCTAATTTCTTTCCCCGATCAGACTTATCAGATTTAAATATTTTTATACATGATAGGCTCGCGTTTGAGCACTAATCTCACCTGATGGTAAGCGATGATTTGTAGTCAAAGATGTAGCTCACTTACCTAGAAGTAACCTAATCACTCTTGACTTTTGACTTGAAAAACAATATCATTTACAAGTCACATCCTTATTCGTACCCCATCAAGTAAATAAAACTATTACAAAAAGCTACAAAAAAATGCCACAATAGTATGATTAGGCAGTTGCGTGTATCATCGTAGAAATGATTGCCGATTGTTTTTTGTTTCATATTTTGAGGATGAGACTAAACTCATGGTTGAAGTAAAAAATATATTTCCGCGTTCTTGAGAACGATTGGAGACTAAAGAATAATAAAATAATTTTGTGATATTTGACGTGTTTATTTTTTATTTTAATGATTTTTTGTGTCTGTGTGAAAATTACTAGCATCACTACGTAAAATTTCAATGTGAGTGCTTAATCTATTAAAATCTCCCTCTAGAGAGCACCAGCAGCATCGTTTTTACATTTATGATAAAAGATTACGTGTGCCTAAATGTGTTATTTATAACCTATGACCTAGACTAAAATGAAAAATAAGATTCTACTCTGTCACTCCTACAGCAAAATAACCTTTCTTTGCGAATGCAGTCATTTAGTCGTTTGTCTGCCATCCAGTCTGCATCATCGACCAATTCGTACCGAAATCAAAGATTTATTATTAATTTTTTACCTTGATTTATTAATATTACTTATTACGTAGAATTGTAGAGGTTTTTATCATTCAAACTTGTGTTCTTCATAATTATATTGGTAGTAATATGTCTGTCTGTCGAACCCCTACTAATATTATAAATGCGAAAGTTTGTGAGGACGTATGTATGTTTGTTGCTCTTTCACGCAAAAACTACTGAACGGATCTCTATGAAATTTAGGTAAGTGGATAGTTGACAACCTGAAATAACACATAGACTACTTTTATCGCGGAATTCCCACGGGATCGGGATTTACGCGGGAAAAACCTCGCACGCGAATGAAGTCGCGGGAAAAAGCTAGTCAATTCATATTTAGATCGCTGTCATGTAATGAATCCGCCTGCACTCAAATGTTAAGAAAAGTTGCGCGTGCGCAGCTTACGACATGTTGGTTAACATTCACTAGAATATTGGTTTCTTAAGATTTTTTTTTAATATTTAATTTAACTTTTATCACTTCCTGATGTTTAATGTTGAATTTAGTTGGTTACGTAATTGATTGGAATTTTATTTAAGTTTAATAGAAACTTCGAGAATTCAGCGGGAGCCATACTAATCATTACAAATGGTAATGTGTGTGAAACTTAGAGGAAACATGAAGCAGTGGTGGACGTGTGGTTACAGAAACGACTCAAAAGTAGTAGGTCGTGGATTCGCATCCAGGGAAGGCAAATTACTTCCTGCCGGGGATGCGGGAATGTTCTAACGAGATACCGCGGCCCCGGAAGTAAGAGCAGTGAAGGAACTGGGGGAATTTTTAGTCAATAGAAATTTGAAACAGAGCGGGTAAGCCCATTACTTAACCGGCTACCCGTACTGAGACCGCGTGGAGAATTACAGACCATTTCCTCTCATAGAGAAGACGCCTTTGAAATCTAGAACTATGCATTGTCATTGAAATTAAACGTGTATGCAAAATTTTTAATCTTAATTAAATCTCGAGTTGAGAACCTTTTAATTCAGTTGCAAGATTTGATCCAAATATGCATACATAATTATGTACACTGCAAGTTAAATAACAATAATACACATAATTAATACTTCACCAGGCTTACAAACACCCACAGCCTAATTTGGTATTTAAACAATTAATGATATTGAATCGAATGCATAATTATATGCTTTCATTTCGACATTCAATGCGTAGCTTACGTTATCGAACAGATGACTTTTTTAACACATGAAGCAATGGACTTGTCATTAATTCAATTGTGAATGACGTTGCGATTTTATATAGTACATAACTATGTAGCAGTCGCAGACTTTATATCACGATAAACACATAACCCTCCTTATTTGCAGTCGGGTAAGTAGCCTACAACCTTCCCCAATTCTTCAATGTACTTCTACACCAAATATCATCCAAATCCACACAATACTTTCGAAGATTATGGCGTATAAACAAATAAACTTTTCCGCTTTATAATAATTCCTACTAATATTATAAATGCGAAAGTAACTCTGTCTGTCTGTGTGTTACGCAATCACGCTTAAACTACTGAACCGATTTTAATTAAATTTGGTACAGACATAGTCTAGAGCCTAAAAAAGGACATAGGCTACTTTTTAATGCGATAAAAGGGCTACAAGGGGTTGAAATAGGGCATGAAAGTTTGTATGGAAATTACGTCATTTTTAAAGCTAGAAGCATAAAACTTATTTTTTAGACTTTTGATTAGATATTAATAAATACGACATTCAAATTATGTATGAGCTTTATTTAAAAAAAAATAGTTTAAAAAATTAAAAATGCTGCTTTAAGTCACTATTTCGCGCGGTCGAAGTCGCGGGCACAGATAGTTTAGTATAAGTAGATTAGGTACACAATTAGGGTGCCGGTTTGGCTTGTTTGATTTTCGATGCTTTTAATAATATTATAATGTCGATAGTTCGCAAAGAATTAATGACGCTCAAAGAAACCTTAATTCAAGATTTATGATTACCTATTTGTAAAATATGTAATTACATGTTTGACCTTCAATAAACGATAGATATTTTGTAGTAGATGTTATTCGCCGCAGCCTTACCCAACAAGTTATTTTTTTAATAACTATCGTACAGGTTTTTTTTTTACTTCATGGCTATATTTGATTCGTAGCGTTTATTACTTAGGAAAAAGAAGAGAATTCAGCATTCCATCTAAAAACCTTGTTTACTAATAATATCTAGTACTAAATAAATCTGCACGCATATTACGTACCTATGTAAAGATTTTATTCTTTACCAGCTTCCGCCCGCGACTTCGTCCGCGTGGAAAAAGAATCCCCCGATTTTGAAATATTATTCATTAGTGCTCCGCTCCTAAAGGAATTTTTACGCATGTGTGCTAGCCGCATCATAACCTAACTAAACATACATAAGGCAATATTATAAGTAGGCCATAAATTCGAACAAAACTTTCGC
Source organism: Tholera decimalis (assembly GCA_943138885.2). NCBI lineage: Eukaryota > Metazoa > Arthropoda > Insecta > Lepidoptera > Noctuidae > Tholera > Tholera decimalis. Next base: position 4,844,564 of record OW964568.2, on the reverse strand, counting down.
ATCAAATCTATTCGGCGGGGACGAGCTTTAATGAAACACACCTTTTTTCTGGGTGAGAAAATCATCAAACGACTCCTCCCGCTACAGGTGGAGGGAGTGTCCAGACTACTGACTAAAACCCCACGCTGCTCCTTCAGTTCTCCTTGCGTTCCGGGGCCGCGGTATCTCGTTAGAACATTCCCGCAACCCCGTAATTAAACATACCTACGTCAGTCTAGTTCAAATTCATGGCTGATATTAAATGATTTCTAACTGACGCACATCGGACACATTCCACCTTTAAATGATGTAAGTCTTCAACAAACCCACATTGTTGACAATCGGGCAAAGTAGTTTTCTTCAAAAACAAGATTTCTTTTTCGTTATTGTACTTGAACCCCTCAGCCACATTCGAAAGGCGCCATATTCGGTGGCCTTTGCATTTTTAGATCGTTTTTTTTTTTCTTTTTGTTTTTTTTTTTATGTTAGCGTTGGGTTGGGTCCCCAGATAGGTTAGGGTTAGTTTATACCCAACATAAAATAAAATAAAAATAATAATAAAAACGATCTAAAATGCAAAGGCGCCTTTCGAATGCTGCAGATTGGTTGTGGTTGACATTTTTGCTGTATCCGCCTAAAAACGATATAAATGAAACAAATAAACTTCGTATTGTAAAGGAAGATTAGTTGAATTAAAGCGTCAATAGCTGCCTAGGTGTTGGCCTTCTAATTGAGAAGTTCTGGGTTCGAACCCCATCCACACTATTCCCGTGAACCCACTCCAGACACAAGCATATTCAGCTTAGTTGGAGGGGTTAACAAGATTGCTAATCTGAATTCTACCCACATTTTAGTACTCTAAGTACCAGCGAATTAAATTCCTCCATTGAAGCCAAACCTCACATAGGATGTAATCTCTTTTATTTAATGACCAGTTCCCTTACGAACTACACATATTATAGCTTCAATTTAAAACCTAACATATCATTTATATCCAATTACTGCGTAGGAGTCGTTTTCTATAGGAAGTGACGTCATACCACTGTTATTACTGCTCAGAACATGGTATGAAACCATTGTTTGTATTCTTAATTATTGTTTGATAAAAAATTGATTGTATTAGGAATGGATGTGGAAGATAAGAATGCTATAATTATACATAGAATACTTTTTTTGAACTTTGGTGGCCAAGTTAGCACTTTTAGTGGTTGTGTCCGAAATATAAATGCATTACCTGCATTTATACTTATATTATATTTATATATATTTATATTTATGCTCAGCGAAATTCTTAGTGTTATTTTTTTAGGGTTCTGTAGCCGAATGGCAAAAAACGGAACCCTTATAGTTTCGATATGATGTCTGTCCGTCTGTCTGTCTGTCTGTCCGTCCATCCGTATGTCACAGCCATTTTATTCCGAAACTATTAAGACTATACATGTGAAACTTAGTAGGTAGATGTATTCTGTGAACCACTTTCCAATTTTCAGAAAAAAATAAAAAAATATTTAAAATAAAGGGTGGTCCCCATATAAGCTTCCAAAGTGGTAAAATATGTGTGTCCCCCCTCTAACTTCTATAATAATGGAGTGAACAATCTAAAAAAACACATGTCTGTAGATCTTAATGTAAACTTTCAATCAAAATTGGTTTGACCGAATTCGGGTCAGGAGTTTTTGAGATACACCATATTTTCTAAAACCGCAAATATAACTTTGTAATTGATACAAACACTATGAAAAACAAAGTTATTAAGCGTAGTTGTGAAAATGTAAATAAGCTAGTTTTAAGAAATTTTTAAGGTTTTTTTTTATTCGTCAAATAAATATACATATTATATTATTATATACACTACGGAACCCTTCATGGGCGAGTCTGACTCGCACTCGCAATTTTTTATGTTTCTAATTTTCTATTGTTTGTTGTTGTGTGTTTATCACCGAATAAATGGTTTATCAATTTCAATTTCAATTATATATCAGACACAATTTTTTTTAACTTATTATTTTATATAAGCTCATATTGGCCCACTGCTGGGCAAAAAGCTTGCATCAAGACTCTTTAAGTATTATTTTCACACGCCACTTCGTACCAGTGCTCACAGTATGCCTCCAGGTCGTCTCGATACCTTCCGAGGTTGTGGGAATATTCTAACGAGATCCCGCAGTCCCGTAACTCAAGGGCAATTGAAGAAATAGGGTGCGTAAGGTCCCATGAAAATCAATTCAGCTATTCCATTGATTAACACGAACAAACAAAAAGACAGACAGACAGATTTTTTTGTGTTTTAGTATCGTGTAAAATAACTATAAACACTTAAAAAAACTTACGTAGTGAACTAATTTAGCCCTTCCCAATTAAATTAAAGCTTGTAAAGTCTTTCTAAAGGTTGTCTGTGAATATATCGCTCGCAGCGATAAGACCGTTGTAACCTAACTTAAGCAATATTGTTAAATAGATGTGTTTCAATGTTGGTGTACAATAAAGTATATTCTATCTATAAAGTGAATAAAAGACGGAAACTTACATTTTTGTGTATAGAAGATTTTTTTCTTTTTTTTAAATTACTAGTAATGTGGGTTGATTTAACATTACTAGTAATCTTGTTAACCCCTCCAACTAAGCTAAATACCATACTTTTCAAACGCTTTCTAATAAAAATAACCATTAAAACTACATACATAGCCATTATTACGAATCTACGTTTCCTCTCAAATAACTCAAGAGCACAACCTTCGGCGTATCAAAGCATTGAGACACCTAATGACTTGTGAAACATGTTCACACCTCACTTCATAACCGACCTACTTGATTCAAACCAGATAAGGGAATTTAAACTTTACATTGAAAAGTGTAAAGTAAAAAATTAATCGTCTGTGCAGTGTAGACATGGTTGATTTTATTTAGGTAGGATTTTGTAGATAGTGGAACGTGCTATACGTTCCCTTTTCAAAATTTTGGCGGTTATTTGAGGCACGGTAGTTTTGAAATATAAGGTTTAAATAGAGCGTGCACAGGCCATAAAACGGTTTATTTTCAAACTGGATTTGAATCAAGTAGGTAATAATCAAATAAAAAATAAAAGATGAAAAAATAGATTTTATTGTGACGCTAAAAGAAGTAGAATTTTGTATATGCTGATCACCGTTGACGTATATTTATAATCACAAAAAATTATATTGACAATTTAATAACATGCTACATGTTTTCAGAACCTCCAGATTTCTGATTCGATCATATAGAGAAACTTGGATCATTTACCTCGAATAAAGTATTGACACACAGACACGACAGACAGCTACACACAAAGACAGTTAGCTCGCCAGAGCTTGTAGGCACCAAGAATAAATCAACAACTTGAAACAATCCCTACGCACTATAAAAAATACTATGAAACCTAACTAACCTCAAAAGCTAAGTACACGCGAGTTTTTCTCATGCACAAACACCAAATAGGCAGTTTAGTCTCCCACGCCTCCGGTATTAAAAACAATAGTGAGTGAAGGAGATAGAAGATGATTTTCCATTATAAACACAAATTTTCCCAACGAAGAAAAAAATACGGAGATTGTCTTTGTAACATTTTCAATGAACGACCTTCCTATTCTTTGAAGTGATTCTTTTGTTTATAGTTTTTTTTTAATTGTGTGTTTATGGAAGTACCTTTTTTTTTATCGTGGTAAAATGATCAAATAAGTCCTCCCACCCCGGGCAGGGCGGGAGGGACTGTCAGACTTTTACTGACTAAAATCCACGGTATTCCTTCAATAACCCTTTACGTTCCGGGGTCACGGTAATGGGATAAGTCCCACGACCCCGGCAGGCTTCGGCCCTCTACAGGGGGGCCTCGTCATGTTGCTGACGCTCTTTGAGGCGCGCGTGGAACACGACGCGCCGTCGACCCGGGCATGGTCCATGGTCGGACAGCGAGTTGCCCTTTACTCGCTGTCCGCATGCCCGCGCCTACGGTGGCCGGAGATCGTCGGCCGACGTCCGACGCCGTGGGCGTCTACCACTGCGGCTGGGCTGGAGGGAGGACGCCATCCTCTCCCTCACACGGCCCGCCTCCTCCTTCGGAAGCATAACTGCTTCTATGGAAGTACCTATGTTTGATATAGCTTTGTTTATAAACAAACTAAGTTATTTTGACATCCTTGTTTTATGTTCGGTAAATGGGGAGTTCTATACGAATATTATAAAGCGGAAAATTTATTTTGTTAATTTGTTTAAACGCGCTAATCTTCGAAAATACGAAGTGGATTCGGATGAAACTTGGTATTTAAGTAGCTTGAAGCTTGAGAAAATTTATAGACTACTTTTTACCCGACTACAAAAGAAGTAGGGTAATTTTTATCAAGTCCACGGGGGCGAATTCCCGAGCGACTACTAATTATTATTATAGCGACCAACTCTGGAACGACTTGTACGAAAGCGATATATTCCATCGTTTTCAAAAGATATATTCGCACTTAAGAGTTGTAAATCGTGGAGGCACATTACATTGTATGATTTACATATTCACCACCGCTCTCAAATTGTTAAACGAAAACATCGTGGGAAAACAGGCAAGTCCTTTTTTTCCTAGTTGGGAAAAATTATCTAATGACTTATCCCGCTCAGGGTTAAGCGGAAGGGAGTGTCAGACTTCTACTGACTAAAAACCCACCCTGTCCCTTCAGTTGCCCTTCAGTTCCGCCGCGGTATCTCGTTAGAACATTCCCGCAACCCCGGGAGGCAATGGCCTTATGGGGCTCGTCACTGGTGCTGACAGCTTTTGAGGCGCGCGTGGAACACGACGCGCCGCCGACCCGGGCCTGGTCCTTACCGGACCGTGAGCTACCCCTGCTCGCCGTCCGCAAGCCCGCGCCTACGATGGCCGGAAATCGGCTCGCGATCTCCGGCCACATCAAGAGAGTTGCCTCTCCCTCACGCGTTCGGCCTCCTACTTCGCTAGCATGACTGCTTCGCAGAAAGAGGCTACTGCATCCCATTCCGTCTCGCTCCGCACCACGGTCCTAGCGGCAAGTCCTAGGTCCTAAGTCCTCTCATAGTGAAAAGTCCTGTGTCCTAGCACTAGAAACGTTATAAGCTGGCTACGAATGAATCTTCGCACGCTTCTAGAGACGCCCATATTAGTTCCGGTAAAAGTTAATAGGCTTGTTGATTATCATGGCCATTAATTAATATTCATAGATTATGAGTAAAAGATAACAAAATTGTCGACAGCAAAACTAGATAAATAAAACCTATCCAATTAATGTTGAGTCAGAACAATTTTTAATTAAGCTCTATGTATATATGTGTATGTATGTGTATGGTATAACTAATATTTTTACAACACGCCTTTATTTCGTAAAATTGATTTTACATTTACGAAGAATCTTTTAATCACCATCAACTAAGAAATACTAAAATAAATTTAAATGTAGGTGATGATAATTAATAAATAATCAATGTTTGCAAGCAATTAGACATTCACCAATTTCCTAAGCCAAGTTGTTACCAAATTTGATTTTGATGACTTAAAACAGTTATTAATATCTGTAGAACAAACTTTATTATTGAAAAAAGACAACTTATTTTTACGTAGTCGGAGGAGTATGAAATAGTCTAATGTTTTTATAATAACTCGTGGTGGTGGAGGAACTTCTAGCTACATAATAACACCCAAACAGGTCAATTTTTTTAGGTTAAGCAATGCTTGGCGAGGTAAATTCGTGGATGGGTTAACATGTTTACATGTTGAGTTTCCTCTGTGCCTCGGAAAGTGCGTTAAGTTGTTTATCCCTGCTGTCATTTATTCATCTTTTACAGTAGTTACGGAGAATCAGAAAACAAAAAGTCTGACATCAGTAATTGTGCCAAGGGGTGTATCATAATACCCAGCTACTCGTAGTCGCTTCAAGTAAAATACTGTATATTCGGAAAGGGATAAGTAGATGATAATGACTTAAAATTTTAAATGAACTTCGAAAATAGGGCAACCTCCAGATTGCATAAAATATATATAAAATATACAGGGTTATTGGAAATATGTCCCGATCCTGTTAAAGGCGTGTAGATGAGGTCACTAATTAACAAATCAACCCTAAGTTTCTAGGCCTAAAGTATACCATTATCGAGAAAAAATTTGTTTTTAAATATTAAAATAAAATAGGAATTTATCTCTTTTAAAAATTCATAAAAAAGAAACGAAAACACGTTTTAGCATTCTTATTCATTAAATAGCTATAAAATTAAGTTGCGCATAATAAAAAACATAAAACAATTAAAATCCTTCGTACTTTTGAAAAAAGAGATCCAATACTTATTTTATTTTTATGATTTTTGCAACGTCTTATGAAATAAATATTCTTTTTTCTCCTAAAAATCACTAATCTATTTTGACGGCGGAACATTTTATTTGTTAGTTAATGACCTCATCTACACGCCCTTAATAGGATCGGGACGTGTTTCCAATAACCCTGTATAAAAGCGAAATACCACTCACTGATTAATCACGAAAACTCAGAAACTACAAGTAGTAGGGCTCTCAAATTCGACATTGGGGTTCCTTTTAGTACGTACATGCTCGCTAAGACGGGATTTTGCGAAATTCCTACGGGATCGGGATTTACACGGGAAAAACTTCCCACGCGAACGAAGTCGCGAGCAACTGCTAGTTGTATATAAGAGGCTTTTTCCATGGCGCATCTCTTCTAGATCAATTCATGTACGATGCGCCTTTAACAATACAGAAAATAATTTATAGGTACGTTTGCTCTACTTAAAAATGAGAGTTGCCTAAAACACTAATTACTAAAAGTGTACATAAATGTAAAAGTTTAAATTAAATGAAAGTAATTTGGTGTGAAATGTTATTGTTCTTGTGAGGTCACAGTGTAACACATTTTTTAAATTTGTTTGTACACATTTTGTATATACTTGAGAAAGCTCGTGGTTAAAATAATAGCAATGACGAATATCAAAGTAACTTATTGCTGAGATCATTTTAATAGATCAAGATAACTCCGTGACTTCTTTTTTTTTCTGTGTGGGAAAATCATCGAATGACTTCTTCCGCTCTGGGTTAAGCGGAAGGGTGTGTCAGACTTCTACTGACTAAAAACCTACCCTATTCCTTCGGCTGCCCTAAAGTTCCGGGGCCGCGGTATCTCGATAGAACTTTCCCGCAAACCCCGGCAGGCAGTGGAGGGCCACTGCCTGCCGAGGTTTGCGGGAAAGTTCCTCCTTCGGGAGTGTCCTCATAGGGATGAGGACACGTCACTGGTGTTGAGAGCTCTTTGAGGCGCGCGCGGAACACAACGGACGCGCCGTCGACCCGGGCCTGGTCCTTACCGGACGGTGAGCGACCCCTGCTCGCCATCCGCAGGCCCGCGCCTGCGGTGGCTGGAAATCGGCTCGCGATCTCCGACGGCCGGGGCGTCTCCCGCGGCGGCTAGGGCGCGAGGAAGAGAGTTGCCTCTCCCTCGCACGTTCAGCCTCCTCCTTCGCTAGCATGACTGTCATTTGTTCAACTTTGACAGTCATTTCAGGCAGTCAGAAGCTAGAAAATTTGGCACACGTCTTGAGAAGAAATATCGTTTCGGGGTTGTGGAGAACAAGTGGACAGTTGCACAATCTGTTCACCACAATAGTCACTAGTGCAGGTGGGTCCAGTTAGACTAGAAACTGACTTTAACAGAGTTGGGAAAATGCTAGGCAGATGAATTTTAAAGCCTTTTTTAAATTTTATTTCATATAAACTTAAAAAGTTACACTTTTACGAGTCCATCTTTTATGGCCAGTTTTAAATAAATGAAACCGCTGGTCCTTAGCCCTGAGAAGAAAGATTATTACATTGCTTCAATAGTAGTTGAGAAAACTCACATAGCTGCCTATCACAAACTCACATAGGTAGGTATACTCATATTGTGTAACCGTAGATATTAGCTTATCGTAATGAAAAAGTGTTTTACTATGCAAACATTACATTTTCAGAATCTTTTTAAGCTATTAAAATTGATTCTACAGATCATAATTTTCGTACTTTACAAAAATAAATTAATTAAATCTTATTGTAGGTAGGTACCTAAATAAAAAGTATTTTTAGTAAATTAAAATTTAAAACATTTTGGTAATAAAGATTACATATTCCAAAAACGTAATCAAAGATTTTTAGTTAAAGTTAATTAAAGAATAAAACATTTACAGATATATCTATAAAATATTTTTAACGCCATAAATTTTATTTTTATCAGCTATTATATAGCTTTTTAATTTTATTTTTATAAGCTCTTTTAAGCAACTTTCGATAACAAGGTGCTAAAACGGCGGTCGAACACCTTGTTTTAAACGCTAAATAGAGATAGATATGTAGCTTACTACTACCAACGGATCGAAAATTGCAACAAACGCATTCAAAGTAATTGCACAGCACAAAAGTTTATTAAACCCTACACACAATGCTAAGAATATCATCATTATAATATTTTCCCATAAAGCACAGGGAATCAGAACAATATACTATAAACAATGGAACGAAACTGAGCTCTTCGCCCGAATCTCATGTAATTGGCGCGCTTTTACACAAAATGGCGTCGTGGGAACATTTTATGGTTGTCAAACGGTTACTTTTTAAATATATTTTTTTATCTTTATGGCTTTCAGAGATGAAAACTTATGTGAAATAATTAAAAATAATCGTTATTTTATACGTAGATAATGTGGCAACCTACAAACTTGGTTGTTTTGACATTTAGTTGGTGGGTTTTTAATTGATGCTATTATAAGTGACTCTAATATACTTGTAAGTGGCCAAATATGGACAACTGCTCAATAAGACATCACACATTTACTCTATCGGGAAGTGTTTGATCTTAAAGTTTATAGAGAATGAGCACACAAAGCTAAAAAATAAGCTAATATTTTTGTAAGATGATGCATTAGAAATAATTTGAACTATGGTAAAATTTTAACAACTCAGAGTTCACCAATGTGTATTTAATATGCCGAGGAAAAAGGCACAGTTAGATTCTTTGGAGAATATTTGTGTTCTGTCTGAGTTCAAATCATGGAGTTGTATTCTCTGCTCAAAAGTGTGAAATGAATATAGATCTCAGACATCGATATATCATTACTATGTCGAGGTAACATAGTGGTGGCAATAAGTAAAACATGTCAAGAGTGAATAGGTTACTTCTAGGTAAGCGTGCTTCATCTTCGACCACATCGTCGCTTACCATCAGGTGAGATGATGGTCAAACGCAATAAAAAAATACTGTCCATCGTTTGAATATAACGTCCATCGAAATACGTACATACCAATCAATCAATCAATCAAAAAAGTGGCCAACTTCACCTATAATAATATACTAAGTCTATAACAGAGAGCTTGCACAATGTTTGGATGAGGCAAACCCACAGAGCATGTGCGTTGAAAGATCAACACTTTACAACCAATCCAAGCGTGTCAACGTATATTCGACATCACAAATGACGCATGAAGCATGTAGCTGTAAAGATGACAGAAGCTTTTCGCTGAATGCAACCGTTCCCACGAATCTTGTCTCCGTGTCGAGAGGGAAAAGAAGGTTATTATTACGGTAAATAGAGTATGTTATGCAGAAAGCCCTAATAAATTGTTATTTGTTTTTATTAATGACACACGGACGCAAAATTTACATGAAAATCTTATTTGTTTATCAATCTCTGTTTTATTTTATTTATTTGGTAAAATAAATGTCTATTTTTGTAAAAACCATATCGTTGTGTGATTTATAAAACTTACCAAGGCGAGAAATAGAGAGCGAAGTCTCTATAATACATTTTGATTTTGATAAAGTTCGAATATTAAAACAACTGCATCGTAATTTTATTTATTTATTAGTACTTTCTTAAACACAGTGAGTGCAACCTCACAAAAAGCAGATGGCCAAGTACTTTTGAGCGGTAATTTAAGGGTTATTTAACAGATTTATGAACACCACTGATAGAGCCATTTATTTTGCATTTTGGTTATGAATAACGCATTTACCAGTCATGATGAGGTTGGTGTTTCTTGGCTGACTACCTCTAGAAGAAACACCGAAAATACTCAAAGGGCAAAGCCTCTTTTGAAGTCTAAAATCCGTAGTGGTCTAATCATAAGGGAACCAGTTAGGTTTGTGTTTGAGGTGTTCTTTTGATAAAGGACCAGCACGCCTTCCGCATGGATTTTAAATAATTTTTAGCCTATAAGTATATAATACTCGCCAATAATGCACCTTATTACCAAAGAAAAAAAAATATTACATGATTAGTTCCCACATACAAACGTACAAACAAATTTTACCTCTTTATAATGTTAATATAGATGATGACAATTATGGTGGCCAGTGTGAAAACTCCTAGCTCTGTGGTTAGATAACACACATATCGCAGTTATTAACACTACAGTTTGAACGCCTCAAGCTTCAATCAAAAACGGAGTAACAGTTTTTGGTACCGCTATTAAATAAAAAATTGACAGGTGCGTGTCTAAGACAAGCGGTGTGAAGGTATCAGGTTTCGTATTCATTTTAAATGGCCATTCATCACCTACGGACGGACGAACTATTATTGTAAGTTTTCTGATAGATTTTTATAAAATATGCGAATGGTACGTTCTTCTTTATCTCATTGATGGGTCTATATAGATCTTTTTGAAAAGATAATACCTACATATATATGTTTGCTCTTCTTTTATTGCGTTTTACCTACTATCTCAGCTAATAGTAAGCGATGATGTGGTCGATATGCACGCTTACTTAGAAGTCACCTATTCTTTTATTTTATTTTATCAACCGACGACAAAAAGAGGAGGTTATCAATTCGACGCGTATATATATATATATATATATATATATATATTTTTTATGTTTGATCATCGAGTACTCGAAGACGGCTGAACCGATTTGGAAAATTCTTTTTTTATTCGAATGGGTATACGTCGAAATTGGTACCATTATCACCAAAGTCAGGATCTGATGATGGGATTCTGGAGAAATCGAGGGAACTCTTCAAATATTATAGGCACACCTATGGCGTTTTGGGTATTTCTTATAGTAACTTGTGCAGTTGCTCTCAAAAAGTACCATTTGGGGAAGTGGAACTGATGATGAAGACCACAGATGGCCGCCGAAACTACTCAATAATAAGTATTGAGTGGATTGCGATTCGATTACCTGAATATGGATGTTAAGCACTTTATGCTCTTCACATTGCATATGGTGATGTAGAGCTGATGGTGAAGTACCAGGAGAACTCTTCAACAATTAACGGCCCAGCATTGGGAAAAGCAATATTTTGTAAAAGGTTATAAGTAGTTGACATTTAGGATCTTGTTACTAGGTAAATTAAAAATCATCCAACTAAAAAGAGTGAAATAAAAACTTTTTACCAAAAAATTAAACCGACTCCCAAAAAACCCTGCAAAGTGAAAAATAACTTTAATTTCGGAAGTCGGTGCCAAAAACGAAAAAACAAAACTAGTCGGTTTAATTTTTTGGTAAAAAGTTTTTTAAAAATAGGTTCGCGTTTGACCACCATATCACCTGATGGTAAGTGATGATGTGGTCGAAGATGGAGCACGCTTACCTAAAAGTAACCTATTCACTCTTGACTTAAAGACTCCTAGGTTATAGCTATCGGGAAACATAGATTCCGGCAGGGAATTCCACTCCTTAGCCATACGCACAATGAAGTTATTCCCAAAACGTTTTATGCGTATGGGTGAGATGTCCACCATGTAACGATGGCGCTTCGCCGTTTGTCTCGTAGTCGGGCATGGCAGAATTAGATTGTGTAATTCCATCGCACACTTCCCGAAATGTAACCGATAGAAAACCGATAGACTTGCAACTCGTCGTCGATGTTCAAGGCTCTGGAGCTTTGACTCGACCAGTGCATCGTTCCCTGGGTTATAGCTATCAGAAAACAGTCCTCCAGCATAGAATGCTGCTATATATAGCTTATCTTATTTTAATACAAACATTAATTTCGCCATATGATCTGAAGCAAGTAGCAAGTTTGAGAAGCTTGAAAATTTTCATAAAGTGCGATTGATGTAGAAGAGTTTCTTGTATATTAATTAAGGCTTAATTTTTTTGACATTATTATTATATACATTTATTTCAGACAAAAATTATCCACATACACATAACTAAATATAAATAAATATAATTATTATTATAACTAGGGTACAATGGTGTAGTGTAAATGGGTGTATTATTTAGTCACAAGCTATATCTGACAGCAACAAAATAAAAAAATAAAACAAAACTATGTACTCGACTCTCGTAAATGTTACTTTCATTTCACCTTTTGACAGCCCTACGTCAAAAACAAACGGCCAACAGACTACAGGTTCTTATCTATGTCAATTCTTTATTTAAAAACATGTTGGCAAGTGTTTTGGAGATGAGATCCCGTTAAATGCAAAAGTGAGACCAGTACAAGGCATTCCGAATGAGTCGGGCGCATATAATTATAAAAGTAGGCTAGTAAGTGTATTTCAGAAATATTTTTACGAGTTTTTAGTCGATGGTGCTAAATACATAGTAATTTGTGGTATTTTCGGGGCTGTCGTAAGCATAAGAGCCGTAGTTTGTAATGCCGTTACATGAGTACATGGGTTCGTAAGTGTCTGTTTGCATGCCATGCTAATATTCTTGGCGTATCTAGGGTAACAGTCGCACAGCTAAGCTTTCTTCTTCTTTCTAACTCTCTTGCACTACGATATGCTCAATGGCGGACGGCCTCTACCTTTTATGAGTTCTGTAGTTTTCACAGCTGAGTATTAAATCTAATAATTATTTACATAAAAACCTCGTATCACAGTGTTAGTTCTCGAACTCCTCCGAAACGGCTTGGCAGATTTTTTGTGTATATTTGGTAGATCTGGTCGTAGGCTATTTTTTTTTCAATCATAAATAGCAGATACAAAAAAAATACAACATATACGCACTTCTAGAACTAAGAGCTACTTACTATGATGATAAAATATTTTTCTTAAGGCATCAGTGGCCGATAATTTAATACCGTATAAACTAACATACGTCAGTAATACAAAACTGACTAAATCACAGCGTTTAATATGCTAGGTTGTTCATCGTCAGTTATGACGTATAGTAAAGACTTTTAACTAATATTTTATGATAATAAGTATTATGGCAAAAGCTTACAAATAAGGAAATTCAAATAATTAAAATATTACAAACATTTTTGGCGAAATATATCATTTCATATCCTTACGTACGACATCGCATCAAGCTCACATCAAATATTGAATACTAATAAACATCTCTACACTGTTTTTGGCACAAGTAACTGCAGTTAGTTCGTGCGATAATGCGGAACAAATCTTATCTGTTAAGACCTGAACATTCTACGCAACGCTTGAACGTGGTTTACCGTTTGGTTAGATTTTGTAGCTGCACCTGTGTCCTCGTGCAATAATGCCGTTCGTTTCTAAGGAGACAAATAATGATTGAGAAGATGAGGGGATTTCATTTGCGAAACCGGAAAATTCACTGATGTATATTTATTTTTGGTTCCATGTTATTTAACTGTTTGACTGATTAACGATATCATAAAAATAATTGGGATTGACAAGCTCTGTCGAAAGGGGAAGGGATCAATACATTACATTTGGTCGTTCTATAGTTATTATCTCTAAATGAGAGATCTTTGACAACACTTCACCGGACTACTTATCCCCATTTATTAAAACGTTCTTTGCATCAACACTAACAAACCTTTTTCTCTAATTTCAGAGGAAGACTGGGCAGAGAGCACAGCGTACATGATGCACGAAGCTTTCGACGCGTCTCCCCCGCGTCGTGCAACTTCCCCACGCCGCACGTCCCCTGCACGCCGCGCCCTCTCCCCGCGCAACTACGACCGCACTTACCCCGATGACTTATCCGACCAGTTCCGCGACCAACTCGCACCCTTCCGCGACCAGACCTTTGAGCGAAGGTTCCGCCACGAATCACTAGAACGTGTCAAACCAGAAAAACCAGTAGAAAAGTTCCAAGATGACACAGTCAACTATAGGAGACGGTACGTCGCGGAAACCAAACCATCCAACAGAAGCATCGACAGGGTCGAAGATCGGAGGTTTGGCAAACTACAAAGGGGCGGCAGCGAAGGTAGCCTTAAAGTCGCCGAAGCGTCACCGAAAGACAGATTCAACGTTGCTAAAGAAAAGTTCATGAATCTAGAGCGGGAGAGGTTCAACAGAGAGCTGGAAGCGCACATGGCGATGAGGAGGAGCATGCTGGAGCGGAACAGTCGTTCGACTTCTTCCCCCGAAGAGGAAAGGAGGGACGAGCGACAGGACCGGCACAGAGAGATAAGCTCCCGTAGAGAGCCCGAGCGCTCTCATCGCGACGTGGAGCGCCATCGCGAACCAGAGAGGCGCAAGGAGAGCGACAGGGTGCGTGAAGTAGAGCCCCGGGAGCTGCCACACCGCGAGATGGAGAGGCTCCCACGCATCGGCAGGAAGCGCGACGACGTCAAGCGATACGAGTACGGCGCCGAGGAGTACCTGAACAGGATCGAACCGAAGCCGCACAGGGAAGAGTTCGACAGCTTCGAGCGACGAGGCAGACGAGAGTTGGACAGGCGTATCGAGGAGGACGAGATCATAGAGCCAGTGATTGAGGACAGGAGGCGAGACTGGAACGACCGGCAGAGGGCGTTCAGTCGCTCGCGGCTGTTGGACGACCAGCGCCAGTCGTACGTGGAGGGCGACAGGGAGCGGTACTACGACAGGGACTACCGGGACTACCGCGAACTGGCAGACCGGCAACAGACCAAGTTCCGTCACAGCTACGCGGAACCCATCCCGCGCGGTCGACTCGGTACCGTCAGACCGTACTGAATGCCATAATAGACTCATAGATGTTAATTTTGGAATATTGAAACTGTAGAACCAAAAACCACACGTTTTGTATGACGAAGGCGGCAGCCTGCTAGATTGTTGACAATACCTGATTTATTCGTTAAATATATTAATGGACATGAAAGTTAACATACTCCTGGATTATTAAATAGCGGCAGAATTTAAAATTTTACCTATGTCTGCGAGATAGGATCAAAGTCAGCAGTGTGTTAATTATATGTATAATTAAGTAACAAATCATTTAAGTGCCTCTATGAAATAGATTTGTATTTATAAATACTCATAAGTGTGGTAAATAAATGTCACAGATATAATAACAATTACTATTGTAAATATAAATCAAGTACCTTTTGTTATTTTATAGTTAGAACACGAATTCAAGACATTGTTATTTTATACAATATTGTTATGAAAAATATTATTTTTATCTCAAAGAAATACCAGGATATACATCATTGGATAAGAAGAATAAAAATTCCAATGAATCATTCAGCTCCATTTATTGTTAAATTTTTCAAAATTTATTTAGATTTTTTTTTTCGAAAATATATCAATTTAGTTTCCGGATCGTTTCACTGAGAGTTCAAGTAATTTCAATAGTTGTAATTATAAAGCATTTTGTATGAAACTTGTATCCTGTAATATCTTTAA
Source organism: Tholera decimalis (assembly GCA_943138885.2). Classification (NCBI taxonomy): domain Eukaryota; kingdom Metazoa; phylum Arthropoda; class Insecta; order Lepidoptera; family Noctuidae; genus Tholera; species Tholera decimalis. The sequence continues at coordinate 4,829,029 of OW964568.2, read as the reverse complement.
CATTTATTTTGTTAACAGGTTTTACCTTTTTGACTCTGGTTACATCACTAAGATTTAGCTAAGCTGTATACCTAATCAATAAATAAATAATCTTTATTTTTTTAAAAAACCGAAATTTCTCAAAACTTACTTTAGCATTGGTAATAAGCTCAGTGAAACAATCTCTTACATTTGTAATTTATTTGTAAGCTAATGTAGAATGTAAATCAATATATCATGTTTTATGAATGGATTATCAACAATAAAAAAAATTAAGACATTCAGATTTGTTTTACTGTGTACTTCCTTTTTGTTAATTACTTAATCTGGAGTCGATGTATGATCATGTACAATCGAGTAGTTTATAAATATTTTCGCTAGATTAGAATTATTCTTTGTCTAAAATCCTGTCTAATTGGAAACTACAAAACAATGCCGATTCAAGTTTAATCAGAACTAAGGCATCTGGACTTATGACTCTAATGATGATTATGATGTTTCACAGCTGATTTCGGCAACAGTGACTGACATCTAATTGTAGCAGTAAATGTGCGAGCACAGTAGCTACATGCTATGACTCTGTTTTCATAAGCGTGGGAGATGTTCACTTCCTTGGACACATTTCTAGATGGGACCACACCTTTAGCGCCTGGTCAAGCAGGTTCGGGTTGAGGCACGAGATGAGATGGCCAGATCACATAACAGCTGCTCTCGGTGATCCAATGCATGAATGTACGACGAAGGCTGCTGCAAGAGACGAGTGGCGGCGCATTGTGAAATGACGAACACGACCACTCTGCCAATAGGAAAACGGTAAAGAAGAAGATGTTACACCACGGTTTATTTTGGAGATATTCTCGCATAGGTATACGCGTATGAGTAGGTATTAACTAATACACTAAATATCGCTATTAAGCGGTCATCCCACGGTCTGCTACCGGCAGAGAGTGGATTTCTAATCAGTGGCTACCGGTCATCAATCCGTGTTGAGAGATGTCCTCACCTCACCCCCGCGCTGTCTATTCAACATACAACTTTGACACTCGTTAAAAATAAAAATAAAAATCATTTATTTTCAGACACAGTCCATAGATTAGATTAAAATTATTATATTATTGTTATTATAAAAAATAATTTGATTCATTAAAATTAAAACAAAATACAAACTTTAAAATTATACACACAAAATCACAATAAATAGGTAAAAAGACAAATACAAAAAAACAAATGACAGATGTTCCCGCTCAGCAGGCCCGCCGAACCCCTGTTCTGTGAACCTACTAAGCAGGACAGTGTCACTTCTATCGCCCACCATCCTGAGCACACTGTTATGACTCCCTCGCACTCGTGCCATTACCGACGCAACCTTCTTGCGCATAATCGCATAAAAGTCTTCGACACGAGCGTCCGCAAACATGCCGGAAGCACTGCAGTATCGAGGAAGACGAAACAGAGCCCTGAACACGTTATTATATTGTAGGCCTTTTGTGTAAAATTCGCCCACAAGCCACTGGTGTAAAACGTCTGACAAAATGCTTTAAGAATAGTCATAATCAAGAAAATCTGACACCAGACTTGCCAAGGGGTATCGTGTTACCCAGTTATTAGGTTGCGGAGGTTGGATAGCAAAAAGTTTTTTATTTTATTACTTATGGCCTCGATCTCGCCTGATGGTAAGCGATAGATGAGGTCTAAGATGAGACGAGCGAGCTCAGAAGATGCCTATTTAATCGTGCTTTAAAGGCTTTTAAACACAGAAGCCGGCAGGTACACTCGAGAATTCCACAGCTTGGCTGTGCGCACAATAAACGTGGAGACGAAGCGCTTGGTACGACAAGACGGTATATCAACCAAGTATGGATGGTGCCCAGCCGTGCGTCTGGTAGACCGGTAGTGAAAGGGAAAGAATCAGGTCATGGAGCTCCTGCGCTGTGATTGCAATTTATTTAATTTTTTATGTAAGTACTTGTTCCATAATTCACACACATTATATACATTTAAGTTGGTAGTAATGATGAGCACAATGACCCCTTTTAAGTAATTTTTGCAACACCTGTAGGTACATTTGAGACAACTTCTACATACCAGCACTAACCGGACGAATGAGGAATGCTGTAAGTAAATTAAATAAATCCAGATACAACACGAGGCACTTACTAAATCCTTACATGGTACGATTACATATTATGTAGACGTGGAAAAATGTAGCAACACGCACTAATGTTGTAATAACAGGAACGATTGCAAATCTTTGCAGATACTTTTTACAACGTTTTGACACATTCGAATATTAGTTAATACCAGCTTTAGCCAGCTACTTCCTTCGTATGGAGATACGCAAGTATTTCCAGGATAAAAATAAGACTACACACACAGCAACAACAACAACTACAAGACAAACGTCGACCCGCAATCGTTACATGGTGGACATCCCACCCATACGCACAAAACGTTTTGGGAATAGTTTCATTGTGCTATATCTCAGAAACTGCTGACCCAATCTCGTTCAAACCAATTTTCGTTGAAAGTTTTTATTAAGATCACACACATTTTATCACTTTGGAAGCGTATATCTTTTGAACGATTGACTTAGAGAAAACGTGGTTTTAGAAACCCCACTATCATTTTAAAGACCTGTCTATACATACCACACACGTATAGGTTTGATGAAAAAAAAATATTTTTAGTTTCAATTCCATACATGGGAGCCCCCATTATTTTTTTAAATCAAAAAATCGGAAAGCGGTTTGCAGAGCACATAAACCCACCAAGTCACATGTGTAGTCTTAATAGTTTCCGAATAAAATGGCTGTGACATGCGGACGGACAGACAGACAGACAGACAGACATGATGAAACTATAAGGGTTCCATCTTTTGCTATTCGGCTACGGAACCCTAAAAAGTTAATAAAAGTTGTACAAATGACAAAACGGGAGCAGCCACCAGCCATGCCATTCTAGAAAACGAAGATCAAGATCATCATGGATGGACACCATATACCTACGAGTTGACCTTCAAACATTGGGTACCTATCCTAATCGACCCGTTTTTGTACAATTGGGCGGATCACAAGCTAATAACTATCCTAATACTGGATCACAGGCCTCCCATCTATGAGAGGTAATGAACCGTAATCCACCACACGAAACCAGCGCGGGTTGGTGGACGTCACTTGTCTTACAAGTTTTGGTCGTAAGTCATGCCGGTTTCTTCACGATGTAATCCTTCGTCTATCCAACGAAAACCGGCCAAGTGCCAGTCGAACTCGCACACGAAGGGTTCCGTACCATCCTTACTAATATTATAAATGCAAAAGTAACTGTGATGAAATTTGGTACGGACATAGTCTAGAGCCTGAGAAAGGACATAGGCTACTTTTTAATGCAAAAAAAAGACTGTAACGGTTGAAATAGGGGATGAAAGTTTGTATGGAAATTACGTCATTTTTAAAGCTAGAAGCTTGAAACTTATTTTTTAGACTTTTGATTAGATATTAATAAATACGATATTCAAATTATGTATGAGTTTTATTTTCAAAATAATTAGCCTAAAAAATTAAAAATGCTGCTGAAAGTCACTATTCCGCAAAAAATCATGTGTGTTGTTTGGAAGCCCCCCTTAAATATATGTTTTATTTTGTTTTTAGTATTTATTGTTATAGCGGCAACAGAAATACATAATTTGTAAACATTTCTACTGTCTAGCTATCGCAGTTCTTGAGATACGGTCTGGTGACAGACAGACAGACAGCGAAGTCTTAGTAATAGGGTCCCGTTTTTACCCTTTGGGTACGGAACCCTAAAAATAATTATCAACATCAAACTGCGCAGTAAAAAGTTATCCCACCAAAAACATTGTCATGTAAAATATTGCCAAGACGAGACCATACGGCTCACACTGTCAAAAAGTTATCAGATCTCATATAGAGCCAAGCTTCTAACTTTTCACGTCGTAACTCTACAAGCCCTAAATTCACAAAATTCAAAAAATAGTCAAATAATGTGGCTTGGCTGTTTATGCATACCATGGTACCATAAGCATGTCTTTTTTTTGAGGATGGGAAATCATCCAATGACTGCCTCCTGAAATGGGTGAAGCGGGAGGGTGTGTCAGACTTTTACTGTCTAAAACCCATCCGTGTTTCATCATATGCCCTTTCTGTTCCGAGGCCGTGGTAACTCTTTCGAATAATTCCGCAACCCCGGCAGGCAACGGCTCTCTTGTGGGCCCCGAAAATTTTGCTGACAGTCTTTGAGGCGCGTGTGGAACACGACGCGCCGTCTATACGGGCCTGGTTTCAGTCGGGCGGCGAGCTACCAATTGCTCGCAGCACGCAGGCCCACGCCTACGGTGACTGGGAGTCACCCTGTGACACCCGACGCCGTGTCTCCTGTGGCGGCTGGGGCGCAAGGGCTGTGAGGGCCTTGAGACTTGCATCTCCCTCGCGCGTCCCGCCACCTCCTTCGCTTGCATAACTGCTTCGCAGAAAGAGGTGACTGCTTCCCATGCCTCCTCGCTCCGGACCATGGATAGAACCAGGGCCAGGAGCGAGAGGATGCCGCCTTTTTCATTATATATATATTAGTAGTCACGCGGGGCTTCGCTCCCGTGGATTCTATCACGGTAAAAACATAACTCTCCTTTTTTGCAGTCGCGTAAAAAGTAGCCTATAACCTTCCTCAAGCTTCAAGCTACTTCCATACCAAATTGCATCCATATCCACCCAGTACTTTCGAAGATTAGCGCGTTCAATCATACAAACAAACAAACAAACAAACTTTTCCGCTTTATAATATTAAATATAGATATGTGTATTGAGTATGTAGGTTATTACTTATTTATTGTATATAAGTGAACAGTACACCATGGATTACCCGCGTATTTATTTTCTCCTGCTGTGTCAAATCCATCCAAATGTTGTCTGTAAAAGATCGCTTTTAGCGATAAAACCGCCCATTGTAACACCCTTTGTGGTTTTTAAGTTCTCATTTAATTCTGTTATGGTGTACAATAAAGAGTATATCTATCTATCTATATCTGCCCAAGCAGGGCAAACCTCCACTGTATGTTCCACCGTGTCCTCAGGGACCATAAGTATGTTGGATTCAGCTTACAGTCTCACCAGATACAATTGAGTATTAGTATTTTTAACCGACTTCTAAAAAAGGAGGAGGTTCTCAATTCGGATGTTTGTTTGTTATTTTTTTTTTAATGTTTGTTCGGGCATAGCTCCGTCGCTTGCCAACCGAATTGAAAAATTCTTTTTTTGTTGAAAAGGGTATACTTCCCAAATGGTCCCATGAAAATTTTATCTAAATCGGACAAGCGGTTTCTGAAAAATCAACAAAAGTCTAAAAAAATATTTACATTGATGATCCCTTCGTTCACTCTGCATTGCGTTTTTTGTTCGCGCATAACTCTGTCATTTACGAACCGATTTGGAAAATTCACTGACCCACTAAAAAGCGCGAAAATAAAAACTTTTTTGCAAAAAATAAAACCGACTTCTACGACAAAACAGTTTTATTTTTTTCAAAAAAGTTTTTATACATGAAGCGAGTGCCTGTCTGACCTCCACAACCAGTAGCTGGGTAACACGATACACCTTGGTAAGACAAGTGACACATTTTTGGCTGTTGACTACATAAAGACTGTTAAAGATGTAGAAATGCCAGCCGAAACCAATAGCTTTTCGAGGAACTGGGGAATCACGAAATTATGATGATAGATAGATAGAATACTCTTTATTGTACACCAATAATTTAAACACACACTTGATTTACAATACTGCAAAATATGGTTACAATGGCGGTCTTATCGCTGATAGCGATATCTTCCAGACAACCTTTGGATGGACTTTAAGAATATGAAACAAAGAGGGGAGGGGAAAGTCAGTGTACCTACTTCAAGTATATAACATACACAAAAAGTAATAGATGATGGGTCAGAAACATGTGAAATAAAAACGCAGAACTGATTAAACTACAGTCCCACAATTAAGCCACGAATTCCATTATTGGCACAATCGCATTAACTTGTACCAATTTAGTATCGTTCTAAATTATTTGCGCTACTACAACCTGAAGCTAATTATAATAATTATTTAGACTTCCGCCAGGCAGGCACATTTTTCTAAGCGGGCTTAATAAGTCATTAGTACTAGATTCTTTAGTTAAGGATTAATTAACTGCCGACTAGTTTCAAAGTACCTTTCACCTGCGTTGCTGTTTAGCTTTTTAAATTATTTAAAAATTAGTGTTAAATTTTAAAATATTTAATACTTAATATTTGGTTGGGAAAGATATAATTGGGCCTTGAAAAATTCGTTAAGAAACTACCCAAAAAAACATGAAAAACAAGATTTCAATATATGGAACTATCTTACTAATAAAAGATCCGGACTGTGACCCGGCGAAGCTGTTATCCATATTAATTATTTTAGTGAAAAACATATTGCCTACTATACCTATTCTCAGACTTTTTTAGTGGAGTTTCGGTGAAGTTCTATAACAAACACTGGGACACGAGATTTTTATAAATGTAGTAGATTATAAATGGAAATTTTTTGATATATATGGATGTGCGTAACTCAATCAAGCTCAATCAATGGCTGTAGGTATAGTAGCTAGGTGTAGAGATCTTGATGCAATTGATACGCACACTACTTTTTTACCCGGATATGTACCTATATACAGTGCTAATCGACGTTGCCGGCAACAACTAGAATAGCTAACATGTATGTTTATTCTCCTTTGTGATATTTGCCAAAATAAACGTATAAGCGCACCCTTTTTTTTTGGGTGGCAAAATCATCGAATCTCAAAAAAATCTCCCGCTCTGGGTGGAGTGTCAGACTTCTACTGACTAAAAACTCACCCCGTTTCTTCGGCTGCCCTTAAGTTCCGGAGCCGCGGTAAATAAGCGCACCTTAAGAAGAGTTAGTTGCTAACAGCCGCACGGGTTCAAGGATAAGCAATGTTTGCCTCGGTTGGTCTGTGAATATAACCATCTATATACAGGGTTAATTGTAAAACACCGAAAACCTCTCGGGACTATGTTAATAAAAAAAAAAAATAAAAAAATTTAAATTGAACGCCCTAAATGTTACGCAGTCTATGCGAAACAAAAGAAAGTGATAGTATAAGTCGTTTTCTTTTGCATCGCATAGGTTTTGTAACATTTAGGGCGTTCAATTTAAATATTTTTATTTTTGTATGAAAATCTGGTGAACTAAAATATGACGAATTATTAAAAGTCATAGAACAAAAGTTGTTCATTATGGTGTTAGTAACATAGTCCCGAGAGGTTTTCGGTGTTTTACAATTAACCCTGTATATCAAGATTTCTCCGTACCTCGTGTGTACCGAATATCGTTACGCGAAGCCAGAAAATATGACACTGGTCTTACCTAGGAGTATCGTGTTCCCCAACGACTGGATTGTGGAGGCCAGGTAGGCAGACACAGACGCAGAATGCGATAGACTAAAAGCTGACGCTAACATATTTGGGAAAAGGCTTTACTTAAAATGATGAATAGGATTAGTATAGTAACTAAGTGCATAATGCAATAAGGCATTTGCCTGTAGTAGTAAAAAAAAAACGATGTTTTGCATATAGTTAGTTTAGATGCCAGGAAATTTAAACAACATTTTTATTTCTAAAAATAATTCCACATTTTTATATTTTTTCATAAAATAAAAATTATATTTTTTAATCTGTGTGTCACGTGACCGCAAACGCTAATCACGTCATTTTTCTCAAAGCTGTCAAACGTGTCGATTTGTCAAACAATGTAAGACAACAGAAATCCTAACCTCAAAAACACTTTTTGTTTGAAAAATATGACGTCATGTGACTTCGTGACAGCGATGGGTTTTTGGGCGGAAAAATATTTAAATTGAATTTTATTTTAAAGTTTTACCAATGTTACCCAGTTATTTTTCACGGAAAACATTTTTTTTTGTAGCTTAACATTGATCAATAATTAAATCTAAACTATTTTTGAAAAATAGGCAAATACCCTATTGCAGGGTGTAACAGTATCAATAGCAATAACTTCGGAGGGGAAAGAGACTGAATAATAACAGCTTGTCTGGCTTACGAGGTCAATTAGGGTTAGGGGATCATCCTTTTATATTTTACTCTTTCTAAACATAGTTTTAAGGCAAGAGCAATAGAGATACTAACTTCATAAGTATGTATAACCTTTTTATCCTTCTTTTTATTTTAATAATCATTTATGATGCAAACTGTTTTCTTTTAATATTTTTTTGTGATTTCGTGGACAATGGTGTGGGTTACATGTGTAGTAACATAAATATAGAATAGATTAAGTATAACAGTATATCTAATTGTTGTGTTAATTTAAGAATCTGTTATTAAGCTTGGCGTGTAACTGTTTTTGTCCCTAGTAAATAAAATACAATAAAAAATACCGAGAATTCACTGTCTTGTAAACCAAGTTGACCTGTTATTTTCGGCTGCCATTTGAAGGTCTTTAACAGTGCTAATACAAAGTCTGTAGCCAAAAATATGACACCAGTTCTCTTTTTTTTGGTCTTTTATTTTAGGGACTTTTATTCTATGAACATGTCAGCCCCGTTGAGTCATAAGTACACATTACAGCTACACAAAAAATATAAATCTAAACTAATCAAAATATTAGAAACAAGATCTCACTGACGCGCGAACATCTTGAGATCTTGTTTCGAATATTTTGATTAGTTTAGATTAGACCCAGTTCTCCCAAGGGATATCGTGCAACTGGGTTGAGCAGGTTTAATTTAAAAGAAAATTATTTGACAGCAAATTTAACTTAGATACACATAAATAATCTTCATCTTTTCGAGTCGATTCTCAAACATCTTTGGGCCTATATGCAGCTGCCTGCACATCATTCATTGGCCTCGGTAAGTTCCTGCAAGGTGCGAGTGGCCGTGTACGATGGACATGAGAGAAGAGGTGCCATATCTTGTAAAAGGACTCCAAACTGGCATTGCGTCTACTATGGGTCAAGGCAATTTAGCTAGATTGTATTTACAGCGGCCAACCTCGGCTGCTCGCAATCGGTTAAGTGATTTCCAGATTGGCCACTGCCGTTCGTGTCCGAGCAATAGGTGTTTAACCGGATTGATGAAACGTGGAGAGATGGGTTATTTTGACCTCCACAGTTAACGTCTCTGATGTACAGACGCCAGCACATGAAGCTACCCGAAACTGTCAAATTTTCCCAATCAACCTTGAACCTAATTTCTTTAACAATAAAGTTGAAAATCTATTAAAGAAATTTGACAGATTGTTGTAGCTTGATGTGCTGGCGTCTGTACCATTTATTAAGGAGGTTGTATGTCCTAAAAAAAACGATTGTGACTCTTCAAACGTGATGGTGGTAGTTGCTGCCCATACAAGGGGTAGCAGTAGTCTCGTTCCTGTTCCCTTTTTCGATGCAACAGGCTTTTCCCGTCGCACGTCGAGTGGAGCTTTGCCAGCGAACTTAAATACAGGATTACTGATAAAACACTAACAAACTCTCTGTATATTTGTTAGTAACATCATAAACAACAATTTTTGTTCTATGACTTAATAATTCATCATATCGACGGCTCCTAAGAATACTGAGTCAACTATACTTTTAATAACTTTACAGGAAGGCGATAAGAAGATCGAATGGTTATATTTAAATTGTTAATACAACCAAGAAAAAATAACTAGTCATAGTGAATTAAATATAATAAAGCCTTTCATCTGTACAAAATAAATTTCATATTATTTTATTAATTTATGAGATAATGTAGATAGACTAGTATACGGCGATTATTTGTTTATTAAAAATGGATCAAGTACCACTTATATTTATATACGTCGCATTATTGAATCTACGTTATGGGGAAAAATTACTTTACAAGTGTGGCAAAAAATATTTTTATTTAATTATTGGATTTTTTATATATTATACTGTCTGTCATGGATTCATATTTTGTTAAAATATAATAAGTTGACTCACTATACATGGACATAATTTTAAAAGTGAACCATACTTAAATTGAGTCAAGTGTGGTACAAAATAGTTAAAACTTTAGAAAAAAGGGCTGAAAGGGGTTGAAATAGGGAATCAAAGTTTGTATGGAAATTGCGTCATTTTTAAAGCTAGAAGCTTAAAACTTATTTTTTAGACTTTTGACTAGATATTAATAAATACAACATTCAAATTATGTATGAGTTTTATTTTCAAAATAATTAGCATAAAAAATTAAAAATGCTGCCGAAAGTCATTCCGCGCGGACGAAGTCGCGGGCACAGCTAGTGTACTATAAATTAAAAGAAGTTAGTAATACAGTCCTGCGAGTTTGTTAGTGCTTTACCAATAACCCTCTATAATAAATAAATATAATGTAATGAAAAAAAGAAATAGTAATAATTATAAGCTACCTACAGCTTATAATTCCAGTCCTCAACTCGTAGATGACAAGTTGTATTCGTCGAATCCATAACCACTAAGCCATCACTGCTTCTGCTTCTTCAGGCTAGTTTATACATTTACAATATAATCCTCCTCCTGTCGCTGGTCTGCTGGAAGAAATTTCTTAGGAAATAAGCAGCACCTTTGTGCTCTTTTGTCTGTATTTATATATTTATTCTTTTGTAAGTGTCATGTGTGTACATAAATAAATAATAAATAAATAATTATAACTAGTTATGCCCAGGACTTCGTCAGTGTGGGGGGTTTTCTCGTGTTAATCACGATCTCGTAGGCAATCTGGGATATTTTTGTTTTTTTAAGATTACTAGCAATCTTGTTAATCCCTCTAACTATGCTAAATATGCTTGTGTCTGGAGTAGGTTCACGGCAATAGTGTAAAATTCGAACTCGTGACCTCTCAGTCACGAGTCCGACACCTTATCCATTGGGCTATTGACGCTTATTGAACTATAACTTTCTCTATCTCCCAGTAAAAGTCCCATTAAAATCAGTTCCAGAGATTAAACTGGACAAACAAATGTTTGTGTTCGGCGTACCGTGTAATTAACTACATAATATACAACGTGTAATTTAAAGGGTATATACATACCAAGTGCACGGCTTCTTTGGATGATAACAAACGATATGACAAGGGTTTGTTAATCCTATGTCTACGTGTGTGGAGCTTATTAGAAATTTCAATACATTGATACCAGAGACTGAATTTTTCAAATTAAGAAGAACGAAGAGAATTATCGTGTTATAGGCAAGTGATGTGGAAAGTTATTGACCCTCGTAGTGCTGTGACATGTTTGTTATGATTGATATTCAAGAAACATAATATGTTTCTTGAATATCAAATTGATACGAAATTATCAGTTTCATAATATGACCTTATTTTGTGCTAAAACTGGGCATAGAGACTCCATACCAGATATTGTCTTCAGCCCTGTTGGATAGATATGGGGTTTCCGTTACACGTTGTATAACAATTGAGAAAACACAGTCATTTTGAAATGACTTCAATTTTATTTATATTATAGAAGATGTATAGATAACTTTTGATTTTGACGAGGGATTTACTATCTGTCTGGATGTAAGGAAAAAAATGAAACTGCTTTAAAGTATTATTATATGTATATCATTGTATTTACAAAATATTGCACTTGGCATGTCGCGCTCACTTACTACTAACACATATTGCACAAACATTGCACCGGTTACAAGATCGACAGTTTCCTCTTAATATAAAATATTACAATAATACAAGAAAAGGTTTATTCGAATTGAAATTAACATCATTTTACGGAAAATTTATTAGGTATATTAGTCAAACCTTGAATTATATTGATTAACATAAAATAGGAAAAAAAAACAGTAAAAATATACTAATATACAATATGTTATTCATTAGGAAAGTTTCTGTAAAATTGACTTAATTTCAATAATAGAAATTTATTACACAGCAACAAAAGATATTTTCAAGCACATGTCTCACCGTTACTTTTAATTAATTTTAACTAACACATTCTCAGATAAATAATAAAAACTAGATAACAAGAGATTCTTTAAGAACTTGGCTATACACACTACCGCGCACTAAAATCAACCTTTTCTCTAAAAATAACTCTAATATAAATTTAAGTTTTACATTATTATCTTTAAAATAATTATTTTTACATTAATAATTGGTGAGACAGGCGCCTAACATTGTAAGTAATATATAAATATAAAAGAAAAATTGCTATAAAAGTTACTCAGGCGCTAACCGAGAAAGATCATTAATGAATAGAAAGATATATACAGGGTTAATTGTAAAACACCGAAAAAGTAACTATTATGTAAAAATATTTAAATTGAAAACGAAGTCTATGCGAAGCAAAAGAAAGCGACTATCGCTTTCTTTCTTCGTTTTCAATTTATAATTTAAATTTTCTTATGAAAATATGGTGAACTAAAATATGACGAATTTTTAAATGTCATAGAACAAAAGTTGTTTATTATGATGTTAGTAACATAGTTCTGAGAGGTTTTCGGTGTTTTACAATTAACCCTGTATACCTACCGACTTTTATATTAACAAGATAAACCAGTCTCATTATAATAAAAATAGAATTAAAAAAATTAAGTATAAGAATTGTAATTCTTGGTATCATTAGAACATAAAACGGGATATTTACCAAGTTATTGTTTTGAGTTTCCGATATTTCGGCACTGTTGCAAGCGCCACGATCACGGATGAAATAAAGTCATTACGGGTGGATGTAAATATCCCTGTTTATGTTCTAATGATACTCTTAGTGATCATGTTAGCTTGGAAAATTCTGTTGGAATTCTTAGTTTCAATTTCAAGAAAGAAAATAATCATTGACGAAAAAAACACAGATCAAAGTTGTTCTTATTTCTTTCTGATAAGCAATAGTTTATGTAACTGTTACGTGGGATTACGTAGAATGTTATGTTAAATCCCTTTTTAGGGTTCTCCACGTCAAGAGGAAAAACAGAATCGTTCGGTTCATTACGTTATTTTACGGTAAGAACGTATAGAGGTATCTGGTTGAAATTTACATCCAATAAGTCTATGGTTCCTTGGAGCTTTAAAAGGCCATGTTTCTAAGCGACCGTTTATCTTTTTTGTTTGTTTGTCATAGATAAACTCGAAAACTACAGAGCCGATTTCAAAAGTTCTTTAACCAAAATAAAGCTACATTATCAGCAATTAACGTAATTTATCAGAAAAATACGTTTTCAGGAAATTAATCCCTTCTCTTTGATCTTAAAAAATCCTTTTACACATAATATTGTCATTTAGGACTTATCTACTGTGTTTGTGCTCCAAGACCATAGTCTTTATTTCAAAGTCCATAGATACTAAAAGGTATTCAACAGATTATATCATAGTTTTAGATGCATCACACTTAACTCAGTTTGGTCACAACCATAATAGTTACTTTGTTTAAAAACTTTTTGCCGAAATTGTAAAAAAAAATCTAACTTTAATTTTTACTTAGATCTTTGAATATCGACCTGATTAGCGCCGATTTCCTTGGTGGATGTTTGGTAGGTACTTTATTAAAAGTGTCTGACTAAATCGGGATGAAATATGGCTCAGAGATCTGGATTAATACATAGATTTTTATGCCGAGAAAATGTCCCAACGAACGAAGTCACGGTAACAGCTAGTGTATATACTTTCGTCACCTAGTTTTTGAACAATGTGTTCATTTTAAGGAGGTTTTAATTTCAAAGTCAGTAAGTGTAGCGTTCAGTTCACAGTAGCGAAGTAGAGACAGACCATCATTATTTTTATACTGTGCCATCGTCTACTAACACTAAGTTATCACTAAATACAGGATGTGTGTTTAAACTAAATCGGACTTTGTTAAGTAATTTCTGGAATTTACTGGACTATCAATGATTTTTTTTTCAGGTATAGTACGTCTCTTTACTGTGAAAAGAAAATAATCTTTTATTTAAGATTTTTTTCTTTTAGTTATATTTTTTCGGATCATTTTCCTTTTTATTGAGTCGGTTTCTGGTTTAGTGTGCTCAAGAAAAAATATAGAAAAAATCACAAAAGACTGCTTATAACCTGATATAACTATCAATGAAACCAAATCCAGTTAAAACGATGTAAATATTTAATTACAGTAGATCTTGTCTAGTTGTCACCCTGCACACTAAATTATTCTATGTATAAAGGTTATTTTCAAAAATAAATAACTACATACATAGTTTTTACATTAACATTCGATATACTTTATAGCCTTATTTTAAAATAAGGTGGTATACGTGTATGAGATACAAAACTTAGTTAAAACGTGAATATACAAGAGTTTTTAATTTATTAATTAAAAATCATATCTGTCACGTTGTATGTATTATGTCCGCATTTACAATATGTTTTTGCAATTTAGAACAAATAGAAAGGTTATCTGCAGACGGGTGTAATACGAAAATGTGATAATGCGTTTTCATACAAAAAAAATTAATAAATCGCATTGCCACATGAGTTGCCAGGAAGATTTATTACGTTATAATTATAGCATGCGTTTTTACAAAATTACTATACATCGAAAAAGCAAATCTCTCGTACTGATTGCAAATAACACATTGTAAATGCAGTTTTCTTCCAAAAGAATACTCTCAGAGTTTATTTGGCACGATGTTCTGATCTATGTATGGATATTTTTCAAACTGAATCAATCCGTTGGCTTGTTTTCAGACGTCACTAAAACGCCTTTATTATAATGTAGTTTTTTATTTCATATCTTTCATTAAACCTATAAAATAATTTTGACAAATAATATTGCACTTTTTGTTAAAAAAATATATATTTATAAAAAATACTAAATATCTAAAAATATTGCACTTTCCAAGCATTTGGAACCATTTTAAATAATTTTGGTTATTTAGGATTAATTTTTAAACATATGTTATAATTATTGTTAAACAAAATTGTAACAACCTGTGGTAGTTGATAATGGCTATGATTCCTGCTTCTGTAAATTGTTTAATAATTCATTCTTGGTTCACCATTGTATTTATTATTATACGAGCTATTGGGTTCACTGATGTTACTTGGATGCATAACAAGTTGTTGTTTGAAGTTTACATAATTATATCATTTATAAACAGTTATTTAAAGATCTTTTCAGACACCTAGCCTAGCTTACTATTCGCGTTACTCAAGGGCTGGCTTTTGCCTGTGCTAGTGGATTTCTCGATACCATATTTAGATTATTTAGTTTATTATATCTAAATATAAAAGTATGTCAAGTCATAGAAAGAAAAATATACTTAACGGTTGTCTTTGTGTGTCTTTCACTTTCAATAAATATATTATTATATATGAATTAATTTTGAATGGTAATAAAAAAGACAGTTTAATTTGTCGAGCAATCAAAAAGCTAAATATTACAAATCTTGTGAATACATTCAAAGCAACACCAGTTAAAAAGTTGAATTACTTGTACAATCATTTTACACAAATCATTAATTGATTCTGTAACAGTCGCTTACAAATTGAGATGACTGACGCCTTCAAAATGTTGCTAGCTTCGATAATCGTACAGTCAGAAAAGAAGATCATACTAAAAATTATCATTTTAATATTTGAACAAAAAAAAGATAATTTTGAGTAAAACGAGTAAAATAAGGCGTTACCATACTTACAGAATGTTAGGGTAAATATCCTAACGTGTCCTCTAGGCTAGCATTCCTACTGAGGGGTGCATGAGTGAACAGCGCTGCGGCGGGGAGACGTTGGCGGGGCCCACAGAGGGCGGCCAACGCGGGGGGCCCCGATGCCCGGCGCCCCGGGACCGCAGGGCCCCCGCACAGGGCCCGCACGTCGGTACGTTGTGAAAGTCGTACGTCGGCAAATAACGCCGCCATCTCCGCCGACTTCTTGACTGAGAGAGCGTCATGTGAGCCTGCACCTGTGCTGCGGACTGCACAAAATGATATTTCAAATATGACTGATTTTATACAGGCTTATAAGAGTCTCGACAAATGGTGGTCCTTTGAAAATTTCTTCAACCACATTCAAAGCAAAGTTATTATAAATGTAAATCTTCTTGAAGTAAAATAAGTATATATGTACACATCAACGTGATTTAGTTTTACTAATAATTTATAAACATTGATAGTATGTCATTTCAGTTTCTAGTTTTATGTATAAGATTGTTTTTTTAAATTGTTTTTTTTTAGTCTTAGAAGTTTTAATTAAAATGTTTATTATAATTTTGTAGAATTAGCAAAGATATAAGCGATTTGATGTAAAATGTTAGCTTATATTTGATAAATAAATGAATATGAATATGAATTTAGCCTAAGCCCAAGTGATTTAAGTCCTAAAGGACTTTATAATTAATATTTAGAGAGAAAATATGGTTTCAAGTAGTTATAGCTAGCACTTCCAGAGGTAAAAATATGGCTACAATTTCATGAAATACTTGTTTGTCTAATAAGTAGCTATGTAAAATATTATTTAAATTTAACTTAGGGTTGCTATGGAGATCCTCTTCAGCAACTCATAATTCATTTGGCTGTATTTGTAAAGGTAGGTAGTTATTATTTGAATAATGTACTAATTAGGTACACATTGCGTACAATTACACTATTATTCAAACCCATTAAAGCTAGTTGGAGGGATTAACAAGATTGCTAGTAATATAAATTGTACCCACATTGTAGTTCTCTTTACAAAAAGGGATAATTATGAACAGATAAGGAACAAAATAGATGATGAGATGACTGGGAAGCATGACGTAATTACTGAGGGACTAACCCTAAAATAGCGACTATCTTATCGAAAAATTTTGTCTACTACGTGAACAATATGATGATGTAGTATACAAGGTGTAACAGAATAAGCGCAATACCCCAGACACCCCAATAAGAATATTAAATTATAAGTTTAAAACAACATCCGTAACTAAATACATTGAAACCAAACCTAGACATTTTTTATAAAATAGTTATCCTTAATAAACGCAAAACGTATGTGCGTCATACAATATCCTTACGCAGACGCATACATTCATGCAATGTTAGTGGCCGACACGCACACGAGCGCATTTCCTTGAATAAGGGTGTTTTTAATATCATGCGGATTTCATCACGCAAGTGTCATTTTTATACAAGTATTTATTGTAATGCGTGGAATACGCACGCGGGACGCGGGATGTGATCCGTGGCAACAGACCCGTGCGGAGACTCCGCGCGCGTGAGCACTTCTATGAAAATCAGTGTGAGTTTTACTGTCATGCGGGGTGCACGCGCACGTAGTACAGTCATATTTAAAATGAAAATTGACACAGAACGTGTTATAATTGAAGTGCATCTGCGGCCGTGCTTATGGGATAAATCCCATGAATTATATAAAAACAGAGATGCTAGAGACGCTGCCTGGAAAGAAATATTAAAGGAACTAGCACCAAATTTCGAAAGTTTGAGTGAAGAGGAAAAGAAGAATGAAGGTGTACCTACTTTTCATTATATTATGGGAGGTTATTACGATCAGTTTCATTTTTATTTGTTTTTCTTCATTGATCAAGAATATAAAGGATAGTGACTTGACGCTATAACAAAATTCACATAGACCACGTCCCATTGTATCTTTATGTAGGTATACTTATACATTTGTAGATATAATTGAATTATTATTTCAAAACTGGTCCTTATTGTTATACATACTGTGATCTCGTCTTCTTATTCCATCTTTTATAAATTAAGTATATGATCAATAATTTTCTGTGTTTGTCGTTCATTGTACACAACCACAATGCGTGGCAGCCCGCAGAAAACTAAATCGTGGGCTAGCGTGTCTCACGCTGCGTGAAATTTTCCGCATGCGGGCCAATCCCGCGTGCGTGATGAAATCCGCACGATATTAAAACACCCTTAAGGATTGTATTAATTTGTCATGATACTGTTTTTCCATTTTAAGTTAAATGAATGATTTTTCCGTCAAAATTGAACACCTATAATTGCGTTTATTCTGTTACCCGTCGTATACAGGATGTAACAAAAAACCTGTCCGATCCAATAAAGGCGTATTCCTGGTTCAAAATACGTACTAGAAAAAAATGTTATAAAAATGTAACTCATAAAAACCAAAATTTATTGATTTTTTATTTTTATAATCCATGCGAAAAACACTGAATATGGCAAATTTTCATAAGTTGACAACACTCCACCCGCTCAGGCGGCTTTTTTAACACAAAACTGTAGGCAAAACATGTGAACGTCGAGCGATCAGTGTTGCCTTTGTTCATTTTTAATTTTTTATTTAAATTTAATAATATTCACTGGGGAAAAATATTAATCTCAAAGCCATTAAATGGCTACGTATATGTGTACGCAGTACGATGCCGATTAATACTCCTAAGGATCGGACAGGGTTTTTTACATGATGTATAAACAAATATGACCAAGTTTTTTTTTATTAATTAACTCTCTTTTATTAGGTCGACCTGTATGTAATTAACTATGTAATGGAATCTAAGGTAACTAATTTAACCATCTTCCAAGGGTCGTAGCGTAATGAAAATTGGCATCTATATGTAGTTCTGATGACAATACAATAATATGGTACTGTCAAACTGATCTGATGATGGAGCCGGAAGATATGAACTGGAACTTCATGATGGAAAATAGTATCATAGCTGTTTTGGATTTCTTAGAAAAATCTTGTAATAAACTTTGACCACGATTAGGTTTCAAGGTCTGATGATGAAGCTGGAAGATAGGCACTGGTGTTCCATGATCGAATATCGTATCATAGTCGAGTTTGCACTTGTGAGAAAGGCCACGTAATGGACTTTGAACACGATCAGGTTTCAAGGTTATAACAAACCTAAAGAAAATCCGTTATCGGTTTACTTATCCTTTTTGAATAACCGCGTAATCCATAGATTTATTATTAGGTCGATCTGTAACGAACTAAATATGCAAAAAAAGAGTTGCTAGTCTATCGATTTTCTATCGGTTACATTTCGGGGAGTGTGCGATGGAATTACACAATTTAATTCCACCAAGCCCGTTTCATCATCGGACTACGAGACAAACGGCGATGCGCCTTCGGTACATGGTGGACATCCCACCCATACGCACGAAACGTTTTGGGAATACCTTCATTGTGCGTACGGCTAAGGAGTGGAATTCCCTGCCGGAGTCGATGTTTCCTGATCGCTATAACCTGGGAGTCTTTAAGTCAAGAGTGAATAGGTTACGTACTTTGACCACATCATCACTTACCATCAGGTGAAATGGTGGTCAAACGCAAGCCTATTATCAATAAAAAAAAAATGCAATGAAATCTAAGAATCTGAATTAAACGTACTTCCAATTGTTGTATCATCATGAAACTTGGCAATTGTGTGTAGATTAGAGGACAATACAATATTATGGTACCATCGAGCTAGTCTGAATTGGAAGGTGGCTGATGGAACCTTGGACTGCCTACTAGTAAACATTTCTAATTTCAGCTCATTACATTAGTCTTAAAAGTGTGTTTTTGGTTTTTTTAACTATTAATTTATTGATAATAGGGTCGAAATAAATCCTAGGTATGCTCACCGGTGAGGCGCTGCATGTTCCGGGCGCGCGGCTTGTTCTGCAGCAGCAGCTCGTAGTCCAGCGCCACGCTGTCCGAGCTGCGCGCGCGCCGCCCGCGCTCCGAGCGCCGCCTCCCTCCCCCGCCCCCGCCCGACTCCCACCGACTGCCACATTACACACATCTTACTAATCATACTAATATTATAAATGCGAATGTAACTCTGTCTGTCTCTCTGTTACCTTTTCGCGCCTAAACCGCTGAACCGATTGAACTGAAATTTGGCATGCCATTAGATTATAACCCTGGGAAGGACATAGGATAGTTTTCATCCCGGAATTCCCACGGGATCGGGAATTACGCGGGAAAACGAAATATATTACTAGCTTTTGCACGCGAACGAAGTCGCGGGCAAAAGCTAGTAATATCATAAATGCGAAAGTAACTCTATCTGTCTGTCTGTCTGTTACCTTTTCACGCCTAAATCGTTGAACCGATTTAGATGACATTTGGCATGGGAATAGTTTAGGATCCTGGGAAAGACATAGGATAGTTTTTTCCCGGAATTCCCACGGGAAAGCCCTCCCACGCGAACGAAGTCGCAGACAGAAGCTGGTATTATAATATATATACAGTATGTTAATTAACAGAGGGCATTCCCGTTAACCCGCAATAGTATAAGCACATCAATTAGATCGCCGCACACGCGGCCCGTCATTCATAAATAAACGTCGTTGCCGTCCTTCAAGTACGCGTGTACAGAGTGTTTCTTTTACGTATCAATTTAACATTTTTAGTGAATATTTTAATGTTAAAAAAATAAAAACATTTTGTTTTCGAATGGTTATATTTTTTGCATGTATGGATGCTACACTATTGCGGGTTAACGGGAACGCCCTCTGTTAGTTAACATACTGTATATTACGTTACGGGTAATGCTAGAAGATTGAGTAAACTTAAGTTTACCCGGGTTTACTTATCTTTATTTCAGACCCAAGGGCCCATAGAAATCCTTACAAACAATGTTAGTAGGTTGTTAATAGGTACAAAAAGCATTATATATAAGTTAGTATGTGTTAGTAAACATGACAAAAAAAATACTTTTTTATTGGATTGCAGGTGTACACCGCCTAATATACATTAAACGGACTATTTATTTTGTCCGCTAACGCCCTGACGATACTGCTGGAACTACCGCGGATCCTGCTCATCATAGATGCCGTTCTGTTGCGTATGACGGCGAAAAAATCATCGATATATGCTTCCGCAAATATAGCGGAAGCACTGCAATACCGAGGCTTTATCAGCAGTATCCTCAGAGCGTCGTTATATTGCATCCGAAGGGCACTGTAAGCCCGCCTCGTAAAATTGATCCACAGACTGCAGGTATAGAAAGACTGACAGAAGGCTCTGAAAAACATCAGTTTCACATCTGTGCTACATCGCGCAAATCTGCGGGCCACCATATTACAGCGGACTGACAGCGCCCTCCGGTCCCTCTGCAAGTCTTCATCGTCTTGTAGCCTATCCGTCAACACGTGCCTTAAATATTTGAATTTAAAAAACCCAGGTATACTCATTTTTACTTAATCTTCTAACATTACCCGTAACATAATATATACTATACTATTACTATAATCATACTAATATTACAAATGCGAAGGATGGATGGATGTTTGTTACCCTTTCACGCAAAAACTACTGAACGGATCTGAATTAAATTTGGTAAGTAGATAGTTGACATTCTGTAATAACACATGGGCTACTTTTTATCCCGAAATTCCCATGGGATCGGGATTTTCGCGAGAAAACCTTCCCACGCGTACGAAGTCGCGGGCAGAAGCTAGTTCACTATATATCTGTTACTAACAGTCGCAACGGGTTTCGCTTCTGTGAACTTCACCACGATAAAACCATAACCCTCCTTTTTTGCAGTCGGGTAAAAAGAAACCTGTATCCTTCTTCAAATTTAAAACTAAACTTATACCACATTTCGTCGAAATCCACCCAGTACATTCAAAGATTAGCGCGTTCAAACAAACAAACTTTTCCGCTTTATATGAGTATCCAACTGCCTCGTTGGTCGTGTGATCGCAAGCTAGACTGCTGAGCATGAGATTACGGGTTCGATTCCTGAGTCGGACAAATAGTACAATTAGGAATTTCGATATAATTAGGATAGGGTGATGAGAAAAGTTTTAGTGTATAATTTATTAAGGTTTGTATGAGCTAGCATATTGCGACCATGTGAAGGCAGGCCAAGTCGCTATTAAAGTATATTCTATGTATCTTCTTTCAAGTCATCCCTCACTTGGCAGAGTCAGAATGGTCGTGGTCGTCACATTAGTGGTGGTAGCTTAGATTGTGGGAATGTTCTAACGAGATACCACGGCCCCGAACCACAAGAACAGAGTGGGTTTTTAGTAAGTAGAAGTCTGACATTCCTTTCCAATCCTAAAAATGGGAAATTTAATGAGTTCCCCTCCAAAATAAGACATTTTAGTATTTAAGGCCCGCCGTCTGATCTCTACTCAGCTTCTTGGATTTGATAATGTCTTATTCCGTCCTGAGCTCTGATCACCCTGATGTGTATACAATCATGCACAGTGAAAATAAACAATTCTAGAGGCCTGTATTATTTTGAGAGGTAAAACATGTTAATATCTCACCCCGTCCTCACTCTGACGAAAGTTTGTCCTCATTCTGTCACAGTCTAAGTTGAAGTTTTCTCCTCACTCTGGAAACCTGTATGATAATTAAAAACTTAAAGTTATATGATTATTTCTTACCTCGACCTCCCACTCTTGTCGTCGTGTGTCCTCACTCTGTCGCAGTAGGTGTTGGAGGGGCTGCGCAGGTACTCCATGCTGTGGGCGGCTTGCACCTGGCGAGGTCCGGTGCAGTAGCACTTATTGCTATCCGCACAGCTTTCTGAGTCGCACGAACAGTAACTGAAGTCACCGTCATATAATTCTCTGAAATTAGTAAAGATTTTATTTAAACTTTTGTCCCATGACATTATATCGTCGTTCTTTTTGAAAATATTTTCCCAGAAAAGGTATTTCTGCTGTATATTTAATAACTAGACCTAATTTTTTTTCTGGGTGGGAAAATCATCGTTTGGATTGTGAAGCGGAAGGGTGTATCAGACTTCTACTGTCCTTCCTTCAGCTGCCGTTAAGTTCCGGGGCCGCGGTATCTCGTTAGAACATTCCCGCATACCAGGCAAGAAAGGAACAACTTTTAGTAGGCTATAAGGTATTAGTTTTTCCGGTGCGCGAAACAAACCCGGGACAAGCACCGCGTCAGCCAGTCACATAACCATTGTACAAAAATCTATTCAACTTTTTTTTTGCTCTAAAAGATGCGACATCTCATTTTTTTAATGTAATGTAAATCGTAAGCTTCTGGATAAAACTGAATTCTATGTATCCACTATTTCTGAGAAAATACTACTGACTAATTAATTAATTTCATATTTCTATATTTTATATTGTTTGAGGGAGTACGGCTGCACAATGGTCTGCCGGAAGATTTGAAACGAATTAATAGTGTAATGTGTTAAAAATAAACTTAAGAAACATGCCCGAACAAGTAACATAACGCCTCCAACATTCCAAGAGTTTGACCACCATCACATCTGATGGTAAGCGATGATGTGGTCAAAGATTAAAATTTACCTAGAAGTTACCTATTCATTCTTGACTAAAATACTCATTTTATCTAAAACAACATTTTCAGTTCCTTTGTGACATACATTCAAGGATTGGTATGGAGTCCACTTGTTCACATAATATCTTTCACAATTCAAGCAGCTCGTTTGTTGAATGCATTACCTACTCATAAAACTGAGGCGTGTTCAAATACTACCAACCTTAAAAAGCTGTAAAGCCTTCACATTATAATTTTACGCTAATATGCAAGAATATGTTAATGATAATGAAGTCAGTCTGTGCATTGTTCATCATCTTAATCGAGATTCTTCCATTTTGTTTGTCCCAGCTGTCATTTATCTTTTTATCTTTGACAGTCATTACGAAAAGTCCAAAGAAAATCTAACAGTAATTTTCCCGAAGGCAAAACATGTAAAACATTTGTTCTTAGCGACATTCAGATAGACTGGAAGCTCCAATATAGTTGGACTAGGCTTAGCAGATGAGATGAGTTATTATTATAATAATGTTTAATTAATAATTCTAACAGTGTTTATACAACGTGCAATTTAAAGGGTATATACATACCAAGTGCACGGCTTCTTTGGATGATAATAAACTATATGACAAAGGTTTTTTAATCATATGTGTACATGTGTCGAGCATATTAGAAATTTCAATACATTGATACCAGAGACCGAATTTTTCAAATTAAGAAGAACGAAGAGAATTATCGTTTTATTGGTAAGTGACGTAGAAAGTGATAACCCTCATAGTGCTGTAACACGTTTGTTATTACTGGTATTCAAGAAACATAATTATGAAACCAATAATTTGGGGTCAATTCTGTGAGTCACTTATTTTGAGCTGAAACTTTGCATAGAGACTCCATACCAGATGTTGTCTTCAGTCCTTTTGGATAGATATGGGGTTTCCGTTACACGTATACTGACAGCCCTAAATACAGTATGTTAACTAACAGAGGGCGTTCCCGTTAACCCGAAATGGTATAGCATCCATACATGCTAAAAAAATATTACCATTCGAAAACAAAATGTTTTTATTTTTTTAATATTAAAATATTCACTAAAAATGTTAAATTGATACGTAAAAGAAACACTCTGTACACGCGTACGCATTCATAAATAAATTGCGACGTTGCCGTCCTTCAAGTACGCGTGTACAGAGTGTTTCATTCACGTATAAATTAAAAAAAATGTGAATATTTTAATATTAAATAAAATAAAAACATTTTGTTTTCGAATGGTAATATTATTTTTAGCACGTATGGATGCTATACTATTCATACAAATCATACAAAAGTTATCTGTGAGATAAAACCGCCATAAAATTGTATACTATTTTTTATTTTGTATTAATGATGGCTTTAGGCTCGCGTTTGACCACTATCTCACCTGATATCAAGCGATGATGTGGTCGAAGATGAAGCACGCTTACCTAGAAACAACCTATTCACTCTTGACTTAAAGACGCCCAGGTTATAGCTATCAGGAAACATAGACTCCGGCAGGGAATTCCACGTCTTAGCTGTACGCACAATGAAAGTATTCCCAAAACGTTTTCAACACTAGTTTTCACAAATGTTATCCTGTGCATATTATGAAGTGTTTATATATAATATTATAAATATGAAAGTTTGTGCGGATGCATGTATAGATGTTTTTTTTTACTCTTTCACGCAAAAACTACAGATCGGATCTAAATGAAATTGTTGATATCCTGAAATAGCATATAGGGTACTATTTATGCCGGAATTCCCACGGGATCGGGATTTATCTGTGAAAACCCTTCCCACGCGAACGGAGTCACGAGCATAGGCTACTACTAGATAAATAAAAATGTCCCAACGATTGTCTTCAAATAAAAAAGTAATAATTCCGCTAAATCATTAAACAATTCCACTAATCAAGCCAAATACTTGGTGAAATTAATTCCTAAATTCAACTGTAAATAACTCTTAATTCAGTTCAGTAACTCACACGTCCCACTCGTCTGTTACGCTCTAATAACCCTTTACACATTTCATTTCTACTAACATCTAGCTAACATTAAAATCAACCATAACTGAAAGCAATAAGACCGATAATCTAATGTTAAAAAGGATATTTAATATAATTAATACCACTATCTCTACAACTCCTATTGGTTGGAGACTCCAAGACGTCGAAAGTAGAGAAATTTTTCATTAAAAACTTACTATCGTAATAATGTGTGTATTTTTATGAATATATTTGTATCGTAACGTTGAGTTTTCTTAATTTTTGTGTTAGGGTTCTGAATTGCAGTGATTATTCACCTTCATTCATCATAGTCATATTTTAGGCTGGTTTTTTGTATCTGATATACAACAAATTACCGACTGCAAATATCATTTTTCCGCAGACCAAAGCATTTAATGGCACATCACAATCTGGTAAGAAAATGTATCAGAAACTAACAGAATAAACTATGGGAAGTCCTAAAAATAAGAAAACTAGCACTTTACCTGCGACTTTATCCGCGTAATTTTGGTAATCATTTATAGCCAAGTAATGCACCTTACAATCAATGAAAAACTTCCGCAGATTACCCTCTACGTACAAACTTACAAACAAAGATTACTTCTTTCTAATATAAGTATTAAGTATAGAAATAAAGCTCTATTTAAAAAGTTAACGCATAGCAAATCTGCAGCGTTACGTCATTTTTTTATTTTAAACTAGCTGTCCCTCCACGACTTCGTTCGCGTGGTATCTCTACTCTACCCCTACCCTACCAACACTCTACGCCTGCCCTACCCTACCGTACCGTACCCTACGCCTACCCCTATCCTACCTCTACCCTACCCTACCCTTGAGACCTTTCCTACTTTTTTTTTTCATAAGTAGGTACCTTCTCCTGACAAAACCAAACACAACAAAAAAAGAATCAGCCAAATCGGTCCAGCCGTTTTCGTGTTTTGCGCTTAGGAACACATTTAGCGATTCATTTTTATTATATAGATAATTTTCTGGCAAATCACTAACAAAATAGATCTAGTTACGATAAAATCGCAACTGCAGTTTCTGCAGCTCAAATGTTTCATTACAAACTTCTTCGATGCAATATAATCTTTAAGTATAAATCAATGTATTAAGTACGACCACTTCAGTTAAATGTCAATGATACAAACACACCGTCCATTGCGTAAATTGCTAAAACTCACTTTTAGTTTATCGATGCTATTATCACAAATATTGTATCTAACTTACTTTCGATATTCTAAAAGCTATTACCATTCGCTTCTTGTAACTCTTTATCGTTTGCGAAATGTTGTGTTTTGATGAAATACGAAACTGGTGAGCTAATGATGTTCTTCGTTCACTTTTATCTAACGTGAGACACGAATATCCTTGAATATTATCAATATGAGGAAAGGCAAATCAAATCAAATCTTTATTACAAAAATACATTCACAACCTAGAGCACAAATTTTTTACAGCATAAATTTTTAAAATCAACGCACTACATGCTTTCGTAGAACTTTGAGTTACGATATACTATTAAATTATTACAAACTAGCGACCCGGCCCGGCTTCGCTTGGGTAATAAAGGTTATAATTTGCTTATATATGATTTTGCTTAACCCATTCCTCTCCACTGTCCTATTTTTAAGACACTAAATTCAACATTTTTTTTTTTAATGTTAGGTCTTTTATTTTAATGTTTTCTGATGAAATTCGTGTTTTTACACTATTTTTCTAATTAAAGGTTTTTTTTTCGCTGTAAATAATGTTTCCGTAATTTTAATATTTTTTTTTCAAATACATCATTTTTGATGCATCAAGAGCATTATGTTCTGATTCTATATACAGTAAAAGAAAAAAAATAGCAACTTCAAAGTACATAAAACTGATTCTAAAACCTTTACCAGATATATAATAAATAAAAACTTAAACAAAATAGAATTTGGGGACTTATGAGATACGTTCAAAATAAGCCGTACTATAAATATGACACCGGGAACATGTCTATACAAATTGCCACGAAATCGTGTTCTATCTTTTTGAAAAAAAAAAAGATATTATTTTTCTTAACGTATTAAAAACTTAATTTAAAGATTTGATCGAAAAATTTCAATTTTTTCGATGCTTGGGAAGTAATGGGTTAATCAATTTCTCGTCCGGTAATTTGCCACACTCATATATCGGTGATAACTCATAAGATATTCATTTTATTGATATAGTGTATAAAGCAATTTTGATCTACATTAAATCCTCAACATATCTGACGTATATAATTGGATAACGAGTGAAAAAAGATTCGTATATGACCCATCATTTTAATGTAATTTGTAAAAGAAAAAAATTGTTATTGTGGGTTATTCTTGTGAGATAGACATATGCCATCGCGTATTTTTGTAGATCTATAAAAGAGTAGGTAACAGTCCCGCCATATATTTTTATAACTCAAAAGGTTTTAGCAGCGTTTTCGATTAAAGCTCCCGATAGGCTTAATTATTTCCAACATGTTGAAACACTAAATATAACTGAAGTGGTCGTACTTAATACATTTCACTCATTCTACACAAAACCTAACTTATTATACACTAAAACCTTCCTCAAGAATCACTCTATCTATTAAAAAAAAAACCCGCATCAAAATCCGTTGCGGAGTTTTTAAGATCTAAGCATACATAGGGACAGACAGACAGGGAAGCAACTTTGTTTTATACTATGTAGTGATTAAGCAAATTGGAGTCCAGGCGCACTCTTCTTGAGACAATGCTTCTGTATGATCTCTGTAATAACCATTATGACTGTGCTGACCTAACCAATAATCTGTGTTATATTGTGCCTAGAACTGTGGTAAGACGACTGTTTGCGGTATTTTCTTGTCGTACTAATGCTGGGAATCGTGCACCTTTGCGTCGCATAGTGAAAACCTATATATAACTCACATTTTGCAGATATTTATATATTTTCGTTGTCTGCCAACAAATTTCGCAATATTGTTAGTGTTGAAATGAAAAACTCAGAATCATGGAATATAGTGTCACTCGTGCATGTTTTAAAACGACTTAGTTTATAATTATATAAAATATGGATAACGTAGTGGATTACACACTTATACATATTGTTGCATGATAATTATTTCAAGTTCATTTACAGTGTGTAATTGTTTGTTTTCCCGAATAAACGCCGTTTCCTAACCCTATTGAATTTCCTTTTTGAGAACTTACCCTCTTCTTACAATTGCCTTTGCGTTCCGGAGCGTTCTATAACTTCCTTCATCTTCCAGAGAATTTCCCCTTAAAATCGGTTCAGATGTTCCAGAGATTACAAACAAAAAGACAGACAAAAATTAATAACATAGTTTGTAATGTTTCAAATCGTGTGAATAACTATAATAACAGAAAATAGAGCTTTATTTTATAGTAACAGACAGACATTATTTTATTTATGTGTATGATGTTAAATACTTGAAAGAAATACTTAAATGCAGAGAGAACACCCCAAAGCTATACCTTATTTCTAAAGATTTTCTTTTAGCAGACTTGCGACGAAAGGGACATTTCTAAGAGCAACAAAATGTGGTTAAATTTTTCCTAATAATTGTGTATTACAAAGCAGCAATTAAAACCAATGTATGTAATGAATTTCGTAACAAGTAAAATAGTTCTGATACCTACAATGAAGAATTTTGCAATCAGTAATCGGTGGTAGCGGTATGCCTTTGTCACTCACACATTACTGTAAAGTTTCATTTAAATCCGTTTAGACTTTTTGCGTGAATGAGTAACGAACATCCTCATCCTCACAAGCGTAGTATTAAGTAAGCAAGAAGAAAGAAATATTTCCGAAAGCCAATCAAATGTCTATAGTTAATAATAAACCTTTTTATCAAAAATTGAACGAATTCTTAACAGTATTTTACAAAGGGTATCTAATCTCCCTAACCTAACTGGGAATACGATAGCTCTCAACAAGAAAAGTGGCCATTTTTTTGGCTTCTGACAAACCGTAACGAATAAAGATCTCCATATGACAGTCACCACACGGACTGATCCATTCACAGACAAACCTAGACCAGTCTTACTTAGCCTTTTTCTACAGGTGGGAGAATCATCAAATGATTTCTCCCACTCTGGTCTATGTCAGACTTCTACTGACAAAAACTCACCCAGTTCCTTCAGCTGCCCTTTCGTTCCGTTCCAAGGCCACGGTATCTCGTTACAACATTCTCGCAACCACGGCAGCCTTACCTTAGAAGACTAATGTCTCCAACACCATTAATAAAGAAAATAAAAAAAAAATATACTCACTTCGAACAATCTTTGCAGCTCTTGCTTTTACTAATAAGCTTAGATTTCGCCGAGTCCTTGGTTTCCACAGCCGAGTAATAGCACTTGGATTTACTTCCACCTTTCAGCGAGCAGTAACATCTGTCTACACAACTCTCAGATTCACATTCAGAGCAAGAAACGTAACCACTCGAACTGTTCCTATTCTGACATCCTAATCTATTGCTCAGGGTAAGAAAATCCGAGTCTTCTGATGTAGAAGTCCTTTCTCCTTGTCTGGGTTTTCCAGTTCTTTTTGAAACATGGATGACCTTCTCGGATCTTTTCGAATGCCTTTGTCTAGATCCCTGTCGCTTTGGGGGAGGTAGGATGGGCTCTTTGGGACGAAACTGCCGCAAATCGTAGCTGGAGGTTGAAACTGAGCTTTCCGAGATTGGGTCTTTTGGTAAGTCTTCGTTTCCAGGGGGTTTGGTTTCTTTGTTTCGTTTGTCTTTGCCGAACGGCATCCGAAATGCCATCCGGAGTCCGCTCGCGCCTTTTAATATTTTTCGTCTTTTATTTTGAAACATACTGTTTCTTCTTAAGATCTTCTTCTTCTGTTTCTTCATTATTGCTTTGCTGTGCTGAAAGATTTCGTCTTTCGTTAAGGTTACAGCTAGCTTCAGTAGGAATTCTTTGTAAATCGGCTTCAGATCATTAAAGGACATCCCCTCCGCGTCTATTATGGCATTTAGGATCTCGTCCATTGAATGCAAGTTCTCCTGAACTTTGAATTCATTAAAAAGTTCATTGAACCCTAATGGTGAGCCGCCACCCTTTTTACCGTTGTTTCTGAAATTAAAATTGAAGTATATATTATTTAATATAAAACTCTTAGTAGTAATGTTACACTAACAGCGAATAAACTAGATAGGGTTTTGAAAGTAAAATCTTTGATTGTATCAAAACGCTTTTACCATTTCTCAGAATACCTAACACCACAATGACTCGAAATATTCTCATAGCTTAATTGAGGCAAGCTACCAATCATAATTGAGCCAAAGTTGGCACAATAGTGTAGATTTAGACAGTCACTGGCCAAATTAACGTCTACACAAATGAAAAAAAAAGTAATAAAAAAAAACAAAAAAGTCGAGTACGTTGGCTTTCTCAATAAGGATGTTGCAAGTATAATGATAGTTAAAAATAACTCGGCGGCGTATTGGATCAGAGGAATGTAGCGGACGCGCTTGCCTTGCCACAATTACGAGCATGCGAATGCTCGCAACACTCCACTAAGCACGCTCTATGCGCCTCTCGTTACAGCAATTTGAACAAACATATTGATCATGTGAAAAACTAAAGATGTCAGCGTGCATTGGGTAAAAGGAAATAACAGCTCAAGCGTACCAACGAAATTGCTAAGAACGAAATTTCAACACTTGATTTATGAACAATTTAGAAATACATACCTGTGTCCGATCGACTTGTACCTAGTGAGGCCGCCCGCGTTCAGGAAGCTGCCAGACCGAGGAATGGCTACTTTAGTCAATATGTCTCCGGATTCATTTATAGAATTTCTTCCACTTTGACTTCTTCGTAGAGCCTCATTGGGAGGCTCCGGTGGGGCTTCCGAAGGCGGCTTTAGAGGTATCGGAGGAGGTAAGATCGGTGGTCTCTGCAAACTTTTCCGTCGTTCTAACTCTCTAAACAGTTCAATTTTTTCAGAAACCTTGCTTCGCACGGACGATTCACTGCTGTTTATGTGTTTGAGGTTCTGAATCTGACGAAGGCCGGGGTTTTGGGCCTTTTTGACGGACTTTTTCGAGCCCTGCGTATCGCTGCCACTGGTGTCGTTGTGCTTTATGGAGTCCAGCTTGGCTTTCACTTCTTCTACTGTGATTCGTTTCACATCGGCGGGGGGGATCGACGGAGGTGGGGGAGGGCGTGGCAGGCTCTCGGAAGACAACTTCTTCGTCCTTTCCAGCCTGGGCTTCTCTGTGTAAAATTCGCAGGCAGAGAATCCATCTGCTCTATCACTGTCGCCACTCATGGAAGACGTGCTTCTCTTCTTGCGCGGCGGCCTGATTGGTATTTCGTTTGGCGACATACTGCTTCCAATGCTCATGCAGCTGACTCCGTTTCGATTCTTGAGCTTCTTGTCACTGTGACCCTGTCGGCTCATGTGCGCCATCAGCGATTTGTATAACGTGGCCGCTATGACAATAGCGTCCTCAGTCGTCTGACATACAAACCCATGACACTCCAGCTGCTTCGCGACGCCAATCTTCCTCATCACAACAGCGAAAAGAGGTGAATGTGAATTTTCGTTGTGGGAGAGGATATACTTTTTGTCTGGTGACTCTAAAGTTTTGAAAAGGGCTTGTCGGTCGATATTATCAGGATCGGTGATAAGGGGCAGGAAAGCGTAGGAGAGATCGTGATCGTCTACTTCGGAGGGTTGGACAACGAACTTTACGGCTGACCAGACTGCTATCGTGGGGAAGGGGTTGAGTTGTTCGAGGTCGCCTTTGTCTCCTTTATATCGGACTTTGAGTCCGCTTTTTGAGATTTCTAATCGTCCGTTTAGGGCATTTTTATGGCGAAAGTTTCTTCTATACGTGAAGTATAGGTCTCTTAAGGGAGTCTGGAGTCCTGACAGGCTGGTGACTTTGCTGTGGAGGGGCGTAGAGCCGAGGTAATGCACATTAAAGATGTGTATGCCGATGGACTCGACCACCTGCTTGGACTCGCCCGCCATATCTGCAAACATCCTTTCTATACGATCCTGCACTGTGTTGTTGACATTACTGACTTTGCTCTGGCAGTAGCCGTCGTCATCTTCGTAGATCGTTATTTTGCCTTCGTGCGTTGAATTCACCTATGAACAAAAAATATCTTATGAATATGGATTATCGAACCAGTAAACAAAATAATGTTTTTCTACAAAGTTGCCAGACTAAAACGGTTTTCTATTAAAATTACAATAAATCCGATAAGCGCAGTACATCCGCGAATGACTTTGATTATAATACTATATATCTTTACATAAGTAGACCGTGCAGGCGTGCCTACCACGTTATTTGATGAGCGAAACTTTTATATTAATTGTCTTTATTCAATTAACGAACAGTAAAAATCTATCTTCCCCAGTAGCAACCCGGAATCTGCTAGATTTGTGGAAATCTATATCAATAAGGTCATCCACATTTGGAATATTCTTGTGTAAAGTAAAAGCACTAATTACGTCTTCCTAACTTATCTTGGAGAACAGCTGTGACGAACACATAAGGAAAGCAAATCATTCCTCTTAAACAATATTCTTCTACATCATGTTGCTAAAGATGACACGCAAAAATGGCTAAAGGCTAAAGGGATGTAGACAAACTTGACACACATTTTTTTATTCATATTAGTTTTCGGTTTGACTACCATCTCACCTAATGGTAAGTGATGATGTGATCGAAGATGAAACCTGTAACAATGCAGGTTTCTTTTTATTACGGAAAAAATTACGAAATTCCCACGCAAATGACTTCAGGGGCAAAAAAGAATGAAGATAGTATGTAATTTATATAATAATAAGTGAAGCAAAATCTTTGTACTTGTTTTTACGAAAATGGTGCAGACAAAAGACTGCCACAATTAAATCTTATATGGGGAAAAAACAATCCCATGAAAAACAATACTTGTCAAAAAACCAAGTCTCGCAACTCAGTTCTTCTACCGTAAAAAGTTGTGAGATCCATGTAGTACCAAGTCGGTTATTCGATTATTCAGTCCCTACTTAAGGGACCTTCTGTCTTAAGTTGTTACGTAATTATCCAACCTAACAACATCTTACAGTGACCATATCAATATTAAAAATCTTTAACGTTTTAAATAAATAGATTGACTCGGCCATCGGATGAAAACACAATATATCTCACAAGTAATACATACATAAATTAGATTGTTTACAATTATATACATGTACACTGATTAATTAACTGTAAATGTAACTTTGTAATCCCATATAAATATATGGGATTACAAAGTTATTTATGCAGTTGATGTATCTAGAAAACTGAACCGAAATTGAAAAATATTTTAGTTTTCCTTGATTCGTACATTAAATACTAATTGTATTCTAAATTTGAAGCTTCTATGTCTGCTAGAAGTGCCTTAGACTTTTGATGATCGGTCAGTCAGTGAGTGACAAAATTAAGGAACTTTGACTCGTTATAATTCTTAAACTAATGGTTCAAATTGAACGAAATTTGAAATATACCGTGTTGATACAATGCCTGCTGGGTTACTAAAAATTCAGGCTTCTAGTTTTATCCACAACGAAGTTATACGGGGTCGAAAATGGACTGAATTGCTTCGAGAAAAGTATGGTACGGCCGTGCCGCTTTTTGCTCGACTTGGCGGGGCACTGCCGTGCTCCCAGATAGCTCAATTGCAAAAAAAAAAATTATTTGATTGATAAAAAGTTCTTTTCTAATCAATTCGAAGTCTTGTCGAAGAATTATTCCCAAATTTAGACTACTTGTTGACCAGTGTAATTCTTTAAACCAAAGGTTCAAAGTTCGTGTTTCCTGATAGCGAAAACTTTACTTATAGGCAAGCGTGATCC
Organism: Tholera decimalis; assembly: GCA_943138885.2. Classification (NCBI taxonomy): domain Eukaryota; kingdom Metazoa; phylum Arthropoda; class Insecta; order Lepidoptera; family Noctuidae; genus Tholera; species Tholera decimalis. Next base: position 4,794,996 of record OW964568.2, on the reverse strand, counting down.
ATTGTCTACCATGTAATCGCACTCCATCACACAAGCCTGGAAATCTGAACTTGTTCTCTGTAACTATGTAAGTCAAGAGTGAATAGGTTAATTCTAGTCTAGGTAAGCGTGCTTCACCTTCATCATCGCTTGCCGTTAGATAAGATGGTGGTTATACGCAAGCCAACTTAATAAACACGAGATATATCTCTTACGTAATGAAAATCTCAGTAAAAAAAAGTGTCTGACTGTTATTAAAACTGACTGATTCATGTATTAAACTTTTAAGGGTAAATTCTAATGTATTAAACTGTTAAGGGTAAACGATGTATATCGTTTACCCTTAACAGTTTAATACATTAGAATTTATAACGGGATATTTACCATGCAGGTACATCTATGATTTTAAGTTTATTTTCTTAAGTTGACCAGATTTAGTTTTAATTAAGTATAAATATATATTCGTTAATTTATATTGATTATTATTTATTTATTATATACTTTATTGTACACCTAACAATATTTTTATAGAAATTAAAAGTAAAACTAATAAACAATGGGCGGTCATATCGCACAGGGCGGAATGGTCAGAACTTAAACGACTGTCCCGTTTCAGTTCTGGCCATTCCGCCCTGTGGCTGCCCTGGCCCATTTAGGGCTGTCAGTGTACAAACATAATAATATAAAATACATACACACAATATCAAAAACATAATCTAATAAATACCAAATGTATCATTGAGAAAGGAAGGGAAAAACTAAAGCGAAAGGTAATGCTCGTTCGCCATTCTTTTGAACGCTGGTAGCGTTTTGAGCATGCCTCATTTATTATCATGTATTAAAAAAATATCTAACTAATGAGCTTTAAAAACTCATCCACTCTCTTCTAATGTATCAAAGTGGCAAATGATGTATCACCAATTGAGATTTAATCACCAAGTAGTAACATTTTATGGCGTGTAAATTAATCATTAATCATGTACGTAACCGGTTTATTTTGTAATAATTAGCAAATTTTTAAGAAGTATGTATTCCGTTGTATTAATCATATTTAGCTGTAACATCACTTTTCTCTCAGTATTATCGATTTTATAAGGGAACGCACAAGGTAATTCAAAAACAATATTGCTTTATAAAAATATCGGTCAAGTGCTTGTCGGGCTAGGCTGTGTAGGGTTCCGTAGTTTGCTACAACGCCAATTGCGAGTCAGATTAGCTGCCCGAGATTTCCGTATCATGCTCTAACACACTACTTTGTTTTACACAAATAAGAGCTTGATCTAAATTTTAAATATTTTTCAATGGAATCTGTCCGAAAGCGAGTAGAATACAGTTGGTCGACTACAACTCGTAAATTTGTGAAGCCAATTTAGGTCTGATAGTTTTTCTTTTAACTTCGTTATGTATAGGTACTACTACCATGACGTTTGAATTCCATCCTATTACCACTTAGTTAAATGTTTTTCATGATTTTATTTGATCAGTTTCTTTGTCGGCGTGATTAATGTTTATATCCATGCCAATTTTCAGCGATCTAGTACAGACACTTTAGTTTTGAGCTAAGCTGACAGATGGACGCACAGACGAACATGGAGAAGCTATAAAGGTTTCTTGTTAACTACGGAACTCTAAAAAACGCCTTATTATTTTTTCTGTAATCAGCACCTCTAAAAATTCCAAGAACCACATCCAAACTTCAGAAAAGGAAACCATTGTAACAAAAAAAAAATATTTTATTTTTTCAGATAGAAAATTGTCAAATAGCTTTTCTCGCTCAGAACGGAAGGGAGTGTCAGATTTCTAGTGACTAAACCCAATCTGGTCGCCTCAATATAATGTGTAAATTTCTAGAATAGAAAATCTCCAAAAACGGTTTGCAAAATTTTTAAACTTTAAAGGTAACAAGCGTCATGCTTCTTATCTCGCAGACTCTAGTCACTACCACTCAATGATAGACGTAAAATGTTGGATATGCTATCATTATTTGATATCCTTCGTGGTGAGATCGACAGCAGTGACCTTTTGTCATGCATAGAATTTTGCACGCAAAGGACACACTCACTTATTTAATGTACCTTTACACCGGTCCAATTATGGACAAAATGCTGTTATGACTCGACTGCCTCGCTTATACATAGACAAATTTAAAAATCTGGATATATTCCAGCTATCTAAGGTATCTTTTCGTAAATCTGTTGTAAAAATACTCACCAGTAAGTGAATAATATTCGTATATCATTATTATTTACCAGTTGTTATATTTCCTTTTCTTTTAGTTGAAAAGATAAAATTTTTGAACTACTGTACTTTATAGTTTAATATGCATGCTATGAAACTCTATAATAGGCTTCAGAATCCCATGTGACATTGTTACTATATAATGAGAATTGTAAAAAAAGCTGTTGAGTTTCCTATGAATAAATAAATAAATAAAGACAACTGAAGGATACCGGCGCGGTATCTTGTTAGACCATTACTGCAACCCAGGCCTATAATAGTTCCTATTTTAAGCCCGGGTTATTATAAAGATATAGATATATATTTTTCTGTAGATATATTTCACAGCATTCTCTTTCGCCATAACGATGACTTCATCCAACAGACCCGCTTACTTCGAGTACCTTACAACTTAGTTACGATACCTCCAAAATACGAGTACATGTATACTGTGTTAGATACCTCTAATTACAGGATTTCCATAACTTAATTAACATTTTTGCATGTTTGACATAGTTTTGTAATAGTTAAATGATTATTACATATTGTATGTATGTATGTAATTGACTCGTCTTGTTCTAATACCCTTCGCAATTAATTGTGGGCTTTTGTTACTATATTCTTGGTTACAGATGTAATTATTTCTAGTACACAGGCTTTGACTTTATGGGAGGAAATGGGCCGTAATCCACCACGCGGGTGAGTTGGTGGAGGCCATATGTCTTCAAATGTTTGGTCTTCGGTCTGATGCTAAAGTTTTTAGTATTTGTGAGTAAATAGTATATTAAGAATTTTAAATATTAATATACATGTATGATATTTGTAGTTTTGTGATATGTTAAGTAATTTAATTTCTTTATATAAATCATTAGTTGGTGTTAGGAAATCGTAATTAAATAAGGTTTTTATTATTTTGTTTTGTGTTCTTTGAATATATTGTATGTTGGATTTTATAGCTGAGCCCCATACCTCGACTGAATAATGTATTTTTTTTTATTGTTGATAGGTTTGCATTTAACCACCATCTCACCTGATGTTAAGCGATGATGTGGTCGAAGATGAAGCACGCTTGCTTTCTAGGCAACCTATTCACTCTTGACTTAAAGACTCCCAGGTTATAGCTATCAGAAAACACAGACTCCGGTTTTTATTTATTATTATTATTATTCACAATACACTCTGCAATAATTTCCTAATACACCATGCAACGATGGCGCGTCGCAGTTTGTCTGGTAGTCCGATGATGGAACGGGCTTGGTGGAATTAGACTGTGCAATTCCATCGCATACTCCCCGAAATGTAACCGATAGTAAACTGATAGGCTTGCAACACGTCGCCGATGTTCAAGGCTCTAAAGCTTTGTCTCGAACCATTTTTCGTTTCCACTGAGCCTTTTGGCCCGTTTCTCGATAGTCTTAAGTGTATAAAGCTAGTATTTGGCAGATCTGTCCCAGAGATGTGAGCAGTACTCCATACACGACCGAAACTTGTGCTTGATAAAGGTTGAGAAGCTGTTTCGGTGTGAAGTACCGTCTCACCTTTGCTAGGATACCCAATTTTTTGGCAGTCAATTGAGCCTTAGCTTCGATAAACGGACCAAAATTAAGGTTAGATGTCAACGTAACCCCAAGAAGCTTGATGCGATCAGTTATCGGCACAGTTACACTACGGAAAGAAGGAGCCGGTTGAAATTTGCTCCTTTTTGCGGAGAATAGACACGCCTGGGTCTTAGCAGCATTAAACCTGACCAAGTTGGCGTCGCCCTATTCAGAGACAGCCTTCAAAGTCAAGTTGAAGCGCCCAATCATGGCCTCTCGTAGAGACCGGATCTGTGACCCACTAGCACGCGCGCTGTATTTATATCTATCAGCAACAGTGCTGTCATCTGCATACCCAAAAGTACCGGGCATTAGCAGATCGTTAATATGCAGCAAGAATAAAGTTGCTGAAAGAACTGACCCCTGAGGGACCCCGGCATTAATAGCCAATTGGCCAGACGAGCAACCATCAATAACCACTCGAATGGACCGATCTCTCAGGAAGTCTGCTATCCAAACGCAAAATTCAATGGGTAAACCGAAAGAAGGAAGCTTAGCAATAAGGCTATGGTGCCACACCCTATCGAAAGCCTTAGAGACATCGAAGGAAACAGCAAGTGCTTCCCCGTGCTTCTCAATGACCTCACTCCAGATATGAATGGCATACGCTAGAAGATCCCCAGTTGACTGGTTCCTGTGAAAGCCGTATTGTTGGTCACTGAGGATTTCGTTGGCTTCTAGGTATGCCAGGAGCTTACTATTGAGTACACGCTCCATACTCTTACAGAGTATGGCCGTGACTAAAATAGGCCTGTAGTTGGCCGGATCTGCACGACTGCCCTTCTTGGGCACGGTTTGTGTATGTGGTTTGGCGAGTGAGTTATAAATAACATATCGTACTTTTTGCAGAGCCTGATAGCGATGCGATTTTGGACCGCAGCTTCTCTAAGTGTGGTTTCCATGTCAGATGTTCATCGAGTAGGAGTCCTAAATACTTTTCCGTATTAGTTTAAGTAGTAAGTGAGTCGTGATTGTGAATCTTTTTATTTTTAGCCTTGAAAATTATGTAATCAGTTTTGGACGTATTTATAGTAATTAGTAAGTTACATTGAAACTAGTGTTGCCCAAACGAGAGTCTCGCAAGAGTCTTGCAATTAGCGATTATCCTATTGCTATTTATTAAACGGTAGTTGAGATCTCAGAACAATGTAACAGACTCTGTTACATTGTTCTGAGATCTCACTGTTACATTGTTCTGAGATCTCAACTACCGTTTAATAAATAGCAATAGGATAATCGCTAATTGCAAGACTCTTGCGAGACTCTCGTTTGGGCAACACTAATTGAAACCAGACATTAAATAGGTTAAGGACTTTCTATGCTTCTTCAATTACTACTTATTATTAACTGTGCCATATTTATTACTCCTCCGTCAAATATAGTTTCGCTTTACTTATTAGTCTATAGAAGTCTTTATTATAGTATAGATAAGTGACAATAAACAACATTGAATGCATATCATAACATTGATGACAATGCCTGCATTCTCTATGAACGTCAACATCAGCTGAGTTGGCACAGGTGTCTACAAGAATTTCCACCTTACGTAATTACCAAGTACGTGCATTTATTTCAACAGAACCGATGGTTTTGTTTTTGTGAGGGCTTTTGTTATTTGAGATGTCTTTATAAGAATACAATAATTCATGAGAATATTCAAACTAAAGAGTCTATGACCACAATTTTTTAAAGACTATCTTCCCACCAATGTTTGTAGGTACTAAGCTAGCTATATGTCTATTCTGGATTTTTATCCAAAGACAAATTATCTTTTAATTTCAATCGTACAATAAGGCAATGCTGGGGCTGCGGTAATGTTCCAATGAGATACCACGGCCTCAAAATATAAGGGCAACTGAAGAAAGGTGTGTTTTTAGTCAATAGAACACCATCTACCACCCTACTTAGAGCGAGAAGAGTAATTTGATAATTTTCCCACGAAATAAAAACTTTTTACCAAAATATTAAACCGACTCCCAAAAAACACTGCAAAGTGAAAAATAACCTTAATTTCGGAAGTCGATGCCAAACACGAAAATAAAAAAACTAAAGATACGAAGCCACTGGCCTCAACTAGTTCAAACTATAGATAAGAGCGACGAGTTATGAACTTACTTACAAAATAATACCGGAAAGGATAAGGGCAGGAAGATGATGTATTCACGCAAAGCTTACTTTTTTAGTGGGAAAATCATCTAATCTGTTCTCCCGCTTTGGGTGAAGCGGAAGGGAGTGTCAGACTTCAATTGATTAAAAATCCACCCTGTTCCATCATTCCCAGCAGCCAATGGCCCTATCGGGCCCCGTCAATCCTGCTGACAACTCTTTGAGGAGCTAGTGGCACGACACACCGTAAATCCGGACCTGATCCTTACTGGGTGGCGAGCTACCCCTACTCTCCACTGGCAAACCCGTGCCTACGAAGATCGGCCCGCGATCACCGACGCCCGTATAATGTAAAAACTTTTTACCAAAAAATTAAACCGACTCCCAAAAAACACTGCAAAGTGAAAAATAACTTTAATTTCGGTACTCGGTGTCTTTAGTTTTGTATTTTCGTTTTTGGCACCGACTTCCGAAATCAAAGTTATTTTTCACTTTGCAGTGTTTTTTGGGAATCGGTTTAATTTTTCGGTTAAAAGTTTTTATTTCACTCTTTTTAGTTGGTCTATTTTTAATTTACCTAGTTACAAGAGCCTAAATGTCAACTACTTATAACCTTTTACAAAATATTGCTTTTCCCAATGCTGGGCCGTTAATTGTTGAGGAGTTCTCCTGGTACTTCACCATCAGCTCTACATCACCATATGCATTGTGACGAGCATAAAGTGCTTAACATCCATATTCAAGTAATTGAATCGCAATCCACTCAATACTTATTATTGAGCAGTTTCGGCGGCCATCTGTGGTCTTCATCATCAGTTCCACTTCCTCAAATGGTACTTTTTGAGAGCAACTGCACAACTTACTATAAGAAATACCCAAAACGCCATAGATGAGCCTATAATATTTGAAGAGTTCTCTCGATTTCTCCAGGATCCCATCATCAGATCCTGACTTTTATGAAAATGGCACCAATTTCGAAGTATACCCTTTCAATCAAAAAAAGAATTTTCCAAATCGGTTCAGCCGTCTTCGAGTAATCGGTGATCATACATAAAAAAAAATACGATTCAAATTGATAACCTCCTCTTTTTGTCGTCGGTTGAAAATGGATGTTGCCAGTTACCTTAGGGTCTCTTTCTTGCTGAACCGGTGCGTAGTGATGGCTGGAGAGGGAGCGGCTGTCGTCGAAGAGCGCGTCGATCTTGTGCTTGTAGGAGAGCGAGGAGACGGACGGCGCCCGCGCACGTCGCGGCTCGTCCTCGCGCGCGCCCAGCCGGAACCCGCCCGGCGCCGACACGCCGTTGTCGCACGTCACCATCTGAACAATTTTTTTTATTGATAATAGGCTCGCGTTGGAACAACATCTCACCTGATGGTAAGTGATGATGTGGTCAAAGATGGAGCACGCTTACCTAAAAGTAACCTATTCACTGTTGTCTTAAAGACCCCCAGGTTATAGCTATCGGAAAATACACACTTGGTGGGATGTCCACCATTTAACTATGGCTAATCGCCGCTTGTCTTGTAGTCCGATGATGGAACGGGCTTGGCGGAATTAGATTGTGTAATTTCATCGCACACTCCCCGAAATGAAACCGATGGAAGCAATATGTTTTCGTAGCTAACAAAGACATAGAACTTGATGATTTGACTATATCCGAGTCTGCTGTGTGTAATGTTGCTGATTGTTGCAATCTAATTTCCCACAGTAAACCAAACATTAAAATCATAACGCAAAATATACGTAGTATTTCTCGTAACTTTGATGAACTAGTTGTCCTCTTGCAAGCAATTAAGATGGAATGTGACGTTATAATTCTCACTGAATGTTGGCTATCATGCAATCTTACTACTCCAACTCTGCCTGGATACAAGTCCCATACAACAAAACATTATAATAACCAGAACGATGGAATAACAGTCTACTTTAAGGAATCCCTAAATGTCGATATAATTGAACCGTCTTTTTCAGAAAGCAACTGTTTAATTTAAACAATTAACAATGACACCGCTATAGTTGCACTGTATCGCTCACCATCTTATAATAATATAACGCCTTTTTTAACATCCCTCAACTCAATTTTAACTAATTTAAAAAACATCAAATCTGCCATTATAATAGGCGACATAAATATAGATATATCACCGCATTCCCACGATGCCAAAGCATCTGAATACCTAAATACATGCAGCCTTTCAAGGATTTTTACCAGCCCACACTTTTCCCACCAGACAGGGAAAAACTTGTCTTGATCATGTTCTTCTTAAAATTAAATTAAAATCACATACCTTTGTTTTGAATTCAACCATTACGGACCACAACGCGGTCTTACTCTGTCTTTACCATCTTCAAAATCAAAATCATCCACAATCCAGCATATCTAAAATTAACATAGCTGCTATTCGTGAACAGCTGAGCAATTTGAATTTCAGTACTATCAAGAAAATAAACGAACCTAATGAGGCAATGGAAAAATTTGTTTGTATGTTACAAGACGTGATCAATAATAATGTCACTATTGTCAAAATTCCACGTAAAAAACGCACAATTAGACCCTGGATCACGCCAAGATTACTAAGATGTATTCAGAATAGGGATCGCCTCCACAAAATCTCACAAATGTCACCTGATAATGAAACTCTAAAACTAACTTACAGCCGATATAGGAATTTTTGCAATGCGTTATTGAAAAGACTGTAAAGACAACACGAAAAAAATGAATTAGACAAAAATAGCAGCAACAATAAAAAACTTTGGGAAGTTATCAAAAATATAACGAATACAAGCAAAACGAAATCAGCTACCACAGACCTACTCCCTCAAACTTCTGTGAACCAAGCTAACGATTACTTTGTTAACGTTGGAAGTTCCCTAGCTACTAAAATACTCAACTACCCAACAGTCTCCCAGAATATTATTGATCCTCTGTTAGCAAACCACATTACAAATAACTCGTTTGTACTACTGGACACTGATGAAAGCGAGATTCTATCACTTATAAATAGCTTAAAGCATTCTCAATCTGTCGGACATGATAATATATCTAACAGCCTGCTTAAAGCTACAAAGGATATCATTACCCCACCGCTCACTCATCTATTTAATGTTTGTCTTAGTCGGGGTGTCTTCCCAAACGTTCTAAAAAAAGCTATCATTGCCCCTATCTTCAAGTCGGGAGATAAACACCGTGTCTGTAACTATAGGCCTATTGCTTTACTACCAGCTATATCTAAGATCCTGGAAAAAATAATTAATGGTAGACTTGTTAAGTATCTCGAAAGCAATAATATGATTTCATCCGGTCAATTTGGTTTCCGTTCGGGGAAGTCAACAGAGGACGCAGTACATAAGCTTACTGATTATGTTGTTAGAAATCTTGACAATGGAAACAAACCACTTGCCATCTTCCTCGACCTTGCCAAGGCATTTGACACGGTGTCTATCCCGCGACTTCTACTCAAATTGGAGCGTTTGGGTATAAGAGGCCTGCAGCTGAAATTATTCCAAGGCTATCTAAGCGGTCGCAAACAATGCCTGAAACTAGGTTCCTACATTAGTACTGATTTATCTATGACTTTTGGTGTACCTCAGGGCTCAGTACTCGGACCTACACTCTTTTTAGTGTATATTAATTACCTCTGTGACCTGAAACTGGAGCAGGGTATTATAATTTCTTATGCGGACGATACTGCACTGCTTTTCTCTGCTAAAACTTGGAATGATACCTACATGCTGGCGCAGGAGGGTTTCAACAAGGTATCAGACTGGCTGAAACAAAATTGTCTGACGCTAAATACAGAGAAAACAATGTACATGCCCTTTCACTCTCGAAATCCTAATAAGCCCCCCATTGGTCTTACAATACAATCACATACCTGTTATGTCCACCAAGCTTATGGTTCTACTTGTAACTGCACAAATCTGATAAGGAAATGCGAAGTAAAATATTTGGGAGTTATATTGGACTCATCATTAAATTTCAATGCACATATTTCTTTACTGCAATCTAGACTTAGAAAATTGCTATGTTTTTAAAAATCTACGTTATGTAGCTAATACTTGCATTCTAAAAAAAGTCTATAGGGCACTTTGTCAATCGCTTCTAACTTATTGCATTTCTTCTTGGGGTGGAGCCTCTAAAACTTCTTTACTTCCTCTTGAAATAGCACAGCGGGCAATTTTAAAAGCCAGCTCTTTTCGACCTATTGACTACCCTACACATCTCCTGTATCGATCATTGAACCTACCTACTGTCCGCCAACTTTACATCTTGTCTACAGTACTTAAACAGCATTCCCTGACCCCCCTCGACAAAAATAATTTATTTAAACGTCGTCGCAATGCAGTCGTCCCCCGTTCACACCAATTCAAACACTCATTTACACATAGGTTCTTCTGCTTCACCGGTCCCTTTCTATATAATAAATTGAATTCACAACTTAATATATACACGCTAACCAAACAAGTATGCAAAACAAAACTATTGGACTATCTCCTTAAATGTGATTACACTACTACAGAAGATCTACTTAAAGTTTTAAGATGAAATCCATCCACAGTCACACTACACAAAAGCATTCAATAGGTACGAAATACAAAAAACACTCCTACATTACACAAACCAACACTACATTACAACTTACTATACACTATACCATACTTTCTGTATACTTGTAAGTCACACTACACTAAAACACTTTATAATGACGTACATAATATATTGTAACTGATTGTTCATTCCTATTGTAAACTGCGTCCTGAAATACAGGCTCGGCCTAGCTCAGGCGCAGTTGCTCACTTTATTTTTATTATTATATAAATTCTGTGCTTTAATGAATGTTTATTTTTAATGACTATTATGCTATACAAATGTAAAATGTTATAAGCACAATATGGTGCAAAAATAAATTAAATTAAATTAAAAAAAATAATTAAATTAAATAAAAAATTAAATGAGCTTAATAATAACAGCCGCCGAGTTGAATTTCAAGGTTAAGCAACGCTTGCCACGGTCGATTTCTGGATGGGTCCATCTTGACATATCGCACTCTTAGAATGAAAGTGACCTAACTCTAAATTCGTGTAATTTCAGATTTTGATGTAAACTGGCCTGAAACATTACTCTGAATTGCCGTGGAAACAGGGATCTGAATTACGAGTTATAAAGAGCCTCTTGAGACATATAAATATAATTTATTCAATGCTGCTTTATTACTGCTCAAATCCAAAAAATACTATTTTTTGAGTTAATTCGCTTTCATTCTGAAAGTGCGATATGGAGATTCTTCTGTGATTCGAAAATCAGGTTAGGGCGTTGGACCCGGCAGTCACAGTACATCTTACAGTCAGAAGTAAAAAAATCTGTCACCGATCAAGACCAGGTAAGATTTTCACCGGCCTCATCTATCTATTATCGTCAAATTAACGAAAAAACGACGTGTAAAAGTGTTATTTAATAACCAATTTGCAAAATAAACATCATTTATCAGAGATCACGCACAGGAACAACGGCTTAACCTACTTTATTATAATTTTACAATAAAAACATTGTTACAAAGCATTGCATTCAGTTATAGACACGATATTCGATGACATTCGATTCAATTGATTGGTCAAATGTTCGATGGATCCGTAATATTGCTTTTTGCGTATCAGCTATATACAGCAGCTGTTTTAGCAGCATTTATGTCGGACACCGGTTAGTTGGTTTTGCACTATTTAACCCGATTGACATGAGTCAATTTTAGTGTGCAATTTAGTGAAACTATTTAGAATTCTAGAAATTTAAACAATACTAATTTAAACGTTGTCTGTAAAAGATCGCTTCCAGAAGACCACCTATTGTAACACCGTTTTTGGTTGTTAAATCCTTATTTAGTGTTATTATGGTGTACAATAGTAGAAAGAGTGCAGGGATCTAATTATTCATTTTTTTATTATTTTATTTTAATGATTATTTCATATATATATTTTAACATGACAATATTATTTACTTTTTCAAGTAATAGAATATACTTTTAATTTTTTTTTTTACTTTATCATTTTTATTTTTGTTTGTACAAAATGACAATATTATTATTTTTTTCAAGTACTTAATATATTTTTTGTAATAGCAAAAGCTTTATTGTGAATGTGAGAACAATGTGGGATAACAACAAATATTATTAATAGATTACCGCACTGTCTGGCAGTTTGAGTGCTTTATACGGCCCACCCAAATGTCCTAACTTTGGTATTGTTCGTCAAATCGTTGAAGCTCCTTAAGATATAAGTTGAGCTACGCGATATTTGACAAATGCTTGCATTGTTTGGACGGGCCTGCTCAAATCTGTGTGATTCTGTCCTTTAAACTGCGCCACAGGCATAAACCTACATGGATCTCATATGATTTGATTACTACAGATTGTATGGACTTTAAAAGAGACGTTGACCTCTGAGTTTATTTCAGTGTTTCTTCTCAGAGTAGTCAGTTAGGAAACACTGGCCTCATCTAGTTTACATTTACGAAAAAAATGACGTGTAAAAGTGTTATTTATAAACCATTTGCAAAATAAACATCATTATTTCATTTCATTATTTCATAAGTTATTCATACCTTCATGGTATGGTACCAAAACTTATATTTGTAGATTTTTTGTTTTGTAAAAATGTTACAGGCATTCTGTGTTAACGTACCCTTTATATTTGAATTCCGAATTCGAGAAATGTTCAAAATATGGAACAATGGACTCAATGCCATGCAGGACGAAGTCCGAATTCAAAATTCCGTACACATTTCTATTAAGAATGAATAAACTTTACTGAAGCTATGATTTTCCTTAATTTCTAATACGATTCTGAAATGATAGCAATGAATTTTAAGCAATGGCATATATTGAATAATTAATTCAAGAAGGTAAGTATCGCACAGATCGATCTTTAAGATTAAACAACATTTTCCTAGGTCTATTCGCATATGAGTGAGATATGTCGAGATTCCTTTATGCCTCAGGAAACACGTCAAAATATTTAGTCCCGGCTATCATTAGTACATCTTTTACAGTTGTTCCCAGTTTAATTATATATTTATTTATTTAGGATTTTCAACAAAAGATATACACATAGATACATGTTATATAAACTGAGTATTTTGTATAATTATGTACTCTTATTGACAGTTGACAGCCAGTCCATACATAATACTGTATTCGGTTGCCTTCCGTTAGACAAGAAGTCTTAAATGAAAAATTAGATCAACCTTTGATAATGTTATATAATTCGTACTGTGCTCTTTCATCTCCCTATGATGAAAGATTGTAATATATTAAGTCATCCAGTAAAAACATGGATGACTTATTCCATAATGCCGCGGAAGGTGGATAGGTGGGGGATGCAGCAGACTAATAACAATAATATACAGTATGTTAACTAACAGAGGGCGTTCCCATTAACACGCAATAGTATAGCATCCATACATACTAAAAAAATATTACCATTCGAAAACAAACATTCTTTTTATATTAAAATATTCACTAAAAATGTTAAATTGATACGTAAAAGAAACACTCTGTACACGCGTACTTGAAGGACGGCAACGTCGCAATTTATTTATGAATGCGTACGCGTGTACAGTGTTTCTTTTACGTATCAGTTTAACATTTTAGTGAATATTTTAATATTAAAAAAATAAAAACATTTTGTTTTCGAACGGTAATATTTTTTTAGCATGTATGGATGCTATACTATTGCGGGTTAACGGAAACGCCCTCTGTTATTTAACATACTGCATTCTAGCTATGTTGCTAATTACAAGCCCTCATAGATAAATACAAAATTATATACACACTAGTACTCACGCGGGGCTTCGCTCCCGTGGATTCTATCACGGTAAAAACATAACTCTCCTTTTTTGTAGTCGCGTAAAAAGTAGCCTATAACCTTCCTCAAGCTTCAAGCTACTTCCATACCAAATTGCAACCAAATCAACCCATTACTTTCGAAGATTAGCGCGTTCAACAAGCAAACAAACAAACTTTTCTGCTTTATAATATTACTAGCTTCCGCCCACGACTTCGTCCGCGTGGAAAACTTTCCCCCGATTTTGAAACATTTTTCATTAGTGCTCCGCTCCTATTAGTCTTAGCGTGATGATATATAGCCTATAACCTTCCTCGATAAATGGACTATCTAACACTGAAAGAATTTTTCAAATCAGAGCCGTAGTTCCTGAGATTAGCGCGTTCAAGCAAACAAACAAACAAACTCTTCAGCTTTATAATATTAGTATAGATTAGTATAGATAGAGTAGATAGATACTCCCTATTCGACCACACAAGTTACTCAATACAATTGATTTAAATTACTTTAATTTAATTCATTAATTTATTACATTAATTCGACACCCTTGCTCTTTTACTTCAAGTATGACGAACTGTGTCCACTGTAATTTATTTATTTATTTAGGTTAACCTACAATTGTTTACACTATTCACTGGTATCAAATAGTCATTTTACATTTATAAGTGCAACAATTACTTACAGGCTAACACCACATGCACTACTTAAGGTTAGAAATCAATCAATATTATTAACATAATTATACAACTCTAAACATAAATGAAGCAGATCAAATAACAATTATTATATTATGTAATATAATGATCATGCGAGACCAGAGGACAGATTCGTTCTTTGCCCAATTATAAATAACACTTTTAAATGTATTTTTTTCGTAAATGTGAACTACATGAGGCCGGTGTTTCCTAACTGACTACCTTGAGAAGAAATACCGAAACAAATTCAGAGGTCAACGTCTCTTTTGAAGTCCATACAATCTGTAGTGAGCAAATCATATGAGAACTATGTAGGTTCATATCTGTGGTGCTCTTTTGAGTACAGATTTGAGCAGGCCAGTCCAAACAGAGCAAGCATTAGTCAATTATCGCGTAGGTCAACTTGGGACTTCGATAGCTCGAGCAAAGAGGCCATTTTCTTTCAACATGGCAATGCTGCCAGTCTTCTAGGCAGTTTTCCGCACAACAGTAGTGTGTAGGAGTACTTCGAAGTCTATGTGTTTTTGTTTTGTATCTATGTAACGTGTCATATGTGTCGCCAACTATGATGAACGTTAAGCATACAAGAAGATAATACATAAACGGTATTCAACAAAAGCGGGCTAGGCTCACCGCAACGTATTATTCTGTAGTTGCAAATTTACGTTTAAATATTTATAGTTTGGGAAGCCCATCACTTTCTAATCGCGGTCATGAATGATTTGTGTTGCCATGTCGAAGCTCATTCAATGAAAAAAATAACCGATCCGTGTGTTGTTTGAGATGTACCACCTATCCTACCTACCTTCTTTGTGATCGATGACAAACATTTGCCGTTTGACTATTGGTATAAAAGATTAAATGTCGATGTATCTAGACTTCGTCCGTTGAATTACACTAGTAAGAATGTCTCTATTGGCTTCACGACCAACAAAACATTATGAACACCAAAAAAGCTTTGTTACATAGTTACTTATTAATTAGGTTACAATACAGTTTTGGATTTAAACAATATGTCTTATACATTGGAAACCTTGCCTCTTAAACTAGGGTAAAGCTGCGACTTAGGAGTCAGTGTAGTACTTAGGTATACCTATTTAAATACAAAAAAAAATACAAAAATGAAGGTAGATGGTGACCCCCAAACTAGATATTATATCCGTATCTTGAGAGGTTGCAAGCGTGACTGCTGAACAAGATAGATCTTCGATTCTTCTTGTTCAGCAGTCGGGCTTCGATTCCTGGGTCAGGTAAAAGGTGCTATTTGGTTTTTCTGTTAGAATTTTCTCGATATGATACCCCGTGCTTCGGGAAATCACGTTAAAGCGTTGGTTTTGCGACTGATCTTGCTCCGGTAGTGTTGCCGTCTCATCTAATTATGGGAGTAAAGAAAGAGACAGTGCACCTGTGCCTGCGCACAAATTTGTGCCTAATATCTCCTGCACAGACGGCTAATCTCCACTGTCATGCAGTGGCTGCCGTGGCTGAAATCGGTTAGGATGACTTATATTAATATACAACGTGTAATTTAAAGGGTATATACATACCGAGTGCATGGCTTCTTTGGATGATAACAAACGATATGGCAAGTGTTTTGTAATCCTAAGTCTACGTGTGTAGAACTTATTACAAATTCCAACACACAATACCAGAGACCGAATTTATCAAATTAAGAAGAACGAAAAGAATTATCGTGTTATTGGCAAGTGATGTGGAAAGTTATTGACCCTCGTAGTGCTGTGACACGTTTGTTCTGATTGGTATTCAAGAAATATATGAACCCAATAATTTGGTATCAATTCTTTGAGTCAGTTATTTTGTGCTGAAACTGTGCATAGAGGCTCCATACCAGATGTTGTCTTCAGCCCTTTTGGATAGATATGGGGTTTCCGTTACACGTTGTATAACCTAACTAGCCTTTAACGTACCTACAACAGTGACACCTCCACTCTATAAGAGGTTACTAAATTTCTATTTAAAGTTTCACGATCTCAAAGGCAGTTAAATTTTAATTATTTTAGTACACGGTATTCCATTTTAAAGTCTAGTTGAGGCTTTCCGTAGCTCAAGGGCTGAAATTACTTTGGGAAATACAACGTAGCAATGAATCGTTTGTGAGTTTTATGTCATCATGGTCACTATTTGTTGCCGCTTTAACCAGGGTCTATGAACACTAGTAAAGTTTAGGAATTACTTACATATAGGTGCCATAATATAACGTACAATAATGTGTGTGTAATTAAATCATACACCCGACAAGCAATTTTTATAATATATTGCACAGTGTAATCATAACATTGAATATTATAGGAAGGTATAATGTACTGCACAGTGCCATAATAAGTACTAGTACCTACTAGTACTCTCACGTGATGTTTTTAGATATCTTGCTCCCCCACACTCGATCGTTTGATACGAGGTAATTGTTTAGAAACAGTTTCTTTATTTTTTACATGATTAAATTTGAATAAAGGTAACAATAGTATTTAATTGAACAACAAAGCAACGTAATAAAATGTACCAGACAGACGTTACAGGTTATTTGTGAGACTTAAAATAATAAAGGAAAGGTGCTATCATAAAACATTGTATAAAAATGTATGTTATTGAACTTTATAAATAAATATGCATGGTATCTTACTACACCCTCCTCCCCCTTATGTTGTTCGTGACTTTTTCCGAACACCTAACCTTTCGAGCTTACATACATTTTCCACAACTAAATAACATACATGAATTACTCATACTTTCACGTAACAATACACATCTGTGCTAGGCTACCTTTTGCCAATTATTATTAGATTTATTACACATCAGTTACATTTTGTAATTAAGTAATTAGGTACATAATTACCCCTTTGCCAATTTCTTCGATAATTGCTGTCAGTTCATTTGATAGTTTTGATTGAGTTGTTACAAGATGTGCATGCATATCGAGCTCTTACCGACGATATATCGCAAGCACTGTTTTCAACCGACGACCAAAAGAGGAGGTTATCAATTCGACGCGTATTTTTTTTATTTTTTAATGTATGATCACCGATTACTCGAAGACGGCTGAACCGATTTCGAAAATTCTTTTTTTGTTTGAAAGGGTATACTTCGAAATTAGTCCCATTGTCACCAGGTCAGGATCTGATGATGGGATCCTGGAGAAATCGAGGGAACTCTTCAAATATTATAGGCACACCTATGGCGTTTTGGGTATTTCTTATAGTAACTTGTGCAGTTGCTCTCAAAAAATACCATTTGGGGAAGTGGAACTGATGATGAAGACCACAGATGGCCGCCGAACCTACTCAATAATAAGTATTTCGTGGATTGCGATTCGATTACTTGAATATGGATGTTAAGCACTTTATGTTCGTCACAATGCATATGGTGATGTAGAGCTGATGGTGAAGTACCAGGAGAACTCCTCAACAATTAACGGCCAAGCATTGGGAAAAGCAATATTTTGTAAAAGGTTATAAGTAGTTGACATTTAGGCTCTTTTAACTAGGTAAATTAAACATCGACCAACTGAAAAGAGAGAAATAAAAACTTTTTACCAAAAAATTAAACCGACTCCCAAAAACACTGCAAAGTGAAAAATAACTTTAATTTCGGAAGTCGGTGCCAAAAACGAAAATACAAAACTAAAGACACCGAATACCGAAATTAAAGTTATTTTTCACTTTGCAGTGTTTTTGGGAGCCGGTTTAATTTTTTGGTAAAAAGTTTTTTCGAAATACAATTTTTATTTTAAAGTCTCCTTGTTTTACAGATTTTTTCGAAATAAATGTCGTAGTGGTAATTACTCAAATGAAAAATCTTTCTTTATAATTTAATTATTGAAAGACTAGTGTTAATTTACACTTTGTCAATAATTCTTGTTGCCAATTGGTACACCTTTTTGAGTGGTTAAAAAACGAATTTTAAAAAAAAAAAAACATTAACAGGGTCCATCCATCCCTAAAAACAGACAGACCGTTACTATTTAAAATATATCTTTTTAAAACCAAAAACGTAGTTTACAATACATTTTTTAAACTATGTTTCTGGTTTTCCCGTCGTGTAGATTTTGTGGGCTTGATACTCGTGAACACGCCACATAAAGTTTTCCCATGGGAAAAGCAAAGCAGTGATTTTCTAAATGTACACCAGCGACTTTCAGTGTCTGTCCTTGAGCTTTATTTGTGGTCATTGCGAATGCTACTTTTAAGAGAAATTGGAGTCTTTTGAACTGGAATGGCAAAACGGTCGGGATTATTGGAATGCGAGGAATAAATACGTTTTCACCGCTTGTTGTTCCTGTCATAATTATTGCTTGCACAACATTGCGTCCAAGGTGTGTAATTTGTAATCGCGTGCCATTACAGAGCCTTGGTGCGTCCAGATTACACATCAACAGGACTGGGACACCAAGTTTAAGTCTCAACTTATGTGATGGTACTCCTGACATTTCCAGAGAGTTGAGAAACTCTATAGGGTTCGACGTCACTGGCTCTATATCCATGACATTGTTGACGGACAGATACTCGACAACATCACCATCCACATGAGACATATTCTTTTCGTTGATCTGCCCTACAATTTCGTTAGTCGGTGCCAAAATTCTTCTTTCACGCAGCCATTCTCTATCCCTCATATTTGTTTTCAAATCCGAATAAACGCGGTTTATTAAATTATCTTGTGTGTGTGGCACATGGCGGCAGGCGGCCGGCCCCGCTATGAGTCCTTCACGTACGTAAAAATTGATAATTTACCTATCTATTTATGTCTCTGAGATACCTACTTACGTATGTGTCTACTATTAATCTGAAAGTATATAATAGACTAATACCTAGATATGATATACAAAAGTAGATAAAAGCGTAAATACCTACTTACCTACTTAAAAAAATAGAAATCATTCGTATATTAACTTGATTGGTTAAATTTTAAAAGGCACGGTTAGCGTAACAGTTGACTGGTGCATGACATGGGTTCGACCCCAGCCCTAAACTAAGATTTGTATAGTCTACATGTAGTTGTGTGTTCAAAAAGTGGTTCTTGAATAAGTGATTTGAATGAATTGGGAGGGGGAAATACAGTTTCAATACCCCTTTTACATCCTTAAGGGAAGATTTTCGGGATAAAAACTATCCTATGTCCTTCCCAGGGTCTTAAACTATTCCCATGCCAAATTACATCGAAATCAGTTCAGCGGTTTAAACGTGAGAAGGTAACAGACAGACAGACAGACATAGTTACTTTCGCATTTATAATATTAGTATGGATATAGTAAGTATAGGATGTTATTGATTCCCTATACGAAATTCCAACACCCTTATTACATCCTTTAGGGATGATTACAGGTATAAACACTATCCTATGTCTTTCCCAGGGTCCTAAACTATTCCCATACCAATTTAAAAAATCAAATTTAATTAATTTAATTTAGCTTTTGCCAGCGGCTGCGTCCGCGTGCAATACGAAAACTATCCCACGAGAACTTTATATCGGGATAAAAAAACTATCCTATGTCCTTCCCAGGGTCCTAAACTATTCCCATGCCAAATTTCATCTAAATCGGTTCAGCGGTTTAGGCGTGAAAATGTAACAGACAGACAGACAGAGTTACTTTCGCATTTATAATATTAGTAAAGAATGGATAACCATATAGGAAGGGATATTTCCGTTGACCTAGAAAACTGCAATTTACTACTGAACTTATATATAAGTTTGTACGGAATCTTCGCTACACGAGTCCGAGTCGCACTTGGTAGGTTTTTTTGTAGACTCATAGCGCTATCCCTATCTGACATTACCCAACGGATTAATATTTCGTATCTTTATAAACCATGATGTATCTTTTAATACTAGGAACTTAATTGAGCTTCATCTTAAAGCTTTATAAATAGAATTCATCTATCTACATCGAAATATCGACAATAATACATTTTTTTTAATATTATAATCACGTTAATCCAGGCAAAACATGTTGATTTTGTAATACAATCAGTAAATAGGTAGAAATACAACCATTTTACTGAACGAACTTTATTGATGATTTGATTTCTCTTTAATAAGTTTCACATTTTAAACGATTTTATGGCTCAATTCTACATTTTTGTCACAAAATTCGATACGATTGTACCAACGTTTCCGTTTTAAATGATACAAGTTTTTAAACATTTAGTCATTTCATTGGTATGTATGTTTCATATATTTAAAATGATTTTATGACTCAAATCGATACTTTCGATGTACCAAGGCTTTCGTTGTAAAGGATACAGTTTCTAAATTTTAATCGTATGATTAGTACGTAAAAGGTGGACCATAAATTATATTTTTACTAATGTTTTCTTAGATAATAATGACTGCCAATGTAGCAAAGTGGTTACAGAAACGACTTTCAAGTTATACGTCGTGGGTTCCAACCACGTACATTAATTACTTTTCGTAATTTTCATCATCAGCGTCACTGTTCTATAATCCGTCAAGGAAAACATTGTGCCGGTTTGCTACCGGCATATCATTCATTCATTTATTTATTTCAATCATCTTTGGATCATACAATTTAGATAGATAAAACTTTTATTGGTCAACAGAAGGCACAACACACAAAAGTACATTAACATATAACACATAAATTACAGAAAAAAAGAACAGAACAAACATATATACCATCAAAAATATTATAAAATGAAAAAAACAAAAAGAAAACAAAAATGCAACACGAAAAATCGGTGCGGTGTGTGTCTCTGAATTGCACCAAATGGGACTCCAGCTCAGCATGTGCCAGACAAATATGCCTGACGCTGGTATTCTGCTGGATCCCAATAGCCGTACTTACGGACGTCGAGCAGGTGGCGTACAATAAAATAATAAAATGAAGTTGAGAGTGAGCCTAGTGATCTGCGATATTATTTGTGCAATCTTTATACAAAGGCAGCATTTCCGATACATACATAAAGGCGAGACTGTGGAAAAAATATGTAAGGTGTTTTAACAAAAAATTTTGTGTGAAATTTATCTAAATAAGTAAATAAATAAACAGATTTGCTGTGATAATCATTGTGTGGTCTTGCCTGCAGCAGGTACCTACTGCTAACTTTAAATTAAGGAAGTGTTCGCAATCGCCTCGCCCAGTTCCTTCTATGAGTTTATAAGAAAATGTCGATGCCGACTTCTAAATGTATCAATACATGCGACCTCTACTAACCCGCACTGGGCCAACGTGGTATATATGTCGCAGTCATCTGGTAGGATCCACTATTTAATTGAATGACTAGCACGTTCATTGAATGACGACATTTAATTGAATGACTACCTATGCCGAACTTTGATTGAACAAGCGCCACTCAACGTCCAACTAGTTAGCGGATTATAACATAGCCCTTTGAACAGAGCGGACAGAAAATCAGACAGGTGATTTAAATTTAGTTACAGTTTTGTCCACTGCAGCGCTAGTAGTCACCAAAACAAATATGGCGTCAAACAGCTCGCACAGATAGCAGTGTTGATATTTTTTTCGATTAAATTTATTTTAAAGTGCGTTATTTGTGATAAAATAGTGTGACAGCATGGATTTGCCTATTATTCCCAAGCTAACCTAACCTAACCAAACATTACAAAGTCGGCTATATCCCATTCAACGACTTCACTAAATGACGTTCAGAGAAGACGTTGAACGTTACATTCAACGACTTGAAGAGTTATCCTTTAGTCATTCAATCAAACGTCGTCATTCAATGAACGCGCTAGTCATTCAATCAAATAGTAGATTCAACCAGATGTCTGCGACATAAATAACGGCTCATTTTCACTCACAGAGAAAGGCCTATATCCCAGCTTTGGGAACTTTATAGGATGATTATGTTTTATGTTTCACAAAAATAAAACGAGATATTTTTCAATACATCGATTGTTAGTGTAAAGATGGCGGGACTCTCGTTTCGTAATAAAAACTTTTTATCAAAAAATTAAACCGACTCCCAAAAAACACTGCAAAGTGAAAAATAACTTTAATTTCGGAAGTCGGTGCCAAAAACGAAAATACAAAACAAAAGACAGTCGGTTTAATCGGTTTAATTTTTGGTAAAAAGTTTTTATTTCACTCTTTTCAGTTGGTCTATTTTTTATTTACCTAGTTACAAGAGCCTAAACGTCAACTACTTATAACCTTTACAAAATATTGCTTTTCCCAATGCTAGGCCGTTAATTGTTGAGGAGTTCTCCTGGTACTTCACCATCAGCTCTACATCACCATATGCATTGTGACGAGCATAAAGTGCTGAACATCCATATTCAAGTAATCGAATCGCAATCCACGAAATACTTATTGTTGAGTAGTTTCGGTGGCCATCTGTGGTCTTCATCATCAGTTCCACTTCCCCAAATGGTACTTATTGAGAGCAACTGCACAAGTTACTATAAGAAATATCTAAAACGCTATAGGTGTGCCTATAATATTTGAAGAGTTCCCTCGATTTCTCCAGGATCCCATCATAAGATCCTGACCTAGTGACAATGGGACCAATTTCGAAGTATTTTTCCCTTTCAAATAAAAAAAGAATTTTCTAAATCGGTTCAGCTGTCTTCGAGTAATTGGTGATCATACATAAAAATATATATATATACGCGTCGAATTGATAACCTCCTCCTTTTTTTTGTCGTCGGTTGAAAATCGCTTTTAGCGATAAGACCGCCCATTGTATCACCCTTCTTAGTTGTTAAATCCTTATTTGTTTTCTGTTATGGTGGATATTAAAGAGTATATCTATCGATCTAAGCCACGTTAGATACTTACTACAACAACTTTTGAACACCACAAATGTAATGAACAATGAATATTTTTTGCACCTTACGCTCATGTCACGGTAGCGAAACGGTCAAGCAATACAACATATTTTGTCTAAGATATAAAAGTTAGGGCTTTTGGCTTGTGTTAAGAAGTTTTGCTTTACAGGAGATCAAATAGCTTTTTGACAGTAAAAGCCATATAATAATCTTGAATAATCTTTATTCAATAATCATAATAGATAAATTACAAAATAAATCTTAATTAAACTATGTACCTAAGTCCCGCTTTGGTAATATTTGGCATGCAAGTATTGGGTAGATAACTATGGCCCCAAAAAGGGGTCATTCAACACATTTTAAACATCATTTAAAAAGCTTTCACTTAAAAGGTGACCTGAAATTATAAAAAGTATCTACTGCCCCATACATTCTTGTTTTGGTTTTGATGATAATTAATGTAAATTGCGCAAAAATTATGGAATTAACTCTAGGTACTTTCCAAATACAAATATACAGAATGGATTCAGGCGTTAATTTACTAAAACTCCATACCTAACTAATACTACGTTTTTTTTTCGCGTCTCATAGAAAAAGTGGTCCATAATCATTAACAGTATCCGATGTAAAAGGAAAAGTAGGAAACGTCTTATTAAGTTTTTGTATTTCCTGTAATTTAAAAATACTTTCAAACCGGCGAAAATGTTTAGTTATCCTCATATTTCATGTCATATCTTGCAGTTAATCCATCTATTAGTGCATCTATAAAATTGATTAGGAGCGTATGAAAACATATTATTAGAATATGAAGATAACAAACTGAGCAGATTCAGTTAAGACCTAGTAGAGCGACATATGTACATATGTATATGTGTACCTGATTAATATAATCTGGCAACAATATTCCCAGTTCTCGGACATATAATTATGCTTCTTGTCCTAGAGAGATTTTTATATGAAGACATTTTTTAATTATGTTTTTATTCCTCACAGCTTGGTAACTGCAAAAGTATAGTTCGTAACGTAAGTCCATTAATAACTCAATTTTGAGTCTATCCTTTTCTATATTATATAGTCACATTTATCATACATACTTTCTAAAAAAAGTGTGTGTGACAGTGAAAATCAAAATAAAATTGTATTAGTCCTTAAACCAAATGATCCTATAATATTTAAGTGTAATTGTTCTTTACCTAATTAATAATGAACACAAGTAATCTGTTAAAACTATATTTTGCTCTAATACAATATTGCACATCCGTTTTTCTCAAATAAATAAATAAATGGTCTTTTATAGCGGCCTGCCTCATCTAGTTTACACTTAAAGGAAAATAACGTGTAAAAGTGTCAGATATAACCAATCATAAAACTAAATATAATGTAATTTGGTTATTAATTTAAATAATAAAATAGTTAAATGAATATAAATTACTTAAAAGGTCTTTCAATTAAATTATTGGTGAAATACTTACTTTTGTAGAAGATGGTGGGCCTTGGGCCCAATATTTATTAGCATGTTGACACACCCTCACCAACTATACACAACACCTGAAACAATTATAACGACCAAATTAATAAAATATCAGTACTAGGTGGATTTTGATGAAATTTGGTATAGAAGTAGCTTGAAGCTTGAGGTAGGTAGTGGGTAGTAGGTAGTAGTAATTTTTTTTATTGATAATAGGTTCGCGTTTGACCACCATCTCACCTGATGGTGTGTGGTAGAAGATGGAGCACGCTTACCTAAAAATAACTTGACTTAAAGACCTCTAGGTTATAACTATCGGGAAACACAGACTCCGGCAAGGAATTCCACTCCTTAGCCGTACGCGCAATGAAAGTATTCCCAAAACGTTTAGTGCGTATGGGTGGGATGTCCACCATGTAACGATGGCGCATCGCCGTTTGTCTTGTAGTCCGATGATGGAACGGACTTGGCGGAATTAGATTGTGTAATTCCATCGCACACTCTCCGAAATGTAACCGATAGAAAATTGATAGACTTGCAACTCGTCGTCGATGTTCAAGGCTCTGGAGCTTTGACTCGACCAGTGCATCGTTGCCAATGAGTCTCTTGGCCCGTTTCTCAATGGACTAAAGCGTTCTGTTGGTATTTGGCAGATACCAAGTCATGTAAAAACACAACTGCAAAAGAAGGTGAGTTATGTTTTTAGTCATAATAAAGTCCACGGGACCGAAGCCCAGCGCGACTGCTAGTGCTTTATCTAAAATATGAATATCAAACGGCATTATATACAACGTGTAATTTAAAGGGTATATACATACCGAGTGCACGGCTTCTTTGTATGATAACAAACGATATGGCAAGGGTTTTCTAATCCTATGTCTACATGTGTGGAGCATATTAGAAATTTCAATACATTGATACCAGAGGCCGAATTTTTCAAATTAAGAGTGATGACCCTCATAGTGCTGTGACATGTTTGTTATTACTGGGATTCAAGAAACATAATATGAAACCAATAATTTGGGGTCAATTCTGTGAGTCACTTATTTTGAGCTGAAACTATGCATAGAGACTCCATACCAGATGTTGTCTTCAGTCCTTTTGGATAGATATGGGGTTTCCGTTACACGTTGTATATACACGTTGTATATATCAAGCAATATTTCATTACACTAATATATTTTATTCCTATACTCTTAGAGAGTTTCATTAATTTAAAAACCGAAGACTGCCGCCTATTTTATTTTAAATTCTCACAGTCCCTCTAAAGGTTGTCTTGTAGATATCGGTACTTAAGAGTACCTATAAAAGTTGTGTCTCATTTTAGTGTACAATAAAATAAATTTATAAAAAAGGAATGTACACTACGTTTTACACGAGCAACCTGTGGGTTAGATATACTCAAAAATTGTATGGTGCCCTCCACGTGCAACACAACAACGCGTTCAGGATGCTGTTAAGGCTGTCCCGCTACTGCAGCGAATCAGGGATATACGAGTACTCACATGTAGAATTTTTCTTTGCTACGGTGTGTAAGGCCTCGGTCACATAAACAGCGGGTCGGCGCGGGGTGCGGCGTGGCGAAGCTATACGCGGTCTCGAAGCCAACGGGCAGAACGCATAACACTAGAATGGCGTAGTACTTAGAATATTACAGCTCAACACTACGTGAATGCAGACGCGCAATCACCGCCAATTTGGTACGCACCACTCGTACGCCGCTCGCCACCCGCTGTCCGCGTCGCCGCTGTTTTCGAAACCAGTATCATATAGATGTATGCATTTTAACGCGCTGCTCCCCGCACCGCCATCGCCGCCGCCCCGCTCCCGCTGCCTTTGTGACCAAGGCCTAAACGCGGTGCGTCTCTGTCCGTGAGGTGTGGGGCAGTAACAACAGTATCCTGTCTTTAATTTCAAGCAGACTAGACTGTTCCTTTGTAAATCGCTGCTGTACCATTTCCCATGGAATGTTGCAGACGCGGTAAAGCGTCGGACAGTTCCACCTTTGTATGTAATATTTATGAATTTATTATTTATTCTTAGGATTTTGTTAAAATTGTGTTATTTGTTTTTTTTTTATTGCGAATGAGGGCTCATTCGCAATAAAAAAAAAACATAAATAACACAATTACTCTTGACCTCGATGACACCTGATGGTAAGTGTAAGATGAGGTCTACGATCGAACGAGCCACCACGAGCGAACCCAGAAAATGCCTATTCACTCTTGCTTTAAAGGCTGACGGGCATATGTGGCAGGGAACACAGAAGCTGGCAGAGAGTTCCACACCTTGGCTGTGCACACAATGAATTGTGAAGAAAAGCGCTTAGTACGACAAGACGGTATATCGAACAAGTGTGAATGATATCCTGCGGTACGTCTGGTAGACCGGTAGTAAAAGGGGGATGAAGGGATTAGATCGTGGAGCTCCTGCGCACACTCTCCGAAGTACAATCTGTAGAAGATAGACAGGCAAGCAACGTTTGGCCGGTGAGCCAGGCTGTGAATCTTGCCTGCCAGAACCTCGTCACCTATGAGCCTTTTAGCTCTGCGTTCGATCGAGTCAAGTGCAGCTAGCTGGTATTTGGCTGAGCCATCCCACAAGTGACTGCAATGGAGTATTGCAGTCACTTGTGGGATGCTGGGATCCATACAGGAACGGACGGATGTAATTACGAACACACAATAAGTTTCACTCACGCCAGGGTTGCGGGAATGTTCTATACCGCGTTCCCGGAACGTAAGAGCAGTTGAATGAACAGGGTGGGTTTTTAAGGAGTCATTAGATAATTTTCCCACCAAAAAAGGGTAAGTTTAACTATTAAATGTACAAAATCAGTAATATGTTTCTTGAATAATTTGAATTGAATGGGCTTGTCTGGATTTGAACTTGCAACCTACATATCATAAGTCTTGACTACAGTCGTGTCATAATCACTGGGCCGCTACTACTCACTGTTGTATATAAGATGTAAATATTAAAAACTAAAAAAACAAGTAGACAGAAATTGTTTGATCGCTGTTCGGTTTGAAGAGCTTCTGTTTGCCGCCGACTTCTACTAAGTCTACAATAATAAAATTGTCAATAGGTAATTTGTCTACCCCTCTTAGTTTCGTGCAAAGTTGACATATTAAGGCGTGTCTGACTAACAAACATACACACTTTCACATCCTTATACAACGTGTAACGGAAACCCCATATCTATCCAAAAGAACTGAAGACAACATCTGGTATGGAGTCTCTATGCAAAGTTTCAGCTCAAAATGAGTGACTCACAGAACTGACCCCAAATTATTGGTTTCATATGTTTCTTGAATACCAGTAATAACAAACGTGTCACAGCACTATGAGGGTCATCACTTTCCACGTCACTTGCTAATAAAACGATAATTCCCTTCATTCTTCTTGATTTGAAAAATTCGGTCTCTGGTATCAATGTATTGAAATTTCTAATATGCTCCACAAATGTAAACATAGGATTAGAAAACCCTTGCCATATCGTTTATTATCATCCAAAGAGGCCGTGCACTTGGTATGTATATATCCTTTAAATTACATGTTATATTATTATTAAACAAAGTCTCCTACCGCGTCTGTCTGTTGATTCACGATAAATTTAAAAACAACTGAACAGATTGTCATGCGGTTTTCATCAATAGACAGAGTGATTTATGCAGAAGGTTTTAATGTATAATTTATTAGGGTTATCAATGATTGAATTAATGAATATTTTTATTTAATTTGACAACATTGCTCATTCCCTCTTAAAAAACTTATCAACTACTAGTTTTTGTCCGCGATTTCGTTCGCGTATGTTTCCCGCGTAAATACCGTTTTCGTGGGAATTCCGGGATAAAAAGTAGCCTGTGTTATACCAGGATGTCAACTATCTACTTACCAAATTTCATTCACATCCGTTCAGTCGTTTTTGTGTGAAAGAGCAACAAACATACATACATCCTCACAAACTTTCGCATTTATAATATTAGTAGGATGTTATGGTGTCCACTAGTTATGTATGAATAAGCAAAATAATATCATGCGAAGCCGGGCTAGGTCGCTAGTTTATAATATCAGTAGAACCTATTAAATAAAGGTAAGTAAGTACCTATAAAAAAAAAAACATTCAAAAATGAAAATTGTGTATAAATATAATAGGACCTATAATGTGAGTCAGTGAGGTAAGCTCACTTACTCGCTGCTTTTAAAACCTCGGTTGAATCATTTCCATTCACTCCTTTCCTTCTTTTCTCTCCACACGGCGTTAAAGAACACATACCATTTATATACTTAAATATTTCAATTAGATTTTGAGTATGATGTGAATTTTGAGTAGGCACACTCTCCACTTTAATTTAAGTTCGTAAAGTCCTTTCAAAAGTTGTCTGGAAGATATCGCTATCAGCAATAAGAATAACATTGTAAACTTATCTTAAGCAATTTTGTTAAACAAGTGCTTTAATATTTGCTGTCTAATAAAATATTATTCTTTCTATCGCTGTACCATATTTTCAACATAGTTTGATGTCTCAGACTGTTTTAAAAATCAGTTTCTCTGTAAGGTTCCTCAAGTCGCGCGAGACTCATTTTCAAAATTACTGTGGTTGGCACATGATTGAATAGCCATATCCTGCGGTAACCACAAATCGCTTAGGATATAATAACACTGAGCTTTTACAAAACAGCTTTTTAACAAAAAATTTAACTGACTTCAAAACAAACAAAAACTCAACTGCACTACAAAGCGAAAAATAAACTTAAAGATTGTTTCATTGGATGTCTAATTCCGTTTAAAATAAGGTGTTCAGTACCAAGCCAGCGCAACGATACTGGTATGCTGAACCGTCCACGGTTCGTGGAGCCCTAAACGTTGCTTCAACCAAACTACAGGCTCTCCGGCCCTATCAATAAATAGTTAATAACACTTACCTTCTTAGCTGGGACGCCGAGCGAGGATCTGTTCTGATGCCACGTCCGTGTGTGTGTATAAGTAAGAAATGAGTAATTGAACGTATAGTGTAAGTCAAGTGTGGATGGACGGAGGTTCTCAAATGCAGGTCCTCCCAACGCGGTCTATCAGCAATCACAGCACAAACTTCGCACCAGATTGAAGCAGCTATTTATCACTATGAACAATTATTTTCAGCAAACTCGCGGGCCATGCGGTCTGGCGACAATACGGCGTTATGTTCCAAAATATCCCAGGTTTTTCGTCAATTCGGGATTACAATTTCAATTAATCGTTAATCACACCCCAATTTGTCTTTTAACCGCGTAGATTCAACCGGATTTAATTACAATTAATCAATCGATCTCAACAAAACGGCGGACCTTTTTGCAACCAGAACAAAGGTAATCTGTCAAGTCAAAGTTATGTCAAGATCAAATTTCTTTATGTCAAAAAAAGGTGCGTTCGGAAACGTTCTGGACGCAACATACCTGTTCGGTCCGACGTGAAACAGAACGCACCCTTTTGACATAAAGAATTTGATTTTGACATTACTTGACTTTGACAGATAGACTTTGGTGCCGGTTGTTGGAAAATGTCCGCCCTTGGGACTTTGATTTGATTGTAATTGGTAAAATATCGTTGGATTCGCCTGTTGAGACCGATAATTGGGTCGCGAATTATCAATTGTTGAAGTGAAATCCCCACTTGTCGAAAACCCCGGGATATTGTCGGAACATATCGCCTTATTGCGTCACCTCGTGGCACGCGCTTGGTGGAAACGAGTTGGGTGTGATGCTGAGTTGGAACCGCGCCATCTGGAGACGGCGCCTTGTGAACGTCCACACACTTGACTTACATCACACTTTTCAATTACTCATCTCATATTACATACAAACCACACTTGGGGCGTGACCTTGGAAGGTCGAAGTTGGCGTCCCCAGCACTCAGGTTAGTGGTACCATTCTTGTGTAACCTTGTTTATTGTTTGAAAAGCAACGGTACGCTCCACGTATCGTGGAAAGTTCCGGACACGTCCAGTTACCGTTGGCTGGCCTATTGCAGTCCTGATCAATACCTATTACCTACTCACATGGCTAAAGTCGGTGATAAGATAAACGAATAGGTTTGATCACCTCGGGTGTGCCCCAGAATGCGGCGTACTTTGCCTATCAAAAATATTCATTCATTGGCTTGGCAACGGCTCCAGTCATGTGAGTAGTTAGCCTAACCTAGCCCTTATTATAAATCTTTTTAATTTTACCATGATTGTTTATCTTTTTAAAATTTAATAATTATGTAATATGTATATTTTTTTTTACTGATAAGCCCACTCTTGACCTCAATCTCGCCTGATAGTAAGCGATAGATGAGGTCTACGATGGAACGAGCGAGCCCAGAAGATGCCTATTTACTCGTGCTTTAAAGTCTGAAAGGTCATAAGTGGCAGGAAACACAGAGAGTATGTCGTCTATTGATAACCTTGTTAGCTTAGTTGTATTATATTTTTTTGCATGCTGTGGTCTCCTATAAGTGAGGGAGTACAACAATGTACTAACTCACATGACTGAAGTCGGTCAGTAATCTACCCGTTCTGTTGCTATTATTTACGAGTACCAAGAGCTCCTCTTTGCTTAACTTTTAAACTTCGTTTACATCACTATGATAATCTTAGTTCTTCTTGTTAATGTTATAAAATAATGAGAAAGTTTTTGAGGATGAATGTGATAGATGTATGGGTGTTTTTTACTCTTTCATGCAAAAACTACTGAACAGATTTGAATATAGTAAGTAGATAGTTGACATCCTGGAAATGAAATTAAATGAAATATTTATTTTGTAAATTGGTTATAAATAACACTTTTACACGTTAAGTTTAGTTTAGCTAGATGAGGCCGGTGTTTCCTAACTGACTACTCTGAGAAAAAACACCGAAAGAAACTCAGAGGTCAACGTCTCTTTTAAAGTCCATACAATTTGTGACGGTCCAATCATATGAAAACATGTAGGTTCATGGTTCATGTCTGTGGTGCTCTTTGAGGAAATAAATACACAGATTTGAGCGGACCTGTCCAGACAGTGTGCAAGCATTTGTCAGTTATCGTGTAGCTCAACTTAGAACTAAAGGAGCTCAACGATCTGACGAACAATACCAAAGTAAGGGCATTTGGGTAGGCCACACAAGTACTCAAACTGCTTGACATCATTAAATAAATTATAGTGAAAGTAACACAAAGAAGAATCAATAACCTACATAATCCTCACATTTACAATAAAGAAATAAAAAAAACAAAGGGGAGGGGGAATAACACATAAGCTAATTTTCATCCCGGGATTCCCACGGGATCGGGATTTCCGCGCGAAAATCCTCCGACGCGAACGAAGTCGCGGGCAGAAACTAGTAAGCATGTAAAGGAAGGAAACCAAATCAAGAGTATTACTTCCCGAATTAAAGCGAATTGAATTAATTGGTTTTAAGCAGAATTTTTGTTAATATGTAATTTGTATGTTGATTAAAAAAAGTTTGGGCTGGTCTTGTGTGTAATTCTGAATTCGCTAATATGTTGTTAATAATGTTTATTAACTTACGCAATTTACTAATGAGCCGACGGGCGACGCTATCAAAGGCTTTTTTTTACCAATTGGTAGCAATAGTTGGCTAATATCATTAAGATTACTAATAATACTGCAGAAAAATATGCATGGAAGGTATGTCTACGCATTCGTTACTTTTATCTCATTAACCCAAAACTTTGTTATACAGTATGTTAACTAACAGAGGGCGTTCCCGTTAACCCGCAATAGTAAGTATAGCATCCATACATACTAAAAAAAATATTACCATTCGAAAACAAAATGGTTTTTTTTAATATTAAAAAATTACGTATATAGTACGCATTCTTAAATAAATTGCGACGTTGCCGTCCTTCAAGTACGCGTGTACAGAGTGTTTCTTTTACGTATCGATTTAACATTTTTAGTGAATATTGTAATATTAAAAAAATAACATTTTGTTTTCGAATGGTAATATTTTTTAGCACGTATGGATGCTATACTATTGCGGGTTAACGGGAACGCCCTCTGTTAGTTAACATACTGTATATGAGTTTGTTATGTACGAGTTCATTTATGTCATCATGTCAGCTTTCAGTGACCACATGTAGCTGAGTACTAGTGTTTAACACGGAGTGTCTACCTGTATGAACTCCACAACCTAGTAGCTGTAATTACTAGAAAGGTTATTGACGCCGTTTGAGGGCCTCTGCAGTCGCGGCTGCTGCGCCCGTACAGCTCGCCGTAGTTGGAATATGAGATGGCGCAAGAGTCTCGACACAAGTTGCGTCCCACACTAGAGGCCTACCCATCTTCCAAAGCACCAACGTCATACCAACTGGTCTCTTCCCATCGTCACGTACTAAGCCGCTTGGTTCTAATATCGCAGGTGTACTGGCGGTGGCAAGAGCTCGACGAATAATATCATTGATGCTGGCGTGCCGAGCTATGCGCCCTGTACTCTTGCAACAGGACAGACCGTGCCCGAGGCTGTCAACAGCGGCACCGCAGTGGCACCGATGTGGAGCAACACAAGGTACGTCTAAGCGTAAACATTTCGACCAAAACAGCCAACAGACGAGCTCGCTCAGCAGTATTCGAAGACGTATTAATTAAGTTATTCCGTAAAATACTGCAGAGCGTCACGTCCTATCTAGTCTTTGGGAAGACAGGTTGTCGGGCAAATCCGTGTTAGGACAATTCATCTTCCAAGCGTTAAACTGATATTAAATTGCAATTTTAATAATATAATAAGATTTATATCATAACTAAATAGCCTTGCTCACCAATCGTCATCGAAATATCATAATTATTAATACTAAGTATCTTGAAAAGCATGACGTTATAAATTGTATCACATTAACAGATTTGATTTACTCATAGCATTATAAATATCAAGGCTAGCTTTCATATAGCTTTTTGAATTATGGTGTCTTAGATGGAGAGAAGAGCATTGATTGGCCAATGGCAATAGATATTGGCAAACAGCAGTATAAAAAACGAGCAAGTGCGAGTCGGACTCGACGAAGGGTTGCGTACCATTCTCTACAAAGAATAAAAAAATATCACATTTGTTGTAAGGGAGCCCTCCTTAAATATTTATTTTTTTGTATTTTTTGTTATAGCCGTAACAAAAATACATCCCTCATCTGTGTAAATTTTAACCGTCTAACTATCACGGTTCATGACAGCCTGGTGACAGACAGACAGCGGAGCCTTAGTAATAGGGTCCCGTTTTTACCCTTTGGGTACGGAACCTTAAAAAGGTTACACACAGTACAGGATAGAATCATAGTACAAATATACTACTCACTACGTTATTCACAGATAAAAGTGAAGAGTAGCTGTTGTTTAATATAATTACGTTCTTGAATTAGAGCTTACAACTTCATATTTAATTATAACATTCTATCTTTTAAAACCGACGTAATAACTTTTTTTTTTTAATTTCCAAGAAACATAATATATCTATTCTAATAGGAACTGTTTATTACAAGTAGCAACTAGATGGTGTAGTTTGAGCTGTAGGTCGTGCAGTAGAACTCAGACAAGCACATTACTTTTGTATAATTTTCATTATCATCACTGCTTTAAAAAGGGTGAAGATCCAGCATTCCTAGGACTGAAAATAGGAAGACAGACAACGTATGACAACCCGCACTAGCAAACATAGGCATAAGCTGGTTATGCTTATGTATGTTTCAGACGTCCGAGTTTAGAAATAATTTTTAAGTACTGTTGAGTACTATGGAGGTCTGCTATGCGAGCGGTCAGCCAATCGCACTGGCTGGCATAGCTTGAAATATTTGAATTTAGATCGCAATGTTGGACATGCGAAGGAATTGTTTTTAACAAGAGACAGACATATGTATCATCTATACAGACCACACTGGGCCGCCCGCAGAAGCAGACTCGATATTAAAATAACGTGAAAATGTAATTAGAATAATCTTCCATAAAAATGTGGAAATAATACTATACAAAGTATAAAACCTATCGCGTTTATATTAAAACATCCCGAGGGCACACAAATCCCTGTGTTACAGTACTTTTTGCGGCCTAGTGAAACGGTCCTACCTTAGTATTGTTCGACAAATCGTTAAGCTCCTTGATCTAAGTTGAGCTATACGTCATCTGACAAATGCTTGCACGGTATGGACAGGCCCACTGAAATCTGTGAGCATCTTTCCTCAAAAGATCTCCTCATACTGTAGCCTACAGGGTTCCCATGCAATTTAACCAACTGTTTAGATTGTATGGACTTTAAAAGAGATGGACCCCTGAGTTTGTTTCGGTGTTTCTTCTCAGGATAGCCAGTTAGGAAACACCGGCCTCGTCTAGTTTAAATTTACGAAAACATTATATATTACGTGTAAAAGTGTTATTTAATAACCAATTTGCAATATCATCTTTACTGATTTATCAAATAAGTCTGGAACTTGGGTAACCCTAGTGCACAAACATTTAGTAAAACCACAGACTCAATTAACGAGAATGCAATCATTTTGATTTATTGATATGAGATCCTATATTTTTTTATAAATTAGCAAATTGAAGAACCACTATATTTTATAATTAACTAGCGACCCGCCCCGGCTTCGCACGGGTGCAATGTTAATAATAAAATAAATACTATAGAATGTCTTTATATACAAAGTTGACAGCCTTTTTGTCATTCGAAAATACATACATGTTCTCTTTAGTAGTTACTCTTGAAGGTGCGACAAATAATTGACCATGGGATCATTCAACGCTCAAATCTAAGCCTGCAACGTTGAATATTTGACCCTGGGATTTGTTAATGGTCATTGCAAAAGATATCTTTAACGGAAATTGTAGACGTTTATACTGGAACGGTAAATCCGATGGTATCAGAGGAATTCGGGGAATCAATACATCTTCTAAGGTACGACATCCGATGAGTATTGTGCACTCTATTATGAAAGTTTTAGTGATTTTACCAGCAAAGGCGTGCCACTGCAAAGTTTAGGTGGATTCAG
Organism: Tholera decimalis; assembly: GCA_943138885.2. Taxonomy (NCBI): domain Eukaryota; kingdom Metazoa; phylum Arthropoda; class Insecta; order Lepidoptera; family Noctuidae; genus Tholera; species Tholera decimalis. The sequence goes on along the minus strand of OW964568.2, from coordinate 4,759,329 downwards.
GTTTCTTAATAAAATAACAGGACAACCTACTTTTAACACCATTTTATGAGGAGGGAGTCCAGATGGTTCAAAGAATAAAGAAATACTATAGGATTTTTTTCAAAAGTTCTTCCAAATCCAGAACAGTATCAACCGAGTAGTATATTTGCGTCGGTGCATCAATCGTTGAAAGAATCAAGTTATTTACCTTATCATTATATATATATATATCATTATATTATATATATATATTATACTTGTTCGTTAGTGGGTGATAGAATAGCTCTTTCTACCAAGATGACCAAGATATAGCCTTACAACTTATGTTATCAATGTCGGTATAGACATTCTTGATCAACTCTTGGAGGTTGTCTATCAAAAAACAAAGGTTTTCTAGTTTAATCCTTCCATCAATTTGTGTTAACTCTCCATTGCCAACTTTTAGCAGCACCTTTGAAAAAGCCTGTTCTCACGTGAAGACAACGAAACCCACCCGGGAAATTTTTGAGGCTGTGTATCGGGCGGCCGATACAATCATCAATCAAAACAAAAAAAAAAAAAAAAAAACAAGAGGTTTGTGTGTGTTTTTAGCAGAGGCGAAGTAACGCACTGAATGGCGTTTCAACACTTGCTTTATGGTCGGGATTTTGAGGTCCAAGTGGAGATCCTCGTTCCTCAAGTACCAGGGCGCGCCCGTGGCCTTTCGGAGAAATCGGTTTTGAATGACTTGCATCCTATGGATCTGAGCCGAACTGGATTGAGTAAACACCGGACAGGCGTATGTCAAAATAGGGCGTATGCACGTCGTAAAAATGCGTAGTTTGCATTTTAGGGAGAGTTTGCTGTGTGCATTCAGCATGCTGTGTAACCTACCGAGAGCAAAAGCGTCTCGCGAGCGAACCGACTTTATATGCTCTCTGTTTTGGTCTAGGATCACTCCTAGCACGGCCTGCGACGCTCTATTTCGCCGGCACCGCGCCGCAACCGCTATGTCCTTGCATTTTAAATCTGTAATATCTTCGAAACTATTCATTTGAATTACATGCTGTAAAGGGCAATATTGATCTATAATAAATGCACAATGTATTTATGTTATTTAATTGGATAAGGATCAATGATGTATTGCTTAAAATTGCTTCGTAAAATATGCTCGTATTTCTCGTAAAAAGTAAAGGATAAAAATGGTTCTTGTGGGTTACCTATAAGAGATAGACATATATCATTGCGGACTTTTTTGTTGACCTTTTTAAGGTGTACAATAGTGTAGTACATTATTTTGATCTATCTCGTAGGGTTCAGCCAGTCTTTGTAATGAAAGCGCAAAAAAATGTGTTTATTTGCGACATCACATTAGAAACCTCAAAAATCATCAGTTCCTCTACTATATTATGCATGTTATATACTTAAAAACCTTCCTATTGAATCACTCCTTCTATTGAAAAAAACTGCATCAAAATCCGTTGCGTAGTTTTAAAGATTTAAGCATACATACATGTGCAGGGACAGAAAAAGCGACTTTGTTTTATACTATGTAGTGATAGTGATCATGGACACAATATTTCGATTGAATTTAACTAAGGTATGCAGCAGTTATTCGTATAAAAATAAAATATAATAAATAATAGCAGTGTGATGAATTGTGATGTGTGATCTTGTGAATCTCGTGAACTCGTAAGCCGTATTACGAGTTGTAGGCGGGTGTAAGTGGCGGCGAGCAGGTAAGTTTGAACCAAGTCAGGCACTTTATGTGGTTTATATCATCACCAAGAATAGAATAGAATAGAACATCATTTATTTCTAAGCACATGGTACATTGAGATCTTAAATTGTTCGGTCCGACGTGAAATGGAACGCACCTTTTTGGTTGGCAACATTAATTATCTGTGGGCTTGACATAACTTTGACTTGACAGATAGACTTTGCTTCCGTTGTTGGAAAATGTCCGCCTTGGGACTTTGATTTTATTGTAATAGAAATATCGTGTGCAATCGCCTGATGTAACCGATAATTGGGTCGCGATTAACGATTGTTGGAATTTGTAATCCCCATTTGATGAAAACCCTGGGATATTTTGGAATATATCGCCGTATTGTCGTCAGCCCGGTCTGACACACGGACGCGATCGAAAGGATCCTCGCTTGTCGTCATCAGCTCAGAAGGTTAGTGGTAATATTAGGTATTAATAAAGCCTCAGAGGCTATTGTGTAAGTACTATTGTTGTAAGCAACGTTTTGGGCTCCACGAACCGTGGACAGGTTCGGACATACCAGTTAACGTTGGCTGGCTGATTGTAGTCCTGAACAATTTTGGTAAGCAGAGCGTGGCTTTTATAATATAAAATCCACATAGTAAATTGGAAGTTTTGAACATTGTTGAAAGTAACTTTAGTTTAATTACTTAACATAACTTATAACATAATAAGTTTGGAATATATTACCATGTCATCCGGGCTATCTAATTGAAGTTGAACCAATTGAAGTTGTATTTGTAATTTGTACTGTAGCCCCTGTTGTTGTATTGACAAGTAAGATTTATTTGTGAAATTAGGAATTATTGGGTTGTATTTGGTACATATTTTGGTATATTTGTTGTGATTAATAATTGAATGTCACTAGTCTGAATTTAAAAGGTTATCTAAATAATAATCACACATAGTCTAACATAATAAGACTTGAATTGTGTGTATTGGTTTATTGTTTAGTGTGATTATTGGATTGTGTTGTTAGATGTTGTCCGCTCAATATACAGTCAATTGTTGTATTTAATTGGTGTTGATCCTGCACAATATATACATTGAATTGTTATTTATTTTGTAACTAGCCATCTGTACCAAGCTAGATTCATACTTGGAATAAGTACAGGGTCGGATTTGGACTTAAAATAATTGAATTTAAGTTTTTATTTGGTGAGATTGCTCGGTTGGCTAACAAGTCATTGTTTGTTTAGTTAGTGAATTTTATCCGATGTGTATTGATATTTGTTTGTTGCAATGGCCTCATTAAAGGCAGTCAGGGAGTCTGCTGCCGTATTGGTCTCACAGTTGAGATGGTTCACATCGGCAGCGGCAACGGTTGAGCGTTTGGAATTGGAAGAGTTCACCCTTGCTCGGTATGGGCAAGTGAATGAGAGGATCAAGTCAGCTGATGCTGCGCTCACACGCTTCAACGAGTACATCATGGACGTGGATTTGGGGGTGATGGACCAGGCAGCCCGCGATAAGATTTTGGGTGACTATGACCAGATTGTCCACCTGGGGGATGTCATAAGTCAACGAGCCCGGGAAATTTTGAAGAGCCGGGTGCCTGATGCGGCCAAGCCGCAGACCCCCGTTGTTGCAGGCCCTGGACTATTGGGTAGGCTGCCCACCCTGGAGCTGCCACATTTTGACGGTCGCTTGGACCACTGGCTGGGCTTCCTAAATCTCTTTGAGAGTCTTGTCGATGCACGCTCGGACCTCGGACCTGCCCAGAAGCTGGCCTATTTATTGTCTGTCCTGGAGGGCGAAGCCAGAGCCTTGGTGCATCACTTGCCGGTCACGGACTCCTCCTACCCTACCGCTCTGGAGCTTCTCTCCCGACGGTATCAGAACAAGCGCTGCCTGGCTGATGTGCACATCGGCCAGATTTTGGGACTACCGGCCATTGCCAGCACGTCGACGTTGCGCACTGACTTGCTGAACCCGTTGGTCTCAGCGACCAACGCTTTGAGACGCCTGCGGGCCTAGACAAAATCCATTTTCTGTAAGCGTTAACGCCAACGGAAAAATTAAATTGTATGGAGTTGACATTTGCTAACCACATGTCACGTGATTGTCACGTGTTAGTAAATGTCAACTCCATACAATTTAATTTTTCCGTTGGCGTTAACGCTTACAGAAAATGGATTTTGTCTAGGCCCGCTGGAGTTACCGGTAGAACATTGGTCCTACTTGTTGGTGCACATAGTGCTGCAGTTTCTCCCCGCGGAGCTGAGGTCACGTTTTGAGCAGAAGTATGGTGGGGATAGTGCCACCCATCTTCCCCCCTTTGACGACCTCCTCAAATTTTTGGAAGACGAGTGTCGGTTTTCGGATAACACTCGTGGCGCCATGGGGTCACCCCCACTACCTTCTCGGCCTAGAGACCAGGGACGGACTAGGGCTCGGGGGCCTGTTGATGTTCGCCCCGCCCCCCGTTTTGCTGGCGCCCGGAGTCCTCGGGCTAGGGGGCCTGTTGATGATCGCCCCGCCCCCCGTTTTGCTGGAGCCCGGAGTCCTCGGGCTAGGGAGCCTGTTGATGTTCGCCCCGCCCCCCGTTTTGCTGGCGCCCGGAGTCCTCATCATTGTGACTTTTGTAAGGCAGCGGGGCATGTCATGGCGCGTTGCCCGGCCTTTTTGAATTTGCACGTAAGTGCCCGCCGCCGCATTGTCAACGCACGCCGTTTGTGCTTCTCGTGCTTGGGGGCCCACTTCCATCGGGACTGCCCCGACCCCTGCCCGTGTAGAATTTGTGAAAGGTCCCACTTGGAGATTTTGTGCGCCAACGCGAACCGCTCCAGCAGACCAGCTTCTGAGGGGGGTTCGCGCAGGGGGGGGTACCCCGGAGACGAGCACCGGGCTGAGACCCGCAATTCTGTACGCCGCACTCCACCCCCCGCGCAAGTTGAACGGGAGCCCCGCGAGCGCCATTTGGTCTCCCCCCGTCAGGGAGAACGCGCATTGGCTGCTAGGCAGCAGTGGCCGGGTCGGCGCCGCTGCCTTTCCCCTCCGTTGGCGGAACGTCCCCGGTTGGAGTCGCGCCCTCCGCCATTCGGGCATCCGGTGGGATATGCCCCTCCAGTGATGGCGAGCGGCTCGGGACACCGCGCGGACGAATATTTTGATTGTTGGCCTCGTCGTGAACGAAGGCAGCCTGGATGCGGAGATCGGTCGCCGCCCAGGCATTGCTAAGAAATTGGCGCCTGCCCTGCTAAAGGACCCCCCCCGATCAAGACGGTTTTGTTGCCAACGCCTCGGTCAAGGTCTGGGGACCCTTGGGTGACTCGGTTGTGGTCCGTTCCATTTTGGACACGGGAGCCCAGGGTTGCCTTTTGTCGTCTTGGTTAGCGGGACAGGTTGGCCTGAAGGTGAACGACTTTTCAGGCAAGATTTGGGGAATTGGCGAAACGGCTGTCACCACTGTTGAGGGAAGGACCTGGTTTGAACTCACCCTTGTGAGTTGTCTTTACCCTAAAATTGGTGCTCCTGCCCTTGTTATAACTGAACTTGGTTGGGACGAGCCACTTCGGGAAGCCCTGTTGGAAGACTGGCTCCAACTTGTATCCGCACTCCCTGCGGTGTTTCTTGTGCGTCTTCTAAACCACGTTGCGCATACTTTGGGTGGAACTGTCGACATTCGGGCTTCGTACGCCTGGACGGACAGTCAAATTGTTTTGTGTTGGTTGAAGACGTCCGTCCACCTTTTGGAGGTCCTTGTTGCGAACCGAGTGTCGCAGATTCAAGGTTCTGAAACGCCTTTGATTTGGAGGCACGTGCCTGGTGATCTGAACCTGGGCGACGTAGCCTCACGCGGATGCATGGCCCCCCGCTTGATTGCCCACCCCCTCTGGTGGGGACCGGACTGGCTGACTCGCCCCGAGGACGATTGGCCTCGAACGCCAGTCTTGATGTCGGATCCTTTGCCCGGACTTGAGGTGTTCGCTGTTGGGACAAAGGACCCTCCGTTTGATCTTGATTTTTTGATGAATCGATACAGCTCCCTCGACAAATTGTTGAACGTCACCTCGTGGATCAGGCGTTTTGGCCATAATTCTAGGAATCCAGGGGACAAGCGCCTTTCACCAGTTCTCTCTCCTCAAGAGCGACAGGAGTCACTCCTCCTTTGGGTCCGCTCTGTGCAGGTTGCACACTTTGAGAAGGAAATCGAGGTCTTGAAGTCTGGTAGGGTTAAGTTGTCGGGAGCTGTTAGTAAGCTGAATCCCTTCTTGGATAAGACGGGTCTTTGCGTGTTGGAGGACGGTTGAGGCACTCTAGCCTTCCTTATGGGGCACGTCAACCCCTTTTGTTGCCCAAGGAGGGTCACTTGGTTCAATTGTTGGTGACTGATTGTCACGTTAAGAACTCGCATGCCGGTTGCAAGGCGCTGTTGGCCATTCTGCAGCGAGAATTTTGGATTTTGTCAGCTGATCGTGTCAATGAGGCGAGGCCCTTTGCTGGCGTTGGAACGGACTTTGCGGGTCCCTTTTTGTTGAAGACGTCCACCCTTCGAAATAGCAAAATTGTTAAGGCTTATTTGTGTGTTTTTGTTTGCCTGTCAACCAAGGCAGTACATTTGGAGCTGGTAACCTCCCTCTCGACAGAGGCCTTTGAGGCGACTTTGGAAAGATTTGTGTCTCGCCGTGGGTTACCTTCTTTGATTAGGTCTGATTGCGGTACGAATTACAAGGGTACAAGTAACTATTTGAAGGAGGTATACGCCTTCCTTAATGAGAGCCAGGTTGACATTGGTAATAGTTTGGCCCGCCGAGGGGTTACTTGGTTGTTTGACCCGCCAGCCTGCCCCCATTGGGGGGGGGGGGGTACTTTTGAGGCCGCGGTGAAAGCGGCAAAGGGACACTGGCGGAGATTGTTGGGAGACACCGTTCTCACCTTTGAGGAACTAGCTACGGTATTTTGCCGCATTGAAGCTGTGTTAAATTCGCAACCTTGCCAAGACTTCCAATTGATTGGCGGACGGGTAGGCCCGTCCGGGGGGGGGTAGATGTTCGGTCCGACGTGAAATGGAACGCACCTTTTTGGTTGGCAACATTAATTATCTGTGGGCTTGACATAACTTTGACTTGACAGATAGACTTTGCTTCCGTTGTTGGAAAATGTCCGCCTTGGGACTTTGATTTTATTGTAATAGAAATATCGTGTGCAATCGCCTGATGTAACCGATAATTGGGTCGCGATTAACGATTGTTGGAATTTGTAATCCCCATTTGATGAAAACCCTGGGATATTTTGGAATATATCGCCGTATTGTCGTCAGCCCGGTCTGACACACGGACGCGATCGAAAGGATCCTCGCTTGTCGTCATCAGCTCAGAAGGTTAGTGGTAATATTAGGTATTAATAAAGCCTCAGAGGCTATTGTGTAAGTACTATTGTTGTAAGCAACGTTTTGGGCTCCACGAACCGTGGACAGGTTCGGACATACCAGTTAACGTTGGCTGGCTGATTGTAGTCCTGAACAATATAGCTTCACATATAGGTACTACCGTTACCGGTGTAGAAATATTGTAAAACGGTGAGTTAAATTTAAAAATGTCGAATTTTCATTTATACAAAGAAAAAAAGAAACGCGTTGAAAAATTCCTATTGAGTAAAATAAGGCAAATCATAATAAAAATAGGTATATGTCAAAATTGTGTAATTCAATGTCAAAATTTATTCATGTATGTCAAAGTTGTTTTATATAATATCAAAATATATGATTAAAAATTCATTAACTGAGTAGAAATATTTGTCAAGAAGCCAAGCAAATATGATTTTCTTAAATTTATACGTGGGCAATACTCTTATTTGTGCTCTTAAAATGGCGGCGGCGTGTTCTACGACCGAAATCTGAAGACATATATGATATTCACCAACCGGCAGTGGGCTCACATGGTGGATTACGGCTCAATCCCTCTCATTGAAAGGTGGCCTGTGTCTTAGCAAAGGGAACATTTAAGGCTGATTATGTTATTAATACGTTATGAGTAGATTAAAATCCTCGACTTTGTCGTCAAACATGACACAAAATACTCTCGGTTTATACCGTCTTGATATAACGTCTTGTCGTACCAAGCTCCTCCACATTTATTGTGCACGCAGCCAAGCTGTGGAATTCTCTGCTGGCTTCTGTGTTCCCTGCCACTTATGACCTTTCAGCCTTTAAAGCACGAGTAAATAGGCATCTTCTGGGCTCGCTCGTCACATCTTAGACCTCATCTATCGCTTACCATCAGGCGAGATCGAGGTCAAGAGTGGGCCCATCAGTAATAATAATAATAATAAGAACACATATTTTATTTATTTATTTAAACTTTATGTACAATGGTGTTACATGGGCGGACGTAATGCAGCAAGGCATTCTCTACCAGTCAACCTTTGGGTTAAAAAAATCTCATAGTGGTAGGTGTACGATAACATGGAATGAAATAACATAATAAATACTGATAAATATATAATACTCACAAAATACATATATATATATATATGCTAAAATACCATACCACAAGCTCTGCTTAGTTTGGGACTAGATGGCGTTGTGTGAAAAGTTGTGGAATATTATTATTATTATTCTATTATTATTATATATGCTAAAATAATAAACTAATAAATACGGTGCTTTATAATAATCTTTCTGAATAAGAGAGCTCATAATAATTATGACGAAGACCAAACTAAGAATAACAGCCCCTTAAGTAGTGGTTTTTAATTTTACGCCTAAAAGAAAATTTTGACTCAGCCTTCTAAACATATTTTGTAAACATAGAAAAATTGCCCTCAACGCTATCAGCTGGTAATGTACCAAACGAAGAGACTGGCGTGACCCTGTGGGAGTTGCGGAATCATTCGAAATAGTTACCGGGGCATCGAAACACCAAGGGCAAATGATTCTCGCTTTTCGCCCAGATCGGGATACAGCCATTGGATAATTTCTGGCACTTACTTAAAAGAGACGGGGATTGCCACAGCCAATACTTAGCCATTGCCCAAAATAATACTCAGCCGGGTAAGTAGTCACGGGAAGTGTCAACCAGCCTTGAAAATGAATAACAGTTTAAATTAGTCTGTTTTTTTTTTCGAGTGTAACAAATTACTTTGGAAAATAGAGGTTATTAAATGTGCTATATATCAGTCTTTACTTTCAAATCTGAATAAAAGCCTGCAAAGAAATGATTGTTTAAACTCCAAGCAAAAGACCTCTTAAACCGCACGAGCGCGAGCGGCGCGTACGCATCACAATAGCGAATTATACAAACCTAACGTTTCCACTTCTATTGTTCACAAATTATTTATTACTTTACCACGTTTCAAAACAAAAGGATTATTTCTTTCCGCCTTATTGAGTAAGCTTTACTTTCTTTTAAATAGGGGGTTTGCGGAATGCTTGGTAATGTAACTAATATTATAAATGCGAAAGATAATGAAGATGGATGTATGTAGGTTTGTTACTGTTTCACGCAAAAACGGCTGAATGGATCTAAATTAAATTTGGTAAGTAGATGGTTGACATCCTGGATAACTCTTAGGCTACTTTTTATTCCGGACTTCTCACGGGATCGGGATTTACGCAGGAAAATCCTCTCACGCGAACGAAGTCGCGGGCAGAAGCTAGTATTTAAAAACGTAAAGTGCAGATAAACGATACAATTCAAATAAAAAAAACTATAAAAAAAAAATATCCTTTATTGCAGGCACGCAGGCCCATATAAAAAATAAACATTACGTTTAGATCTCGCTTTAGATGTAGATTCCAAATCAGTTTGTAAGACCTGTTATCAGTTGCATTAATGGTATCGACCCGAAGATATCGAGAATAATGCAAGTACTTACTAGAGAATCTAGGAAACTCTGACACTCATCTAGCCAAAGGGTATTATGCTACCAAACTACTATAAAAAAAATTGACAATGACATAAAGCATTTTGTTTTCAACCGACGACAAAAAGAGGAGGTTATCAATTCGACGCGTATATTTTTTTTTTTTTATGTATGTTCACCGATTACTCGAAGACGGCTGAACCGATTTGGAAAATTATTTTTTTGATTGAAAGGGTCCCATTTTCATAAAAGTCAGGATCTGATGATGGGATCCTGGAGAAATCGAGGGAACTCTTCAAATATTATAGGCACACCTATGATGTTTTGGGTATTTATTATAGTAACTTTTGCAGTTGCTCTAAAAAAGTACCATTTGAGGAAGTGGAACTGATGATGAAGACCACAGATGGCCGCCGAAACTACTCAATAATAAGTATTGAGTGGATTGCGATTCGATTACTTGAATATGGATGTTAAGCACTTTATGCTCGTCACAATGCATATGGTGATGTAGAGCTGATGGTGAAGTACCAGGAGAACTCCTCAATAATTAACGGCCCAGCATTGGGAAAAGCAATATTTTGTAAAAGGTTATAAGTAGTTGACATTTAGGCTCTTGTAACTAGGTAAATTAAAAATAGACCAACTAAAAAGAGTGAAATAAAAACTTTTTACCACAAAATTAAACCGACTCCCAAAAAACACTGCAAAGTGAAAAATAACTTTAATTTCGGAAGTCGGTGCCAAAAAAGAAAATACAAAACTAAAGACACCGACTACCGAAATTAAAGTTATTTTTTCACTTTGCAGTGTTTTTTGGGAGTCGGTTTAATTTTTTGGTAAAAGTTTTTTTGTTCCTCAGAAGTCCTTTCCACCCGCGACCGTTAGCTCTCTGAGAATTTTGCTCACGCCGCTTTCCAGCCTCTTGACCATCTCAACACCAAAACTCATATCGATCCGTTGCTCGGTTTTATCGTGAATAAAGGAAAAGCAATCAAGGACGTTTTCGCTGTACAATATGGATGAGATGACACCGAAGATGTGACCAGCTGCGTGTCTCCCGGCAATGTTGTTCCAATGCGCCGCCGCCGCCGCCGAAATGCCTTCTTTGGCCTCGCGGCGCCCTATGTCACCATCACCACCGCGACTGCGCTAATTTCTGACGCGAAGTGTCAACCACAGAGTACATTTTGTGTCAACGATTGACGTTTTTTTTCTATTCTGTGTTTTTGATGGTATTTTTTAATTATTTTAGTAATTAAGAGTTAGTTAATAAGTATAATTTTTATAACGTAATCAGACAAATGTTTAATGGCAGCAGAGATGAGTTGAGTAATAGTGCCGGTCAACCTTCGACATCACAAAATATCTTGCAGAGGTGTCCTCTGTGCACCCAGGCACGGTTTTTTAAAGGTAAGCGGGGTCTGAAAGTACATATTGGGAAGGTACACAAACCACCCAATGTATCTTCTTCTGTCCCCGTCATTTCTACAACACTTACACCAACTTCTTCCACTTTGGATCCGTTTTGGAAAAGTATCTCTAAATTAAAAAATTCTGTTTCGGTTTTAAAGAGAGTTCCCCGCGGTGCCAGACCTGTAGTGGCGCAAAACCTATCAGGATGCGTTCGCCTTGCCGCTCGGGAGAACTCCCAAAGTGCTTGGGAACATCTTCTCACCTTCCCGTATTGAATTTTACATGTTCAAAAGAATTTGGCAACCAAAAATACCCTAACTGCACAAATTAAAGATAACTATAATATTTCGGCCCATAATCTGGATGCAAAATTATCGACACAGAGGGTTACTTTCACAAGAAGTGTATCCCACCTAGTCGAAACTAAATTAGGGGAAGGTGACATTAGCGGAGCTGCCAGGATACTTTTCAGTAGCGATGTGGTGGCCCCGTACTGTCCAGATACTCTCGCAGCTCTGGAGAGCAAACACCCTGCCCCAGCGGATGGTCTTTTCTTTCCCGACCCCCCGATCAGGAAATAAACACCCTCACCGTTACAGGTCAACAAGTGGTCACTGCCGTTTGTTCCTTTCGAAGCGGCTCTGCTGGCGGCCTCGATGGTCTGAGTCCACAACACCTGAAGGACCTACTCTGCTCAGGCGCTGGGGAGGCTGGTGAGTTGCTTTCGAAGGAGCTAACGGCTCTGATTAACCTTATGCTCTCGGGCCAGGTGAACGAAGTCACCGATATTTTGTACGAAGCCAATCTATGTGCCCTACGCAAAAGGGATGGCGGCATTCGCCCCATTGCCGTGGGAACTACCTACCGTCGTAAGGCAGCCAAGATTTGCTCTCAATTTTTTGGTGAGGACATTCGACCAAATTTCAGCACCTACAACTGGGTTACGGCTCCAAAGGGGGTTGTGAGGCTGCCGTACACGCCTTGTCGACCTATTTAAATTCTGGTAAAGGAGAGGTCATCTTGAAGGTTGACCTTAAAAATGCTTTTAATTCAGTCAATAGGGACACTTTGTTGGCAGAAACTAAAAAAGAAGTACCACAAATTTTTAGTTTTCTTTGGCAATGTTACAGAGTTCCGACTAAATTACTTTATAAGGAAAACCTTTTGGAATCAGCTGTTGGCTGTCAACAAGGTGATCCCCTCGGGCCAGCGATCTTTAGCTTAGCTATTCACCCAATTATTCGACAACTAAATTGAAAATTCAATGTTTGGTATCTCGATGATGGAACCCTGGAAGGCGATGTAGACACAGTTTTAGATGATCTACAGTTTTTAAGAAATCAACTCCATACCATAGGATTGGATCTCAACCTTTCGAAGTGTGAACTATTCATATCCGACAGTACCGACAGACAATTGACACTTTCCAAATTCCACGCATTAGCCCCAGAAATCCAAATTGTGGATAAAAGTTCTCTTCGTCTTCTTGGGTCTCCAATTTTTGAGAATTCCTTTCCCGATTTTGTTGAGGAAAAAATACAAAATTTTAACGACATTTCGGACAGATTACACCAAATTAACATGCATTCGGCTATCACCTTAATTCTTTACTGTTGCTTTGGACCTAAATTAACGTACTTTCTACGTGCTTCGTATCTTTGGCATCATCCTCACCTTTTGGAAAAAAATGGACTAAATTATCCGGCATACTCCGACAGCAATTTTAAATGTGGCTATGGACGAGACCTTGGGATCGTGGGGTCCGAGTGCTCACAAATTATTTAAAGAACTATCCAGGCGCCTAGTTGACACTTCACGTGACCCAAAGGCTGGCTTTTACCTTGGACAGCGGTTAAGCATTGCCATACAGCGTGGCAATGCCGCCAGTCTTTTGGGCACATTACCAGTGGACAGCGATGCGCACGAATTTCTGGACGCCATATTTTAGTTTATTTTTAGATGTATATTATTATGTAGTTTAGGGTTTTTATTTAAGTGTATATTCCATTATTGATTAAATAAATAGTACCTACTGTACTACAAAATTAAGGCAAAATAATATTAGAGTAATTAAAAAAAATAGAAATACTAAAAATACTTATGGAAGAAAAAACAAACCAGAAAATATGAATGAATGAAGGGTTGTGTGTGTATGTTGTGAAGTAGGATGATGTGCGAGTTTTTGGATATGTTGTATGTACAACTAGGTTGAATTATTGATAAGGTTTTCAAGCTAATGTGTTATTTCGCTTTTTATTTGAAAATTACTGACGTAAGTACGTCACAGCGTAGTATAAATTAATAACCGTTTACGTTATCTATCAAATTCAATTGGAGATATGAATTTATCTTTTAACTTGAAATTATTTACATTCTACAAACGGATCTTGAGGTTGGCTCTCAGCGTCATTCATGTTCGTCGTATCGTAAATGTTGTTAATAATTAATTAAGAAGCTTTAAAGCTGATAAGCGAAGAACAATAAGATTTAAATGCGCTCTCACAAGTTCCGTGTGATAATGAGCTGGTTATAAAAGTCAGTATTGTTTACTGATTTGCACTCCCGGTTCTTTGTTAGACCAACGAATTAGGAATGATATAATTCGTTGTGGTAGACAGATATTATTTTTTATTTTTTTTTAATTGATAATAGGTTCGCGTTTGACCACCATCTCACCTGATGGTAAGTGATGATGTGGTCGAAGATGGAGCACGCTTACCTAAAAGTAACCTATTCACTCTTGACTAAAGACCGCTTTTTTTTGCGGTGGGAAAATCATCGAATGACTTCTTCCGCTCTGGGTCAAGCGGAAGGGTGTGTCAGATTTCTACTGACTAAAAACCCACCCTGTTCCTTCGGCTGCCCTAAATTTCCGGGGCCGCGGTAACTCGGTAGAACTTTCCCGCAAACCCCGAGGTTATAGCTTTCGGGAAACACAGACATACGAGGAACTCATATCTGAAACTAGTACTCACGCGGGGCTTCGCTCCCGTGGATTCTATCACGGTAAAAACATAACTCTCCTTTTTTTCAGTCGCGTAAAAAGTAGCCTATAGCCTTCCTCAAGCTTCAAGCTATTTCCATACCAAATTGCATCCAAATCCACCCAGTACTTTCGAAGATTAGCGCGTTCAAGCAAACAAACAAACAAACAAACTTTTCCGCTCTATAATATTAGTATAGATAAACACTGCTTAGATATTTCCCAACTAGTTCGAGTTTTTTAAATTGACAATAGGCTCGCGTTTGACCACCATCTCAGCTGATGGCAAGCGAAGTGGTCGAAGATGAAGCACGCTTACCTAGAAGTAACCTATTCACTCTTTACTTAAAAACCCTCAGGCTACAGCTATCAGGGAAAACAGACTCCGGAAGAGAATTCCACTCCTTAGCTATAGGCACAATGAAAGTATTTCGTTTCGTGCGTGGATGAGATATCCACCATGTAACCATCGTTATGTAGTCCGATGATGGAGCGGGTTTGGTGGAATTAGATTGTGCAATTTCATCGGACACTCCTGCTACACACTACACTCGGGTTTGGCGGAGAATTAGTGTTTTATAGGAAACAACTGCCTATCTGTCCTTCACGACCCAGTAACTGGGTATCATGATACCCAAGGCAAGAGCCATACACACATTACCAGAAGACAGCTACCAGAGGACAGCAATGCGTGCGAATTTCTTGACACCATATTTAAGATTATTTTCAGATTTATCTAGCTTAGTGTTTTTATTTAAGTGTATAACAATAAGACGATCATGTAACCCAGAATAATGATTATTGAAACCCTTGCAAAACCACAACTACTTGCTTAGTTTTAGTGTACTATTAAGATACTTATCTTAACAGAACAATAGAAGGTATATAACGAGTGTAGGATTACAAATTAAACAGATCGGCACATCTTAACTGAGTTCAAAAACTGCCAGTTTAAATGTTTTTACACCAATGATAACACTGACTGCGGTTTACTCTAATCGCGTTCAGATTGTGACGCAAAACCGTTAGTCTAGTAGATACATCTTTTCTTTTTGTGATTCAAACTCGCAACCGCACTTATACGATAATCGCTACACCATAGCACCGTACCGAAATAATATCGTCATTCCAATTTAAAATTATTCAGAACGGCCCTTGTCCTATGGGCTTATTAAAATGTGCTTTCATTTAAAACGTGCAAAGCATTTTAATTGCATATTTCTTGACCGTGTTTTCTTTTACAAGAGCCGAAAGATGGACAGTCATCTCTCTAAGTAAACTGAGTAACGGTGGTTATGGAGGTAGGATTAAAGCGTCAATAGTCTAATGGGCAAAGTGTCGGACGTGTGTTTGATAGGTCGCATGTTCCAACCCCACCTATTGCCGCATTCTACCCACATTTCTCGTTTAGAAAAAAAAAAAACATTTAGTTGCCCACATTTGATGAATGGGAAAAAATTGGAACCTTATAACTAACCTAACCGTCCTTCATTTGTAACTAGCTGTCCCGGCAGACCTTGTTCTGCCTTATTTCTCTAAAACACAGTAATATTGTTTTTTTTTATGTATCAGCTGTATTCATAAAAAAAAATCAATATTACTGTGTCTTCTCGACAGATTTCGTTTTGTCTTTAGTAATATCTAATGTAAGTGATAATTTAAGTCCATGCAGCCTCTTTCCATTCAAATTACTGCACTAACGCTTATGTTGTTATCACTTATTTTCCTTAATATTATTCACGATTAGTGATGATCATTAAGTAAAATAACACACTTAAAAATGACTATAAAGCAAATTTGAGGGAATTCGTTATATTATTTTCATTAATGACATTCAACCTCTAATAAAATTGAAGGCATACCAAACATAATCCTAACGCGCCTTTGTTTTGCTTTGATTGACATCGAATGTTTGACAGCTGGGGACAGATTGGTTTGTATGGAAAAATAAAATTGTTGTTTTTACTATTTTCCTCGTATTCTTTACGTTTTTTATCTCCGTAAGAACCTTCCTCAGACTTCACCAAAGACAACAAAAAAAAATCAACCAAATCGGTTCAGCCGTTCTCGAGTTTTGCGCTTAGCAACACATTTAGCGATTCATTTTTATTTATATAGACTAGCTGACCCGCCACGACTTCGTTCGCGTGGTATCCTACCCCTACCCAACCGATACCACTACCCCTATCCCACCGATACCCTACCCATACCTTACTCTACCCCTACCCTACCCAAACCCTACACTACCCCTACCCTACCGTACCCTACCCCTACCCCTACCCTACCTTACTCCTACCCTTGAGACCTTTCCTACTTTTTTTTTCATAAGAACCTTCTCCTGACAAAACCAAACAACAAAAAAAAGAATCAGCCAAATCGGTCCAGCCGTTTCCGTATTTGGCGCTTAGCGTCACATTTAGCGATTCATTTTTATTACACAACGTGTAACGGAAACTCCATATCTATCCAAAAGGACTGAAGACAACATCTGGTATGGAATCGCAAAGTTTCAGCTCAAAATAAGTGACTCACAGAATTGAACCCAAATTGTTGGTTTCGTATGTTTCTTGAATACCAATAATAACAAACGTGTCACAGCACTATGAGGGTCATCACTTTCCACGTCACTTGCCAATAAAAGGATAATTCTCTTCGTTCTTCTTAATTTGAAAAATTCGGTCTCTGGTATCAATGTATTGAAATTTCTAATAAGTTCCACACATGTAGGCATAGGATTACAAATTTTTTTTTTTTTTTTTTTTTTTTTTTTTTAGGTAGGGCCACTTGTAGATCAGCACACTAAGGCTGTGAGTCTACTTAACCGGACTTTCCTGTGGTGACCTCTAATAAATTAAAGGCCCCCAGCCAGGGCTTACAAACTAAAATATACTTAAAAACTAATGACCGCACGCTAAGGGCACTCCCTGTGGAGTACGGGCCTCGGCATAGCGGGGTCATTTCGGGAGGGCAGCAAAGGGACAGGCTGGGTCATATTATTTACGGGAGTATTTATTGCTACTGGCTCAGCATCGCGGGCTGGCTCGTTTGGCAAAGGTCGGGGAGGATTTTCATTACCAGTACGCGGACGTCGCGATGGGCCTCGTCGGCGAGGCCGGAATAAGGAACGCGTTCTGTATCTGTGTCTTCTAAGAGTGCTGGTTTCCCTACTGCTCTCTTGTCGGATGGTGGTGGGGTCGTCAGGCTCGTCTAGGATGTTACGCGGGCGACGAACCCGAGAAATCTTGGAGGGTCTGTATCGGGCGGCCGATACGATCAGGGGGTTAGTGTGGGTCTCAGCAGAGGTGAAGTAACGCACTGACATGCGTTTCAACACTTGCTTTATGGTCGGGAGTTTGAGGTCTACGTGGAGATCCTCGTTCCTACAGAACCAGGGCGCGCCCGTGGCCTTTCGGAGAAAACGGTTCTGAACGACTTGCATCCTATGGATCTGATTGGGACTGGCATGAGCAAACACCGGACAGGCATACGTCATGATAGGACGTATGCATGTCGTGTATATTCGGATTTTACATTTAAGGGAGAGCTTGCTGTGTTTATTCAGCAGGGCGTGGAGCCTACCGAGAGCGAAAGCGGCTCGCGAGCGAACCGACTTTATGTGCTCACTGAAATTCAGGAACTGGTCGAGGATCACACCTAAGTATTTGGCTCGCTTCTCCCAAGGGATTGGCTTGCCGAACATAGTGATCGGGCGTGGGGGGGTGAACTTTTTATGCTGGCGAGCCCTGCGAAACAGGACTGCTTGACTTTTGTCGGGATTTACCTCAATCCTCCATTTCCTAAACCAATCGCCTAGTGCGTTGGCTGAGGTCTGGAGGGTATGAGCGATGCTAACGGGATTATGTCCCGAGTAGTAGATGGCCGTGTCGTCGGCAAACAGGGATAACTCTACTGGGGGCTTTTTGGGGATATCGCTAGTGAATAGCGTGAAGAGTGGGGGGGAGAGCACGGCGCCCTGAGGGACGCCGGCTCTGATAGGGCGGGGAGTGGAAAGCGCTCCTTCGATACGATATCTGAAGGAGCGGTTTGACAGGAAGTCTCGAATGATGAGCACGAGACGGTCCGGCACACCTAGTTGGTAAAGCTTATAAATTAAGCCATTGTGCCAGACTTTGTCGAAAGCCTTTGCTATATCAAAGAATAGGGCCCCCGTCACCAGACCGCGTTGAAAACGGCCGCTAATGTGCTCTACGATGCGGTGGGCTTGGTGGACACTGGAATGATGGGCTCTAAAGCCAAACTGTTCGTTAGGGATTAGGCTCTTGGCCTCGACAAAGTCCTTGAGCCGATTAAGAATAATCCGCTCGTAGACCTTGCCGAGGGCGCTGAGCAGACTAATGGGTCTATAGCTAGTCGGGAGGTTCTTGGGCTTTTTGGGTTTTGGGATACCTATCACTATAGCCTCTTTCCAAGCTTGTGGAAACAAGTTGTTGGACAAGGCGCCATTGAAGATGGCAGTCAGTAGGACTAAGATCGTACGTGGGAGGAGTTTAAGTGCCCTAGTGGTCAGTCTGTCAGTCCCGGGAGCTTTCCTAGGTTTGAGTTTCTTGATGATCTCCTCCACCTCGTCCTCCGTGACGGGGGGGAGGGGAGCATCAGGGTCCTCGACAGGGGGTAGGGCAGATCTACGTTCGACCTCAGCATCCACGTGGGCAAGGTGGGCTGGGTCGACTGGTTGGGAGCTGGGAGAGCACTGTGCCTCCAGGCTGTCGGCTAGGCATTCGGCTTTGTCTTCGTCGTCGAAGGCAATGCTTTTGTCCGGGCGGATAAGGGGAGGCATTGAGGCAACCTCAGTGGCGCGCATATTCCGCTGAAGTTGCCAGAAGGCATGGTGGGTGGGTTCCAGTTCGCTCAGGGTCTTGTCCCAGCCGGCTTCACGCCACTCTCTGATGCTGTTACTTACTTTGCGCTGTAAGTACCGCATGAAAGTTTTGTTATTCTGGCAGGGGAAAGATCTGTAGGCACGGACTGCTGCGTTCTTCTCAGTCAGCAGGGCCCGTACATCGTCCGGGAGTTTCCGGCGCCAGTGCTCTGACACCGGAATCTCCTTTGAACAGTCGTTCAAGACAGATTGTACGTGCTCCGTGAGTGAGTCGATCGCAACCGTCGTGTCGGCGGTGGACTGGATGTGGTCGGGGATCTTGTCCAGGTGAGGAGACGTGTTGGATTTCAGCAATTCGCCTACTTTCCTCCAGTCAGTGATCACCTGTGTGGGAGGGGGGCGGTTAGGGTCATAGGGACCCGATCTCGGAGTTAACTCCAAGATCACCGGTCTATGGTCAGAGTCAAGTTCGTCTACCGTCTCTAAAGAGTGCAAACGTAAGTTTACATTCTTCAGGAGGGCAATGTCGAGTACGTCGGGCAAGTGGGATGGCTCGAACGGATAATGAGTAGGCCGCATAGGACCTATGATATCTATGTGGAGAGGTGTGCAAAGGTCGTATAGTACCTTCCCACGGGGGTTGGTAATACGACTACACCATGCGGGATGTTTGGCATTGAGATCCCCCGCTATAAGGACGGAGTCACTCATGTCAAGAAGGGCTGTAAGGTCGCCTCGTAGTGAGGCGTTTATCGAAGAATTTGAATCTACGTCGCTGTGCGGTGGGAGATACGCGGATACTATTGTGATAGAGGGATGGCCCGTCATGCCTAGCCGGCAAACGGATACCTCTAAGTGGGCAAGGGGCGGCGGATCCATAGGGATGCAGTGCAGGGAGTTCCTATAATATATTAGAGTGCCACCTCTGTGGCATCTAGTCCTATCGTTCCTAACTAGCCGGTAGTTGGCTACCTTGGGATCCCTAAGGTGGGGTTTGAGGAAGGTCTCTTGGACCAGAAGGATGTCGAGACTATGATCGCGAAGGAAAGTCGCGATCTCGTCCCGTTGATTAGTGATGCCATTGGCATTGAAGTAACCTAGCTTTAGGGATCGGGGCTTTAATCTTTTACTAGCCGTGTTATACATTATGGCTGTTTAAAGAGGTTGTCAAAATGGCTTTTTACATCAGAATACTTATAGTATACCTGAATCAGGGATTCAATGCTTTTGCAGGCCACGACCTCCTTTGCCATATGGATGGCGCGGGGGGACTGGAAGAAACTGAATGTTTTCCCAAGGATGAGGAACGCATCGAGTTCCGGCTCATCCGAGCGAGGGAGTGACTGGGGAGGAGGTGGGGGCTGAGAAGCCACAACAAACGGAGCGGAGGGCATGATGGGTTGATCCATCAGCCCAGGGACTTTCGGCCTTAGTGCCGGGAAGTTTTGGGCGTGATTCGCCGCCGTCCAAGGAGTTGGACGCTGGGGACTGAGGGTCTGGGGGAGCTCAGACGAGAGTGTAGGACACTCTCGTCCCTGGCGTGCGCTAGCGCGCGTTGCCAGTTTAGGGGCGGAGGTTTTCGGGGCTTTCGGACAGCCTCGGTAGTTGGCGGGGTGGCCGGATTGCCCGCACAGCACGCAGCTGGGCGGGTCTGGGCACTGGGACCTATCTTTTGGGCGACTGCACTCCGCGGTGCCGTGATCGCCCAGGCACTTTACGCACCGGGGTTTGCCGAAGCAATTCCGTTGCGCGTGGCCGTATAACTGGCAACGGTGGCATTGGCCTACCGTGCCACTTTTGTGTGGCTTCTCAATTAAAATTCCTGAAAGACTGCATACAGTCTTCAGCGCAAAGATGGGGTGGGGACCTTCGGAGACGGGGTGGCAAATGACGAGGACGTTGTTAGACGCCCTGCCACCTCTGCCGTGCATACGGTGCACCTCAATCACCGGGATGTTCTGTGACTCTAGGTCGCAGACGATCTCGGTGGTGGGGATCTCACTGGGGATCCGGCAGAGGACCACCCGAACGGGCTTGCTCTCATGGAGCGTATAAGTGTGGTGGGGGATATTTCGAGCCTTGAGTAGCTTCGAAAGCGCGCGGTGGTCGTTAGCTGTCGCTAACCCTACTTTTATGCCGTTCTGAACGGCGCGGGCATTCGTGTAGGCGATGCGTTGCTCGCCACACGCTTTGGACACGTTTGTCCAAGCCCCCTTATCATGTATGAAGATGGGTGGGGGAGGGATGGTCTTGCGCACTGAGGCGCTGACGACTGGGGTTTGAGTAGGGCTGGGCCTAGTGGCCGAGGAAGTGGAGGGCTGGCTCTGCACTAAGCGTGCTGGCTCGGGAGGGGAGGGTTTCTTGGCCTTAGGGGCCTGGGTGGAGGACGAGGCCTGCGACCTCTTCTTCCTCTTTCCCTCGACGAGGATAAAATCGTCGGAGGAAGAGGTTTGGTCGGAGGAGTGCTCGGACTCCGCTCGCTCCGAGCGCTCAGAGTGTATGCTCTCTGCGCGCTCCGAGCGCTCGCCGTCCGAGCCCTCTTTTTCTTGTTCCTCCTCCTCAGAGTCCATTTCGACGTCTGGGGGGGAGGGGGACCTATCTGCGATGGGCGCGGGGGTGGGACCTAAATCTGGCTGTGGGGAGGGAAACACCGCGGGGGGTAAGGAGTCAATCTCCTTCCCATACTCCCTTTGTAGGGCGGGGTTTTCAAAAAGGATCTTTCCTAATATATCGGTTGTTCTATTTAACCGAGCCGATAGGGATTCTACTTTGGACAAGAGGTCCTCAATCCTGTCCTCCATATTGGAGGCGACAAGGGTGGGCATCCTAGTCTCCTAACCCTAACATAAGCGCCTCGAGGAGACACGTCAAACGTGAGCTCCCCGAGCAGACGGTCCCCAAAGAGCCCTGCCCCGGAGTTTCTCCTAACACTTCGCTACCGAGAAGAGAAACCCAGACAAACTCGGTAGCTGTGTTGCCGTCTGATGTGGCCTGAGGGGCCCTATTTGCCTAACCCTCCGGGCGGGAATGACCCGGAGGTGAGTTCGCTCCCTGCGGGGATAGCAGGGAGGTGTGTGCCTAATGGTGTGCCCTAAGCTTGTAATCCGGTCGCCAATCTTAATGTGCGTACCGGGCCCTATTGGGTCTAGTGCGAAGGGGTAGATACACCCAACCGACACTAGGTGTGTATGCTGTGAAGAGAACTCAGTAACTAGGTTTGACTAGGAGATCCCCCAAGGCCAAAACCTAGCACTCGACTCCAATTGACTGCTTCACCCTGAAGGGGATCAGCGGGTGCGTCGGGTCAGCACCCCCTTGGTATTGTTGACACCGTGAGGTTTCCAACCAAGGACCACGAAACTGTGGTTTTACCCTGAAGGGGGCAAACCAAATTGTTTTTGACAATCTCTGTTAGAGAAGCACGATATCCTTCACCGCCTCGAAAAAGGCGGATCCGGACCAGGCGTCGTAGTCGGCGACTACGAGTGACGTCACGGCGGGCGTGACGAACGGAGCGATGACTCAGGCACGGAACGATCGAGAGCGCGGAGCGGCACGACTGTCGCGGGCGAGCGTCGGAGCAGAAATGAAAAAAAAATGAGGATTACAAAACCCTTGCTATATCGTTTGTTATCATCCAAAGAAGCCGTGCACTTGGTATGTATATACCCTTTAAATTATACGTTGTATAGAAGATATAATGAAGGAGGCTGCCCGGAATCAAAACTTAAGAAATGCATCTGATTTTAAATTTAGAAAAGAAAAAAATAAATTAGCCGCTCAGATTTATTGGAATAAAAACGTATCGGTTGAAAAATATAATATACTAGTTTCTGCCCGCAGCTTCGCTCGCGTGTAAAGGAGTTTTTTCAGCGA
This sequence comes from Tholera decimalis, assembly GCA_943138885.2. NCBI lineage: Eukaryota > Metazoa > Arthropoda > Insecta > Lepidoptera > Noctuidae > Tholera > Tholera decimalis. The sequence continues at coordinate 4,736,682 of OW964568.2, read as the reverse complement.
GAGTACCTATGTATGGCTATGTCAGTCAGGGATACTGCTTCCGAGCGAATTATAAATCCATTGTAACCACAGCTTAAACAATATTGTGGAGTTGTGTTTAAATGTTGGTGTACAACAAAGTATATTCTATCTATCCATCTATTTTAGACTAATTGTAGGAGTAAAGCAATGTCAAAGATGCGAGAATGTTCTAACGAGATACTGCGGCCCCGGAACTTAAGGGCAGCTGAAGGAACAGGGTGGGTTTTTAGTCAGTTAAACGCTCCTTTTTGCTCCACCAAGAGCGGGAAAAGTCATTCAATGATTTTCCCACCCCAAAAAGAAAAAATCGGTCAAGTGCGAGTCAGACTCGCCCATGAAGGGTTCCGTAGTAACTACAATAATATAAAATAATATAAAAAAGCGTTTGTATGAATTACAAAGTTATATTTGCGGTTTTAGAAAAAAATGCTGTATCTCAAAAACTGCTGACCTGATCTCGTTCAAACTAATTTTAGTTGAAAGTTTACATTAAGATTTACAGCATTTTTTTTTAATTTCATTCCATTATTATAAAAGTCACATATTTTACCACTTTGGAAGCGTATATCTTTTAAACGATACGAACTTTATGAAAATGTGGTTTTAGAAACCTCGATGTCATTTTTAAAGACCTGTGTATAAATACCACACATGCATAGGCTTCACGAAAAAAAAAAATTCGGTTTCAGTTCCATTGTCTTTAAAATCGGAAAGCGGTTCACAGAATACATCTACCTACCAAGTTTCACATGTATAGTCTTAATAGTTCCGGAATAAAATGGCTGTGACATACGGACGGACAGATAGACATGACGAAACTATAAGGGTTCCGTTTTTTGCCATTCGGCTACGGAACCCTAAAAAGGAGTATAGAAATAATGTACCAGGTTGTTATGACACCAAATCTTAAAATATCGCAAAAACGTTACTTACGTAGCTAAAGGTACTTCATGTTAAATTTAGTATCAATTTTTGAGTTGTTTGTTCATTATGGACACCAGTACTTTAAATTGATTATGATTATGATTAACTAACAGCTTTGATAAATTAAATCATAATAAATTTAAAACATTAATCGCGTCTATTGACTGTAATGGGTCGATATTTTTTTTTATTGCAATCAGCTACTTTATGAGTTCTTTTACATAATAATAATATGAGAAAATTTTACATGATTCATGCCATTGATATCAATGAAGAATTAGTAATTATACGATTAATCGACCTTTGATCAGCCTCCGAATCCCGTAAATCGTCTCCGAATACCGTAATTAAATACCGTAAGTAAATAACAATTTGGGCCGATGAATTCGAGTGCAAGGAACTCGGTTAGAGACTCGAGCCAATAAGTGTCGTGTAACCCAGTTACTGGATTTCAGATAGCTCCATGTAAAACACTGGTACTCTGCGGCGTCCAGTTAAAGCGGAAACTGATTCTGACATAATCCGAAAAACGCAAATTGAACAGGCAAATTGTTGAGGCTCAAAACAAAATACTTATTTCATTACCCAAGCACCAACACCGCTTTGCATACATTATACAAGAAAGTGTATATTTGCAATATGACTATCGGTATTCATAGTTGCAAAATCTCGACTATACGCGAAATTTTACACATTTTAAAGCTAATAACCTTTTATAATTATTCAGTAGCGAACACCTCGTTATGAGTAACAAGCTGTGCCCGTTCGCGTGGGAGGTTTTTACGCATAGAATCCGATCCCGTGAGAATTCTGGAATAAAAAAATTAGCCTATGTATTATTTTAGGTTTTCAACGATCTACATACAATTTCATTTTCAGCCGATTTGGCGTTATTGAGAAAAGCCATCTAAACTTTCGTATTTTTTATTTTTTTTTATTTGCATTTATAATATTAAGTAAGATTAAACATAACACAGCCAAGAAGTTTATTTAGTATTTAAATGTCAGTGTTATTGACGTTTTTGGCACTATATATATATTTATTTAGGCAAACCAACTAAATGCATGCAAAGACATTTAACATACTCGTAGATTAAGTTCAGATTCGTTAGCACAGCATTTAATAAAAATTTACATAAAGTTAGCATAAAATAACAATATAATATTAAACATGACGTAATAACTTAAATTCAATTGAATTAAATGAAATTATATATGATTATTTTAATATATACCATCATATTATTTTATGTTATTGATTTAACAGTTGATGTAATTTGTCATAGGTTGGTTAACAAAATGCATTGAAAACCTAACTTAGGCAAATAAATAAGTCTTCTAGAAAAATGAAGCATTGAAGGGGAATTCCTTGTTTAAAACTAATATTGTAAATGGTAAAATTTACGACGTTCATATAATTATGCATGAAGGAACATAATTTTGTAAGTCGATTATATTTTTCAAATAGTACCTAAGTGACATAATATTATTTCTTATTGAAAATATTATCTAAACATAAGCAGATCACTCATCACAGAATCACATAATCTTTAAACCTAAATGACACTTTAAAAGAACTATAAAATTTATTTTCATTTAGTTCTAAAATGGCACTAAGTAACTCACACATATTTTAGTCCAAACAGACAAGGTTTTTTTTGCGGAGTGAAAATCATCAAATGGCTTCTCCCCTTGACCTCCATCAAATGAGCTGAAGGGAGTGTCAGATTTCTACTGGATAAAGACCCACCCTGCCCTATTCCTCCAATCCGGGGCTGCGGATTGTGTAAAAGTTTGGTTGCGTCTTTTGTAAGACGTCTCCATTTATCTCTATTCGCTCATTGCGTTTCATTAACACGTTCGCTGACAGTACGTCGTTAGGCGGGAAATTAAAATAGTGCGTTATGACAGTACGTCGAGGGACGGGCCACTTATTTTTAAGAGTACGTCATGGAAAATTCTACTGTCGTAATGTGGTGTCAGGGTAAGTGCTCACTGTCAGCGAACGTGCTAAGGAGGCACCACCTTATTTAACATAACAAAAATGCTAGGACATGAAAGTAGTTAAATTATTCTTGAACCCAATTCTTCCTAAGGCCAGCCCTGGCCGCTGACCTAGTAGATTTAAATTCGTCTGTCTTCCAGTCCTTAGCCGTCCGTACTCTACAAGGGGTGCCCTTAGCATGTAGTCGCTTGGTTAGTAAGTTTTATTACAAGTCCTGTCCCTGGATCTTTAAGTTACTTTGAATACATTATCTACTTAGTTATTTTATGCATCTGCTATGTTATCTCTTCACCAGTCATGGTTGACTAGTAGAGAATGCTTACGGCATTAAGTCCGCCTTTGTACATTTTGTGTTGCATAAAGTTTTAATAAATAAATAAATAATACAGTCACAGGTAAGTCTGGTTATGTAGCTGAAAACCTCATAGATAGATCTATGAGAGGCCACTCATTAAAAAAATATTGAAAATTGTCGTTTTTTGGATTAGTTCGATAGATTTTGCTTTTTTTATGTGTTATTTATACGCATGTTGTATGTTTTTGTTAGTTGCATGTAATTACGGTTGCAATTATTAATATTTTTTGTAGGATGTTTATGTAACATTATTTACTCTATTGGCATTTCCAAATAATGAAATACGTAAAAAAATACTTAAAATATATTTATCAGTATCGTAGTATAGTTAGTTATGTATAAAGCTTTCACTGTCTGACGTGGCCACTGACGTCAAAACCCATGACGTCAATCCCACTGCCATAAATAACAGCGTATTTTTTAAATTTTATTTTATTGATATTAGGGTCGCGTTTGACCACCATCTCACCTGATGGAAAGCGATGATGTGGTCGAAGATGATGGACGTAGCTAGCAATAGCCTATTCACTCTTGGCATAAAAACCTGTGGTTGTAGCTATCAGGAAACTCAGACTTCACTCCTTAGCCATACGCACAATGAAAACGTTTACATTTTTATATCTTACTATGCGTTAACCGCGACTTTTTTCACGTGCAAATTTTGTATTTTTCCTGGTATACAAATTAACCTTAGTATTATTGGGAGTAATTGTTAACTAGGACATGTATCTTAAGGTTGATTTTCACTGTTATAATTTTTTAAATATAATTATTCGATGAACTGGTGAAGGTGAGGTATTTTCTATTATTAGTGAGCAAATATCCTGCTAACTTATATGTTACACTTTGATAGTGAATTGACTGCTTTTCTATTTTTTTATTTAGTTTAGGATAGCCTACATTTGTTTACACAATGCAAAAAATCAAAATGCGTTAATAAGTGTAACAATTAATGGCAGGCTAATACCACATCAATTTATCCATTAATATTATTAATCATTACTTAGTGGTCGCCCATTGTTTGAAATTCGAGCACAATTTTGAATTATTTCAAATACATTATTATACAAAAACTATAAGCTTTCTGCACTCCTACTCCATGAAAACTTTAACTGTGCCAAACTGCATAGTCCGACATATCCACAATTTTCATAAAAAGAGATACAAAGACCACCCATTGCCGTGAACCTATTCCAGACACAACGTAACGTGAATTCTACGTGCATAGATACGTCTCTTTTTAAAAAATAGTATTTTTTCTTTAATTTTTAAAATACAGGTTATGTCACATAATTTTATTTATAGAAGGACGATAATCTTACTGACAAAGAAATTAAGAAGAATAAAAACTTTTTGCCAAAAAAATTAAAACGACTTCCAAAAAACACTCCAAAGTGAAAAATAACTTTAATTTCGGAAGTCGGTGCCAAAAACAAAAAAAAAACAAAACTAAAGACACCACTAAAAATTTTTATTTCACTCTTTTTAGTTGGTCGATTTTTAATTTACCTAGTTACAAGAGCCTTAATGTCAACTACTTATAATCACTTACAAAACATTGCTTTTCCCAATGAAGGGCCGTTAATTGTTGAGGAGTTCTCCTGGTACTTCACCATCAGCTTCACTTCACCATATGCATTGTGACGAGTATATTGTGCTTAATAACCACATTCAAGTAATCGAAGCGGAACACATGAAATACTTATTATTCCTACTTATACTTATATTAAGTAGTTCCAGTGGCCATCTGTGGTCTTCATCATCAGGTCCACTTCACAAATGGTGCTTTTCGAATGAAACTACACAAGTTACTAAAAAAAATACTCAAATCACTATAGGTGTGCCTATAATATTTGAAGAGTTTCCTCGATTTCTCCAGGATCCCATCATCAGATCCTGACTTGGTGACAATGGGACCAATTTCAAAGTATACCCTTTCAAACAAAAAAATAATTTTCCAAATCGGTTCAGCCGTCTCCGAGTAATAGGTGATCAGAAATAAAAAAATGAAAAAAATATACGCGTCGAATTGATAACCTCCTCCTTTTTTTGTCGTCGGTTGAAAAACATATCCGCTACAAAGAGTGATAGCCAAGAATTCAATCTCATGTAATAACGGAGTGCACCGCTAACTGGCGCTGCTACCCTGCGCAGGCGCAGCTAACGAGAACAGTTACGCATACCCTACTTGCCTCAATCTCAAACAACCTATATCAAACTGGTAACACGAGGAAATTGAACCATTAAAAGTAAAATTATGGGCTTATACATTTTATTGGAGTATTAAGAGCAGTAGTGACTGTTGGCCCATTGGTTACACTTACGACTTGAGTTTGTAGGTTGTGGGTTCGAAAACACACAGTATTGTATGCAACAATACTTTGTGTTATTTTTATCATTACCAGTGATCTCTTAACGGTGAAGGAAAACATTCGGCCTGTACTAGCTGTGCCCCGCGGTGTCACCAGCGTTAATCAACATCTCAAAAATACAAACTTTCATCCCCTATTTCAACACTAGCCTAACAGTAGCCTATGTTTGACCTTGGGTCTTCGTCATTCTCATTCCATATTTCATCCAAATCGGTGCGGTAGTTTAGCCGTGAAATCGTAGCAGACTTACGCATTTATAATTTTAGTTTAATTCAATCGAATCTTTATTATACAATGTGTAACGGAAACCCCATATCTATCCAAAAGGGCTGAAGACAACATCTGGTATGTAGTCTCTATGCACAGTTTCAGCTCAAAATAAGTGACTCAAAGAATTGATACCAAATTATCGGTTTCATATATTTCTTGAATACCAATCATAACAAACGTGTCACAGCACTACGAGGGTCAATAACTTTCCACGTCACTTGCCTATAACACGATAATTCTCTTCGTTCTTCTTAATTTGAAAAATTCGGTCTCTGGTATCAGTGTATTGATATTTGTAATAAGTTCTACACACGTAGACTTAGGATTACAAAACCCTTGCCATATCGTTTGTTATTATCCAAAGAAGTCATGCACTTGGTATGTATATGTCCTTTAAATTACACGTTGTATAATCATCATGGGTAAATTACAAAATTAATCTTAATTTAACTATGTATCGGATTCCAGATTTTCAGCCCATCTCCTCTCAAATAATATAATTTCGACTGCTGGGACACAGGAATGTCTGCGAGAAGGAAAATACATTATCAGAGTAGTGGTTATGTTGATAATTACGTAAAGTATTGTGCCTGCTCAAGTTTGATAGTATGACTTACAACTCAAAAGTCGTGCCTGTAGCCATTAGGCCTGCATTTCTCATTAAATCATCACTTTACCCTTATTTATCACGAGTTATTTGCAGTCGAGTGGTACATATTCTAGATTAAGAAGCCTGTTTTAGGTGGGACAATCATCGAATTACTCTTCCCGGTCTACGTAGATCAGACTTCTTCTTACTTAAATCCCACTCTGCTCTCTCTGTGGTCCTTGTGTTCCGGCTTTCCGCGGTATCTCGTTTAAATATTCCCGCAACCCCTACGGAACCTAATGCTGAAGTCTGTAGACTATCTATTGGACTAGATATAGGACTTCAAAAGAACCGTTGACCTCTGAGTTTGTTTCGGTGTTTCTACTCAAGGTAGTCAGTTAGGAAACACCAGCCTTATCTTGTATAAATTTACGAGAAACTAAAATGACGTGTAAAATGATGCTGAATGTTGTTCAAAAGAATTGATTATTACCGATTTGCCGAATAAACATAATTTAATAAGCAGTTTATGCCAAGACTTTTTCATACCTCGAAAAGTATGTTAAATCCTTGATCTCAGCTGTCGTATTATGTCGTATTTTTAACAGTTTTATCCTACCGGTACTTTGGTATTCTGCACTAAGCCGAAATATCTGACACCAGCTTTCCTTTGGGGTTTCGTGTTACTCAGTAACTGGGTTGTGGAGGTCAGTTGATAAGACTGAAAGTCACAACATAGTTTCAGTTTAGTGCATTCATGATACATACATACATACTTAATAAACTAATTTCGACAGCCCATCAAAGCTACTGCTAATATATTCATTTTATCTGATAAGATGAAGTTGAAACCAGAGCATAAACGTCAAATTTTGTATGTAACTACTTCGATAAAATGTGATTTTTTTTTTTTTAATTGGACATCTAATTTATTTATGTTTTCTGATAAGCAAGGCTGAATATCTTTCTAAGAACGACGATTAAATGAGATTATGGCAAGAAAATAAAAGTTAGTTCGCATGGCTTTGGCGATAAGAATATTTTTTTAGCAACAATTTAAATTTTAATTACTTTTTGTCAAGAAAAAGTCAATAAACCGATTGTAGCACAACCTTATTTTCCGGGTGGGAAAATTATCAAATAACTTCACTCGCTCTAGGTGGAGCGCAAGGGAGTGTCAAGCTTCTCTCTCTCTCTCTCTTCAAGTCTAACACTCCCTTCCGCTTAACCAAGAGCGGGAGAAGTCATTCGATGATTTTCCCACCCGGAAATAAAGAGTTACTAGAAACTTGAGACATTAATCAAAAAGTAAATTGAACACACTCAACCAACACCTCATTAGACAAAAACAGTGTAATTTCAAGTTTCACATACAAGCATCGCGTTCGGAATTATGTTCGGCTCGCGAACTGCAAACGTGAAACTGGTTCGGTTGCGTGCCCACTAGGGTTACCACGTGTAGTGTTTGAAATGGTTATTAAAAATTATAACAGAATTTTTTAAACTATTTTTTAGCTATGCAAAAGCATAAAATGCTTGATAATTGTTTAATTTTTCCTATGAATGGGTGCTGGAAAACGGACATAGACGCTACAAAATGGTGCGGAGTAAGAATATTTTGAATAATTCTAGGTTAATTAAATAATTTATAAGGAAAGGAAAGCAAGAATGATTTTTCAGTGAGGAATACATGGGAATAATTTACGGAATCGATTATAATATTTTATCACAATTATACAATACAATATCATTAGAATTTAAAACGGAATATTTAACATGTGTATTTATTGTTTCGTATTTTCGATATTTCGGCACTGTTGTAAACGCTACGATGACGGATGAACTAAAAGTTTTTGGGCCTATATGCTTTTACCTATATTGAGTTGAGTTGAGCATCGGTCTTTATATTCTGCGCAACCACTACATAAGAATCTATTTATATTTTTGACTTTTTGACAACTCTGATCGCTGACAAAATGTCACTTAGCTCACTGACGAAGAGACAGCCCTATACCGCTAACACAATTATAGCCCATCACTTTTTTAATAATGTTATTATATGTACGATACGATCAATAGTGACTTAATTGCTAAATAATCTACCTATAAATTTAAACTAACTACATAACCTGGGCATGAAACCTACTTAAATGATAAATGATCTTTATTTTGCAAATTGGTTATTAAATAACACTTTTATATGTCATTTTTTTTGTAAATTTAAACTACACGAGGCCGGTGTTTCCTAATTGAAGAAACACCGAAACAAACTCAGGGGTCCGTCTCTCTTAAAGTCCATACAATATAATAATATCCATCCATGCATATACTGGTTAAAAATATATGCAAACCTTGTGGGTTATCATCTGAGGCGATCTTTTGAGGAAAGATGCTCACAGATTTGAGTGGGCCTGTCCATACAGTGCAAGCATTTGTCAGATAACGTATAGCAGTAGTAGTGATTTGCCGGTTCTGGCGCACCAATCCCGTGGCTCACCGGTTCTGGCGCACCACCGCTTCTGGCGCAATCGCGGTCCAGGGCGTTTCAAACCTAAAAAAAAAAAAAAAAAAAAAAAAAAAAAAAAAAAAAGGTTTTGGGGTCCGCTGATCACGTTTCTGCAATCCTTTTTTGCGTAGGATGCATGGTTCCGGAGATACAGAAATCAATTAACAACAATCTGTTTCATTTCCGGTGACCCGAACCTCATTATCGACTTTCATTGTTCGCCTTTTCTTATCTATTGTCCGTGCGTCCGGCCGCTCACCCTCATTAGGATTGCATTGACGTTTCTATGTATTACTCATTGTTACTGCTACTGCTATTGTATACTTTTATTGTTCATAGACCATTGCTTACTTTGCTATTCGGAATCATCAAAACGGAATCAATAAAACACATGCGTCATTAACAAATTTTATTTTTATCTACAAAATATGAGCGGAACATCTCATCCACTAAAATATCGTTGTACAGTGTGTTCCCTGTAAATATGTTTGTAAAACTATGCATTGAACATCCCTGAAACTTATATAGCAAATACATTAAGCAATATTCACCACAAACTGAAGTCCAATCATTCTGAATCCTATCAATACTCCAGCCCCATCTTTTACAATTCCTTTTCAAAAACTCGAGATGATATCGCGCAGGTGTTCGCCCATACGAATCAAAATATTGACCGATGCCATTCGTATCGATATGTACAGCTACCCAGTGTGAACCTGGCTTATCATCCGCATCCAAATTGCATATTATATACGTTGGTGCATGGGTATACATAGGGAGTCTATTAGCAGCATAAACATTATTTTCTAGACTGGGATGAATCTTTTTCAGATGTTTTTGTACTTCTAGTGTATCCATGATATAGCATATTATTACACTACCAATCTATTCAATGGTTGTCATAGGAATGTTCAATTATAGTGATTTGTAAATATTAAATCGCATTATTTTGTAGCACTCACAAAACAGGTTGATGCCAGCAATGTGAGATAAGTTTGTTGACTCATAGAGTTACTATCAGTTTCCGGAGGAACGTGAGATAATTTTGGTGATTCATAGAGTTACAATCAGTTTCGTTGTATTTAGGAATTTGTTTTAGATAAGAATGGTGCTATATAAGATCGTACCATTGCCGTCATGCAGTCAGTCTATGGTCGTTTGACCGCAGTGGATTGTATACGTCTACCAATACTACGTTTGTGTTACTTCAACGCATCAATGGCCATGGAGGTAAGTGTTTATTCTATTGACAAACTTACTTGTATTCTTGTTGTTGTTTCCTAACGTGTGTGATTAAGTGTAAACAAATTGATATTAACATGATAACTGTCTTGTTGCAGAAATCATTCAACTTCGATGAAAATACCTATAAACAGTATTACTACTCACCGCTCTCCCCTCAACATGAAGAAGAGAACGATGACATCGTTATTAATAACACATGTGATGGTGGAAAAAGGAAATCACAACCGATTGATCATTTTTTTGAAGTCGCACCAAAAATAAAAAAGAAGAAACTGTTATCGTCAACCGTGGCACGAGCCGCTAGAGATGGTGTATCATACATTTCTAGTAATTCTGACGACGGAGACCAAGCGACGCATCTCATAAAAATTGAAATGTACGATATGAAGAAGCTATGTAAGATTCCAACTACTGATCATTGGAAACACGCTACCACGAGGATTAAATATTATGTAAAGAATAATAAGGATAGCATCTACGACAGCACAAACGGGCTCGTATACAACATTACAAAGACAATAGCAGAAAGTGAAAAAGTTAAAAAATACTTTTTTAACAATGACACCCATTAGTTGATTAGTGAATGTGATTCTGTTTACTTAAATTACTTCTGTGTACTCATTAGATTCTACCTGACTTTTTAATCCTTTGTTAGACTCTATATAATGAACATTATTTGAAATCTTGAATATTATTTGAAATTGGGTATCAGTTGGTCTACTAACACTTAACTGTTACTTACTGTGCTACCTAATTTCTTCTTTGCTATAAAGATGGAAAACTTCAGTGAAGTGTGTACCAGTGCTTTCTTTTCCGCACCCATGGAAGAGAATATGGAACTATTCATCAACGAATTCGATCAGGAGCTGCCTAAAGTTTGTGATGAAATGGAGAAGTGTGAACTGTTTGATTCATCGTATGATGATGAGTTGTATAATCACTGTGAGATGGTTGAAACAGCGTTGATGTAAGTATTAGAAGTACAAACTCAATAAGAAAGATTATTGTTGTATTGCTTTATTTTAAGATTTGTCTTATAATTTTCTTGCTGTTTTGTTACAGTCAACCACAAGTTGGAAGAGGTATCAAACGAGGTATCACTACTGACGAAAATAAGGTTCCCAAGAAAGTAAAATTTGATGAAGGAGCTTCTACATCATCGACTGAAACAAATAACGTGGAGAACAATAAGGTGGAATGTGACACATGTCATGTTTTTATTAATAAAAGGTATCTAAATAACCATTTAAAAAGCAATGTTCACAAAAATAATCTTTTAAAATCACATAATTCACTAGCAAATGTTACAGTTGTTGAAACCGCTTTTGGCAACCGAATTTTAACATATAGAATTAATAGTAAAACAATTCAATCGGGACAATATTTTGAAACACCGGAATCGTTTTTAAATTCATTAAAAATTGATATCTTATTTTTAATCAATGAATGTATTCAACAACATACAATTTTTAAAATAAACTTCATATTGCATGCTGATTTCATACAACAAACTAAAGATATTAAAAATACATTTGATTTTCAAACGTTTAATTATATAATTTGTCAGGGTGATGACTTAAATATTTTTTTTTCATCATTAATAGACACTATTGTTGGTAAAATTTGTCAATTTGAAAAAAAAGATAGTGGTTGGAGTCTTAATCAAATTAAATACATAGATATGAATGTTAACAAATTCAACCCCTTACGTGGTAGTTCATATATCGATCTTCCTCAGGATATTAAATTAAAAAAAGCTGTAATCAATGTTAAAAATAATGATAATATGTGTTTCAAATGGGCATTACTCTCCGGTTTATATCCTGTATGTAAAAGTGTAGATCGCATAACATCATACGCAATTCATGAAAATAAACTAAAATTTACTGGTATTTCTTTTCCGGTTAAAATTGTAGATATATCAAAAGTAGAGAAATTAAACAATATTAGTATAAATGTTTTTGGTTTAGAGTATAATAAAGAAAAAAAGTGTAATTCAGTTGTAGGTCCTTTATATTTAACAAAATGTCGTACACCTAATCATATCAACCTACTATATTTATCGAATGGTACTAACAATCATTACTGTTATATTAAAAAGTTATCGCGGTTAGTTAGCTCACAAATCTCGAGTAATCATCACGCAGTTTATATATGCGATTCATGTTTACTTCATTTCCCATCAGAGGAAAGACTTAATAACCATCAACAATATGATTGCGCTCATATTTGTACGGAATTACCAAACGGTAAGGATTCCAAAAAGGATTGGTTCGGTAAAGCAACATCAAATAATAAAATAAAATTTGATAAATTCGTGAAAAAGTTGGAAATGCCTTTTGTGGTTTATGCAGACTTTGAAGCATTTTTGAACCCGATAGAATCATGTAGTAACGATCCATCCAAGCCTAGTACAATTAGTATTCAAAAACATGAAGTGTATAGTTTCGGATATTACATTAAATGTTCATATGATGACAGATTATCAAAATATGAGACGTATAGTGGGCCAAACTGTGCACAAGTGTTTATGAATCGCCTTTGTGAAGATGTGAAAACAATAGTTAAAAAAAATTGTTTCCAAAAATGTCCCGTTCCATTATCAGATGAAGATAAAATTAAAATTTCAAATTCAAACATTTGTCATATTTGTGAAACTCAATTAAATGAAGATCCTTTTTACGATTTTGATTGGTACACTGGCAGTTTTAGGGGTGTTGCACATCAAGTGTGTAGTTCTAAGTACAGAACCCCTCGTTATGTTCCAATATTTTTACATAACCTCGGTCACTACGATGCTCATTTTATTGTCCATGCATTAAACCTCGATGATGGCAAAGTTGAAGTTATTCCACAAAATAAAGAACGATACATATCATTTTCAAAACAGTTAACAATAAATAATCAACCTGTAAGCTTAAGATTCGTAGATTCATTGAAATTTTTATCATGTAGTTTAGATCAGCTAGCTAAAAATCTTAATGACGATCAGTTTAAAGAACTAAAAAGAAACTATCCTAATAATGAAGATTTTTTACGTTTAAGACGGAAAGGTATTTATCCTTATGAATTTATGCGTAATAGTGATTGCTTGAAACATCCGTTACTTCCTGATCAACACCAGTTTTATAGTTCACTCACAGATTCAAATATTTCAAATGATGATTATAATCATGCAAAAGATATTTGGCAACATTTTAAGTGTAGTAGTATGTCTGATTATTCCGATTTGTATTTAAAAACTGATGTTTTACTTTTGACCGATGTATTCGAAAACTTCAGAAAGCTATGTATTAAAACTTATGGATTAGATCCTGCCCATTACTATACTGCTCCAGGTTTAAGTTGGGATGCAATGTTAAAATTTACGAAAATAGAATTAGAATTATTAACGGACTATGACAAAATTGCTTTTTTTAAAGCTGGTATTAGAGGGGGTGTATCTCAATGTAGCAATCGTTTTGCTAGAGCAAATAATAAATTCATGGAGGATTATGATGGTGAAAAACCTAATTCATATCTAACATATTTTGATGCGAATAATTTATATGGTTGGGCAATGTCCCAATCCCTTCCTGTTGGTGGTTTCGAATGGATAAATTGTAATACTGATTATAATGTGTTGGATACGTCTGATTTTGGTTATGTTTTAGAAGTTGATTTGGAATATCCTGATGAACTTCATAATTTGCATTCTGACTTTCCATTATGTCCTGAAAACATATGTGTGGGTAATACTAAAGAAACTAAATTAGTTCCTAATTTAAATAATAAAAATAAATACATCATTCACTACAGGAATTTAAAACAATGCATTGAAATGGGAATTAAATTAATTAAAGTACATAGAATTTTAAAATTTAAACAGAGTTCTTGGCTAAAGAAATACATAGACTTAAATACTAGTTTGAGAACGTTAGCTAAATCAAACTTTGAAAAAGACTTTTTTAAATTAATGAACAATTCTGTCTTCGGTAAGACAATGGAAAATATTGAAAAAAGAGTAAACGTTAAACTACTAACTCACTGGGATAATCGTGGTAAAGTTTTAGGTGTTCAGGAATTGATTGCAAAACCAGAATTCCATAGTTTATCAATATTTTCAGAACATTTAGTCGCAATACAATTACGAAAAACAAAATTAATTTATGATAAGCCAATTTATTTAGGATTTTGTATTTTAGATATATCTAAGACCCTTATGTACGAATTTCATTATAACTACATGGTTAAAAAGTTTAATAACAAAATTAAGTTATTGTACACCGATACCGATAGTTTGATATATCAAATTTTTACAGATAATTTGTATGAGGATATAAAACCTGACCTACTTCACTATTTTGATACATCAGACTATCCAGAAAATAATATTTACGATTATCCAAAAATAAATAAAAAGAAGTTAGGTTTTTTTAAAGACGAGAATAATGGTAAAGTGTTGAAGGAATTTGTAGGGTTGCGATCAAAAATGTATGCCTTGGAAGTAGAAGATAAATTTATAGCAAAGGCAAAAGGGGTTAACAAAAGTGTTACCAAAAAAATGAATATGGAAAATTACAAATCGTGTTTGTTTAATAAAAATGTACAATATTGTAGTATGCTTCGGTTTAAGTCAATCAAGCACACTATTTTTACACAAAAAATAAATAAAGCATCTTTATCATATAATGATAGCAAACGATGTATTATGGACAACAACATTGATACATTGGCTTGGGGACATTATAAATTACGTTAAGTGTTGACACTTTTTACTTTTACTTCTGTACTATACAAAATTTATATTGATTGTAAAATTATGTTATTACTATAATGTTATATAATAGTTTATTACATACTTAAAATTTAATGTTTGATTGTAAATAATGTAAGATAATTGTGGTTTTTATTTGTAGGTTTAAATTTGAGATTGTAAAATTCTGATGTACTAATTGTGTTAGTTTTAATTATTCGATTGTAAATAATGATATCTAAGTAATAATAAAACGGTGAACATACATTTGAGAAGATTGTAAAGTTCTGATAAGTAATAATTGTGTTAGAAATAGTATACAGATCAGTCTGTTTTTCATCAGTTACATGTTTTTTGTAATTTTAGCAATATATATATATTTAATTTTTACAACATAATTTTCATTTTTTATTTCATCCCTTTGAACTCTAGACGTGTGAAATGTTTCACTTTATCCATCCGTTTACTGCTATTGTGGCAGGGCCAAGTGGATGTGGGAAGTCAAATTTTGTAACAAATTTCATAAAATCAGTTAAAGAAATATGTAATTGTGATTTTAATCAGATCACATGGTGCTTTGATGAAATGCAACCTTTATATAATTTACCAAATGTTAACTATCATCAAGGAATTCCAAATCTTAATATGTTTGATGGTGAAAACCCACATCTTGTTATTATTGATGATCTAATGAGAGAGTCTGATGGAAGAATTGTGGATATATTTACAAAAGGTAGTCATCACAGGAATCTGAGTGTATTTTATTTAACACAAAATTTATTTCATCAGGGTAAAGGTCAAAGAGACATTTCTTTAAACTCAAGTTATATAATATATTTTAAAAACCCTCGAGATAAAACTCAAATAAGATATTTAGCACGACAAGTGTCACCAGACAACCCAAAATTCATTGAAGATGCCTATAGGGATGCAACTTTAGAAGCGCATGGATATTTAATGGTTGATTTAAAACAGAATACCAATGATTTTTGTCGTATCAAGACAAATGTCTTCCCATTTAATGGACACTGTACAGTCTACGTCCCCACAAAAGAGTTTAAATACACCAAGAATCAAACAATTCAAATCATTTCTAAATGATGCATCGTCGACTCACAACGCATAAACATTTGCTAAGCGCTTTGCATACGCTTAAACCAAAATATCAAAGAGCGTTACTTAAAACATGTGATGAAGAAGAAATAAACTGTATTTGTGAATGTATTCATAACGTTTTACAAGGAAAGGTACCTCTTAAAGATCAAGATAAACAAAAATTGAATAAACACAAAAATATACTCCGTAAACTGGTGCATAAGTGTAAACATAAACTAAGAAAAAATATAATCATACAAAAAGGAGGGGCTTTCTTACCAATAATATTAGGTGCAATATTGAGTGGATTAGTAAGTGGACTAGCCAGTTAACATGGAAAATGCAAAGAAAATGATACTTATTGAACCTGGATTGATTGAAAAATTAAAACAAGAAAATAAGGTTAATAGTAATTTGTCTCGATTAGATATTGAAATGCAAAATATTATGAATAGTAAGACGGAAGACCGCAAGAAGTGGATGTTATATTTACAAACACTACAAAGATACCTTCACTTTACCGAAGAGGATCGTCAACCACTCAGATTACCAATTTATTCTGATACATCTAATGAAGATTCAAATGAATCTAAAATTGGTTTTAAAAATAAAGATAGAGATCTAAAAAGTTCAGTTGATGCTGAATCTTTGTTGGATGAGAAAGGATCCATTAAAAGTAAAGAAAATGACACAAATCCACTTTACACACCAACTCAAATACTCAGTTTAATACCAAAAACTTATAATAAAAAAGGTGAGTCATTATTAAACTTAATTGGAACAAGTAAAAGTAAAATACATTGGGATAATGAAGGCACAGTCATAATTGATAATGAAAAAATTCCTGGAAGTAATATTGTTGATTTAATAAATGATTCACTAAGACCCTTAAAAAGAAGTGATCCGATAGGGTGGGATAGATTTGCTAAAGCATTAAAAGATATTAAAGTACCACTTACTTATATTGGAAATCCAAAGAGATGTGAGTTTATTAACCAACTTCAAGCAAAAGATCTGAACAAAACCTCTGAGATTGAAGTTCAAGAGTTTTCTACACCGAGCAGTGGAGATAAAAGATCTATAACTAAAATACGTAAAAAGCTCGATTGGGAAAAATGGACCCCGTACTAGAAGAAATTAACAGGATTTATTATGATCCATCTAACCCCGCTGGTTTTGGTAGTATTGATAAATTATCAAAAGCCATGAAGGGTAAAATGGATAAAAAGCAAGTAAAGGAATGGTTACAATCACAAGAAACATATACATTACATAAACCCACTCGGAAAAAATTTCCACGTAATAGGTACATTCTATCAAATATTAATGAACTGTGGCAAGCTGATTTAAGTGATATGCGAACTTATTCTCAATATAATGATGGTTTCAACTATATACTTTGTGTTATTGATGTATTTAGTAAATATGCTTTTGCAAGACCAATGAAAAAGAAAAACTCAGAAACTACTAAAGAATGTTTTGAAAGTATATTTACTGAAAGTAATTCCACACCTACTCACATACAATCTGATAAAGGTACAGAATTTGTTTCAAAAGATGTACAAAAATACTTTAAATCCAAAAAGATAAATTACTATACCACTAACAATCCTGATATTAAGGCTAGTATTGTTGAACGATTTCAAAGAACTCTAAAAATGAAAATGTGGCGTTATTTCACTCATAACAATACTTATAGATACATAGATGTTTTACAGGATTTAATATACTCTTATAATCACAGCATTCACTCTAGTATTAAGATGTGCCCATGTGATGTAAGTTCCGCCAATATTATGACAGTTTGGACTAATCTTTATAATAGAGGATCAAACAAACTTTCTTTAGAAAATCCAAAACCAAATTTCAATGTGGGTGATTATGTTCGAATAACTAAATATAAACATGTTTTCCAAAAAGGATATGAATCAAATTGGAGTGATGAAATATTTATTATATCTTCAATAATTGATAGATCTCCATGGGTTGTTTATACAATAACAGATTTACAAGATGAAGCAATAGTTGGTACTTTTTATGAAAAAGAATTACAGAAGGTCACTTACAACCCCACCTCACAATATAAAATAGATAAAATAATTGGTACTCGTTATTCGGGTAACAGAAAAGAAGTATTAGTGAAGTGGAAAGGTTATCCAGATAAATTTAACAGTTGGATTTTAGCTTCTAGTTTAAAAGAAATATGAATAAAGAAAGTTTTTATTTAACTTTGCTCAGCAATAGTTCAATGGAATACTTTCCTGATAACAAGACCACAAATTTTTCAACAAAATTACCAAAAGCTATGAAATTAGAAGGCGAATGGTCGGTTGGAGTTGTCGAGTTTCAATATCCATGCACCATGTTTACTGTTCAAGATCATGAAAATGTTGTGTACATTACAAAAACCATGTTAATGCCTAATGAAGATAAACCATCAACAGTGTACTACAAAAAACATATTCCGGCTACCAACTATGATAACGTTGAACATATTTTAAGAGCGTTAAATGGTATCAGAGAGAACTTAAAATTTCGTTATGATGAAATAACAAAATTTGTGTCTATTTCTGTTTTGGATAAAAATATAACATCCGTAACATTATCACCCAAATTAAGTTTACAACTAGGTTATGAACCAAATACAAATCTTCTAGACAGAAATTTTGGGAAGTGTCCTGCTAATTTACACTTAGGGTTACCATCTCAACTATTTCTATATTGTGACATTATCGATCCTCAGATTGTGGGTGATGTTATGACTCCGCTATTAAGAGTCATTTCATTAGATCCTTCAAAATACATTTATGGTGCGAATAAAATGCACGTTTTCTCTCCACCTCACTACTTACCTGTTATGCGAAGAGAGTTCGATACGCTGGAAATAGATATAAGATCGAGCACAGGACAAAAAATACCATTCCAGTTCGGAACCGTGTGTATCAAACTACATTTCCACAAATTATAATAATGTATTCTCCTCATGATCATCATAAATGTCCATATGAAAATTATTATTCACATCAAGCTGGATCAGGAGTTGGTGTAATTTATAAGGGTTCACCATACCAACGCGGTCATGGTATTGGGAGCTTCTTAGGAGGGTTATTTAGATCAGTTTTACCTTTACTTTCAAGTGGTGTTCGAGTGGTTGGTAAGGAGGCATTAAACGCTGGAGTAGGACTTTTATCGGATATGGTTCAAGCGCGTCCTATGGAAGCCTCAATAAAAGATCGTCTTAAACAAGTTAGTACGAACTTAAAACGAAAGGCTGATAACAAAATTGATCGATTTAACATGACAGGATCTGGATATATAACTAAAAGAAAACGATTGGCATCGTTCATTCCACCACTAACTGCTAAAGTGAAAGCTACGAAAAAACTTGGTCTAAAACCAAAAAACATCGAAGATATATTTTCAAATTAAATATGTCTTTCCTTCATAATCATTCTTGTGAGTGCGTTAAGTCAGAATTAGATTTATTTGCATTACCGTCTACACAAACAAGCATTGAAAATGGATTGTGGATTCACTATAAACCAATTTCATCTCTTGCTGATGATGGACCTATCGAGTTTCAAGTTCCTGGAACAGGCGATGACTACATAGATTTGTCTCATACATTACTCCAGATAAAGGCAAAAGTATTAAATCAAGATTCATCAAACTTGATATCAGCTACAGCAGTAGCACCTGTAAATAATTGGCTGCATTCACTTTTTAGTCAACTTGATGTTTATTTAAACCAAAA
This sequence comes from Tholera decimalis, assembly GCA_943138885.2. Lineage (NCBI taxonomy): Eukaryota > Metazoa > Arthropoda > Insecta > Lepidoptera > Noctuidae > Tholera > Tholera decimalis. The sequence goes on along the minus strand of OW964568.2, from coordinate 4,716,811 downwards.
ACTTGTATCACCACCTAATAATACCTATGCCTATCGAGCATACATGGAAACTCTTTTAAACTATGCTCCTGCTGCTAAACAATCTCATCTTACTTGTAGCCTTTGGTATGAGGATACAGCAGGAAAAATGGATTCCACAGATGGTAAAAACATAGGATTTGTTAAAAGACAGGAATTAGTTAATGAAAGTAGGGAAATAGAAATGATTGGTCATCTTCATGGTGACATTTTCAATCAAGATAAATTTTTAATGAATGGCGTTGAAATGAGTGTAAAATTAGTTCGATCAAGAGAGAGTTTTAATTTAATTGCTGGGTCAAATGATGTAAAGTTTAAAGTTTGCATTACAGACGCAACTCTTATTGTTCGAAGAGCACGAATTAATCCAAGTGTATTACTCGCACATCAGAAAGTTTTAGCTTCTACCACTGCTAAATATCCTATTACTCGTGCTGAAGTTAAAGTTTTAACAATTCCATCAGGTGTTCAAGGAAAAACTCTTGATAATATATTCTTAGGACAGGTACCCAAAAGATGTATTATTGGATTTGTAAACAATTCTGCATTTAATGGTTCGCTTACTAAAAATCCATTTAACTTTGAAAACTATGGTATTAACTCTTTCAGCTTATATATTGATGGTCAACAAATACCTTCAAAAGCTTTGCAACCATCTTTTAATAATAATATATTTACATCAGCATATCATACTCTATTCTCGGGGACTGGTATTCACTTTCTAAATGAAGGAAATGCAATCTCTCGTGAACAGTATGCTAAAGGTTACTGTCTTTTAGCATTTGATTTAACTCCTGATTTATCAGCTAACTCATCAGCTCATTGGAATCTCATAAAGCATGGTAGTGTAAGATTAGAAGTACGATTTGAATCCTCACTAATACAAACAATTAACTGTATTGTTTATGCTGAGTTTGATAATATTATTGAAATAGATAAAAATAGAAATGTTACTGTAGACTATAGTAGTTAAGGTTATGTGTATGTAACTAAAGGAAAAATTATAAAATTTAATAAAACAAATTATATGCAATATACTATTTTTTTATTTCTTTATAAACACCCTATTCAATCTTATACAGAACACTGATCGAGTTTAAACTTTACATAAGCACACTGACTAAACCACTGAACATGCTGCTGCCAAGGATCATCATCATCTTCCCAATCTTTCAAACCGCCACCACAATGGAAACACTTGGTCCTGTCTTCATGACCAGTATAAAAGAAACCGGCTTCTGCAAGATCTTCAGGCTTCTGTTTCATAACGAGTGGCCAGTCTCCGAAACTGAACAACCGTCTAGATTTTGAACTGAAAAATGGATATTCAGCTCTTGGGTACTGCATATTCTTCACTTTTTCATCTCCAATCAGTTTTGTAGTTTTGCTTTTCAATGAAGTGATCTGTTCACGTATGCCACACTCATCTCTTCCTTCTAATCTTGTTTTTCTCTCAGCACCACAAGACGACACCTCCTTGGATCTAATGAATACACAGAAGTAATTTAAGTAAACAGAATCACATTCACTAATCGACTAATGTCATTGTTAAAAAAGTATTTTTTAACTTTTTCACTTTCTGCTATTGTCTTTGTAATATTGTATACGAGGCCGTTTGTGCTGTCATAGATGCTATCCTTATTATTCTTTACATAATATTTAATCCTCGTGGTAGTGTGTTTCCAATTATCAGTAGTTGGAATCTTACATAGCTTCTTCATATCGTACATTTCAATTTTTATGAGATGCATCGCTTGGTCTCCATAGTCAGAATTAGTAGAAATGTATGATACACCATCTCTAGCGGCTTGTGCCAAGGTTGACGATAACAGTTTCTTCTTTTTTATTTTTTTGGTGTCACTTCAAAAAAAAATGATCAATCGGTTGTGATTTCCTTTTTCCACCATCGCATGTGTTATTAATGACGAGTCAGGTAGAATCTAATGAGTACACAGAAGTAATTTAAGTAAACAGAATCACATTCACTAATCAACTAATGGGTGTCATTGTTAAAAAAGTATTTTTTAACTTTTTCACTTTCTGCTATTGTCTTTGTAATGTTGTATACGAGCCCGTTTGTGCTGTCGTAGATGCTATCCTTATTATTCTTTACATAATATTTAATCCTCGTGGTAGCGTGTTTCCAATGATCAGTAGTTGGAATCTTACATAGCTTCTTCATATCGTACATTTCAATTTTTATGAGAAGCGTCGCTTGGTCTCCGTCGTCAGAATTACTAGAAATGTATGATACACCATCTCTAGCGGCTCGTGCCACGGTTGACGATAACAGTTTCTTCTTTTTTATTTTTGGTGCGACTTCAAAAAAATGATCAATCGGTTGTGATTTCCTTTTTCCACCATCACATGTGTTATTAATAACGATGTCATCGTTCTCTTCTTCATGTTGAGGGGAGAGCGGTGAGTAGTAATACTGTTTATAGGTATTTTCATCGAAGTTGAATGATTTCTGCAACAAGACAGTTATCATGTTAATATCAATTTGTTTACACTTAATCACACACGTTAGGAAACAACAACAAGAATACAAGTAAGTTTGTCAATAGAATAAACACTTACCTCCATGGCCATTGATGCGTTGAAGTAACACAAACGTAGTATTGGTAGACGTATACAATCCACTGCGGTCAAACGACCATAGACTGACTGCATGACGGCAATGGTACGATCTTATATAGCACCATTCTTATCTAAAACAAATTCCTAAATACAACGAAACTGATTGTAACTCTATGAATCACCAAAATTATCTCACGTTCCTCCGGAAACTGATAGTAACTCTATGAGTCAACAAACTTATCTCACATTGCTGGCATCAACCTGTTTTGTGAGTGCTACAAAATAATGCGATTTAATATTTACAAATCACTATAATTGAACATTCCTATGACAACCATTGAATAGATTGGTAGTGTAATAATATGCTATATCATGGATACACTAGAAGTACAAAAACATCTGAAAAAGATTCATCCCAGTCTAGAAAATAATGTTTATGCTGCTAATAGACTCCCTATGTATACCCATGCACCAACGTATATAATATGCAATTTGGATGCGGATGATAAGCCAGGTTCACACTGGGTAGCTGTACATATCGATACGAATGGCATCGGTCAATATTTTGATTCGTATGGGCGAACACCTGCGCGATATCATCTCGAGTTTTTGAAAAGGAATTGTAAAAGATGGGGCTGGAGTATTGATAGGATTCAGAATGATTGGACTTCAGTTTGTGGTGAATATTGCTTAATGTATTTGCTATATAAGTTTCAGGGATGTTCAATGCATAGTTTTACAAACATATTTACAGGGAACACACTGTACAACGATATTTTAGTGGATGAGATGTTCCGCTCATATTTTGTAGATAAAAATAAAATTTGTTAATGACGCATGTGTTTTATTGATTCCGTTTTGATGATTCCGAATAGCAAAGTAAGCAATGGTCTATGAACAATAAAAGTATACAATAGCAGTAGCAGTAACAATGAGTAATACATAGAAACGTCAATGCAATCCTAATGAGGGTGAGCGGCCGGACGCACGGACAATAGATAAGAAAAGGCGAACAATGAAAGTCGATAATGAGGTTCGGGTCACCGGAAATGAAACAGATTGTTGTTAATTGATTTCTGTATCTCCGGAACCATGCATCCTACGCAAAAAAGGATTGCAGAAACGTGATCAGCGGACCCCAAAACCTTTTTTTTTTTTTTTTTTTTTTTTTTTTTTTTTTTTTTTTTAGGTTTGAAACGCCCTGGACCGCGATTGCGCCAGAAGCGGTGGTGCGCCAGAACCGGTGAGCCACGGGATTGGTGCGCCAGAACCGGCAAATCACTACTACTTATAGCTCAACTTAAAACAAAGAGCTTAACGATTTGACGAACAATACCAAGGTAAGGACGTTTGGGTAGGCCGTTAAAAGCACCCAAAATGCTAGACAATCATGTTTAACTTAATATCATAATTACGATAATTGGCCATTAATTTTAGTCTGATAAGCCATTTTGGACTAGTTGAGTCATGTACATTCAAACTTTAATAACTAAAATATCAATTTATTTAACTCCAGATGTCAGCCGGTACCAAAGGGTTGACGTGCTTTCCGAGATACTGACGAATCTTGATTTGTTAAGACGGTCACCCACCCACTTGCCGACCTTGGCAAGCGTTGCTTAACCTTAGAGATCAACCCGTGCGACTGTTATTAAATAGCCAAGAGTTCCTCCACACACCAGTAACCACCCTTAAGAGCCGAAACTGCGTAAAGCGGACGCCCGCGACGGGCACCCGTTGCTTGATTAACGTTCTCACTGCTGTAATCTTCGCCGCGGTCCAGTGCGTCTTGAGAATCTCTTCGGATTTTCGGCTCTATGACATACGTGTTTCCTAACGATGTTTTCCTACACCGTTTTGTTAACAGTATAGATAATAAAAAATACCCAAAGAAATGTGCCTGACTGGGTTCGAACTCATGACTTACAACTCGTAAGTCGGCTCATAAATTGGGCCATCACTGCTCTAAACTCTTCGTATTCCGAAAAACGATTTCAACTCATAAAGCGCCCTACTAAAAATAAAACCAAATGTCAGCTCACACAATTAATCAAAAAATTAATCAAACACTTCATGTTGAAACGTCGTATTTTAAATAACACATAAAATATAACATTAACATAAATGAATGGACGACATAACGACATGTTTTACATAACTAGGGTAACAGGTATATTTATAGAGATGCACCAACAACACAGATGTGGTAACTTAATCATTTCCGTAAGTAGATGCCGAAATGTGGAGTAATTAATTAGTTTATTATTTTGACCCCACTATGACAGCGAGTTTTTCCGGCAATTGAGCAATTAGATTTCAGATGAGATATTTCTGTTATACAGATGGATTGGTAATTAAAATAGGATGTTCTAGAGATAATATAGTTATCCTTACTACTCGCTATTCTGTCGCCTAGCTAGGGGAATAGCACTTCACAGACTTGAATGGAAATGTTAATACAAACTTACTTTGTTTATATAATTTATTTACCATGTACAACTATCTGTCTTTTAATTGTTACACACGCAACACACAATACTACACAGTAAATCATTTTTTTTTATTGCTTCAAATGTGCCACAACAAATCAAAATTGTGACCAACTTCATTAAACAATTGGGAAGGGATCTATCTTCGGAGATACAGGCTAACTACCTAGTTCTAGCAAGCTTGTATGTAACTGTGTCATGAAGTTTGCAAAGAAATGAATTTATTTATTGTTATTTATTAAATAAAAATTATTAGTTATAATATGTAACGAGTTTGACCCCCATAACTTCTAGGCCTTCTAGGGTTATTTTCAAGTAATACTCTACGCTTTTTTCCGGACGTTTATTGTGCTACTTCTTCTGAGCTCAAACACTAGAAAGTCGTGACGAGCGTGCATTTCGGAGACAGTCTTCATGATAAATGATCTTTATTTTGAAAATTGGCCATTAAATAACATTTTTCCACGTAATTTTTCTTCGTAAATCTATATTAGACGAGCCCGTTGTTTCCTAACTGACTACCCTGAGAAGAAACACCAAAAAAAACTCAGAGGTCAGTCTCTTTTGAAGTCCATACAATCTATACTTGTTAAATTATATGGGAACCTTGTAGGTTACAGTCTGAGGCGATCTTTTGAGGGAAGGTGGTCACAGATTTGAGTGGGCCTGTCCAAACAGTGCAAGCATTTGTCTAATAACGTACAGCTCAACTTAGTACTTGAAGGAGCTTAACCAAGGTAAAGACGTCTGCGTAAACGGCTAAAGATATTCAAACTGCCAGACAATCACGTTTAACTCGAATAAAACAACCTACATAATTCACATATTCACAATAGATTATGAATACCTATTAGGCAGATTACAGTCTGAAATGGCCTTTTAATGAATAATGTAAATTGATGATGTTCAGAAACTTGCTGGTAACAAGCCTTGTTACAACAGACAAAAGAGCACAAAGGTGCTGCTTATTTAATTTTACTTTGATTTTCCTACTCTTATTACTGAAACTGCTTTTTTTTTTTAACGTGGTAAAATTATCAAATAAGTCCTCCCACCCCGGGCAGGGTGGGAGGGACTGTCAGAATTTTACTGTCCACGGTCCACGGTGTTCCTTCAATAACCCTTTACCTACCGGGGTCACGGTAATGGGATGAGTCCCACTACCCCGGCAGGCTTCGGCCCTCTACGGGGGGGCCTCGTCATATTGCTGACGCTCTTTGAGGCGCGCGTGGAACACAACGCGCCGTCGACCCGGGCATGGTCCATGGTCGGACAGCGAGTTGCCCTTTACTCGCTGTCCGCATGCCCGCGCCTACGGTGGCCGGAGATCGTCGGCCGCCGTCCGACGCCGTGGGCGTCTACCACTGCGGCTGGGCTGGAGGGAGGACGCCATCCTCTCCCTCACACGGCCCGCCTCCTCCTTCGGCAGCATGACTGCTTCGCAGAAGGAGGCGACCGCTTCCCACTCCCTCTCGCCCCGCAGCATGGCCTCGACCAATGCCGGGCGCGAGAGGTCTCCGCCTATCGCCGCCGTGAGGACACGTCGGTGCTCTGCCCAGGCGGGGCAGTCTTGCACCGTGTGCTCTACGGTGTCCTCAGGGCGACCCTCGCAGTGGTGACACCCAGGCGTTTCCTCCTTTCCCATCAGACACAGGTACCTCCCGAAACTTCCGTGTCCGGTGAGGACCTGCGTCATGCGGTAGGTCAGGTCGCCGTGACGCCGATCTAGCCACTCCTCAAAGAGAGGTCTTACCGCCGCAATTGCGGCGTGCCCGGCCGTCGGTTGCGACAGTCGTTCCCTCCATACCGCCCTGAGATCGCGCCGGAGCTCTTCCCGCCGCGCCTCGACTTCTCGAAGCAGCGGGGATACGCCCCAGCGCTGCGCCTCCACGCGCCGTTCATAGACGCGCTGGAGGGCAGTCGCCTCCAGATCCCAGGGCAGCAATCCGGCAAGGAGGTTGGCCGATTCGCCGGCGATCGTGCGGTATCCCCGGATCATTCGGATAGCCATGACCCTCTGGCATGCGACCAACTTTAGTAGACCCGTAGAGGGCCATGGACCGCACGACGCCGCGTCAGGGAGGTCGCCGCGCAGCACCCAGTCGTATCCGATGTTCCACAGGGGCGGCCCCAAGACTGATCCCTGTGGGACACCGCACGACATCTCTCACCGGTTCCACTCTCCCCGGTGACCGGGGTAGATGACGGCTCTGTCCGTCAAGTAGTCCTCGACTATGCGACGGAGGTAGGTCGGCACCCGGTGATACCGGAGTGCCTCCCTGATGCAACTCCAGAGCAGGGTGTTGAAGGCGTTGGTGATGTCCAAGGACACCGCCAAGACGACCCTGCCCCGGGATACCGCGTCCCCCGTCGTGAGGGCTCTCACGCGCATGATGGCATCCACCGTCGATGCCATCATGCGCGTGAGAGCCCCCACGAAAAAGTTTTAGGAAACATAAAATTATCTAGTTTAAATAAGAGTGACGTATACAAATGTTATTTTTTTTAACTAATTTGCAAAAAATAAACCGTAATTTAAAAAAAAAAAACATTATACTTTTCAAACGCATTGGACGCTAGTCCTATTCACTTTTGACCGGTTTATAAAATGACACCGTCACGTTATTGATCTATCTTTATTATTTTATACAATTTAATCGCCATAATTAAATTAGTATCTTATTTGATATTACAGTTACACAGTTATTACAATTTAAACTAACATTATAAGTTTGAACGTTAGTATAAAATTATAAGCTTTTTGCACTCCTTGTCCATAGTTTTAACTTTGCAAAATCATCCTCCGATTTTGTAATTTTCGTAAAAAGCGGTACAGTTTAAATATATTATAATATAGGATACAATACATTTATAACTAATAGTGTCATAATGTTTACGTATTAAAAATGTATTGCCATCGAAAAATTGAATATTTAAACACGACACACGGTAAAATGCAATATTTCTTTCTATATCGACACATTGCGTAACAAAATTCACCGGAAAATTACTGTTTTTAAGGATATTTCAATGTTTTAAAGATAGTGATATATTGACTTTCTCGATCACTTCATTACACAATACATGATTTAATCAATAAATAATTAATAAATAAAGCTTGTTTTAATATTTTACAATCAACGTAGTAAGATTGCTTTGCATCTTAAATCAATCGGAGATTTGTTATTCATTTTCAATGATAATAACAACGTTGTAACCTCAAGATTTTATTTAAATAAATATTAACTTAAAGAACTTTGAAACAGCAAGCTTATTATTTGATACTCTATATCATCATCATACACAATAAAAAAATGGCTTTTGTTTAACTACTTTATAGTATTTATAGTATATTCTGTATAGTATTTATATTTTTTTCCTTTTTTGTTTGTCTTCTCTGATACTATATTCATATTATCGCTCATACTCTGCGCCTCTCTTTTTGTAGTTTAAGCGCGCTAGGTTTGGGACTGGTGCCTTTAATACAAGTTATTAAATTAACAAGGGTGCCAGTTACGACACATTTATGTATGTAACTTTTCTATAACAAAATGAAAAAATGTATATAAATGTTAAATAGCTTATTTACTATGTGCAAATAAACATATTATTATTCCATTTATTCAATCTATATACATACAAATTACATTTTTAAATATTAATATAAAATATAAAAACATTTAAAAATATAAAAAATAGTAGCCCACCGGCATCGGGAACAGGGTCCAAGCTACCGGTGGTCAGGGCTCCATAGAGAGGAACCTCCTAACAATACGCGCCGTTTCCAGGAGTACTGCTTTCTGGATCAAGCCGTTGATCCAGCTGCCCAACGAGAGCCTCCTTAGATGTTGGTCGAGGCTCTTGGCTATTATACCATTGGCTGTAACGACTATCGGCACAATGATTGCTGTCTCCACATCCCACATGTCGACAACCTCGCGCGCCAGGTCAAGATACTTATTTTTTTATCTATCTCATATTATTATTATTATTATCCTCTACCCTTATCAATTTTTTCTTGAGGCAACACGATTTCTTCTTCCATTCTCCCCTGTCAGACGTCACAGTATTATTTATTGCTTTATCTTTTATATCATTCCTCACACTTCCATTCTTCCTCACACATCGTCCATCAACATTCGACCATTCCTTCTCATCACAATATGTCCATACCAGGATAGACAACTTTTTTTTTGTACTCGATATTTAAAGGGTGCACTAAAAATAGGTTGCCGTTCTTGGAAGGCCGCCATATTGGATTTAGAACGATGTCACTTAGCTTATTTCTGACTACCTGACAGTTAAAGATGTGTGTGTCGGGATCAAGAGTTTAACGCACCTACCGAGGCACGGTGGAGTCTCAAGACGTTATAACCAACCTGCCTCGCCAAAAGCAACAATCTAACTTGCCTTGTTACTATTTGTGTAAGTACTTAGTATTTATTGTAGGCCGAGTGGTCGTAAGCGCATTCTGAGCAATGGGTATCGGGCTCAATTCTCGGGTCAGACAAAACACGCGCTATTGGATTTTTCTATTAGAAATTTCCCAGGAGTAGGCCGGAGTTTTAAAGTTAGCGGTGTGATACCCTCATGTCTCCAAAACACGTTAAGCCCGTGTAAATCCCGATCCCGAGGGAATTTCGCAAAATCCCGTCTTAGTGAGCATCTACGTACTAAAAGGAACCCCCATGCAAAATTTGAGAGCCCTGCTACTTGTAGTTTCTGAGATTTCGTGATTAATCAGTGAGTGGTATTTCGCTTTTATATTATATATAGATTAGGGATAGGACCCAGTCATTAGCTGGTGCTGACAGCTCTTTGAGGGGCCGAATCAAGCCTGGTCCTTACCGCATGGTGATCTAACCCTGCCTTTTTTTTCCTTGGTGGGAAAATCATCGAATGACTTCTTCCGCTCTGGGTTAAGCTCTAACCCTGCCTGTCATACTGAGAAGGTCCTAAGCTGCTGATATCAACAAGGTTTCTACGAGTATTATCTTATTGTATTCTATGGCTGCACTGTGGCGTGATTTAAGTCGTTTCATAGATATAAAAGAAACCGAGACCTCAACTTATTGTAGTCATCATAAAACTGAGTTCAAACTCAAGACGAACTCAACATTTTCATTGACAATAAACAATCACGTATATGCTCAGACCAATAAAAAAGTATTGGTCTGAGCGTAGGTATATGGTCATAAAAACATATAAATAAGCAAAGCTAAAAACTATAAAATACAAAAGATCTATCAATTAACAGTAGGAACTTATTTTATAGGCTGACATCTTATAAGCTTAAAAGCCATTAAAGTAGCTTAATTTGGACTTTTAAATTTTTTTCATTTATAACTTTAAGTAATGTTAACTAGAGTTGACTTGCTATTAAGCCCACCCTACGTAAAAAATCGATAATACAATATAAAGAATTATGCTATAAGCCCGATCAATGCTCATTTAACTGATAACTCTGCATAAGAATGTGTTTTTGCGGTATTAATATTTTATTTATATCAAATAATAGGCATGGTTTGAATAAAAAGTCAAGTCAAGTTTATGTGATAAATATTTTATTTCTTGTATAAAATATAAAAACACACATAAAATAATTTGGTTCGAAAATAATTTGGTGAAACGCGAGCCTATTCTGAATAAATAAATAATAATAAATAGCCACATTGGTTAGAAATTGTGATACATATAACACGAGAAGACGTTACGACTTCATTCACATGGAAATTTCATTGATATTTGAAAATAATGTTAATTGTTTGATATTCCAATTTCAAATATAAGATAGGTACTTCTTTTTCAAAATGCGAAAGTGTGTTTTTTATTATTCCTTATTTAATTCAAAGTGTTTTTAGTATGAAGATAGTTGAAAGGCTGAAGAATGACAGGCTACTTTGATTTCACTAAATAAAAACGCGACCAATGCCGCCGGCAAAAGCTAGTCTGTCTTTCAAATTTGCCCCCAAACACGCTCGCAGATAACAAACTCGTGATGTGTAAGTTCTGCATTTATGTATGTATGTTTGTATGCCTCTGTACAGTAACGAGAATCGAAAAGAAATTAGAAATCGAGACAATGAATGACACTACAAAAGCTACTGGTTTTTGAAAACGTTTTGCATTTTGAATTGGCCATTATTCGAGTTTGATTAGTAAAACGTGACTCATAACTTTGCGTGCATTTTCTTTGGTTTTGCTTACGGGTTTCTATTACATTCCAATTATAATTAGTAGTTATTGTATTAGTCGTCGTAAGTAATATTATAAAGAGCCAAATTGTTTAGTTGTTTATACTGAATGTTTCAGGAGAGACGTCGCAGTATTTATAGCAATATTTAAGGTCTGAATCCACAATGCGTCGTCACGTCTAAAGCAGTCTGCAGTTAGCACTAATAACGACACCCGATAATGCCAACGCCTGCTGGGATTACAGGAATGTTCATACCAGATACCGTGGCCTTAAGACACAAGGGCAGCTGAAGGAACGATAGGTTTTTAGTCAGTAGAAGTCTGACACTCGCACAGAGTGAGAGGAGTCATTTGATTAAAATGACTCCTCTCACTCTAAAATAACTTTAATTTCGACAGTCGGTGTTATTGGTTTTGTATTTTCTTTTTTTTTTTCACACCACCTTCCGAAATTAAAGTTATTTTTGGCTTTGTAATGTTTTGATATGGAAGCCGGTTTTATTTTTTGCACAAAGGTTTTTTATTACGCTTTTTAGTGGGGCGGTTTGTAATTTATCTAGTTACAAAGCCAAAATGTCAACTCACCTTTTACAAAATATTGCTTTTCCCGATGCAGAGCCGTTAATATTTTGAGGACTTCTCCCGGTACTTCACCATCAGCTCTACTTCACCATATGTATTATGACGAGCATAAAGTGCTTAAAATTCATATTTAAGTAATCGAATCGCAATCCACGAAATACTTAGTAGTTTCGGTGGCCATTTGTGGTCTTCATCCTCAGTCTCACTTCCCCAAATTAGCTACTGCACAAGTTACTATAAGAAATACCCAAAACGCTATAGATATGTCTATAATATTTGAAGATTTCCCTCGATTTCTCCATGATTCCATCATATCCTAACGTGATGACAATGGGACCAACTAGAAATTATACCCTTTCAAACTAAAAAATAACTTTCCAAATCAGTCCAGCCGTCTTCGAGATATGAGGTAAAGTTCAAGACGAAATGAGAACCTCCTCCTTTTTTTGAAGTCGGTTAAAAAGAAACCTAACATAACCTAACGTTTATTTTGTGCTTTTATGAAGTATAAAAGTGCGAGAGAAATAACTACAAGAACTGGAATGCATGAGCTTTAGATACGGAGATAAGGTCTTCAGCCGACGGAGGAGCTAGTGAAATAAAAAAAAACCTAACCTAACCTTTGAAGACCTTTTTTTGATGCTGTAAACCGTAAAATGGTGATGAGATGTAAAATCCGTGGCTGAATTAGTAAATTAAGTGGCAATAAATAAATAACAAGGACAAGTTAAGATAGGTAATTGTTAAGTTTTTACTGTCGCTTTTTGTAGAATATTTAGTTGACATTGTAAAAAGGGCTAATTATTTTATTAGGGGCTATCTCATTTTCCCGTTGCTTAGTTATAAAATGAGAAGTTTGGCCCGTAAATAAATCTGTGACTGGACTTAAGGCGAAAGGATAGGCCAAACTACAAAATAGACCTCTCTTTGAAGGACTACTACTACTAGACGGATGGACCAAATAGATAAAAAAAAATACCTAATATGCGTAACATATTTGACTTTAAATTTTAAGTTTAAGTTTTTTATTATTGTTCATACTTTTCTCGGAAAAAAATCGAATATATCCTCTTTATTTTTGCAATAGTTTGCTTACTGCTTTCAAATAACTGAACCAATTTAAATATTTCTTTCACACTATTATAGAGAATTTATTGCTTTATTAAATTTAAGTTCAAAATTTTATAAAATTGTTACTTACGTGCCGTTAAATCAATAATACTATATTATTACATTCGCGCCCGGCGCGCACGCTCACTCATACGCAAGGGCTAGGTATGGGTAATATCGGTTTTACTCTGTATCAAATCGTACCTATGTATCGGTTTTGAATATCGGATATCGTATCTATATATTTCAATATCTATATATTGGCTGAATCTGTGTGGAACTCTGAAACGAAACTGCTACGTAAGATATTGTAATTTTAAGGTTTCGGTTTTGTTCGATATATTTACATCATTATATTTTATTTGCAACTGTATACTCTAAATCAGTGAATGTATTTTCTGTGTAGTGTTGATAATATGGCACTCAATAATGACCCTAGTATTTTTATTGAAAATACCTTAGGATATAAAATCTTTTGACGTTTAATTATGATTTCCTGTTTACAAGTGTTTAGAAAATAATGTATTCGGTATTAAACTCTATGCCCCTGTAAATAGTGTTTAAATGTTGTATTATACATTAGCGTATCTCTCTCTCTCTCTCTTTCGCTCGTTCATCTATAGCATATAGCTCCCGCGCGCATCGAACACCCGAATCACAATATCAGTTTGAACCGAATATCTTAGTGCGATACCGATATTGTGTGGTGTTTTTGTTTTGTGACTCATCATACCAACATCAACGCATTAGATACGCAGATACCTGATATATAGATTCATTGCCGTCCGATATATAGGTATTGGATATTGTAACAATACATAAGTATTGTATCTATATACGATTTGTATCACCCCACTCCTATCAAGGGCCAGTCTCACCCTAGCGTTCGCACGGGGAGGCTGTGTCGCATGTTAGCGCGCCCCGCTCTTTAAACTTTGCGTCAAAGAGTAAACGGCGTAGATAGTACGTTTGGTACAGTGGTACGGTTGAGCTATTTAAAAATCGGACACATCATTTGCGCTTGGACGTATGTGAATATTTAGTTTTAGTGTTGATTGCAAGTGGATTAAACTAAATGTTAAGTAAATAAACATATTATTTTTATATTTTAGTTTTTATTGTTTCGTAGCCAAATGATACAAACCATTTTTTCTCCAAGTCAATTGTTTGAAATATTATTATTATTTAGCCTGCACTGTCCCACTGCTGGGCAAAGGCCTCCCTTCATTCCTTCCAACGGTCCCGGTTGTGCGGCAATTCTTTCCAATTCTCAAGGAAGACATCAAGTTCGTCCCGCCATCTCCTTCGTGGTCTGCCGCAACCTTGTGTCCCTGTTTCAGGGCACCAATCTTGAGGTTTACGGGCCCACAGCTCGTTCGGCATGCATATCGTTCGTTTGAAATATATTTATTTATTTTATTAACACTATGAAAAAGAAAGTTGAAAGTATCATTAGAACTTAAAACACAGTTTTTTATTAGTACATTAATAAAAGCGTGATTATTTATTTTCTCAAAAACAAATTGATATTTTTTATATTTTGATTCACTCTAACTACAATAACTGTACTCACTAAAGAATATTTTGTTCTCAAAACAAGCATTGCAAATGATCTGAGTCCGCCTATATTCAATCGATTTATGATGATAAAAGCTAATAGGTAGCGACAAAAATGCTTCGAACGCATCTGCGTCCGGTGATACCTTATGACGTTCGGGGGAGTGCGTGGGCGCTCGGGGTGGTCAGCACTGGCCGCTTCTTTCACGTTCAATGCTCAAGGACGTTGGGCTATCCTTTCGCCTTAATATTTCCCTTTGAAAATCTTTGACAGTCGTTACCGGTAGTCAGATTTTTGGAGGTCAGATGCTCTATGTAAAACACTAATTCTCAGCTGTACCTATCCAGTTATACTTAAGCTGATACCAACATAGTTGGGAAAAGGCTAAATAAATGATGAATGACATCTAATATCAAAACACAGACGCTGTAATAAAAGTAATAAACTTGAATAGCGATTGGCAGCTTTACAACCAACTGACCGGTCTCCTCATTCAGCTTATACTCAGAGTGGCGCCTCCTCTGAGTATAAGCTGAATGAGGAGACCGGTCTCTAAATCTAAGTGCCTATGAAATGAAATGAAATGAAATGAAATAATATGAAATGATAATAAATGACATGAAATGATATGAAACGATATGAAATGATTTCATTTCATATCGTTTCATATCATTTCAATAAATATTTCATTTCATTTGAAATGAAATATTTATTTTGTAAATTGGTTATAAATAACACTTTTACACGTCATGTTTTTTTGCGTGTTATGTTTAGTTTAGCTAGATGAGGCCGGTATTTCCTAACTGACTACTCTGAGAAGAAACACCGAAACTAACTCAGAGGTCAAAGTCTCTTTTAAAGTCCAGACAATTTGTAGTATATGTATGTATATGAGAAGCATATAGGTTCATGTCTGTGGTATTCTTTTGAGGAAATAACCACGCAAATTTGAGCGGACCTGTCCAGACAGTGTAAGCATTTGTCAGTTATCGTGTAGCTCAACTTAGAACTAAGGACGCCTACCACAGCCTAGATAGAACCAGTAAGATAGCACATAAACCCACTGCCCAGTTTACTGTATACTGTGGCGCTACATTTTGTCATAACGGTGCAAGGGTGCATTGTGGGTTAGCCGCTTTTACTTATCAAGTAAAGTAATGATCTTTGATATTTTCTCGTTGTTCTAAATGGTAGCTTAGAATGAGTGGGCCTTTGATTGTTTCGTTCTCAAAGGATTGATTTTAATAAGAGCTGGTATTTGTGGACTATGGTAATTGTAGCTACATACGACCTGTTTTAAACGGAGAAGCGGTATCTACGCTTCACCTATAATGTCAGTTTATGCCAACGTGTGATGTACAACCGGCCTAATTATTATCATAATGCATTCAGATAATCGAATTGAGAAAAGGTTTTAGTACATATTATTGCATAATACTAGATTAGATACTAGAGGCCAAATTTATGGTTTTGGTAAATGTCAGTCAATGTCCTACAAAACATCAAAGTTCATTTTTCGGTACCTTCAACACAACAACAGTAGTAATAAACAACTGGTTTTTAGTATAGTTTACATAAAAAAAAATTGTAATAGTTTGTTATCGATTTCCGCAAAATAACGCCTGATCCACTCTGTAACTGGACACAGTAAAGAAACCTTCTGGTAAAAAAAAGTTTAAAAATCTTCCCAAACATGACAGCGGCGATAAATAATGATTGAAATCCAAAAACGAAAAAAGCCATAAATAAATTCAACAAATTAGTCCTCAAGTTCAAGACTCAATGTATCACACTACAGAAAACAAGTTTTCAACTTGAATCCTAAGCATAAGTTATGCATTATGCAAATTATATTTAATAGAGTGCTCAAAAGCAATAATAGCTGCAATGAAATTAATTTCATGGCTCTTATTGCCATTATCGTTAGCTACCTAGGTTATATAAATATTCTCGTTTTCCTTTCGTTAGTGGAGATGTAATTAATTGCTTCATCATTTGTTTTATAGTATCACAGATTCATATATTTTATAACAGCAAATATACAGTCACTTATAGAATCATATAAAGGAGAATAAAATCAATCTCTAGAAGTCTCTTTAAGTTCAAGTTTGTTAATACAAACTATGTATTATATTGGGCAATACGAATTGGATGGGCTTTAAAAGAGATTTCTAGAGAACTTAATCTCTTTTCTAGATATCTTCACTATGCAACAAATTAAAATAAAGCTTAAAAAATCATCCTCCACGCTATCGGCCGGTAATGTACACAAGAGACTGGCGGCAGTGCCACGTTGTATCACAATGCCTTTCGCTAAAGTAATTTTAAGTCGTCGTCAACCATCATGTTCGAATTTTCTTTGAAGGGTATATTTTTTGAGGTGGAAAACTTCGTGGATGATCTCTGCCTTAGGTCAGGCGAAGTGTCACAGATCACACTCTAACTAAAGCCACCCTGTGTTCCTCGCACTTTTACATTGGAGGCTGTTCCTTGGAAAGGCGAAACACGGACTTGTATTTTTAAACTTTTAAATGCCTGTAACCACTGAAACGGTATATCGTTGAAGACGGTCCAATCACTTTACGTTTTCTGTCTCAGGCGTCGTAAAAAATTTCACAAGAGGAATACAATGGATATTCATCTATTCAGAGGAATCAACCTTGACCGAGATTACCGTTTTGCGTGTATGTGACACACAATTATATTCTCTCTAGTTCAAATAATTTGTGTGTAGAAAACACATTTTGTTACGCGCCATGTGACACTGCAAATAAGTTACTCCTTTCTTTCTTTACCTTGCATTTATCAGTTAACCACAAGCCACTGTAAACATAAAATAGTGACTTCTTTTGTAACTGTTTTATAATTTGAGTTTGTGGGGATTTTGTGATCTGTAAACGAGGGGCCTGCGTTCGTCCAAAGGTTTTAAAAGCCTGCGGCAGCCCACATTGGATATCAGCTAAGGAGTGAAATTCCGTGACGAACTCTCTGTGTCCTAACAGCTATAAAATGAGGGTCTTTCAGTCCAGACTGAATAGGTCCCTTCTAGGTAAGCTTGCTTCATCCTCGCTTACCATCAGGTCAAACTCAGGTCAACATCAATAAAAAAATGTTTATCAAACCGGTAAGACACGAATGGTTATCCCAACCATTAAAACCGGTTGCATACTATTAAAAATTTATCAATTTAGGCATATTTATGTAACGATTCATAGAACAGTTTCGATTTCGTTGATAATAATGTTATTAGTAAAGATTTATATATATTTGCTTATATATTTAAAGTTATTTCACTTTTTATTTCAACATTTGTAGTGAAAGTTAGCAATGAAGATGTTTAATGTGTTGTAAATTAATTCAGTGTTTTATGATTCTTTGTGATGAACGGCTCCATTATTAAATTTATTTTAGAGAGAATGAAAAAAAGTGTTTTATACGGTTAATAATCATTTTTGTAAGATAGTGACGGAGTTGGCAGATTAGATTAAAATGATAGGCCACATTTTTTTTTATTGACAATAGGTTTGCGTTTAACCACCATCTCACCTGATGGTAAGTGATGATGTGGTCGAAGATGGAGCACGCTTACCTAAAAATAACCTATTCACTCTTGACTTAAAGTTCCCTAGGTTATAGCTATCGGGAAACACAGACTCCGGTAAGGAATTCCACTCCTTAGCTGTACGCACAATGAAAGTATTCCCAAATATATATGTAATGTGCCTGTAATAGATGCTTTACTTTTGTTAATCTTTTTAGCCTAATCCCTATTATATTGGGGTTGAATGCAGCTGAGTATTAGTGTTCCACATGGAATGACTTCATATCTGACTTCCACGCCCGAGTAGCTGGTAAACAATTTTATTGTGTATGGTTTGGGAATACTTTCATTGTGCGTAGAGCTAAAGGGTACAATCACCTGTCGGAGTTTGAATTTCCTGATAGCTATAACATAGGGGTCTATAAGTCAAGACTGAATAGGTTACTTCTAGGCAAGCGTACTTCATCTTCGACCACGTCATCCAACGTCATCGCTTACCTTCAGGTGGCAATGGCTAAACGCGACCAAATCATCAAAAAAATATGCAATCTCCATGACATGTACCTACCTACGAGTATATATTTGGAAAGCGACCATACCATAAAAAGTTTTTATTGCCACGCTGTAATTAAAGGCACTACAACAAGAATTTATACCTTATTATACTTACTTGCTTATTTAATCCATACATGGTCAGTCAAGTACAAGATTGAGAATACACCGTTAAATAAAAATGTGGAGCAGTCTTGCAAAAATGTTGTATAAATCTTTTCAATATGTTGCAACACAGCTTTCGTCAATAAGGTCCAATAAATCAAAAATTTCTTATATTTACCCACAGTCTTATAACTTGTGTTAAGGTTATATACAAGTCACTTTTACCAGTAATATATTATTCATTCAACGCTCATAACTTTGATTTTATGGTGATTTCATTGTAAAAAATTACGATTGATTTATATTCCGTAGCAATAAACTATTAATAAAATCTTTGGTTTAAAGAGACGCTATCAATATTTTTGCCGTGTGAAAGTCGGGTAGATTTATCATATGTTTTATGATGATGAAATATCGTTGACGTTTGACACGAGTGTAGCTTCCGGTAGATTTGGGTATAATTGAAATATTTTGGTCTCTTAACACATGATTAAAACCAGCTTATGCAGTTCTCACCGCTGGGATACAGGCATCCTCTCTATAAGAAAGAACAGGGGACATACCATGACGTGTTAAAACGTGAGTCGTTCGAGCGAGAAAGAGGGATGGAGCTATATACAGGGTGGCAGAGACATCGAGGCACAAACGCTTTCCATACATTCAGTACATGATTCTGGATCTCCTGCGTTGAAATTTTTCGTCGGTTTTTTCTAAAATTATCAGGTTATTTTCAGCAATTTTTTTAAGCTATTGCATAGCTTTTATCGCGGGCTATGAGCGCGGCGACCGAATCAAGAAATTCCGTAATGAAAATAAACCTAACCTAACCTAACCTGCCGCACCACTGTGCCGGTCGGAGTGGACCCCCCAGTCCACTCCGACCGGCACAGTGGTGCGGCATTGAAAGCCGTGCATCGTCTAACGTTGTTTCAGTTCGGCAGACTTCGGCACGGTGTTTGTGTGCGTGCGACTAGACGTATGCGTGTAGACTAGCTGCTAACTGCTCAGAACTGAGTCCACGAGTGAGTTCGAGCCTTAACGTGTATATATATGGTACGACTGTACGAAGCTCGCACGGATCGAAACGAGCTGCTCCGAAATCGGACGAACACGTAAGCAGCTGTTTGTGAGAAAGTACATATAGTAGTTGTATAGGTGTCTATCATCAATGTATAACAGTGAATAGCTGTACGCGTAAAATTAGTGTATAAAGAGTTTTAAATATGAATAAACAAAGTGCATTTATTAATGAAGAAAGTGGTGAAAAAAAATTCTGCGTAAATAAAATAAATAAATAATTATAATTGCATAAGTTGATAAAAAATGCTATGCAATAGCTTTACCGCGGCAGTCCCCGAGTGCCACACTCATTTCTTTTACTGAAACCTGTATAAAATCATGTTTCTATCTAACCCAATCAAATTATATTAAAAAATAAAATTCACTTGTTTCATTTAAAACAATAATGCTACTACAATAAAGCTGTTTTGCTAGAGTTCATTTGCGAGGTCAACACAGCTGATCAGGTAGCCCTTTCGAGTTTTATTTGTGTTAAGTGAAACAAGTGAATTTACTGTATTTTTTGGCATCGGCTTTTTCTTAATTTTATTAAATTAAGAAAAAGCCGCCAAAAAATTTCAACGAGGGGGGTCCAGAATCATGTACTGAATCCATGGTACGCGGTTGCGCGTCGTTGTCCCTGCCACCCTGTATCATGCATAACTTCATCCCTCTTTTTCGCTCGAACGATTCACGTTTTAACACGTCAGTATAGCCCCAGGACATCCACCACATGGGTTCAGTGCAGGTTGATGATCTCGGATTTTTCGGAAATTTGGTAAGAAGATGGTTGACATTCTAGAATAACACATAGGCTATTTGTTATCCTGGAATTCCTACGGGATAGGGATTCACGGGGGAACACCCTCCACAGCGAAAGAAGTCGCGGGCAGAAACTAGTATTTCAAATAACGGGGCTATTTAATTCCCTGTAAAGGACAGACTTCGCATTTTCTTAAAGAATTGCAAACGCATGGAACGCAACCAACCGATGAAAGAGCTTTTTAACGGAGTCAAGCTTATGTGTACTAATTCTCCCCGTAGTGACTGTCAAATATGTACAAATAGCAGCTTAACGTGTTTTCGAGACAAGGACTAATCTCGATATGATAAGATAGATGATCAACCACCCACGCATTGACCGAGGCAAACATTGCTTAACTTGAAAGATCGAACCGTGAGGCTGTTATTATTTAGCCAAAACTTCTCTCCTCGAATTTGTTAAACTAGTTACATTCATAAAAAGTATGCATTGATGGCATTTAAACGAACCCCTTGTTTCCTGGAGCCTGATTTTAGAAAGGACAAAAGATTTAAGATCATTTATCCCATTACACAGTTTAGTGTGATCATTTTCAACATACAAAAACAAGTAATAATGTAAAAGCATTCAAGAACAGGAAAAAAATGGCCATAAGTTCTAGTAACCAAAAATATCTTACCGACGCGACGGGCCACCGTTAAATCTTATTCGGTAGAAAGTTAATCCAAATAAATGAAAAGTTACAGTAAATACTTTCGAAGCTTTAAATTATTGAAAATGATTACTGATACCGGTTGAGACATTAACTTCGGCATGCATGGTAAATGGTATATACTTACATACACATCACTCTTACCGGTATTGGAATCTGTAAGACCTAATTTCGCAACCAATGGTCTGAAAAGATTAAGCAAAGTGGTATTTTGTAGACAGATATACTTTACTGTACACCATTACATATTTAGATAAGGACTTAACAACTGAAAAGGATATTAGGTACAATTGGGGATCTAATCGCAACCTTTGGATGGATTTGACACAGAAGGAGAAAATAAATACGCATGCAGTCCATGATGTAGGTACTATTTACTAATATAATAAATAAGTTAAAAACTACATACTCAACTACAAATTTGAGACTTATACTAATAATATAATTAAGATTAAAAAAGACAGATCTTTTACCATGTTTTTGAATGAAGGCAGGGTTTGTGCATGTCTTACTAACACGGGTAGAGCATTCCACAGCCGTACTGCTTAAGTCACAGACGATTTACCAAAGACATTGAAGAAGTGACTTATCAGCGGTATGCGATTTTCAAATTCCAAAAAACAACATTTGGGATTCATATCAACAATATTATAGCCAAATTACACAAAATCTTTATAAAATCTAACCTATGAGTTATTCTGATGTAATAACTAAATAACTGTAACTGTGTTTGTTGTTGGTGACCATAAAACCATCCAATACATCTGATTTGTGTATTTCGCGGTATTTTAATAAGTGAGATTAACACTGCATGTTATTTTATTTCGTAAATTTTAACTAGATGAGGCCAGTGTCTCGGGACTAACTGAAAAGAAATACCGCAACAAGGTCTCTTCGGTTAGGTTCAGTTTCGGTTATAATTAAGCGCAGGCCACACCGCCAGCTAGCGGGCGGGCGGGCTAGGCGGGCGAACATCGTTTCACCTCTTTACATACTTCGGTTCACACCGCGAGCTACCGACTAACCTAACGAGCTAAGCTAACGAAATATCCGACGAATCCAGCGAAGCTACTCGTTCACCTCGTTGGCGCGCCCGCGCTTCGCAAGCTTAGCTCGCCCGCCAGCCCGCTCGCCCGGTTCGCTCGCCCGTCCTCCCCGTTTCGAGTAGACTAGTCGACGCTCGTCTTTCGAATAGCACCCACACCTTTATGATCTGCAACTCTGTTACTAACACTCTACTTTGTCTATGGATAAAGGTCAGTGGGTGCTCAGACTAAAGAAACTCTAGGGTTTCATTAGTCTGAGAGTGGGTGTAGGTTAGCAATGTTTCGTTTCACGTATTAGATTTGATGAGGTTTTAATGAGGTTAAGAATGAAAATTAAATACAGTATATTCATACACTGTATTTTATCAGTACAGTATACAGTAGAAAAGTCTAAAATACAGTAAATCTACTGTAATTTAATTACAGTGCACCTGGAAGCACTGATGGACAGATAGAACGCTAACCTCTCGCTCTCCCATCCGCGCCCCCCGCTACGCCCGTCGCTCGTCTGTCCGTAGTTTTCAGTGTGAACCCCATAGTTTAGCTCGCCAATATTTCGCGTAGTTTGTGTAGTTTCTTTCGTTCGCTTCGCCCGCCCGCCTAGCCCGCCCGCCCGCTAGCTGGCGGTGTGGCCTGCGCTTTATTATTCGCAAATTAATTCCTTATAGATAATTATTGTGATGTACAGATGCCAGCACATGAAGCTACCCGAAACTGTCAAATTTTCCCAATCAACCTTGAACCTAATTTCTTTAGCAATAAAGTTGAAAATCTATTGTTACGAGCTGGGGTTCGGGATAGAAGTAATTAACGCCAATTAAACCAAAATTAACACTTTACTTAAATAAACACAAAAAAAAATCAACACAGTTATTCACAGTACAATAGTTGTCACTTAACACCTAAATCGCACCGAAATTCACTTGTATAGATTCGATTATATCGCCTCGGATCTTCAAATAAGACTGACACTGCGTTTTTTTTTTTTAATAGGGCCACTCGTAGTTCAGCACTTTAAGACTGGTCACTACTTAACCGGGCAGGACTCTCTGCGTCCCTTTGCGATCTATTTATACCCCGGTCTATGAGCTCTAGAACATTCTTGTAAAATCGACTCACTGTTTATACTGCCACGAATATTCCAGAGCTACTTGAGATACACAGTACTGCTACTCGCCGCTAGATGGCGTTAGTGTCTCGAACATTCTAGATTTCTGCCAAAGTTTGTCGACGTACTTCACTAAGCGGCTGGCGTAAACACTATTAAAGAAATTTGTCTGATTGTTGTAGCTTGATGTGCTGGCGTCTATACATTAGGCATATTTCAATGTCAAAAATGTCCACGCAACTGAACGATGCGTGAGATCATTAAAACAGGTGCAAACTCACTTTAGTGTAGCCAAGAATTTTAATGTCATCTGCTTAGCCTTTTACTAACTACATTGGAATTAGCTTCCAGTCTAACTGGATACAGTTGAGTACTAGTGTTTTACATGGATCGTCTGCCCATCTGACCTTCACAACCCAGTAGCTGGGTAACACGATACCCCTTGGCTAGACCAGTGACAGATTTACTGGCGTCTGACTACCCATAACGACTGACAAAGATGTCGAAATGACCACCGGGAACAGTTTCTCCATATACACGGTAATTACCGTAGTTACACCGTAATCAAGCCGTTATCTACCGTCAAGGTAATAATGTATTACCGTGTCATAAATCACCGTATTACCATTATGAATTACTTTGTTGTAAATATTTTATCCTGTACTGCCTAAAAGTCCTACAACGAATTTCACGTTAGTCAAATTAACAATTTTGTAAGGGCAACACTGCCGGGAGTCTGAGGGAAATCCCACAATATCTAAAAGTCTATCTCTACGAACAGGCGTAGGCAATCTATTCTCAACCTTATTTAAATACTAGAAAGAACGAAAGTAAGTGATATTGATGAATGACGTAAAACACATGTTATTTTTTTTTTTTTTGTTAATAATGTAAAAGCAAATACTGTTTTGATTCATTTCATAATGAAGTTGTTTATTTTTCCTTTGAAAAATTACACGGTAAATTACACGGTACACTTTTAGTAAATTCACCATAATTTTGTCTAGAAACACCGTTTTTTTAGCCTAGCAACACGGTAAATCTCGATTTATATATGGAAACACTGACCGGAACCAACGGCTTAACGTGCTTTCCGAGGCACTATTTCCCTGTCCCGGAAATAAACCCGAGATCTCGTGTTACGCATTCGTGCTTGCAACCACTCGACTAACGAGGCAGTTTTTAATGTACAGACGCCAGCACATCAACCTACCTAAATCTATCAAATTTCTTTAACAGATTTTCAACCTTATCACAATAGTGGAAGGTTAATGTTCGATTGGTAAAATTTGACAGATTGGGGTAGATTGACGTGCTGGCGTCTATACTAATGTAGCTTTTATGTAACTTTACCAAATAAAAGATTTGAATCAAAAGCCTCAATCGCCAGGTCATTCAATCCAAGTACGATCTTCATGATGATGAGCAAATTTTCATACTATGGCAAGCCCATACATAAAATGATATTGGATGTAACTAATCATGTGTCAGCGTATTTACTGACACTTTCTTTCATTAAAGATCTTGAGGAAAAAGAAAATATCCAAAGCAAACCCGAAATTGGTGATTTGAGATCAGAACGCTTTTACAAATGCAAACTTTTTCTATTATTCAGGAATGAGCTCTAGGACTGATAGACATCTGGTATCTTAAATTTCTCTCACCAGATAAGGACTAGAAGGGTAGCTGAAGGAACAGGGTTGGTTTTTAGTCAGTAAAAGTCTGACACTCCCTTCCACACCACCTAGAGCGGGAAAAGTCATTCGACGATTCACCCACCAGAAAAAGAAAAGAAAAAAGGTAAGTAAAAGTTAATCTATGTAACGATAAATTCTATGCAACATAAAATTTACAAGAAACTACGCTTCTATGCAGCTAAAATGATCTAAAATGCATAAAGTTCGATAACACTAACGGCAAAATGTACGTGCACATATGACACACGCTTCAAAGATAATTTGAAATCATTCGGAACTAACCGCTTTACCCGAAGATTGCCGAAGTGTTCCGACTTTCGAGCCGAACGAATTAGTTAGCTTTGTAATTGGTCGGTTCTTAAAGTGAGATGGTACTCATTGACATGGTTCCATAATTGCAGTGTCGTTTTGAAAATGATTCGTCATACGTGTTGAAGGGCCGAGAGAAAATTGTAATTATTATTGTGGATTCAAATTGCAAAGATGCTGATTGATTTCATTAGCAGATTCAGTGTAGAATCTGGTAATCATTATTTAAATTATTCATGTTATAAAAGTTTTTAGGAAGAGTGTAATATGCCCGATTATCAACTACATTTATTGCTTCTGTGTGTTTGCTCAACCAGAATAATTTATATTTTATTTATTTTACAATCTACTACTTTTTTTATACGTAGGCATACTTAAAGCTTAGAACAATGTGGACCCCCCAATGTGGAAGTATAAAAAGTTTGCCAAGTGCGAGTCAGACTCGCCCATGAAGGGTTCCGTAGTAACTATAATAAATATAATTTAATATATTTATTTGAAAAAGAAACTCGTAAATTTCTTAAAACTAGCTTATTTACAATTTTTACAACTACGCCAAATAACTTTGTTTATCATGGTGTTTGTATGAATTACAAAGTTATATTTGCGGTTTTAGAAAATATGCTGTATCTCAAAAACTGCTGACCCGATCTCGTTCCAACTAATTTTGCTTGAAAGATTACATTAAGATCTACAGCATATAGTTTTTTTAGATTTTTCACTCCATAATTATAGAAGTTAGAGGGGGCGGGACACACATTTTACCACTTCAGAAGCGTATATCTTTTAAACGATTAACTTTATGAAAAAGTGGTTTTAGAAACCTCAATATCATTTTTAAAAACCTGTCTATAAATACCACACACGCATAGGTTTCATGAAAAAAAATATTTTCAGTTTCAGTTCCATGTATGGGGAGCCCCCCTTTATTTTAAATATTTTTTATTTTTTTCATAAAATCGGAAATCGGTTCACAGAATACATCTACTTACCAAGTTTTACATGTATAGTCCTAACAGTTTCGGAATAAAATGGCTGTGACATACGAATAGACGGACAGACAGACAGACAGACAGACAGACGGACAGACATATCGAAACTATAAGGGTTCTGTTTTTTGCCATTCGGCTACGGAACCCTAAAAATAATAAAAAAATCACCCAAAAAAACTAATTACTATAAAATAAAAACTAAACATAAAAAATCTTTCCCCTCTCTTTCTCCTTCCTTCATCCATTTCCTCATCCCATTCACCCAAAACTGCTCAAAGACGAGTAAAATCTAACTACCCACTCAATGCCAAGGTCTAACTCAAAAGAACCTGTGAACCACGCACCAATAGATACAAACACACAATAATGAATAATTATTATTGGAATAGTCTCGTAAATTCATGCTATTAAAATTTTCTCACATGGTAGGTAATTTTGCGCACGCAATCCTATTGGACCGAGTAAATTTAATAATGAGATAGTTATTATTACTTAGCACAGTCTTCGCTGTACATAATTACTGTAATCTGTAATTTAATGACACTTCGATGGGTAATACTGACATTCAGACCCGTTTGTATGACACTAACTAAATGTTATTAGCAATGAACAGAACTACACTTCATAATTATATCTCTGTGAATCGTTTAAAGTAAACTGAGACTGAATTATGAATTAGTTGACTTTAGAACGGGTTTAAATGCACTTAAAGACTTCATACATAGAGTTAATAACTATACTAATATTCTAAAGGGGAAAAGTTGGTTTGTTTGAACGCGCTAATCTTCGAAAGTACTGGCTCTACTTGGATGAAATTTGGTATGAAAATAGCTTGAAGTTTGGGGAAGGTTACTTTATACCCGAAAAGAAGGAGGTTATGTTTTATCGAGATAAGGTCCACGAGAGCGAAGCCCCTCGCGACTGCGTAGGTAGTGATGTAGTCTCGTTGATCGAGTTTTCAGTGGCGTTTATAAGGCCTTCTAATGTATACGTGTTTTGGCATTTAGACACTCCGATAGATGGCAGTCGTTGACAAAATTAAAATAGTTTTTTTTTTGAAGTGAAAACTTCTTTAGCGGTTTTGTGCACTTTTTTGTAATGGGTAAAAAATGTTAAACTCGCGTCAGGACACGTGACCTGATCGAAAATTCGTAAGACGGATGGAGAGTCTAAGAGATGCACTTTTTTGTAATGGGTAAAAAATGTTAAACTCGCGTCAGGACACGTGACCTGATCGAAAATTCGTAAGACGGACGGAGAGTCTAAGAGATGCACTTTTTTTGTAATGGGTAAAAAATGTTAAACTCGCGTCAGGACACGTGACCTGATCGAAAATTCGTAAGACGGACGGAGAGTCTAAGAGATAAACTTTTTAATGTAATATAAATTGTCATGTTTGTGTACGATAGCGCAATAAATAAATATTGTATTATACCACATAAATGATAGTACTTTTATACTGATAATTAAAGCAATTCGTGCAAAATTATTCCCTAACCATTCCAAAATATCAAAAATGCATAACGTTAATATTCAAGTTTTCACTTCTGCCGGCACTCTCGGAGTGCAACCCGTCGTTTTTTTTTTTATTAAAAATAGGTTCGCGTTTGTCCACCATCTCACCTGATGGTTAGTGATGATGTGGTCGAAGATGGAGCACGCTTACCTAAAAGTAACCTATTCACTCTTGACTTAAAGACTCCTAGGTTATAGCTATCGGGAAACACAGACTCCGGCAGGAAATTCCACTCCTTAGCCGTACGCACAATGAAGGTATTCCCAAAACGTTTTGTGCGTATGGGTGGGATGTCCACCATGTAACGATGGCACTTCGCCGTTTGTCTTGTAGTCCGATGATGGAACGGGCTTGGCGGAATTAGACTGTGTAATTAATTTAGTTGTTGGGTAGTTTGTTGAACTATTTCTTCTTTGCAGCTAAAACACTAGGATGTCGTATACACGTACGATTCCATTTAGTATTTTTCAAAAAGTGCTGATTTTTAGCTTAGTTTGCCTAACATTCTTTAGACTTAATTGATAAAATTATGTTATATTTATGTTTGGTGATTGAGGGCAGTAGTTTACAGGCATGACTTACGTATTGTAGGTGGTGAGTTCAAACCTAGACCACTGCTCGCGAAACGATGAACGAAAATACTGTGGAACGAAAAGTCCGAAGACGTTAGATATCCACCGATTTGCACTGGACCCGCATGGTGAATATGGCCCATTCTCTCTCATAGAGAGAAGGCCTGTACTCCAGCAGTGCGAACATTAATAGGCTGAATTAATATTA
The DNA here is from genome assembly GCA_943138885.2 of Tholera decimalis. Taxonomy (NCBI): domain Eukaryota; kingdom Metazoa; phylum Arthropoda; class Insecta; order Lepidoptera; family Noctuidae; genus Tholera; species Tholera decimalis. Next base: position 4,688,099 of record OW964568.2, on the reverse strand, counting down.
TGTATCATTGATGCTATAGAGACACGTAGATTACATATAATATTGACACCTTGTCCGGATATACATTAATAAATTATTCATTAATCCCTCATAATTCACTCTCAACCCACTCACTAATTACTTCACTAAATGATTAGTCTACTAGACTAGATGCGATCATCAATCAGTGGCATAGCATGTAACGGATTAGAAGCGAACGACGAGTTCCTAGTAGGAAATGCACGGCCTGCGTACGCGCAAGTACCGTCAAGTACAGAACGCTTACGGTGCATAGCATTGTTCGTACTGCTTTTGTTTTAAGCAGGTTAAGGTTGGATGGTGAGCTGGCATTATTTGGAACCGGGTTATTTTAAGTGTCAACTTCCTCGGTTATTCTTATTAAAGAGATAAATTTGGTGATGGGACAAGTCGCCAATATGCATTTTGTTAACGGTATACATTTCCAATGGGTATAATTATTTAATTAAGCTACAATATTACATATTACTTTTGCAAATCAACAATAATAATAAATAAAAAGATTGTTTAGTGTCATAAATATTTTTTTTTTTTGGATTAGCCACCTCGACCTCGATCTCGCCTGATGGTAAGCGATAGATGAGGTCTACGATGGAACGAGCGAGCCCAGAAGATACCAGTTCACCCTTGCTTTAAAAACTGAAAGGTCATTTCACTGACTAGGATTAAAGTAATTTGGTGCATTTAAATGTATAAAGCTTCTGATGCTGATTTTCAAACTTAGCAAGAGCTTGTGATTTGGAAGTGTTCAATCGCATAACATGATACAAAGTTAGATACAGAAGTACATATTGCTTCGGTTTATATATCTTAAGTTAATTCTTATTTATTTATTTTTGATAATAAGAACGGTATGGTATCGGTTTATTTTTATTTTTTATGTAAGTAGTACATTAAAGAATAATTACACTTGAAACTGTAAGGATGTTACATAGTTTCTGACATTACCATTACATTAGCATTAAAAATGAAAAAAAAAACCATTATATCCCAAATAATTACATAATTTGTAAATATAGTATTACTAATTCATTTGTAATGGAGTAATACAACAATCATAGTTATTGTATAAAATGTAATCAAATTTGAGTTGACGGACTTTCTCCGCAGGGAACATCATCAATTACTTGTTATCAGACCATTATGTTCTTAGCCATAAGGACTAAATTAATCATTTAAATGTTGAAACTGGAAAAATGAGTTTGAGGCAGAATAACATCAGGCGTCTAACAGTTGAAATACTGATATTCTTCACACTGTTTTAATTTTGTTCCCGACTACTCATTTCCGGGTGTCACTCAATAAATATTGAACTTAATTAAACGTAACGGGGTGAAACACTTTTGTGATAGAGTGTAGTCATAATGTAACTTGTGTTCGATGGTTCTATTTCATAATTGTCGTGTATTTGAGTGTGCAACGACAGTTCAATCATATACTTTACAGTGTGGTAAGAAAAGCTATGACGAGAGGTACGGATTAGTAATACATGGTTGCAAAAATAACCTATATAATCTACTAGCTAGATAGACTAATAATTTTGATAAGGATACTAGTACCTATTATGATATTTATTATTTTGAAAATGGGTTTTAAATACCACTTTTACACATCACTTTTATTCGTAAATTTGAACAAGATAAAGCCAGTGTTTCCCAACACCTGATTTGGAAACATTGGCTTAATCTTGTTTAATAGTTCTTGTTCATCTTCCCGGGGTTGCGAAAATGTTCTAAGGAGATACCGCAGCTGGGGCTGCATCACAAGGCCAACTGAAGGAATAAAGTGGGTTTGTCCGACAATCCTTTTTGCTCTATTCAGACCGGGATTTATGATTTTAAAAGGGTTTCCAGACTAACTATCCTGAGAAGAAACGCCGAAAAAAACTCAGAGGTCAAGGTCTCTTTTGAAGTCCATACAATTCGTGCTGATCAAATCACATAAGGACCATATGTGAGGTGCTCCTTTGAGATAAAAAACACAGTTTTAAGTGGACATGTCCAAACAGAAAGCATTTCTCAGATATCGCAAAGCAGTAGTGTATCAGTATATCTTAGTACTTTAAGGATATCGAACGATTTTACGAACAATAACAAAGTAAGGACTTTTTAGTATAAAAACCACTTAAACGCCAAGATCTACTTATACTATTCGTTATTTTCCATTTCATAGTCCTCACATTGACAGTCTGACATTATATGTGTTAATCCCTGTTAATAACTATTAATTCATCCATCCATATATCCTCACCAACTATTACATAAAAAGATATGAAGACATATGGAATAAGAACTTTCATTCCAACCACAATTGATTTGTAAGAACACGCCGTTCGCGATAAAATCACCTAAGTAAAGAATAGTTATGTATTTCAAGTAATTGTGTAGACAGAGGACTAAGTAAGTTAAATTATGTTTCCGAAGGCATATTCTGTAGTTTGAATTTTAATTGCACAAGAGCTTAATTGATTCAAGGTTAAGCAGTTATAGATAGATAGAATATACTTTATTGTACACTAAAATTAAAACACACCTGTTTCAGATAATTTCTTAATTAAATGGTTACAATGGCGGTCTTATCGCTAAAAGTGATATCTTCCAGACAACCTTTGGAAGGACTTTTAAAACTTTAATTAAAGTGGGGAGGGCTAAATTAGTGTACCACATAAATATACTCATAAAACCTATATAAATACAGTACATAAGTAATTATGTATAAATATAATGTGTTCTTTAACATCAGATTGCAAGAAAACAAAGGAATAATCACAAATTTGAAAGAAAATTATTAGCAACCGAGCTCTTAAAAGTCTGAGTGACTGAGCTTGTCTTACTGACACCGGCAATGCATTCCACAAACGAACAGCTTGCACAGTAAACGAAGAGCCAAAAAATTTAGTGGAATGTGCAGGCATCGAAAGTCTCAAATTCTCCGATGATCTGACGTCGCACGGTGGGCTGAAAATCGGCTTTCATAGACTTAGGCATTTTATTTTGCAAGTGCGAGTTTTTTTGCCGGATATCACTTCTATTAGTTATAACAATATACAAAAATGACACCAGAATTGATTCTGCACAGAAACGAAGGAATTATAATTTTTTTACGAAAATTTTGTATGGAGCTAGTATGAAAAATCGAAATATCTCTAAAACGGCAGCGATAACCGTAATATCCTTATAGGGGGTTATAGTACTAATTATTTATGATTTTTTGACATACGTTACATAATGGTTGTAGATGCCTTTTTTTTTTTAAAATCGTCAAAATATTTTTATATATTTTTACATATTTAAACGTTCCTTTTAGTGTTTAAGTTGAAGAATTCAGAGCTTTAACAACTCTTATCATAAAATAGCATCACCCCTATAGACCTGAAGGACTAGACAGAGGTGTGTAGTGTCTTGTTGATCTTGTAAGATTTCCAACAATACCAAATAGTTGAATATCAGTGTCAAAGTGCCCATGCTGTCGCTTCTTTTTGAAAGATAGGGGAATGAAATTGTTAATTGATCATACCCTAAAAGTATGATTACAACATAACCGGACACATAATAATAATAATATCCTTATAGGGGATTATAGTACTAACATTATTTATTTTAACATATGAAACTGTTCAAAACGATCCATGAACTGTGTCAAAGTTAAGAACATCGTTAGGAAGCATGCTTTTTCCCCAAATATTAAGAATATGTGAAAAAAAAAGACTGTATATAAACTTTTTATTGATAGGTAATTTAAATAAAACAGAAGTAACAAAAATAATATCTAATAAATTCAATTATACAAAATACATATTTGAAACTATAATTTATGAAATTATTAACTAAACATATTGGTACAATAAACTAACATAAATAACAAAAGAACATAAAGAAAAATAATTAAATTTTACAAATTTTCTTTACAACTTTCGTTGTCGGACTCCAATTCCGAGTCAGAATCCAGATCGGATATACCTACAAACTCGAACTCAGTTTCCGGAAACTGTATTAGGTCGAGAGTTTCAGCAAAAAAGGTTGTCTTCCTTTTGGCATCTAACTTCGGCCTTTGTGCACTTAGAAAAGGATCCGAAGAAACAACAAGCATATTTAGGATACCTTGATTAGAATCTTGCCTGCTTCTTTTCCGCGAATGATGTTCCCGGAACCTCCTAAAATCTTTGTTTCGAGACTCTGAGGCTTCTTCCGAGAGAGTCCCAATCGGGACAATATCATTTTTTTCGATTATGTCAGCTCCGTGTATTAATAGTTTATGTACGGTTGATGACATGTAGTACCAGTCGTATAATTCCACGTACTTTTCTGCTGTTTTGCGAGCAAAATCTTTAAATTTGATGACATCGATCTTCTCACCAGATGTTATTGCTTGCAAAATAACAGCAAATCTTTTTATCAGGTTTTGATCCAACCCAGTAATAGCTGCAGTTTTATTGGGAAACTCGAAAAACTTCCTTGCGGTATTCCCGTCATTGGTAGTTCCCGAGCCTTGTTTTACTATATCAATTAACAGATTGAGCTCCTCTTTAAATTTATTTTGAATGTTTTTTTTTTCTGTTTTGTAACATATCTTTATGCTCATTACTTCTTGCTGCCCACTGTTTGAAGTCAAGTCTGTACGAAATGTGTAACAGACATTCCATGCAATTTATACGGGCATGTAGGGATGATAGGCCAAATTCATATATGTCAGAACACACAGTTTTTGATGTTACAGCATCTAAGTGGTTCATTTCTGTTGGTTTTGCTAAGCACAGGTAGCATGATGCATTTGATCTAGCTTCAGAAAGGTACGTGCAGACTTTTGCGTCGATCATTGTCATCATTAGTTTATGAGTCACCCTGTTACTATTAATGCACTCTGTGGGGTTAAGGGCCTCAATTTCCTCATCCATTTTTCTTTTGTTATCAATGACAACTGCATGGCTTTCTTTTACAAAAGTGAACTGAACCGGACGACAATAAAAAGTTGAGCATGGTTTCGGGTTTGTCCATATAGTATTATCTCCATCTGTCAGTTTCAGTGGCACCAAGGAGGTCATGAAAATGCTTGAATCATCATGCTCGCCGTCCATTTTCTGCTTGTATCGGCTTTGATTGGAAGCACCATCAAATCCCCACTTCGATATCAGCTTTAACTGCTTATTTTCCACATTATCAGAAAGACTTTGAAGAATCCGCTTCACCGTGATGTCAAGTAAAGCTTGAAGTGTAATTCTAGCTGATGAATCCGTAACTGATACTGATTGATTAGGAGGGTAGCATGCAAGCTTAGTTTGTTTCAGTTTATAGTAGGATGGGTAAATATCCTTAGCACCTTCCCGAATGGCAGTCTCTCGCAACGTAATATATTGCCACTTTGAAAGCTTAAGTGAAAGAAGCAATCCAAGTGCTTTCTCTGGTGTAAATATTACTGTTTTCTTAATGCTTTCCTTGATTTTAACGGCAGCTTCTGGATTTTTGATCATATAATTGATTACAGATGCGGTATCTTCATAACCTTCTTCTTTTAAACGTGCTGCAGCTGCATATGCCAATTCACAGGAATCCTCGCCTATGTGCTCACTAGATCTTCTCTTTTTCTGTTTGCTTCCCAGATCTTTGAATGGTTTTCGGGACCTTTTTGTCATTGTTCCAACAGTCGATGATGTCGAAGGTTCTGGAGAGACTGAGCGTGCTCTTGGTATCTCATCAACAGTTGGTTCTTGATTTATTAAAGTTTGCACGCAACTCGGCCAATCAATATTTGCTTGCAACCACTCTCCGTACGTATTTCTAAACTTATCAAAGAATCGTTTAGATTTCTGCCACCTGTTTAAAGCAGCTCGCGTGAAGCTCCGGCAAAATTCTTTGAGAGTTACTTGATCTTCGGCAGAAAGGCAATCGCCTATGCGGGACACAATTGCACTAAACAATACTTCATGATTAAATGAAGGACACTCACTTTTTAGAAGAACAAACAAATCTAAGTTGGTGATTAAACTTTCCATTCTAAGATTTTGTAGTCGCAAAGCAAATAGTTTTAGTGTTAGCAGTTACACGGTTGTGAACAATCTAAATTATGGAACAAAATTATAGCCCTTTTATTGTATAAAGTCAATAATTAGTTAACTACCCTCATTAAAGTTATAAAAGATATGATATTAAAAATTTATAATCGTCAAAAACATTTCGTAGAACTCATAGTAGAACTAATCAACATTAGCAAATCACATTAGCTCACTAATTATAAAAAGGTGAATGCAGTTCTTAGTTGGTATTGTTGCGAGATATTTCAAATCATTTAATCACTTAATAGGCTCATTAGAATCAGAAGACTACAACCATCATTCTAATTACTTAATTACTTGTCATCAGACTCATTAGATGACTACACAATATGTTATTTTGTATTTTGAACGTATGCAAGGTTTTAAAATTCCTTTTGTGTCGATATTATTATGTGTCCGGTTATGTTGTAATCATACTTTTAGGGTATGATCAATTAACAATTTCATTCCCCTATCTTTCTAAAAGAAGCGACAGCATGGGCACTTTGACACTGATATTCAACTATTTGGTATTGTTGGAAATCTTACAAGATCAACAAGATACTACACACCTCTGTCTAGTCCTTCAGGTCTATAGGGGTGATGCTATTTTATGTTAAGAGTTGTTAAAGCTCTGAATTCTTCAACTTAAACACTAAAAGGAACGTTTAATATGTAAAAATAAATAAAAATATTTTGACGATTTTTAAAAAAAAAAGGCATCTACAACCATTATGTAACGTATGTCAAAAAATCATAAATAATTAGTACTAAAACCTCCTATAAGGATATTACGGTTATCGCTGCCGTTTCAGAGATATTTCGATTTTTCATACTAGCTCCATACAAAATTTTCGTAAAAAAATTATAATTCCTTCGTTTTTGTGCAGAATCAATTCTGGTGTCATTTTTGTATATTGTTATAACAAATAGAAGTGATATCCGGCACAAAAACTGGCACTTGCAAAATAAAATGCCTAAGTCTATGAAAGCCGTTTTTCAGCCCACCGTGCGTCGGTCCGCGGATGGGTGATTATATCATTATTCTTCCATGCCTCGGAAAACGTCTGGAGCCGTAGATCCCGCCTGTCATTTGTACCTATTATTCAGTCGATCCAGAAAATGTGACACCAGACTTGACAAGGGGTATCCTGTTACTTAGTAACTTGGTTCTGGAGATCAAGTAAGCAGTCACTCCGGTTAGACTGTAAGCCGTCTCTAACATAGTTGGGAAATGACCAAGTTAAATGCTTTAGAAGTGAATGAAACTGGAAGTTACCTGCTGCCCGTGTTACGCATCCTTAACATTTATTGCCCGTTCAAATTCCAAGGCAGATGATCGAATAAATTGTAAGTACCCTACTTTCAATTCGCCCGACCTTCAGTTCAGAGCTTTTAGTTTCAATACAAGTCTGTGTGCGAATCACTTGACATTTTCTTGTGTCTTTATTGTGTTTAATCTAAACTAATATTAAACATTCGGACAAAGAACCGCCATTTAAAGTGCCAATGCAGCCAGTGTTTTGGGCACTTTTCGCATCGTCAGCGATTTTGACGAATTGTTTGATGCTTAAGAAATTCGAAGCGAAGGGTCAATAGCCTAATGGTTAAGGTGTCGGACTTGTGATCGAGAGATCGCGGGTTTGAACCCGACCCATTATACTATTGCCGTGAACCCACTCCAGATACAAGCATAGTTGGAGGGGTTAACAAGATTGCTAGTAATGTGAATTCTAACCAGTTCTCTCAAAAAAAATAGTTTTTACATTCACCGAAAAGTAGCACAATAAAGAGACGTTTCAATGATCTGGAATGTTAAACAAACATAAAACTAAATCAGTATTATTATAACGTTCAAACTGCTGAGACACTGGTCTAGTCTCAATGAGAGGAGTGGGCCCATTACTGGTTGGTGTTGGGTGATTTCATCACAGTCATATCCTTCATTGTTTTAAGATAAATTGCCATATAGATAAATTGTCAAAAAAGCTAAGTTCTGCAGCATATGCCGTTAGAAAAATACGTGGATTAACTGATATCGAAACAGCACGTTTAGTCTACTTTAGTTACTTTCACAGTGTGATGTCATACGGCATTTTACTTTGGGGAAATGCCGCCGACATTCACACAATATTTGTATTACAAAAAAGGGCCATTCGTGCAATTTATAAATTAAGTCCTAAGCACTCCTTAAGAGACAAATTTAAGGAGATTAATATTATGACTGTGCCATCTCAGTATATTTATGACAACCTCTTGTATGCACACAAAAATATTAATCTGTTTAAAAAATACAGTGATATTCATAGTGTAAATACAAGGAACAAAGACACATATGTCATTCCTAAAACAAGGTTAAAAAAAATAGGTGGTTCGTTTAGATGCCAATGTATACGTTTTTATAATAAAATTCCTAGCCATATTCAAAAACTAAGTATTAATAAATTCAAATTATTGATAAAACGTAAACTATGTCAGAAAGCTTTTTACAGTGTTAAAGATTATATTGAGGACAAGAAGGCTTGGGAATGAGATGCTCCAGTGATATACGTGTGCCTTTTTTATTTCTTTTTAAAATTATGATTGATGATTTATTTTTGATTAATTAAAATTTTGCTTTCTCAAGTATTGTATATACCTATTAATTTTTGTTTTTGTTTGTTGTTTTTTTTATATATTGTTGTTTTCTTTTTTTATATTGTTGTTTTTTTTTATATATATAAAATTATTTCATTATTGTAAATGTGAGGACGATGTAGGTTATTCTTTCTTCATTGTTTTTGCTTTCACTATAATTTATTTAATGATGTCAAGCAGTTTGAGTACTTGTGTGGCCTACCCAAAGGTCCTTACTTTGGTATTGTTCGTCAAATTGTTGAGCTCCTTAAGTTCTAAGTTGAGCTACACGATAACTGACAAATGCTTGCACTGTCTGGACAGGTCCGCTCAAATTTGCGTGGTTATTTCGTCAAAAGAATACCACAGACATGAACCTACATGCTTCTCATATACAAATACAAATTGTCTGGACTTTAAAAGAGACTTTGACCTCTGAGTTTGTTTCGGTGTTTCTTCTCAGAGTAGTCAGTTAGGAAATACCGGCCTCATCTAGCTAAACTAAACACGCAAAAAAACATGACGTGTAAAAGTGTTATTTATAACCAATTTACAGAATAAATATTTCATTTCATTTCATTTCATTTAAGGGCATTGGTGATGATGCAGGGCAGGGTTTGAACTCAATGAATGTTAAAATACTAAACTTTATCATCGCAAGTGAAATTACGAGTAAACGAGAGGAAAAAATAAAAGGCAAAATATATATACGCCCATTTACATCAAGAAGAATATATTTTTATTTCATACATTATTTTTTTAATCGTAAATCTAATGTCGATCTTAAATGGAATTCCTTACTTTCTCAAGATTTCGCCTAATTCACAATAAGATAGAGTAATCAAAGTCTAGCTAAATTTTTAAAATTTAAATGTTAGAGATACATCAATAAACGTTTAATTGTTTTATTATTCAGTGATCCTTCATTTCATTTTCTATTTTCATTCGACGATGAGGTAGGTTCATGTTTACTAATTCATCAAACATATACTGATATTTTACTGTGTGCTATCCCAGTACTAATCAAAAACCTCTCTCATGACTTCCAAATTATGACATTCAAGGTCCAAGTGGACCACTGGTCGTTTTGTTCAGCTCGTCCCGCCATCTTCTACGAGGTCTGCCGCGACACCTTCTGACTGTATCAGGGCTCTAGAAAGTTGGTATTTAGGACCATAACTCATTGGACATACGGCAGACGGCTCACTTAGCGGCCTTTTGAGCAATGTCATCAATTTGTATCTTGGAGTGCAATGTGGTATTCCATACTTACATGATCCGTTAGCTTGACACTTAGGATGCTGCGCTCCATATATTCTAGACAAGGAAATAAAACCATGAACTAAAAAGACATACAAACAGACAGCCTTAGCGCATGAGTTAATCGACAATAACTTTATATTATTAATAAATACCTGCTTTCCGAAAGTGATGTAATGCGTCGTAAATCAAAAGTTTAAGAGAGCCTATCGAAAGTAAAATTCTACATCTATTCATTCATTACGGCTTGTTTTAACTTTAGTGTCAGTTCCACTATAACGTATAGAGAAACGAATGTTTCGCAAATAGAAATAAATTGTTTGTATAATTATTGTAGAATTCAACCTTGGCTAGCCTCTTTTAAATCATGTATGTACATCTATCTATTTAAATAAAATTGAAGTGTCTGTCTGTTATTTCAAAATAACTGTATTTTCTAAGTGATTATAGTTATTGACACTACATTAAAATACGAACTAACTTTTTTATGTCCGGCCTTTTTATCCCGGAATGCCTACAGGATCAGTACTTATCACGTAGATAAAATAGACTCGAACGAAGTCGCGGGTACATCTAGTAAGCAATATAACGAGTATCACATAATTCTACATAGTTATTACAAGTCATTTGAACCTCACGCCTATGATCAAGCGCAGTTTGACTACTTCTTATGGTGTTTCTGTGGATTTTTCTATACATTTCCTAGCATTACGCTCACATTACACGTATTACTCATATTTAACTGGTACAGCGGGGAGATCCAACGGAAAGTATTAATTTCCGACGGTGTAGAAAGCTAAGCACAGACTCGATTGAACACTGGAATATAGATTATCTGAGATAACATCTAGAACGGATAAACAAACGCGTCTAATTTATAACAGGAATCGAGTTTTCTTGCAATTCGATATTTAAACGATAAGAATCAGTTGAAGCTTCATAGAAGTTGAAAATAACAAAATTCTAACGATAGTAAAATTACTGGCCACAAAAAAAGTTTCATAATGATCTATTGTGAACCGAAAAAGCAAAGAGGTTTTATATCTTGTTAACGCGACCTTAGACCTTCACTTTCGCTAGCACTAAACAAAATAACAACAAAACTTCCGCGTCGTCATGGTGAACTTGAAACCAAAATAAAGAAAGGCTGCATGAAACGAGTCCTTGGCAAAACTTCTTCTAAAAAAGTGGCACTGAAAATTAAATGACATGTTTCACAACAAATATTATGGTGTGCTACTATCATTGTTTGAAGGAGAAATTGCAAAGAAGTCTGGTTTTGCTAACAACAACAATAGTCGCTGTGGCTATTATAAGCGGCAAGTTTTGACAACTGTTTTAATGTACTTAACCTAAAATTTAAGTGTCATTTAACTGGTAACATTCTTGAGCAACCTGCTAGCTGCTAAAATTTACAGGCAGGTAAGAGTAGGCCAAATGTTTAACAATATTTTGTGAAATCGTGAGTGATGCGTAGTTACAAAAAAAAAACAGACAGTAACTAAATGATGTTCCTGCCTCCTCACTTGCGCGACGCGAAGGTGGTTTTGGGAGAGTGAGAGCATTAATAATACAATTATTTTTAAGAATATTTTACTGGTTTATATTTGACTGTCCCGGATAAAGGATGTTTTTAGGCTGAGACGATGTATGTTAGTTTAAATGTCTATTTTCCTAGACAGGTTCTAACAAAATGAGATATAATAAGATTCGTTTTAATAGCCGGAGTGATATTGCTTATATGACTTTACACACACACCTCAAAGCTGCGTATGAACTAAAATATGTATAATGCATCAGACGAATGAAAACAATTGAAAAGCGGTTAGTGTGGATCTTTTTAGTTGTACTTAGTGCTCGAGTTTTCTGACACAATGCCATATTTATATGTACTTTATTTTAAACATTGGCAGAATACTTGAGATCGGCTGTGCATGATATTGATAAAAACTGAAAAGAAGAAAAAAAAAACAAATTAAAGAATGAACTACTATGCGCAAGGTCGTGGGTTCGATTCCCACCTAGGACAAATGTTTGTGTGATGAGCACGGTCATTTGTTCTTTGTCTGGGTGTAATTTATCTATAATATGTATGTATTTAGAAATATATATGTATGTTTATCAGTTGTCTAGTACCCATACCACAAGCTCTGCTTAGTTTGGGACTAGATGGCGTTGTGTGAAAAAGTTGTGGAATATTATTATTATTTCCTTTATTCAACAAATATCTCAAATATTACATTTTTAAATATTTTTCTATAAAAACTTACAATAAAAAAACATTTAAAAATATAAAAAATGGCAGTCCATCGGTGTCGGGAGCAGGGTCCAAGCTACCGGTGGTTAGGTCTCCAGAGAAAGGAACCTCCTCACAATGCGAGCCGTATCGAGGAGAACTGCCTTCTGTATCAGGCCCTTTATCCAGCTGTGCAACGCCAGCTTCGACAGATGGTCGTCGAAGCTTTTAGCGATCAGCCCATTGACTGACATGACAATCGGCACAATGACAGCCGAGTCTACATTCCACATGTCAACAACCTCATGAGCTAAGTCGAGATACTTTATGTGTTTCTCTTTCTCAGCTTTCACGAGATTCTCGTCATGTGGGATGGTAACATCGATTATCATTGCGCGGCGCACTAATCGGTCTATCACCACTATATCAGGCTTATTGGCAACAATAGTCCTGTCAGTGATGATAGACCGATCCCAGTACAACGTGACATGGTCATTTTCGAGAACTGGGTCGGGCACATACTTGTAATACGGTACCTCAGAATCGACAAGTTTGTATTTCAAAGCAAGTTGCTGATGGATAATTCTGGCTACTTGGTTGTGTCTATGCAAGTACTCGCCGTTAGCAAGACGAGAACAACCGGAGACAATATGTCTGATGGACTCACCAGGATGATGGCATGCCCGACACACGTCAATCGTCCCGTCCTTCATAATATGTCTCCGGTAATTATTCGTCAAGATAACTTCGTCCATAATTGCACAGACAAAACCTTCAGTTTCTCCGAAGAGATCCCCGAAGCGTAGCCAGGCAACCGAAGCTGTCAAATCTACATCGGGCCCATAGAGAGCCCGATAGTAGCGACCATGAAGCTCCTTGCTTTTCCATACCTCCTTGCGGTCATCTGCGGTGAGTATAACAGGTTTGTGCCAGTTCTCTTTAGCCATGGTCAGCAGGGTGAGTCCCTTGTCCACTGCAACCACATCTCGGTGCATACCCACATCGGCTTGAAGGAAATATTCCCTGAGACTGCAAATCTCGCGGTTGTGGAGAGTTTTGGCGTTTAAAAAGCCTTGACCTCCACACTTCCGCGGGATGTACAGTCTCATCACCGATGATCGTGGGTGATGCATCCGATTTGCGGTCAGCAGTGTGCGGACCCTCCTATCCAGGGCGTCCAGTTCGGTTTGAGTCCATTTGAGTATGCCGAAAGAATACATCAACACCGGCATGACCCAACCGTTGAAGGCGCGCACCTTATTTCCTCCCGACAAAAGGCTGTTTAATACCTTTGTCAGGCGGCCAAAGAAGCGCTCCCTCAACGATTGCTTCATGTCAGCAACATTAATGCCCAAAGCTTCCGACATACCCAAATACTTATAAGTTTCGGTCAAGCAGAGAGATCTAAGGTGTATGGAGTCTGAAAGTTGAATTCCCTCAGATTCCATAATCTCTCCTCGTTTTACATGCATGATTGCGCATTTGTCCACACCAAATTCCATCTTGATGGCGCTACTGAAAGTTTCAGTTACCTTCAGTAGTTCCATCAGTTGCAAGTTGTTGGGGGCAAAGAGTTTCAAATCATCCATGTAAAGGAGGTGGGATATACTTTGACCTCCTCTTCTCAACCGATAGCCCAGGCCTGAGTCCTCTAACATTGTGCTTAGAGGATTCAGGGCCAAGCAAAACCAAAGTGGGCTCAAACTGTCACCCTGAAATATTCCCCGTCTGATCCATATAGGCTCATCATTCCCTCGGATCGGTCGACATCCTGGATAGCGAAGTACCGTCTTCCATTGCCTCATACATGACTCAAGGAAGGTGCGTAGAGTTGGATCTATTATGTAAAGCTCTAGCACCTTCATGAGCCAGGTATGAGGAACAGAGTCATAGGCTTTTTTGTAGTCTATCCAGCATGTTGATAGATCTTTGCGGGATCGACGAACCTGTTGGCTAATGGCCATGTCAATGAGGAGTAGCTCCTTAGTGCCACGGGACCCTTTCCTACATCCATTCTGAGAAGCGGACATAATTGAGTTGCACTCAATGTGCATATTTATTTTCACTCTCAGAATGGACGTAAGAACCTTATAGACCGTAGACAAACAAGTAATCGGTCTATAGTTTTTGGGTTCCATGGGACTACCACTCTTATGGAGCAGGTGGGTACAGCCAGTCGTAAGAAACTCTGGTAGAGACCCAGCCTCTAAGGATGCCTGGAATTGAGAAGCCAAAAGCGCGTGCGAGCTGCTATACCACTTGAGCCAGAAGTTGTGCAGTCCATCCGGTCCTGGAGACTTCCAGTTTGGTAACGGATGAACTGCTTTGGCTACATCAGACTTATTGATATTTATTTTATCCATTTGTGGTATAGCTTCACATACGCGTTCAACTTCACGCATCCAGTCACCCTCAACATGACAGACGGGTACCGACCAGATGTTGCGCCAGAATAAATTCGTGGCGGTATCATCCGGGCGGCACACGTCAGTCACATTTTGATTGGGTCGCTCCCAAGCTCTGTATACCCACCTCTCATCGCTCTGGAACATGCGATTCTGTGAGTACCGTTCAACCCGCCGCTTAAACCGTCGGATACGGCTTGCCCATGCATAAATTTTCTGCTTCAGGAAGTCAATGCGCTCCGTAATGTGGGGTGTGTATTCTCGAGGGCTAATTCCAGTCCCCGAGAAAGCCCGCCGTACAAAACGCATCACACGTGGGCGTGCATTGCCTTCCTTGAAGCAGTATAGTTTGCCGATGAGTGCTGGCCTCATCGATACGCCTCTCGATCCTATACTGCCAGGCTGGTACAGCAGGTTTTGGTCGAATAGCTTCGTCGTTATTAGGGAATTTGACGTTAGCTAAGCGACATGCCGCAACAGCCCCGCAATACAGGATTGAGTGCGTATCAACGAGGTTTTCGCTGCTCTCAAAAATGTTCTCAAGCAGCGAGTCCAAAGCACACACCAGCACCCTATTTTTTTTGTGCATGGGTAACCGTGGTAACCGGGGTCTAAGTTCAGGCGGAGTCGATCTATACTCGCGAAGCGCATCCTCCAGTGCGCTCCTCAGTCGATCGTTGCATTGGCTACTTACCGTGACAACCCTATCATCTAGCTCATTATTATGACCATTGGGCCGCGGTGTCATTGCGCCACTAGCGGGCGCTTGTACCACGGCTTGCGTCGGGGACGAGATGATATGGTTGCTCAGTACCTCTGAGCGCAGCCTATCAAGTGTTGCGTCACCCAACCTGTGGCTACGCTGGATGACCCGCACCTGATCCGACAGTCGTTGGGCCGAGACGTTGACAGCTGGTTCTAGGTCCTGGAACAGAGACAGCATCCTGACACGATACGCAGTGAGGTTAGTTCCCCCCTCTGTAGACCCATAATATGCGCGCATGACGTTTTCGTTTATGGACTGAGTCCATCTCATGCGCTGCACACCACCGGCAGCGGGGACCCGACTCGGAGCCGGTTGGCTCCTAGGCCCCAAGCTGTTCGGTGGCCGGCCTCTCCCCTGCCGACGCACAGGTGTTGGCGACGTCGGCGGAGAGAAATACTCGTCGCTCGAGCTCGACGCGGCTGCAGCCGCCGGTGATATTGATGATCCTGAGTCCGGCGGCGGCGAGGCGGAGCTGAGCGACAGGTCCGGGGGTGGTGGGCGTGCACGTCGCGAAGCTGCTCTCGTAAGCATCGTCCAAGTTTATTTGTTCACATATTTACATATTATTTCTCGCATTTTTTCTTGATTGGTGAGATTGACACTTGACAGTTGTCAATGGCTGGTTTATTTTCATTTTGTGTAAATATTGGTGGCTTTTAGATATTGTTATTTTCCTGTGTTTAATATGTCCTCTTTTCATGGATATTGGAAAATTTGGATGGGAAAAACTTAATACTATTGTTTGCGGATTTAATTTGTATAGACGGAACATAAAACTTGGTTTGACGGCTAGTGTTGCCAGCTTATTATTATTATTATTATTATTATTCTTTTATTTGTTTTTTTTTTTTAAGTTTTATGATAAGTAATTTACATAAACTATAGCTTTTCACTTCTGCTGTTTAGACTAACATAAAATTCAACTCTGTAGGTAGGTACCATTCGCAAGTCCATGGCAAAGTATTGCAACTTTATTTAAAGCCGAATATTTTTAAAAAAACTTTCAAAGGGAAATCCATCCTACCTTTTACATACCCAGCGTATACCTTGCTATCGATTATGGTGGACAAACAAGAAGCTTGATATACTGTAATCAACTCATGAGTGGTGATTATGACGTCAACAAGTCAAATCACTAATATTAAGCTGCGTCCGGTAAGACTGACTTCCCTTCTTCTCAGTCGCTTCACTCAGAGTGGTCGTGGTCGTCACGTGGTATGTTTGTGTTGAATGACCCGCTCTATCACTCGCTGACAATCTTCCCTTTTTTTACTAAGTTTTTTTTCTAAGGATGGGAAATCATTCTATGACTGCCTTCCGATCTGGGCGAAGCGGGAGAGTGTGTCAGACTTCTACTGACTAAAACCCATCCGTGTTCCATCATATGCCCTTCGTGTTCCGAGGCCGCGGTAACTCTTTCGAACAATTCCGCAACCCCGGCAGTTCCGCAACCCTGGCAGGCCATTCTTCCCTGACATATGCATATCTAGTATATCTATCTATCTATCATAGGAAAAGGCTAAGCCGATGCTGTACGTCGATTCTGTAAAATTCGAACAACAACTCGCATCTCACATAGCTATTCACTGTCACTTCGCTTATGGTTCAAAGTGACCTTGATTTTGCATTCTGTAAATAGCGTCGAAGTGACGGAAGAATTACCTTACCGAATGCCACTTCTCACGTCATCTCATACTTTATCTGTCAAAATCTTTAGTTCAACTCGCTGACACGCTCGCAAGGGTAGCGCTAGTGTAAATTCGAATTAACAACCGAGTTTTTAGAATGCCAATCAATAAACTCACAGCGGATTCAGATTCGAAGTTTAAAATGAAGTCTTACAGAATAACACAGCTGAATTGGAGTGGCAAAAACATTTGAACGCGCGGAAATTCAACGTTACTACTGACAGTTCGCTATCTGTGAGAGGAAGTGCGATGAATCCATCTTACAATGTTTCCTTTCATCTTATCAATCCCGTTACAAAGTTAGCCAACAGACAGTGTGAAATCTGACATTCTAATGACGACTATATAAGAAATGTATATATGCAAACGCTAACGCATAATTGTATATTGAATGCGATTAAATTTACAATAGAAATTATGGCAAGCGTTCCCCCTTGGTGGGTATTACAGCTTCCACGCTATGTTGAGCAAGTGATGTTAAATATTTTCTCATTTCCGCAATGCCGTGGTTATTGATATGCAAGAGATCTTTAGTTATGTGTTAAGATTGCAATCACTATATAAGCCTGCCTTATAGTTTTATCACCGCAATCATTGTTGGAATATTCTTGGAGATTTAATTTCAAAATTTTTTAAGAGGTTTCAAAACATCCCAAGTATCAATCCACATACAATAGAATTCTCTAACGAGATTCCATTGAGTAACCACAATTTGATCGAGAAAAGGTAACCATTGAGTTTCTCGCCGGTTCTTCTTCATAAGGAACGACCAATTTCGAATCGTACCTACACTAATATATTCTGATGTTTTATAATTGCCAATGGAGGCCTATATAATATGAAATAAAATATTTAGAGATATTTTTTTCATACCGTGGCCTCTAAACACAAAGACAGGGTGAGTTCGTAACCAACAGAATTCTGATACTCCCTTTCGTTCCACTCAGAAAGGGATGAGTCATTTGAGTATTTCCCTTCAAAAATAGTACACGCACAGCTTACTAAATAACGATCCATCCATATTACTAGAAAATTACATACTAAACTGAAGCTCTTTTGCTAAACTTAACACAAATAAGATATTTGTGCTGAGTCATAGCCATTTGTAAATTTTAATCTGTGAGACTTTAAAAATTAATCTGTTACCGTAACTCTTTGCAGGCATAGTTTAATACCACAGAAATCAAAAGTTATTTATTTTATCTATGTTTAATACGATGATTACAACACACTTGTGTAATAAAATAATTATGATAATAAATGACAATTAAATCCTGCATCTTAATTTAATTGTCAATCTTTAAAAGTAGTTATATTTTAACATAGCATATCCCATAACTTTCCAACTGTTCGTACATAGACCTTCTCTTTATGAGAGGGAATCTTAATAATATTATAAATGCGAAAGTTAGTGAGGATGGATGGATGTTTTTGATCCACCTTCGCCGGAATACACATAGTTTATCATTACTCTACAGTATTCTCTTCAATCCTACAACTCCGTTTTATCTAAAAGAACGTTTTAAGTTCCTTCATGACACACATGTTAGAGATTTGAGATCATCGGAGAATTTGAGACTTTCAATGCCTGCACATTTCACTAAATTCTATGGCTCATCGTTTATGGTGCAAGTTATTCGTTTGTGGAATGCATTGCCGGTGTCAGTAAGACAAGCTCAGTCACTGGCTACTTTTAAAAGCTCGGTTGCTAATTATTTTCTTTCCAATTTATGATTATTCTTTTGTTTTCTCTCCACATGATGTTAAAGAACACATTATATGTATTGCATTTATATTTTTTATCTGTTTTATGAGTAATGTAAGTAAATAAGTACATTAATTTAGCCCTCCCCTACTTTAATTAAAGTTTTTAAAGTCCTTCCAAAGATTTTCTGGAAGATGTCGCTTTCAGCGATAAGACCGCCATTGTTATCATAGAATAAGCAATATCGTTAAATAGGTGTGTTTAAATTTTGGTGTACAATAAAGTATATTATATCTATCTATTCTATTCTATCTATCCTGGAATAACACAGGCTACTTTTTGTGTCGGAATTACCACGGGAAAACCTTCCCACACGAACGATGTCGCGCGCAGAACCTAGTGGGCTATATATCAAACACGCTGACCCTGAGTTGAGAATAGTGGTGATGATGAAGATTACACAACCTCAGTTTGAACTTACTACCCACAACTTCAAAGTCGTGCCTGCAACCACTGGGCTACCGTGACTCTACAACAATTTATTACCCGCTAACAACTTAAAACGATAAGAACGGTAGTTGGAAATAGCATTTTGACACTAATTATAGCTACGTTAAATCAATTACGAACCGTAAGTCGGACTCATAAAAAACTAGCACGGCTTGAATTTATTTACTTAGCAAAGCAAATAAAAACGCTTTAATTTGCTGCTTAGGAGCGAATGGCGACCGTATTCGGAAGCTTTGCAATTCTTATGAACGGGATTTCCATTAGGTAAGTTCCTTTTGGAATGCTCCACGTATTTACATCGTGATTTTTTTTATTAATAATATTAATATTAAGGCAAGCGATGCCTAGAAGTAACCTATTCACTCTTGACTTAAAGACCTCCAAGTTATAGCTATCGGGAATCACAGAATCCGGCAGTGAATTCCACTCCTTGCCGTACGCACAAGGAAAATATTCCTAAAATGTTTTGTGCGTATGGATGTCCAGCATGTAACGATGGCGCATCACTATTTGACTTGAAACTTAAGAAGAATTTAATTTTTTATTTAATTTATTAGCACGAACAAATTATTGAGGAAAGAGAGATACAAAGAAAAGTGCAAGCAAACAGTTTACAAAATAAATAGCCGTGAACCCCAAACTAGGAATAGCCTGTATCTTGGTGGCAAAAATTTATAACTATAAAGTTTATTTATAGCACACAAGGGTGTTCTAACATACATCTTAGATGACTATATTTAAATGTTCAGATATATCAATCTTATATCAAAACTGCAGTCATCATCGGTTTGAATTTTTTTTGGGTGGATTTTAAATGGGGATATTTAAAAAAAAAACTTTTTACAAAAAATAAAACCGACTTCCCAAAAAAACACTGAAAAGTGAAAAATAACTTTAATTTTGGTAGTCGGTGTCTTCAGTTTTGTACATATTTTCGGTTTTGACACCGCCTTCCGAAATTAAAGTTATTTTTTACTTTGCAGTGTTTTTGTAACCTAACCTTACCTCATCTTTATATTTTTATATCTCTATATTTCAACTAGATATAGTTCTATTTATCTTGGCTCATCCAGACAGAGGTGTTACTAAGGTGTGCGTTACTTTTTTTTTTACGTGGTAAAATCATCAAATAAGTCCTCCCACCCCGGGCAGGGCTGGAGGGACTGTCAGACTTGTACTGGCTAAAATCCACGGTGTTCCGTCAATAGCGCGCGTGGAACACAACGCGCCGTCGACCCGGGCATGGTCCATGGTCGGACAGCGAGTTGCCCTTTACTCGCTGTCCGCATACCCACGCCTACGGTGGCCGGAGATAGTCGGCCGACGTCCGACGCCGTGGGCGTCTACCACTGCGGCTGGGCTGGAGGGAGGACGCCATCCTCTCCCTCACGCGGCCCGCCTCCTCCTTCGATAGCATGACTGCTTCGCAGAAGGAGGCGACCGCTTCCCACTCCGTCTCGCCCCGCAGCATGGCCTCGACCAGTGCCGGGCGCGAGAGATCTCCGCCTATCGCCGCCGTGAGGACACGTCGGTGCTCTGCCCAAGTGGGGCAGTCTTGCACCGTATGCTCTACTGTGTCCTCAGGGCGATCCTAGCAATGGTGACACCCAGGCGTTTCTTCCTTCCTCATCAGACACAGGTACCTCCCGAAACTTCCGTGTCCGGTGAGGACCTGCGTCATGCGGTAGGTCAGGACGCCGTGACGCCGATCTAGCCACTCCTCAAAGAGGGGTCTTACCGCCGCAATTGCGGCGTGCCCGAGGTGTACTAAGTAACAATTTTAGAAAAAAAAAAGGTATATAATTGACATTGTAAATAAAACTATATTGTAATTATATATTAGGTTATGATGAGGCTAACATACACTATAAGGCATGTCAGCTTCTTCTAGTTACAAGAACAAATTATTTCAAAAATCTTTTTTTTTTTGTTCTTTTTTAACGTGGTAAAATCATCAGATGAGTCAGACTTGTATTGACTAAAATCCACGGTATTCCTTCAATAGCCCTTTACGTTCCGGGGTCAAGGTAATGAGATAAGTCCCACGACCCCGGCAGGCTTCGGCCCTCTACAGGGGGGGCCTCGTCATCTTGCTGACGCTCTTTGAGGCAATTATTGCATCATCATGTTTCGAATAAATTTTCACTAGATATTAGCCATTTTCGCACTAAAATAAAACGTTCTGTTTTCTTAAATAAAAGCTTATTTTCTTCAAAAGCTGCTCACATGACCAATACACCGCTAAGTACTCATCCTACCAAAATATAATCTGAATCACAGCCGTACTTTCGTTTTCTTGGTACGTTATTTCGGTAATAATTTAACGGCATACGCGAGGTTTATGGTCTAAGAGCATTTGCATTATGTAGGCCGTCGCGTGTTCACTGCCATACTCAGTACATCACAGTTATATCGATCAACCGGTAAAATATGACGTTATGTACCTTTTGTGATGTTAATCTCGGATTACTGCAGCATTTTTGTGGCTTACAGAGAAGATTTTGGCACTGAATAAGTTTTATAAATGATAATAAAACTGTTATAATATAACGAAGAAAAAAACATAGATTTTAAACAAGATGAGGTCTGTCTATCCAACTACTCTGAGAATGTACACCAAAACAAACTCATAGGTCACTTTAAACTTTAGGGTAACTCTAGGTCGGTCGGTCAGTCCTTTAAATGGAAGACTATTTCTTTTTCGGGGGAAAATCATCAACCTGTTCCTTCAGTAGCCTCTTCGTTTCAGGGCTTGGCTCCATCTGGCTTCGTAATTACTGCTGACTGCTCTTTGAGGCGCGCGTGGAACACGTGCCATCTTACTCCTAACGTGGGATTCAAGAATTTTAAAAACCCTAGCACTTGAGGTTATCATGTAACGCAGTCATTTTTATAATTTGTACCTACTTCATATAATTAAACCTCACATGGTCAGATGGGCAGATTCGCTAAAAATGTTAAATTGGTACGTAAAAGAAACAGTAGTAAAAAACAAATAAATTGCGATGTTGCCGTCCTTCAAGTACGCGTGTACAGAGTGTTTCTTTTACGTCTCATTTTAAAATGTTTAGTGAACATTTTAATATTAAAAAAAGTAAATACATTTTGTATTCGAATGGTAATATTTTTTTAGCATCTATGGATTCTTCATCTTTTGCGGGTTAACGGGAACGCCGTCTGTTAATTAACATGCTGTATAATGGCTTCCTAAAGGTTCAAGATACTACCATACCAAATATCATCCAAATCCACCCAGCACTTTCGAAGATTAGAAACAAATAAACATACGCTTTATAATATTAGTATAGATTTCTCTACATATAACAGTACCTTATTGTTGAAAAAAATTCATAAATCAAACTGAATTAAATGCCTTATCAGTCAAGGAACTGTTGTAACTAGGTAAAATAACTTTCCCTCAGGAAGACTGGTGTCCGATTTTCTGTATTAATAATCAACCTTCATTCGATATAAATAATTATTAAATATCGATGTGAAATTCAACACTCATTATGGTCAGTGACAGTAAAAGCAATGACAGTGAATATTTTTTGTAACGTATCCTACTTTCTGAGTGACTTGTAGTTTTGTATATATGATATATTTGTAGGTCAGACGATAAGTTTCAAGTTTGTAGATTATTTCAACAATTTGGAGAATATCTCGATTGGGTTTTAACGTTTATAGATGGGATGAAATACATTATGTTTTTGAAAAGAAATTGTAAATAAATGGCTGTCTGCTTACACTTATGAATTAACCAACCACTGAAAAAAAGCCTTTTCGTAAGCTACTTGCTATTAGTCCAAGATCACATTACCTCTAACGCTACTTATTTACTGACAAACTAATTATACGGGATTAATCGGTGTATGTACGAGTATGTATTGAATCAAACACAAACTCAAAATATTTTATTTCACATAGGCCTACCTGAGCATGTACAAAACGTCACAAGTTAGTGCACGGTTCGAAATTGGTCGTTTTCTATGGAGAAGTACCGGCAAGAAACTCCACAGTTACTCTTTTTAACCGACTTCAAAAAAAGGAGGAGGTTCTCAGTTCGCCTTGAACTTTTTTTATGTATGTTACCTCATAGGAGACCTGCTGGACCGATTTTGAAATAGTACATTTTGATACAAGTGGAGAAAGTTTGTTATTGCGTACGAGGCGGAGTTATGCCCGAAACGCAAGGCGAGGGGGTTATGGAGCCGAGTACTGCAGTAACAAATGTCTACGTGTATCAAACGACGTTTTTCAATACACTTTCGAAGAAAAATACTTGCTCCGAAAATGACGACGTATTTTTATTTGTTTTCTATTGAAGAAAATTATGCAAACTTGCCATATATTTTAGCTTCGATTTAGATGGCAAAAGGCTATCGCAAGCATTTTGAGCCTCAATCACAATATCTGGCGGCGTAGCATCTAAATTGTTCTCATCAAAACTTAAATTCGACATACTCACGCAAAAAACACAAATTAATAAGATTTAATTTACTTTTCCCCGCGCTTTACCTTCGCGGATTAAAGGAGAAGCAAAGGTATGAAGCCGCAAAACAGCCTGATATTAAAATAAAATATATATTTTTTAATTTAAACCACAAATAAATGTTAATTTGTTGATAAAAGCATAATTATTTTATAAATAATAATGTTTATTTCTGATATTCTGTTCATAAACACAATTTTAATTTTCATGAAATATAAGGCCTTAAAAACATGCGCCTCTTTCTGTGAAAAAAAAAAAACAATCGCCGCCGAATATAGGGAATTGAATAGTTGTTTAATGTTATCTGTGGCAAAATCTGGAATGAAAAAAACCCTCGTGTGTGAAAAATGAAAAAAATCCACGAGTGTGAAATACATTGCATGTTGAACCTAATCGTAGTGCGATAAGAGCCAGTTTTCGAGGAAGTGTATTAAAAATTCTTTTTTCGTTTGAAAGGGTATACATTCTAGTTGGTCCCCTGTTATGAAATCAGGATCTGATGATGGGATCCTGGAGAAATCGAGGGAACTCTTCAATTAATATTATAGGCATACCTACAGCGTTTTGGGTATTTCTTATAGTACCTTGAGCAGTTGCTCTCGAAAAACACAAATTGGGGAAGTGGAACTAAATGATGACTGACGATGAATGATGATGATGACACATGATGATGAAGTCCACGGATGGCCACTGAAACTACTCAATAATAAGTATTTCGTGGATTGCGATTCGATTACTTGAGTACGAATGTTAAGCACTTTATGCTCGTCACAATGCATATTATGGTGATGTAGAGCTGATGGTGAAGTACCAGGACAACTCCTCAAAAATTAACGGCTATGCATCGGGAAAAGCAATATTTTGTAAGAGGTGATAAGTTATTGACATTGTGGCTTTTCTAACTAGATAAATTACAAACCGACCCACTAAAAAGCGGGGAAAAAAACTGTTTAGCAAAAATAGAACCGATTGCCATATCAAAACACTACAAAGCCAAAAATAACTTTTTTACCATTGCCACTCGAAAAAGGGCACTTTATTCATCGATAACAGTGAATAAAACGCTCTTTTACTCACTGAGTGAATAAAGACTTTTTGAATTTGGAACAAGCACGAATTATGTAAAAAAAAATTTGAAACGTGCTGAAAGTACCTACTGGCTGGCTAAATGGATCTATTCCATAGAGCTATACGATTATATTAAAAAAAAACCGCCAATTTTAAGTTCTTTTCTCTCTGTTATCGTGGTTGTTTTGTGTCATTGGAAAATTTATTAACATAATAACTGAAACAAAATGAGTTCTTCCGATGACGAAAATGAGACACTGACTCCGGAATCATTTCGTACTAACGCAGCAGTTATAGTAGATGATTTGTTGCCGCCAAAATCTCGGGATTTGTATCTGAAAACATACAATTTGTTCTGCGACTGGAAAACCACGAATGGCGCCAATTCCTTCTCAGAATGCGTATTTCTTAACTATTTCAACGAATTAACCAAGACGAAGAAGGCGTCGACACTTTGGAGCATATATTCTATGCTAAAATCAACAGTGAGAATAAAACACAACATTGATATTTCAAACTATTCAAAGTTAGTGACATACTTAAAACGGCTGTCTGATAAGCTGGGTGATAAGCCAAAGAAATCTAGAGTGCTAACCTCCCAAAACATTGAACGTTTTCTAAATGATGCACCTGACCACAGTTTTCTGGCCGTAAAAGTAAGTACCTACTTAAAACATATTTATTTACAAACCTACTGAACTTTTAAAGTTTTCCTGTAAATACATATTTTTTTAATTATTGTTCACAGGTTGTGCTAATTTTTGGCGTGAATGGGGCCTGTCGCAGTAACGAATTATTAAAAATAACTATGAACGACATCCAAAAACACTCGGAAAATTTATTACTGGTTGTTTTAACTGATACAAAAACTAAAATTGATAGAACGTTCGTAATACGGCAGGAATACGTTAAAATCGTCGAAAAATATCAAGCTATAAGGCCCACTATTACAAAAACCGATAGGTTTTTCTTACAATACCATGGCGGAAAATGTACTCGGCAACCTATTGGAATTAACAAAATAGGTGCGATGCCAAAAGAGATTGCCACATTCTTAAATCTACCAAATCCCGAAAAGTACACAAGACATTGTTTCCGTAGAAGCTCTGCCACCCTTTTAGCAAATTCAGGTGCTGATCTTACAGAACTGAAACGCCACGGAGGGTGGAGGTCCAGCACAGTAGCAGAAAGCTATATCGAGGATTCGATCGAAAACAAATCCAAAAGATGCAGCCGAATAATTGACAGTATAAATCTAAAACCGTCTGCTGTTGACCCTTCTGCGCCACTATCTCCGGCGCGCCCTTCAACATCGAAAGGAAAACCTTGTAAAACAACTACATTACAGCTTTCTCAGCAACAGCAACCACAAAATACGGCGACTTTGCCAAATACCCAAGTCTTATCTAATACGACAGTTTCAAAACCAAACAAGAATATAACACTGAATTTTGAAAACTGTTCTAATTTCACTATAAATTTTTAATGTTTATATTTAATCCTTTGTTCTTTTATTACTGATTATATAATAAAATTCTATGAATATAAATATTAGACTCCTATTTATTTTCTCACAGTCAATGGTAAAAAGTAGAGTACACAACTCGTGAAAAAAAAAATTATCTCGGTCCTTGTATCCCTCGCTCCGCTCAGGATTCTAATCTAGAATCCTTCGCTGCTCTCGGGATCCAACTTCGTACCTCGAATTAAATTCCCTTTTTTTTCACTTGTTGTATAATCTACTATAATTTCGGAAGGCGGTGTCAAAAAACGAAAATACGAAACCAATAACACCGACTACCCAAATTAAAGTTATTTTTGGCTTTGTAGTGTTTTGATATGAAAGTCGGTTCTATTTTTTGCTAAAAAGTTTTTTTTAAATATCGTTTTTACAATGTATCCATAACACAGGTTAATTAGTTATGATAGGGACAGTATAGACCAACTAATACAGTACAATGGAATTATAAATAAAAAATTGTAAAACAAATCTAAGCCTACACAAAAAGAGGCGGGCCGCGCGAGGGAGAGGATGGCGTCCTCCCTCCAGCCCAGCCGCAGTGGTAGACGCCCACGGCGTCGGACGTCGGCCGACGATCTCCGGCCACCGTAGGCGCGGGCATGCGGACAGCGAGTAAAGGGCAACTCGCTGTCCGACCATGGACCATGCCCGGGTCGACGGCGCGTCGTGTTCCACGCGCGCCTCAAAGAGCGTCAGCAACATGACGAGGCCCCCTCTGCAGAGGGCCGAAGCCTGCCGGGGTCGTGGGACTCATCCCGTTACCGTGGCCCCGGTACGTAAAGGGCTATTGAAGGAACACCGTGGATTTTAGTCAGTAAAAGTCTGACAGTCCCTCCCACCCTGCCCGGAGTGGGAGGACTTATTTGATAATTTTACCACGTTAAAAAAAAAAAAAAAAAAAAAAAAGCCTACACAAAAAAGCTTTAGAATATACTTATTAAATTACATTAGACTTCAAAAGTAGTTCTTACATACATAATTATGTTCGTATGAATATACATACTTTGATTGTATGCGTACTTGCAAGCTTGGGTCGATGGCCAATTAATAGGTACTCACGCTTATACTCATAGCGACTTATTTTGTGTGTTTGGAGAGATGTTTGGCCTATGCCCTGACTGCTATGCGGTAAGGTCGTGGGTTCGATTCCCACCTAGGACAAATGTTTGTGTGATAAGCTCGGTCATTTGTTCTTGGTCTGGGTGTAATTTATCTATAATATGTATGTATTTAGAAATATATATGTATGTTTATCAGTTGTCTAGTACCCATACCACAAGCTCTGCTTAGTTTGGGACTAGATGGCGTTGTGTGAAAAGTTGTGGAATATTATTATTATTATTTCATTTATTTAATCTATGTACATATCAATTACATTTTTAAATATTAATATAAAAAATAAAAACATTTAAAAATATAAAAAATAGTAGCCCACCGGTATCGGGAACAGGGTCCAAGCTACCGGTGGTCAGGGCTCCATGGAGAGGAACCTCCTCACAATACGCGCCGTTTCCAGGAGTACTGCTCTCTGTATCAAGCCCTTGATCCAGCTGCCCAACGAGAGCCTCCTTAGATGTTGGTCGAGGCTCTTGGCTATTATGCCATTGGCTGAGACGACTATCGGCACAATGATTGCTGTCTCCACATCCCACATGTCGACAACCTCGCGCGCCAGGTCAAGATACTTATTTTTTTTATCTATCTCAGCTTTCACGAGGTTCTCATCATGGGGGACTGCTATATCAACAATCATTGTGCGACGCTCTAATCGGTCTATCACCACTATATCAGGCTTATTGGCAACAATAGTCCTGTCAGTGATGATAGACCGATCCCAATACAGTGTAATATTGCCATTATCGAGAACTGGGTCGGGCACATACCTATAGTATGGTACTTCTGATTCCACAAGATTGTATTTAAGAGCAAGTTGCTGGTGAATAATCCTGGCTACGAGGTTGTGTCTATGCAAGTATTCTCCGTTAGCCAAACGAGAACAACCGGAGATAATGTGACGAATGGATTCTCCCGGTTTGTGACATGCCCGACATATGTCTACCGTACCATCCTTCACAATATATCTCCGATAGTTATTCGTCATCATAACTTCGTCCATAATCGCACAGACAAAACCTTCGGTTTCCCCGAAGAGGTCACCAAAACGTAGCCAGGCTACGGACGCTAATGTGTCTACGTCAGACCCATGAAGGGCCCGGTAATAGCGCCCGTGAAGCTCCTTGCTCTGCCATACTTCTCTGCGGTCATTAGTATCTAACACTACAGGTTTGCGCCAATTCTCGGTACCTAAGGAGAGCGGAGTGAGGCCTCTGTCCACCGCTACCACATCTCGATGCATACCCACGTCGGCTTCTAGGAAATATTCCCTAAGGCTGCATACCTCGCGGTTGTGTAGGGTCTTTGCATTTAAAAAGCCACGACCCCCGCACTTCCGCGGGATATACAGCCTCATCACCGATGAACGTGGGTGGTGCATTCGATTTGCAGTCAGCGTTGTGCGGACCCGCCTGTCCAAGGCGTCAAGCTCAGTCTGAGTCCATTTGAGTATGCCAAAAGAGTACATCAATACTGGCATGACCCAACCATTGAAGGCACGCACCTTGTTTCCGCCTGATAGAAGACTATTCAGTACTTTATTCAGGCGGCCAAAGAAGCGTTCCTTCAATGACTGTTTAACATAAGCAACATTGATGCCTAGTGCCTCTGACATACCCAAATATTTGTAGGTTTCAGTTGAGCCGAGGGATCTTAGGTGTATGGAATCCGAGAGTTGAGTTCCCACGGATTCCATAATCTCCCCTCGCTTTACATGCATGACCGCACATTTGTCCACCCCAAATTCCATCCTGATGGCGCTACTGAAGGTTTCCGTTACCTTCAGTAGCTCCATGAGTTGCAAGTTGCTGGGGGCAAAAAGTTTCAAATCATCCATGTAAAGCAAGTGTGATATGACCTGACCATTATTATTATTATTATTATTATTGCTTGTCCCTTTCAGATGAAATAAATAACTTGACGGTGCAGTGGTTCCAAAACGCACAATGCACATGTTCATTAATTGTAGAAATATCTATTTTTAACCGACTTCAAAAAAAAAGAGGAGGTTCTCAGTTCGTCTTGAACTTTTTTTTTATTCTTATTTTTCTTCAAGGAGTCTTGCTCCAATCCCATCCCATTAATTTTCATGACGAAATCAACACCTATAACAGTTCTTTTTAACCGATTTCAAAAAAAGGAGGAGGTTCTCAGTTCGTCTTGAACTTTTTTTTATATTTGTTACCTCATATCTCGAAGACGGCTGGCTGGACCGATTTGGAAAATTATTTTTTAGTTTAGTTGGTCCCATTGTCATCACGTTAGGATCTGATAATGGGATCATGGAGAAATCGAGGGAAATCTTAATAATAAGAATAAGTATTTCGTATATGCAATTCAATTACTTGAATATGAATGTTAAGTAGGTACTTTATGCTCGTCAAAATGCGTATGGTGAAGTAGAGCTGATGGTGAAGTACCAGGACAACTCCTCAAAAATTAACGGCTATATAAAGCAATATTTTGTAAAAGGTGCTAAGTAGTTGACATTTTGGCTTTTGTAGCTGGATAAATTATAAACCGACCCACTAAAAAGCGTGTAAAACAACTTGTTTAGTTTTTTTTTTCACAATAAAAACGTCAATTTAAGTACAAAACTAAAGTACTGTTCCTACTTTTGAATAGCTTTCTACCTATCGATAAAAAGTACAATAAATAAACCGTTTTAAGTGCGTGAGTTACAGCGTAGCGTGCGCGTGAGTTTAAGAATTAATACTTTGTTTCAAAGCAAGGTCAGTTATGGGCTGTAACTGGGAAAGTTATGTTAGTGAGGTGTAATCGAGAAAGCCGTTTAATGGTTTTCTATGGTTATTTACGTATCTCTAAGTCATGCTAAAAGCAATTGGTGTTACTGTAAGGGTTATGATATTGTAAGTGCCAAGTTTATTTGCTTAGTGTTGTAAAAATATTAGAGAAACAGAGGCTTGGATGATAAAAGCGACATTTGCGATCTGATAAAGTTGAAATGGTCTAGAGTATTTCAATATTACAATTGATACTAAACTCAACTCGAGTTGAAAGAGAAAAAAGCCTCGTTGGAGTTAAAATATAGTAATGTTCACGTACGCCATACAATTAAATATTGAATAATTGGAATGAACTTGCAAAACTACAAATAAATTCAATTTTGAAGCAATTAACAGTTTACCGAGTCTTCAGTAATCGATTTTGGAATATGAGCTGATTGCCTAGAATCAGAGATATAATAAACTGTAACACTGTATTTTATATTTCTACGCCTAGAATATACAAGATTATGTAATATACAAGATACATTGTACAGATGATATCGCTATAGTGTGAGCGGTTATACAGCATTCTAGATTGTTTTAATATTCATTTTAATAAAGGCATGACAACGCAACATTTGATGATATTCTTGTCGAAAAAATAGAGATATTTAATTATTTATTTATTATATACTTTATTGTTCACCTTACTTATGTTATAATAATATAATATACCTAATTGGTTATTGTGCATTTTTTTGTAAGCCGTTATAACATTAATAAATATATCGGACGAAATCAACGATATTTTTTTAAATGTTTGGGTTATACTTATTACAAAAGTAATTGCTTTTAAACTCTTCCGTACAAACTTGAACTGCGCCAATAGTCACACTCTTCCGAACACCTAAATTACACCTTATTTTAAAAGGGGTACAAAGTTTTTCCTTCCCAATTTAAGTAATTTACTTTAATTAGTAATTTTGATATTATAATTTTTTTATCAATTCTTATAGGTATATATAATGTAAGAATTGATAAATATTTTATAATATCAAAGTAATGTGTACGTCCGTAAGTGACAAATTCATAATGACTGTTAATATACATAATATATAGATATAATATGTTATAGTGGATACATCTTTGAAGTACCTAGAAAAATATACAATTTCATACCTATGTTTCTTGAATACCAATCATAACAAACGTGTCACAGCACTACGAGGGTCAATAACTTTCCACGTCACTTGCCAATAACACGGTGATTCCCTTCGTTCTTCTTAATTTGAAAATTCTGCGTCTGGTATCAATGTATTGAAATTAGGAAATCAGACTAACTTACCTTAAGTGACGTCTGATGGTAATTTTATGAACGGCTCATCCTGAAAACAATTATCTTACATGGTAGTATTCGTCATCAACGAACTCGGCCGCGTAGTTTTTTAGAGGTCTAAAACATAAAAAACAAAAATTGAACGCATCTATATAGTACTTATCTAGCTGTCAGTAGTCACGTTCCTGTCAAATCACTTTCTTTAGAGTAACAAACAAGTGCTGCCATTATTGATGGGTGGGATACCTTGCAGGTATGAGACAGGGTGGGAATCTAATTGTTTTCAGGATGAGCCGTTCATAAAATTACCATCAGACGTCACTTAAGGTAAGTTAGTCTGATTTCCTAATTTTATTACACGGCTCATCCTGAAAACAATTATCTTACATGGTAGATGTTCAGAGATTCATAATGGCAACATCTTTATATGTGTGTGTGTATGTAAAAGGATCATAAATCTTAAATCAGATAATACTTTACTAATACTTTAAATGTTATATTTTAAAAGATACAATCAAAATATTGGCTAAGTTTAAAATATAAATACCAAACAATCTAGTTGTTATAGTTTAACAAAAAGTAACTTACTCACATAACTATATTATGCTTATTTATGTTAATAATTTTGTTACATTAAATATCACAATTTAATGATAATTGCAATCAAGTAACATAGGAGTAAACATTTAATCTATCACTATTGTGTTATATTTATTTAAACTTAATACTTATTAAACTTAATATTTATTAAATACAAGGTACAAAACAGTCTTTGTTAATATTATTTCTTTTATTAAATTTAAAAAAGTTATTCTGAAATAGAATTGGCAAAGGTGAGGTCGGTTCTACCACTAACTATTATCAAATTATAATGTTTGGCAAAGACAGCTGATTTGTCTGACCAGCCACCAGTCTTTTGATAATTTCAATTGATACCCCTGTTCTTTTTTGCCTTAGATGCATGTCTAGTACTATGGGAAGAAAAGATACTAGTGTCAATGCCACTATCTGTGAGGATTTCCTTAATCCAACAGCATACTGTTGGTGGTGTAGCTTAATAGGTAGGGAATATCACCTCGAGCTTCCTTGGTGATTTTTATATACAATTTTAAGGTCTTAGCTGGGCACACCAACTGGTTTTCAAAATATGGCAAGCGCAAGGTGGTACTGTTTTAGTCCTAATAGATGTTTTTAGAACATCAGAGGTATTAATAATGACACAATCAGCAGTAAAGTGAATATCTTTCAGTTTAGTTGATGCCAGAGTTTGAACTCTGTGGACAGTAGTATGGGCCAATAAGGTTACTAATTTTTGATAGTTCTTTTATATTAATAATATTTAAATATATATTTATATAAAATCTTATTTTATTAATAATGATTGAATTTTAACGTTGCAATAAAATTGATTACTTGAATAGCTTATCCAGTGGCATATACTGCTTATATTTTCAGTGTTAATATGCGGATAATGCAGTGGGCTGCAATATTGTTTATAAACTGAATGATTTATTGTTATGTACTCATCTTATATTGTAGCTGTTTATTGTCCCTAAATAAATAAATATCTAAAATCACTGGCATCTTATTTATGAAATCTAATACCACTAAAGGATCCCAAGTTTCTGTGTACCTAGGGAGAGGTCTCTGTCTGAAAGCTCCCTTCAATAACCGTTTCACATTCTCATCCCTCCCAACTTCAGAGCTTATTAGTAAGGATAATGCTGAACGGTTTGTATTCAATGTAGAATAGTTACAGCCATTATTAAATGCTTCGGACAGAAAGCCTATTATTTGCGGTACAGTAGCCTTATAAACATCAATATTGTTATTGTGGCAGTATGCCCACCATTTTTTATAACAACAATCATATTGTTTTTGGGTACCTGGAGCTAAGGATCCAAGCATTACATTCAAGGAAGCTTGAGGGAGTAATCTTAACTGAAGTGTCGTCCGGAAAGGTGTCCTGCAGTCAGGGTAAGATGGGAGCTTAGGTGATGTTGTTTGCTAAAAGGAGATAAAAGCAAATCGGTGTTAGAATAAAATATTATTGGTTTAGATATCATCAATAATTTTGCTAAGGGAAACCATGGCTGTGCTGGCCACCAGGGAAAGACAATAATACCTTCAGTCTGGTCATCTCTAATCTTTTCTAAACATTTAGTTATTACTGAAAATGGGCGAAATGCATAAAAGAAAAATTTTACTCTAATTTAATGTGAATGTATCTATATCAAAGGCCATTGGATCTCTTTTCCAAGAAACATACTTTACACACTTGGTGTTTATTAAAGTAGCAAATAAATCTATTTCCGGTGATCCAAAGTGTTGGGTAATTTTTATAAATGCATAGTCTGATAAGGACCATTCTGTATCATGATTTAAATTCCTAGATTCTCTATCAGCTATCTGTGTTTTCTTTGGATTTTATATATGAACCTGTCACCCATATGTTTCTATCCTCACACCATTGCCATAATTCTTGAGTAATAGTATTTAAGTGTACAAATTGGACACTACCCATCTTGTAAATACAAGATATGGCTGTTGTGTTGTCTATTCATAGTAATACATGACAGTTTGACATGTTCTTAGCAAATGATCTTAAGCCAAAATAAGCTGCTCCCAGTTCTAAATAGTTAATATGTTGCTCTTTCTCAATTGATTCGTCTAGGCAATGAGCCCCCCCAACCTGTGAGTGAAGAGTCTGTAAAAATATATAAACAAATTTTTCGTGCAGCAAATGATTTTTTAGCTTTAGGTATGTTACACAACCACCATTTCAGTTCAGGAATGATTACTGAAGGAATACTCATATAACTTTCATAGTTATCATTAGATGACTGTAAGGCTAAAACTTTCCCTTTCTAAAAGTTTGTTATGCCGTCGAGCATAAGTAATTTTGCATCATTTCTGTAATGTAAACTGCTTTATCATATTAATATTTATTTCCTTGTTATACATTGGATGTCATCTAAATAAATAATTGTAACATAACCCAAACTCCTTATGTATGACATCACAGGTTTTAATATTTGTAAACACACAAGGTGCTGTAAATAAACCATAAGGCAGTGCTGTAAATTCATAGAACAGCTGCTTGAATTTAAATCTAAGATATTTCCTATCTTCTACAGCAACTAGAACTAAAAAGTTAAGATTCTTTTATGTCAATGGTTCTCATAAAGCAATCTTTATGTACCAACCTAGTAGAGGTACGTAGATCTTCCATCTTAAAATGAGATGTGGAGATAAAATTATTTAGAGGTTTTAAGTTTAAAAGAAATCTAAATTTGCCATTAAGTTTGGGTACCAAAAATATATTTGAAATGTATTGATCACTATCTGGTTGGCAGGGTGTAATAGCACCCAATTTCAGTAAATCATTAATTGATTTATTAATATTAAATTGCTCAGATTGAGAACTTATTGGATGGAATTCTAGTTTGGACTGGTACAGATGTAAAAGGTATATGGTAACCTTGGACCCAATCTAGTATAAGCACATAATTTGTAATAATCTGCCAGCAACTTAAATACCTATCCAGATTACATGCATGTTGTACCTGTTGTGGGATTAGTATCAAGGGTGAGCATGCTGGTAGTCCCTCTCGGGGCGGTTCACAGGTGCATTTTTCAATGGCTTTTTGGTTGGTTGGTAAGATTTCCTTGTCTGCAACTGCACTGCTGGACGCTTGGGCCCGCCACGTATTGTTTGTGCCTTCTGTTGTGTTAGGCGTGAAGGGCCTCCCCAGTTTCCCGGACTATTGTTGTTTTCTTAACTGAAGTCCTGATTTTCACCAAATAGGTACTTATTTCTTGGTATTGCTACAGCCATTTTTGGAAATGATTTGTCCAGGAGAGGTGCTAGTAGCTGCTTTCTTGTATTAGTCTCTCCTTATTGAAGAGATGTAAAGATTTTGTACCATCGCTGAGGAATTTAAGGGCTTTTGATACTTCATGTTTGGCTAAAATTTTGGTCATTGCCTGACCAAGACAAGTCAGGGTGATGCCTAATTGTTATTGTTTGGTTTGTAACACCTGATCTCGATTACGGCTGATTCAGTAATAGCAGCCTTGAACTCTAGGTTTAATTCCAGTGCCTCTAGAAGGGGCAGTTTTTTGGAACTTTGTATTGTTTTAAGATGTCTAATATATCTTCGCTGTTATTTAAGATTGTGTTTTCCCACCTCGAGCCAATAATGTTGTTAATATTTGACCCGTATCTTTCTTATATGGGTTTAACACTACCCAAGGCAGGTAACAAGGCCTCTGGAATAACAGCCTCGTCCCCATTCTCCACATTGATGGTAATAGGATCTGAAATAGATACAGATTGTCTTCTTGTAACCCCAAAGCAATATACTAGTAGTATGTATGCTAGGACCGTACGACTACCGCTTTATGTCACGCATAATACGGCAACGTATACCAGGATTGATATCTCGTATCAAAACCTGATCTTCGTGCGGAAGTATCTCGTACTGGCACGGATGGCGGTCAAAGTCGTCTTATTCACACCTCAATTCGTATGAGCAAATGGTTCATTAGGAATCTCGTTCCATAGATTTTCTCGACGAATGAATCCAATTAGGTAGGTAGGTAGTTGTTTCTCTAACCTAGAAAGAAGACAGGTACTTACCAACATTTTCCTTTCCTAGTTGTTCCATCGAGTGATTATCACGATGTGGTGATTGTGATGGACTCGTCGACCGTGATCTGGTCCTAGATCGTGGTCGAGTCCGAGATGTAGAATGCCAGGAGCATAGGCGAGGAACATGGCGATGCCGATGGCGTCGGCGCCGGCGTCGATGAGTTAATTTCTTCATTCTTGCAATTTCCTCCAATATAACGTCTTGATCCTAGCTAGGCATGATGAATTGACACAGTGAGGTAATCCACAGCACAGGAATGTAATATTTTTACACCACACACAATTTTACGCGGTAGCGCGAGCGCGCGAAGTCGAAAAGTGATTTGACAGGAACGTGACTACTGACAGCTAGATAAGTACTATATAGATGCGTTCAATTTTTGTTTTTTATGTTTTAGACCTCTAAAAAACTACGCGGCCGAGTTCGTTGATGACGAATACTACCATGTAAGATAATTGTTTTCAGGATGAGCCGTGTAATAAAATTTCTATTATACTTTACACATGTAGACATAGGATTATAAAACCCTTACGATATCGTTTATTATCATCCAAAGAAATCGTGCACTTGGTATGTATATTGTATATACCCTTTAAATTACACGTTGTATAAACCGCAACTTAAAATTAATGTTATGGCGACCATTTTAAATAAGACAGTTGCGCAATTTAGCTTAAGACAGGCTGTTTGAAAGTGGATGTAGGTAGCTCTGAAACTGGGTCGTGAACTCGTGAATCTCAGGCAAACGTTACTGTTCTAAACACGGGCTATGCACCTAAGTATTAAGAGCAGATTGCCAGTGTGAAAATATCTTCACGTATATTTATTAAATTAGTGTTCTTTTTTTTTTCTTCGCTCTTTCGCGCGTTTGGTGGGGTTGGCTCTCCTCATTATTCTGTGACATGACTTTATTCTGGGGTTGTCAGGTTGGGTTGTTTGGTTAGGGAATCGCTGGTGTACACTGTACCATATGCATAGAGGTCTCCTCTGTTTCTTTTTGCCTTTAAATATTTAAACACTTGTATTGCAAAGAAAATAATGATTTTTTTACTAATAATAGACTCGCATATCAACTGAGATGGTGGTTTGACCATCATCTCACCTGATGATGTGGTCGAAGATAAAGCAACAATAGGTACCAGTCATCACAGCACTCGTCTCATCAATCTAGGGCATTCATTTAATTTCATTCAAGTGACGAATGTTATGATGCATAATGA
Source organism: Tholera decimalis (assembly GCA_943138885.2). Taxonomy (NCBI): domain Eukaryota; kingdom Metazoa; phylum Arthropoda; class Insecta; order Lepidoptera; family Noctuidae; genus Tholera; species Tholera decimalis. The sequence goes on along the minus strand of OW964568.2, from coordinate 4,650,732 downwards.
AGTCTTTTTATATTCGAGACTTTGACCTCTCGAGTTTTTTTCGGTGTTTCTTTTCAGGGTAGTCGGTTAGGAAACACTTCGCCTCATCTAGTTTACATTTAAGTACAAAAAAACAGTGAGTGTAAAACTGTTATTTAACAATCAATTTGCAAGACTAATTTTCATAATTTCATTTGAATCATGATTATGCTTAAATTGGACTACATATTAATTGTTTGATTAACAATGTTTCGGTATATTGAACTTATAAGAACTTACCAAAACCGCGACACTGTTATCTTAGTAGGTACCTTTTTCAAGATTTAGTTTCATTTTTTTAATCAATGTCTTGCTCGAATTTGACATAACTATCTCACTTGATGATGATAAGCGATGATGTGGTCGAAGATAAAGCACGGTTATCTAGACGTAACCTATTCACTTTTGCCTTAAAGACCCCCACTTCCAGGTGCTATCAATAAACACAGACTCTGGCAAATTCCACTCTTTCCCAAAATTTTTGTACGTATGAATGGGATGTCCACCTTGTAACGATGGCGCATTGCCGCATTCGTCTTGTAGTCCGCTGATGGAACAGGCTTGTTGGAATAAGATTTTGCAATTACATCACACACTCCCTCAAATGTAACCAATAGGCTTCCAACTTGTCGACGATGCTCAAGCCTCTGGAGGTTTGCTTCCACCAGCGTCTCGTTGCCAATGAATCTTTTAGTGCGTCTCTCGATACTCAAGCGCAAATTAATAAGATGCATATATATATCACAATCATTGATGCCACATTACGAAATAGTATGAGAATTAGATTACGGACAGGTCGATGCATATCGCGTGCTAAATGACGACATCAGCTATGCAACTAATTTACTTACTATGACTACTAGTAGTAATTTGCATACCGAACTAACACAGTAATATTATACAGGTTTCAGAACAACGGTCATAATGGAAACTTGCTTGCCGAGGATGGGTAACATATTGCTACGAGCTGGGGATCGAGATAGAAATAATTACGCAAATTAAACCGAAATTAAGACTTTAATTAAACAAACACAAAATAAAAATTAAATACGACAAGTGAATTTAGTGCAAATAACTGTGTTAACTTAACACTTACATCGAACTGAAATTCACTTGTAGAGCTTCAATTATATCGCCTCGTATCATGGGATAAGACTGACGTCTGCGTTCCTTTGCGATCTATTTATACCTCGATCTGTTTTCTAGAACATTCTTGTACAATCGACTCACTGCCTATACTGCCAAGAATGTTCCAGAAGCTACTCGAGGTACTGTTACTCGCCGCCAGGTGGCGTTAATGTCTCGAACATTCTAGATTTCGGTCGAAGTTTCTCGACGTACTTTTCTAAGCGACTGGCGTAATAATATCAAGATTCCCCCTAAGCCGTTGGGTCCCTGCTATCATTAATACATCTATGACAGTTGTTACGGGTAGCATGTCACCTTTTTTTTGTCTCTGTGTGGGAAAATTATCGAATGACTTCTCCCGCTCTGGGTGGAGCGGAAGGGAGTGTCAGACTTCTACTGACTAAAAACCCACCCTGTTCCTTCAGCTGCCCTTAAGTTCCGGGGCCACGGTATCTCGTTAGAACATTCCCGCAGCCCCGGCAGGGTACCATGTCACCTAGCTACTGGTTTGTGAAGGTCAGATAGGCAGTCATTCTTGCTTCATGTAAAACGCTACAACACACTCAGCAGCATCTGATTAGATTAGAAGCCCTGGTATTCCAGTTTCACACATTTCAGGTTCACAGCAATAGTGTAGGTAATGGGTGGGGTTCGAACCCCCGACCTCTCGATCACAAGTCGGACACCTTAGCAATTACGATATTGACTCGCAATTAATGGTAACATTCTATATTTTCACTCGGTATGCTCTTGTCAGAGCAATCGTAGTCATGTGATTCCAGTTTTCTGGGCAGTTGTAAATATCTTCACAATGTCATGTCATTTCTTTTTACCCGACTGCGCCAGAAGGGGGGTTATGTTTTTCGAGAGTATGTATGTATGTATGTATAATTGTTTGGCACGCTCTGTGGCCTGAACGGCTCTACGGATTTTAGCTTGAGAGGTATCGTTAGATTCGTATTGACTGTGAAAGTGACACTGGGTATATCAAAATAAAATAAAAAACCAAAATGGCGGATTTGAGTTTGAAACTATAATAATGGTATGGGCCCCGCCTGCTTCCAACTTTTATTTAATTTAAAATGGGCTTGTTTTTATTAGCTTTTCAGTTAGTTTTAGTATAAGGTTGCAGTCGGGTTTTTTTAATTTTTTAATTACTTTTTTTTTATTCACAAATTGCACGTGTAGACGGTTATTAGTAGGATTCGTGGATTACAAACTAAAATATACAACAAAATTACTGGTGCAGCAAAAGACGTCAGATGAAAATGACAAAAAACACACTACGAAATAGCGTTCAAATAAGATTTGTTTTTTCTAACACTAGTTTATTAGGTTTTATTCTTGTAAATACATCAGAGGGAAAGTGAGAGTGATTTTTCATTTTCTAAAATAAACTTAAAATCACTTTCCTTTTTAATTTTTTTATCTATAAAGTTCTTAAATTAACCTTTTAGCCCTAAGTACCTAGTATATGTGTACCAATTCTCATAAGAAACAGTTAGTTATTTACTACTTAGTTACTTCTAGGCAAGCGTGCTCCATCTTCGACCATATCGTCACTTACCATCAGGTGTCATGGTGGTCAAACGCGAGCCTATTATCAATAATAAAAAAACCCTTGAAATGTATTGTATAAAACACCGTAAGGTGTAAAAGCTCTTAAAATATTGTTTCTATCGTAGACTCACTTCAATTTATGAACTCTGGTTTATCAATACAGTGCAAATGAAGTTGATTGTCTAGATAACAGACAGTCAATACACAGGTTCTTAAATTTTAAAGTATCAGAAATGTCTCGCGAACAATCGTTGCTTGCTATTATAGTACTAAAATAAAGCATAAAAATATATAAGTACTAATACAACTACTTTTTACAAGAACCAAAAACATTAGTCTTCTCTGGCATAACATCATCCTTTGTCTATGGTGCCACATATATCGTAAAACGTAACATATAGTAAAAATTAAACAATCAATCAAAGAGCGAATTAACATTTATTAATATTGATAAAACCATCTTATATGAAGTAGTTAATCAAGCAAAATATTATGAAATTGATGGAGAACGCGTAAGAAAATTCAAAGCATTCAAATATGTATACGCAATCGAAAAGATTAGATAGAGAAATCTATACTTTCTAGTATAACGTTAAGGTATTAAGAGGTTGAGTAATTATTTTGTTTAATCCTTTTTATCATAAGGTTGGTTAACTTAGATACAATATCATCTTCTAAGCCTTTTCGCCTAAGGGGTCGCCTTTCATTTCGGGGAGTGTGCGATGGAATTACACAATCTAGTACCGCCAAGCCCGTTCCATCATCGGACTACGAGACAAACAGCGATGCGCCATCGTTACATGGTGGAGATAACAAAACGTTATGGGAATACCTAATTCATTGTGCGTACGGCTAAGGAGTGGAATTCCCTGCCGGAGTCTGTGTTTGCCGATAGCTACAACCTAGGAGTCTTTAAGTCAAGAGTGAATAGGTTACTTCTAGGGAAGCGTGCTCCACCTTCGCCCACATCATCACTTACCATCAGGTGAGATAGTGGTCAAACGCGAACCTATTTTCAATTTTAAAAAATTGCTATATGGCAACAATTTCCATTAAGGCGTAGAGTTTAGCATCTGTAGCCGTAGCTGTAGCATAGCCTGTATTTCGGCTATCAGTACCATTCCCCCCGCTTATTTTGTACAATAATATAGGTGCCAAACAGTGGAAGCATGCATAATCAATAGTAGAAAAATATAATTTAAATTACTCATATACACAATAAGAAATATTCAAGGTAAGTACAATTTTATTATCTTTTTATTAAATGTATTGTGTGTTATGAATTGAGTTTTGTGTTGTGTATCTACCAATATGTGCGGGTACGTGCTGTATTTATTAGTGAGATTGTAGATGTGTGTGATGTATGGATATGTAGGTGTGTGTGTGTGTGTGTGTCGATCACAAAAAACGAACGAGAAAGAGGGTAGACTGATTCGTCTGCTCATAAACGTTCACCCGCAATTACTTCAGTTTATCCGTGATCATGGCGCTTGCAACAGTGCCGAAATATCGGAAACTTGAAACAAAAGATACATATAGTAAATATCCCGTTGTAAATTCTAATGATACTGTTATAATTAAGTTCCTTATTAAACAATATTATGAAGGGAAAGTTTGAAAAAAGGTGGCGTTTTTAACGGAAAAGCTGGGAGAGAATTAATTTATCTTGTACTCTTAGTGTGGGCATAGTACGAGTAAGATGGATTTATTAAAAAAACCTAAAAGGGAACTCGTCTGCGGTAACAACATAAAGTTTAACATAAAATTATGTTTTTTAAACTTGCTTATTTCCAGATTTTTTATTTTCTTACTACTCGCTACTAAAAACTTTTCTTTTTTACTATTTGTTTTTATAAATTACATTTAAACAATATGTAACGAATGAGATATAGTTGATTCAATGAACTGGATGGAGTATTTCAACATCAGTTAACACTGAACATGGTCATTATACAAAACCTACATAAATGAAGAATTTTAATACCCATTTATCATGTAACTAGTACTCACGCGGGGCTTCGCTCCCGTGGATTCGATCACGGTAAAAACATAACTCTCCTTTTTTGCAGTCGCGTAAAAAGTAGCCTATAACCTTCCTCAAGCTTCAAGCTACTTTCATACCAAATTGCATCCAAAGCCACCCAGTACTTTCGAAGATTAGCGCGTTCAAGCAAACAAACAAACTTTTCCGCTTCATAATATTAGTATAGGATTACTCGTAATATACCCTGCGTCCAATTATAACGGTAATTTGTTATCGATTATTTGATTTTATATGAATGGTGAGCCTTTTTAGGGTTCCGTAGCCGAATGGCAAAAAACGGAACCCTTATAGTTTCGACATGTCTGTCCGTCTGTCTGTCTGTCCGTCCGTCCGTCCGTATGTCACAGCCATTTTATTCCGAAACTATTAGGACTATACATGTAAAACTTGGTGGGTAGATGTATTCTGTGAACCGCTTTCCGATTTTAAGAGAAAAATAAAAAAATATTTAAAATAAAGGGGGCTCCCCATACATGGAACTGAAACTGAAAATATTTTTTTTCATGAAACCTATACGTGTGTGATATCTATAGACAGGTCTTTAAAAATGACATTAAGGTTTCTAAAATGACTTTTTCATAAAGTTAATCGTTTAAAAGATATATGCTTCCAAAGTGGTAAAATATGTGTGTCCCCCCTCTAACTTCTAGAATAATGAAGTGAAAAATCTAAAAAAACCATATGTTGTGGATCTTAATGTAAACTTTCAACCAAAATTGGTTTGAACGAGATCGAGTCAGCAGTTTTTGAGATACAGTATATATTCTAAAACCGCAAATATAACTTTGTAATTCATACAAATACTATGAAAAACAAAGTTATATGGCGTAGTTGTAAAAATTGTAAATAAGCTAGTTTTAATAAATTTGTGATGGTTTTTGTATTTTTTTTTTTCAAATAAATATATTAAGTACATTATATTTATTATAATTACTACGGAACCTTTCATGGGCGAGTCCGACTCGCACTTGGCCAATTTTTTATTAAACATACAGCCTACAACGTCAATTATAGATAAATATTTAAGATTTTATAATGATCCTCGAAAGTGGATAATTAACACCTGTTTGATTTAAAGTATTTAAATGTGCTGTATGCAGACTTCAAATATTTTGCTATGGGTACGAATTTGTGATGCCGACAGTATCAAAATATACGTAATGAATTCCTACTTATTTAGTAATATGCGATGCAGGAAGTAAAGGGAAAATAGAGAAGTGGTAATCTAATTTGGAGCACTCTTTTACAAAAGTAATTGCATGCTTGCTGATGTCAATTTCTAATGTGCTACAAGTTTACTGGCACAAATTTTCTAAAAAGAAAATATGTACTTATAACAACTTTGAGATTGAACCATCTTTACCGCGATCTTATCAATGTAAATCTTAATTCACCGGTCTCTTAGGTATGTACTTTGTATGTACGTGCCTATTATAAAGCAGTAAATTATAATAATCAACCCATTTTATCAAACCTACAAAGACTATTACTTTATCAATCTATGTTAGTGATAAGTGGCAATTAAAGGGGCGCCCCGATTCAAGTCGCCGAAATGAAGTATTACCGCAGCTGCTGGTGGTACCTCGTGCGCGCACTAACCTGCTGGGGCGCGCACCGCTGACTCACTCTCAACATGGTGGCGGATGCAATCGACATTCACAAGGGCCACGTACTGTGTGTGTAGCATGTAAGGTATAGTTAACACGTTCGCTGACAGTGAGCACTTACCCTGACACCACATTACGACAGTAGAATTTTCCACGACGTACTCTTAAAAATAAGTGGCCCGTCCCTCGACGTACTGTCATAACGCACTATTTTAATTTCCCGCCTAACGACGTACTGTCAGCGAATGTGTTAATTTATTTTAAGTTACTTTGTCGCATTAGATTTAAGATCTGTAATGGCAAAGGAAACATGTGTGTGTGATAAATAAATAAATTTAAATAGCACTTTTACACGTTATGTTTTTTGAATTTAAAATGAGCTTCTGACTACCTGTAACGATTGACATTTGGACATATTTCCGAGAACAATCTATAGATGTTGGACATTCTTCAATACACCGTTGGCTCAGTGGTTCAGTGTTTGGAACTTTTTAGTAACTTATTGCAATAAGATTTTTTAAAGCGGTTGTATATTTGTATGACATTAAATCTATTTGCAATAAAGAACTAGAACTAGAACCATGGGGCTCGTGTGCTCACAGCCTTTTTAAAGACATATCGAATAGGCTCGTTGACGCTTCCCGCGACGTAACGGCTGGCTATTTCTTTGGTCAACTGCTAAGCATTGCCATACAACGAGGCAATGCCGCCAGTATCTTGGGTACGTTGCCAGCCGACAGCGTTGAGGATCAATTTTTTGATGCTGTATTCCAGTTTGTATTTTAAGTATTTTAGTACATAATTATGTATATTAGCTGAAATAAATGTTTCCAGTTAAAAAAAAATACTCGTGACATCAAATAATAAAATTTTATAGAAATGTCACAATTCAAGCATAGCATTCAATTCACATTCATTCTTCTCAACGCAAGCCTATCAACTATAAAAAAAAAATCGGCATCCTCGTTGTGTAAATATTCGTAATGAAATAAATGTCATTTTGTCATAAATAGTGACATAGATGATGCTACAGATCCATAAATGCCAAATGTCATAGATAATTTGTTACTTAATATATCACAAAAAAACCACTGTAAAAAGCTAAGTATGAGCTACCTCCAAATATTTAAATATGTAATTCTTACAGAGAAACCCACACATTCCAAGACTTTGCCATTTATTGCAAACAAGACGATTAAACCTTAATAACAGCTCAATTACAAAGAAATTAAACAATCAGCCATACAAAACCTACTATTAAAAGTGTTATATAAAATAAAATGGCTGCTTAGAGGCCTAGAGCACCCACGCGTATATAATCAACTAGCAATTAGCAAAGTCTAAGAGGTTAGCAAAATATTTAAGAGAGATCGTTTCAGAACGACTTCAGCTGTTTAATTTTAACTTCTTTTTTGGTGGTGGTTTATCGAAATACCTATAGCAAAATGTACATAAAAGTGGGTTGTACGTATTATTAAAAATATTGCTTTTTGCCGATCATATTTTTATTGGAAGCGACTTCCAATAAAAACATAATCGGCCGAACCGTTAAAAAAATACTTCACCAGAAAACATACAAAATTCAAACACACGTAACAGACCGCTCGTCGCCACTTCCTAATGTTATAGCTAGGAAGAAGAAGAGGCAACAGAAACTCCCAAGATAGCTATTAGTTGCACTGTTGAGTAAATGCAAGTGTAGTAACCTATACTTATGGGCTCGTTCGAGCTCCTGAAGGTTCTAAGTTGAGCTATGCGATAACTGACAAATGCTTACACTGTTTGGACGGGCCTGCTCAAATCTGTGTGATTCTGTCCTCTAAAGCGCGCCACAGACATAAACCTACATGGCTCTCATATGATTTGATCGCTACAGATTGTATGGACTTTAAAAGAGACCTTGACCTCCGAGTTTGTTTCAGTGTTTCATCTCATAGTAGTCAGTTAGGAAACACTGGCCTCATCTAGTTCACATTTACGAAAAAAAAATATATGTGAAAATGTAATTTATTACCTATTTTTAAAATAAACATCATTATTTCATCATATACATACGTAACAAAAAAGCTCATACAAGTGAGGCGTGCTTCATCACCACCAGCGTTTAAAAGAATGGCGAAGGAACATTACCTCTCTCTATAATTTTTACCCTCCTTTCTCAATAATATATTTGATATTTATTAGTATGTTTTGGTATGTTATATTATTATGTTTAAATAATATTATTTAAGATAAACCAATACTTCAGAAAAAGGTGTAGTGGTTTGGTATGGATTTCCGCAAAGTAACGCGTCATTCCATTCTGTATATTATTTATGATGTTTGTACACTGACAGCACTAAATCTGACTCCTTTAACACGTTCGCTGACAGTGAGCACTTACCCTGACACCACATTACGACAGTAGAATTTTCCACGACGTACTCTTAATAATACTGCTACACTACACTAACTAAAAAGCCGCTAACCCCAAAAAGTTCTTTTCGAGAAAACGTAAAAATAAGTTTTCTACAAAACTACGATAGCTAGGACGATGGTTGTAAATTATTTTTGTGGCCATAGTTTCTGTGCACAATATGTAACGTTTGTTTTTTGTAAATATTAATTAATTTTTAGTATTGTATTCTATTTTAATATTGTATGTATGATATTGTGGTTTAGTCGCTTTATAACTAAAATCCCGTCAATGAAAATACAGAACGATTCATAGGTAAAGGCACAGAGAAATCCATACTAATATTATACATGCGAACGACTGTCTGTCTGTTACGCTTCCAACGCCTTCAACGGCTAAACCACTGAACCGTTTTGATGAAATTTAGAACGGAGATAGTTGAACATCCGCGGTTGTGTGGTTGCTATTAGCTGTGTACTGAACTGAATAACTAACAGTCATAAAGAGGTATAAGTCATAAGGAGTAAATAATCCTATGACGTCTGACAGGGGAGAATGGAAGCAGAAAACATGTTGCGGCGACCCCAAGTAACTAGGATAAAAGGGCAGGAAGACGATGATGATGATAGGAGATTAGCTACTTGTAGCTGACTGCTAGGAATCTTTCAAGCAGACATCTTAAAATCTTCAGAGATTGATATCTTCGGTTTTATTAAAGATGCTAACGAAAGAATATGGCCCGTGTAAATAACCAGTTTCATAAGCAATTGGTCAAATAATTTTTACCCTAAAGGCAAATACACAACGCTTAGAGCGATAGTACCCTTACTCAAAATCTTTCTCATCATCACCATCATTCTCTTTTTGAGATTAAGCAAAAAACACTTTACTCTTCTTTGCGTCGCGCATTTGGCTAAAAAGAGTAACGTTGAGTAAATTTAAATGTGCACTTGTTATTCAGACCCCTATTACGTCGTGGATTTAACGCAGTGATTAAGGTAATAATATAAATCAGAAGTTCCAGGTATTTACAGTTACGTCACTTTCATTCTTGGCGACACTGTTGGTGCAGTGGTTGAGCGATCGACTGCTGCGCTGTTCGTTTCCCGTACCGGAACAAATGTTTGTTTGGTCTAAAAATAATTGTTGCAAATCTGGGTGTTAGTGAATACTAAATATTTTTTTATTGATAAAGGGCTCGCTTTTGACCGCCATCTCTCCTGATGGTAAGCCATGGTGTGTTCGAAGATGAAGCACACTTACCTAGAAATAACTTAATCACACTAAAATACCTCAAGGTTATAGCTATCTGGAAACACAAACTTCGGCAGGGAATTCTCCTCAGCTGTACGCACAATGAAAGTACCTATTACCTGACTGCCTATGAGCTGCCCTGTAGTCGCGGATTACAGAACCAAATACTTCGGCAACTCAGGCACCCTCCGAGAAATGGTAAGCAAAACAAGGGCGTTGCTCGCCTTCCTGGAGGAACTGGCATGGGTGGAATAAAAATATCCTACCCTTACGCAAAATACGAGCTTGGTCGTGGAGTTGCACGTGCCCGACATACATACAATGCGGCCGTTCTAACTTGGCTAGTGTGAAGTTAGGCTCTGCGAACTTTAACGCTTGTGCACTCGTACAAAAATAAAGGTTTTAAAAAAATAAATGCAATTAGCAGGTGTTATTCCTGTTAACAACTGTTATTGGTATTATTGTACGAGTGCACAAGCGCTAAAGTTCGCAGAGCCTAACTTCACACTAGCCAAGTTAGAACGGCCGTTCTGTACATACATTACCATCAGGTGAGATGGTGGCCAAACAATAAAGAAAAATGGCCGTGTAAACTCTAATTAAGTAAGGAGCACTCCACTGCCCACAAGGGGCACTCTCTAGCCTCAACTTTCATTATCTTCATAACAATAAATTACAAGCAACGCTACTATAATAAATATTTATCAGCCACATTGGCTACCTACAAATTGACACTTACGACCAACTCCAACGCCATTATTAACTTTAATAACGTAGGTATAAAGTACAAAATGACTTGTAATGCCATGATTATTTAGGTACTTTGGTAAATCACGAAGGCTTGGGCTTCACAACTTTTACTTGACGAAAACTTTCGAGATGAACATGTGTTAGAAAATTGTTTAACAAAACAGTTTTAACATATTAAAAGTTCAAAACCTACATTCTTAGTTAAATTATAATGCCTCAGTGAACAATATATTCAATAGGTACATACAAAATTATCTATTAATCTATGTAAATATATTATTTGTTTAGTATTTAATATAAGTTTATGCGTTATTTAATTTCTTTGGAAATGATTTTCCCGTAGAGTATTTTCTGCCTTATCTTCTTCATAAATCCTACTGAAAGTGATTTGCTGCAAACTTTCGCCGCTGTCTTCGAAATTACTTTAAAAAGTGCACTTAAAATACAACTGAAAAAAAAACTAAATTATTATAGATATTATAACAAAAATACTCACCATAATAAAGTCCAAAAAATTCACCCCAATAATCCAAATTGTTTATAACAAATTCAAAACTTTTAACAAAATAATGCGAATTCACTACACATCACAGATTATAAAAGTTCAATTTACGCGCGCAAGAACCATAGACGTTTTTTTTTTCGAAGCGTGAAAGCGCGCCTGCGTGCGGCGTTCGGGCCGGCCAGTGGTCAACTGCCTTCGAGATCGTTTCGCTGTATGCGCATCCACGATTCGCATCTCAAAACAAGTGAAATTCGCTGTTTATTAATTTAAGTTTAATTAGATTTTTACAATGTTTAAAGCATCGTGTTTGTCAAGGGTTTCGCAAAGGGGTAGGAAAGCGGAAAAACATTGAAACTTTTTGGTTTGAGAGAAAAAGAGACATTTGTTTTTCCGGCAAATCTTAGTCCCAAAAAAACTCATTTAATATTTTATTATGCTGTTTTCCCTGATTCATTTCCTAAACAGTAATCATCTAATACCTTCAATTAAAACCACCTAAAAATTCAACAGGTGCCATACTAGAAACTTTCACTCGGCTATTTTGTCAATATTATTCATAATTACAGCCACAAAAAAAAAACTTTCTTTCATAATGTCTACTGACGTAATCTAACATCGGTAATAGAGAGAAAACTTCTATAAAATTATGATATTAAACTAAACAGCCCTGGATCGAAAATTAATCGATTATGATTAATCGAAATGTCAACTTAGTTATCGATATGCTTCGGATAAATGAGAAAGCCAGTCGTAGAGTTCAACTTACACTCCTGAGACCATGAAAGTGGCCATGAGGGGCATTGAGTGTAGAGAAACATGAGATATAGAATCTATATTACTTTGTATGCTTATGTTATAGTGGTCTGGGAAAACAGTACAGGTTACTTATGGTCACAAGCTTACTGTAAACGGTTATGTAGTGGAGTTAGAGATAGGCTAATGCCATTGATCTGCTTTTGCAAACTTTATTTTAACTTTATATCTTCTCGTATTCATGAGAAAAGTAGTCATGACCTACAGATAAAATAAAGTGGTCCTATAAAGGTTCCGTTTTATACTTTAAGGGCAAGAAAACCAAAAAAAATTTTTTTTTTGTTACAATCTTCTGTCATTAAATCTCAATAAAAGACATTTTATGAACTATTCTATGGCAGTTTTAGGTCAAATATATATTTATAATAAAACTAACGACTCGACCGGACTCCGCATGGTCTTATTCTGCTATTTCATACCTTAATAAAAATATCCATTAGTGAAAACCGCATAAAAATCTGTTGTGTAATCTTTAGTTTATCGCATACAGACAGACAAGCGTGGCAAGAGACTTATTTTAAAAGATTTATTGCATCAAAAAGGATTACAATCTTATAACTTGAAACTAACCAAGTTTTAAAAGTATCAGTATAATATAGGTTCATCTGCAGCCTAATCCACTTGGTTTTATAATGTTAAGGAATACTATAAACACTAAAGTTTCGATGTATTTATGTTTTTATTCAATAACGCAAAAATTGATGAATTGATCGGGATGACATTTGGTACAAAATAGGTCATAGTAAGGAATAACACACAGGCTATTTTTATACCAGTAAAATATACAATGTCTGGGAGATAAAATAAATAAAGTTGACGCGAATAAAGTCGTGGACAAGTGCTAGTAAAAAGATGAATTACATAGAAAATCATCAACAACATCGTCATCACTGCGGAACAATCCGTGTTTCTACTGCTAGGACCAAGACTCAGACCTTTCCTTCCAAAAGAGGAATTAATCGTAACAATCCGGCACCCATCTATAACGTATTCCTTTCTCAAAGTTTTATTACCTACTACAAGCATACCATACGAAAGCAAAAGCCACACTTCCCTGTGCCATTTTTCCCTGTCGACTGCACGCAAATCGTAAAATCTCATTTATTCCATAAAAAAAATGCGGAGTTAAGTAAACCAGTTAATGTGTAGATCTCATAAATCACTTACTATCAGGTGAAATCGACGAAAAGAGCTCGCTCATCCACAAACGACTAAAAAAAACTACACATCATCATCATCTGCCAATGAAACCCAAAAATTGTTTTAAGGTTTTGGTTTTAAAGTTGAGTTTAAGTCGTGAAATATATTCAATATTCGGGTGTGTCAAAATTATTTATGTACAATAAAGAATATTCTATGTATGCCCTGGTTTGATGATGATAAATTGAATAGAAATTATATTAAGTTAGCTTCAAGACTGCGTTCTGGACACTATCCATCAGCAAAATTTGGCTATCTTATGGGAAAAGTTACATCTCCCAATTCTTTAGTAGGTATGTGATAAAATTGAAGATATACTTCACTTGCTGATGGATTATGTACAGAATAAAGATGAGAGAGACGCATTAATTAAAGACTTCAAACTTAATTTTCTAGATGTTGGGTTAATCCAAACAATTTTAACAAGTCCAAAATCGCAGTTAGCGATAAGATTAACTTGACTAGCAAAACTAACTAATTAATGGGTCTCTCTCATTCAAATTAGTTATTTATTCATGTTCCTTTTTAGAAATAAATATGAATAAAATTAAATTGGGTACGATGGGGTTGACATATCCATGTGGATAAAAACCCCGTTTGATTTAGAGAATTAAAAAAAATCTATGTATCTATGTTATGAGGGTGACATTATCACGGTGTGATAAAATCCCTTTCAATAAAAAAGGTCTGCCTAGCCATTTTCAATTGTATTAGAGTCAGCTTCGAGTCTAACTAGATGCAGCCGAGTACCAGTATTCCCTAGAATGACAACCTACCTGACCTCCAGGACCCAGAAACTGTCTAACATACTCACAAAATTCCCCTTGGCAATACTGTTGTCATATTTTCTGACGTCTAACTACTGTCAAAAATGTATAGAAGTCCAATGGATACGTGACATTGACATTAAGATCCCATCACCTCGGCAAGCAGTTTAATTTAATCCAATTACTGATCACTACTTCCAGTTCCTACTAATATTATAAATGCGAAAAAAGCTCTGTCTGTCTATTACACTTAAACCACTTAACTGATTTTGATGAACTCATATACTCGTAGATTAGACATTGGAGAAAGACATAGGTTACTTATCATTCATTCGAAAAAAGTGGTATTAGGTAAGCGTTAGGTGATAATACTTAGGGTTGCTACCTGACTTTATGCTGAGCTGAGACCCTTTTGGCACAAATTTTAAACTATTTAATATTTTAAACGCAAGCCTATTATCAATAAAAAAAAATATTGTTGTACATAAAGTGTTTTCTTTTTATACGTGCTAATAAACGCAATTTTCATGTAGTCAATGAAATATTGTTTTTGCATTATAACTTTCTTCTGCGTTTGTATACGGGGAGTTGTTAAACACCATTGCAGGCTGAATGTCGGGCATCGCCGCCGAAGACGGTGACTGTCAGAAACCTTATCTCTCTATCTTCACAAGTCAGGCTGCAGCCTCAGGGATGTCAGTAAGAAAGCGGGCCTGGTAATCTTGATCTAGATACAATAAAGTATATGAATATATCTCCTAGTCTGTGTGTAAAAATACGATGCGGATAGTGCCGCTGTTTGCACGGTTGAGTGATTTGAGGTTATGGGCATTAAACTTATTACTTTACAATCCTAACTAATATCATAAATGCAAAAGTAACTGAGATTATAAATAAATAATCTTTAATCAATAATCATAATAGGTAAAATACAAAATTAAACTTAATTAAACTATGTAAGTCTTACAATAAGTGATTTGAGGTTATGGGCATTAAACTTATTACTTTACAATCGTAACTAATATCATTGATGCGAAAGTCATTCAGCCTGTTGGCTTAAACCAGTTTTGATGAATTTGGGTTTAAATATTGGTTACATATCATAGAAATTAATAAAATCATAGGTTACACTTACAATCAAGTTAATAAAAACTGTGTTAAAACCAGCCCTCTTATCAAAAAAACTTGTATTAAGAACAATGGAAATGGTATAACTATGGAATAGGACTTGTCACCTGAAGTTATTTTTACGATCAATGTCTATGAAACATCGTAAATTCTTTAAAGTATTTTTCTCATTAGTGAATCCTTTCCTTTCGTAACGAACGATATTCTTCTTAGCTCAATCTTAGGTATGTATACTAAGTACCTAATTAGCATCAGTAAAACGTCTCGTTTACTTGCAAGAATTAGAACATTAAAATTTGTTTGAAACACATTCATAAACGCAAAATTTTAGTCTGTCAAATGTCTAAATTGATGTTTGTTACACAATCAGGCAATAGGACTGAATCTATAAAGATGTCATTTTATACAGAGTTTGATTGGAATATAGTCTAGAATAGCACATTATTTTTATCTCTGAAAAATGTACAATTTCTATACAGTATGTTAACTAACAGAGGGCGTTCCCGTTAACCCGCAATAGTATAGCATCCATACATGCTAAAAAAAATATTACCATTCGAAAACAAAATGTTTTTTTTTTTGTATAAAATATTCACTAAAAATGTTAAATTGATACGTAAACGAAACACTCTACACGCGTACTTGAAGGACGGCAACGTCGCAATTTATTTATGAACTAGCTTGTGCCAGCGGCTTCGCCCGCGTGGGAAGTTTTTCCCGTGTAAATCCCGATCCCGTGGGAATTTCTCAAAATCCTTTCTTAGCGGATGCCTACGTCATAACATCTACCTGCTTGCCAAATTTCAGCCCGATCCGTTCAGTGGTTTGGGCTATGCGTTGATAGATCACTATGTCAGTCAGTCAATCAGTCAGTCAGTCAGTCAGTCAGTCACCTTTGAGTTATATATATTTAGATGCGGGCCGCGTGTGCGGCGATATAATTGATTTGCTTATACTATTGCGGGTTAACGGGAACGCCCTCTGTTAGTTAACATACTCTATATATCAAACACTAGCACTTCGCCCTCGACTTCGTCTGCGTGGATTTAGAAAAAAAGTAGGTATAGTCTATCATATTATAGCACTCATTCAAACTTACAAAAAAAAATCCTGCTTTATAATATTGGTATAAATTTCACGCGAACGAATCCGCAGACAATAGCTAGTAGGTATAATACTTGGGTGTCTGAACTTCCAGTGGCTTCACCGTATATGTCGGATATTATCCAAAATAAGCATACCTCCGCGATAAAAAAATAATCCCGCCCTAAGCCAGATAATGTTTACCTTACTACCAAAGACAGAATTTTTAGAATTGGATCATTAGTTCCTAAGATTGCCCCCTACATAAAAACTTAGAAACAAATTTTACTTCTTTATAATATTTGTATAGATAAATAGTCAAACTAGTGTACAACGGGCAGTCTTATCGCTTATTGTTTTCAACATTTATTTTTATCGGTTTTCAAAAGAGGAGTCAGTTATTCCCTGGCCATTACGAGATAGACGGTCGAGGCTAACGCCCAGACGCATACGTGTAGAAGCAGACGCGAGATGACGTCGCGGAGTGACGGTCAGAAAGCGCGCCGCTATCACCGCAATTATCCGTTGCGACTTGCCAGTACCCGCGCACCGTGTCAAGAACATGATGAAGAGTATATAGGTGCAGATAAGACAGATTTAATTTAATTAAAAGTATTTATTTTTGGTATTAAAAATCCGTAAATTGTTTCCATTCAATTTCAATATAAGGAATTAAAATCGTAAACAAAAATGTTAAATAAAAAATATATATCTGAAACGCCCATATCTATAATGAAATATGTGAAAAAAAATAAATAAAAAAAACATAGAGTTTCATTAATAATATCAATTTATTTTTCTAATAATTTTAATTAAAATAACAGTAACAGAATATACAGCTGGCAATCAATCATAATTATGTTTATTTGCATGAATAATTTTTTTTAGGGAAGTTCTTACTGTCTAAAACTAAAACTTATTTTATGTATCCTGCATACAAGCAAGCAAATTATTTATGTCACTTAAGTTATAACTATTGCAATTCATTAAAATTCATTATTATACAATTAATATTCAATTTATGCACATTACCAATTCACATTATACAAATTTATATGTATCTCATTTACATTCGATTTATTTCATACATACATTAATTATTGATTTATTTGTTATTTACACAAATTTTTCATGTTATATAAATTCATTAATACTATAGAAATTGATGTAATGAAGCCAGTCCATAAAACATACAAGGGGGTCTAAAGCGATGGCGTAGATGGGGCATCATCGTGTGTCTTGGCGTTTGCCCCCACGGCATACGAGTTGGTTTTCCTGCCGAGATGTGCCTATAGATGTTTCAAATCAAAATCAAGACATCTATACTAATATTATAATTTTAAGAGGAAAAGATTCTTTGTTTCTTTAAACGCGCTAATTTTGGCAAGTACAAGGTGGATTTGGATAAAATTTGGTTTTCGATCAGATTTCATCCAAATCCACCCAGTAATTTCTTTTTCACTTCAGTGGCTCAAACATGTAGGTTTTGCTGCCTGAAATCAGTGAGCAAAATGCTATTTTGCTCACTGAGTGAGACAAGGTAACTTTTTAATTTTTGTTTTCAGAAAGCCACGAATATGTTATTCAACCTTGGGTTAATCATACAATTCGGAACATTCACACTCTATCTCTTTCCCGCTATTAGAAAGAGAGAGAGACAAAGACCAGCCCTTTCGAAGTTCCGATTTTGAATTCAACCTCAAAGACAAACACGTTCGGAATTTCGTACTAACTGAAGAAATTTTGCAAAAAGATATTTATGTCTATTGATGTAATTTATTGAATTTTTAACTTATTGTTGTATTCGGACGAAAATAAGTATTTACTGCAAATAAAACTGATATTTAACCTGTAAATATTTATTTCTAGTTTCAATAATGTTACGTAATATATTTTGAATAATAAAATATCATGGGTGCTATTTCCGAACACGCCTTAATTTAAATAAAAGAGCGGGAATAAAATTTCGTGGCTGGCGTAAAGAGTTGAATAAGTTAAAAAATATTAAAATAATCGTAAAACATGAGTGAAACTAGCGACGAGAACAGTCCAATACGGTTGCAGAAGGCTACATTGAAGACTCAATAGAAAATAAGTCGAAAATCTGTAAGCGTATAGCGGAAACAATAAGTCTGAATTCGACCTCGGATCCTTGGTCTCACGCCCATCTACCTCCAACGACGCACAGTGTACTTATACAGAAAGCCGATCATCCTTCAGTTCCTTCTCAATCCGCCACCGGAACAGACACCTTAACCCCAGATAATCAAACTCAACTCAATGCAACTATAACGTTGCCAAATAAATCTGTTACTTTTAATTTGCAGAAATGCAGTAATTTTACATTAAACTTTTAAAATGTTTCACTTTATTGAATTGGTACCGCTATCTACAATGTTAATTACTTTGATTCATAATAAATACTTATTTCAATCTATTCCTGTTTATTATTTTATCTCCTAAAGTGTTCTCGCTGCTGAAGTGAAAAGTTATGTGTGTTACATGAGAGCAAAGTTTTTTGCATCTCGTGCCTTTGAATCCCTCGCCACACTCAGGATTCAACTTTAGAATCACTCGCAGCAAAAAACGACTTTGCTCTGTTGTTGCACAAATAACAATTTTTTTTTTTCATTGAACAGCTTGAAGTTTAAGGAGGTAACTTTTTACCAGACTGCAAAAAAGGTTAACGTTTTTATCGTGATAAAGTCCACGGGAACGATGCCCCGCGCTACTGCTAGTTATTACAATAAAAATAAAATAAAAACCAACAGTTAACTATAAATATAGAGACCGCTAGGTTGCAGCTACAACCATCTCAACAAAATACTCTTATTATATAAGGTTGGGGAAAAAGTCTTTTCGCATTATAGTATGTATGAACTTGTAATAAAATCTCCTTGGCTATACTATTTGTATCTAGCTGGTTTTGTTATCAATGAAAGTTTAAATTTTAAAGAACATAATTCCAAATTCAAATTAGGAAAATGTATGATTTTGATTTGTTTTTCGTACTGTCAAAATGAGTGAATCTAATGAAGAAATACGGTCCATTTTAAAATTTTACTACATAAAGTTAAAAATGCAACGCAAGCCGCGCAAAAAAAATTGCGATGTTTATGGACCTAGCACAGTGTCTGTGAGAGTAGCACAAATTTGGTTTAAACGTTTTCAATCCGGAAATTTTGATGTCAAAGATGCACGTTGCTCTGGTCGCCCTATCTATACTAATATTATAAAGCGGAAAAGTTTGTTTGTTTGTTTGCTTGCACGCGCTAATCTTCGAAACTACTGGGCGGATTTGGATGCAATTTGGTATGGAAGTAGCTTGAAGCTTGAGGAAGGCTATAGGCTACTTTTTACGTGACTTCAAAAAAGGAGAGTTATGTTTTTACCGTGATAGAATCCACGGGAGCGAAGCCCCACGTGAGTACTAGTTACGGATAAAATGGATGCCATTTTTGAAAAAGTGGAGCAAGATCGGCATATCAGTAGTTACGACGTAGCTGAACAACTAGAAATTGACCACAAAACAGTTTAGGTGCATTTGAAAACAACTGGGTACACAAAAAGCTCCATATTTGCGTACCTCACGAGCTCAATGAAAGAAACCTAATGAACCGTGTACTCATTTGTGATTCTTTATTACGACGTAATGAAATCGAACCATTTTTGAAGAAGCTGATAACTGGTGATGAAAAGTGGATCACTTACGACAAGAACGTGCAAAAAAGGTTATGGTCAAAGGCTGGTCAGGCTTCACAGACTGTGGCGAAACCCGGGTTAACTCGCAACAAGTTGATGCTGTGTGTTTGGTGGGATTTGAAGGGCATTATTCATTATGAGCTGTTACCACCAGGCAGGACCATCGATTCTGAACTCTACTGCGAACAACTGATGAGATTAAAGCAAGAAGTTGATAGAAAGCGGCCGGAAATAATCAACAGAAGGGGTGTGGTTTTTCATCATGATAACGCTAGACCTCACACATCTTTAGCCACTCAGCAAAAATTAAGAGAGTTTGGCTGGAAGGTGTTAATGCATCCGCCGTATAGTCCTGACCTTGCACCTTTAGATTTCCACCTGTTTTGGTCTCTTCAGAATTCTTTAGGCAGTGTCAGGTGATGTTAACTTGACACTGAGAGGACTGCCAAAACCACCTGTCGCGGTATTTTGATCAGAAGTCCCAAAATTTCTATAGCAATGGGATCATGTTCCTACCTACAAGATGGCAAAAGTTATCGAACAAAATGGTACCTACATACTTTAGTTAAATATAAATAAAAATGTTAATGGCTCTACTGTAATCCTGGTAAAAAGTATTTCACAGGTAAATATTGAACGAAATAAGTGGGACACTGAAAATGGAAAAAGATGGCTGTGCGATAGGCGTAGAGTTATAAAGAAGTTGGTGCAAATTTTGGGGGCCGAGTCACCCGCGTCCGTAGGAGAATACCCCTTTGAGAATCCCTACACGTGGTCCCCGGGTGGTGCTAATCAGGTGACATCAAACTGGTGGTAGGTTCAAACCGCAGGCTTGTGACCACCCACAGGGCAAAGACGTACCGCCAAACGGCCTAGCTGTGTTCCGGTACGATGCCCTGTGTAGCCTATCAAGGAGTTGGGTCGAAGTAGTTGCTTCACTGCTGAAAGACCAATCTGGCTCGCACTAGTGCGGACGTATCGGGAGACTAGTCGCGGAGGGTAGCGGGATCCGAGGCACGGTGCACCGCTGGCCGACCGCAGGTAGTTGGGGGCCCAAGTAGTGTGCCAGCCACGCATGAAAGGCTGCCCCGCCAACTGTCGAAAAATCCCGGAATGCACCATCGTGCTGGTTGGCGACCAGATGAGAGGGCCCGATGGACATTCCCGGGGGGGCTCGGGCGTCCCCGCAGTCTCCAGACTAGTCCCCCAATCGATACCGTCTGTCTAGTGCGGGTCTGGGGGTTAACAGCGTGAAGCCTCACTTCACTTCCTTCTCCTCTCCTCTTCACTCTCAAAATTTATGAAACGGAAAAAACAGAGCACAGTTAAACAGCGGCTGCACTCCCTCTCTCTCAAAGTGCACCTCAGTAACATCCGAGGTCTGCACTCAAATCTCGTCGCAGTCCACCACCACCTCGAGACTGATAAACCTGCTCTGTTGTTTCTTTCGGAGACGCAGATCAGATGTCCGTCAGACGTGTCGTATCTTTTATACCCAGGGTTTACCTTGGAGCACAACTTTAAACCACGTGCGGGTGTATGTATGTACGCCCGCGACGACATCTGCTATCGGCGTCTCCGGAATCTTGAGGACTCCAGGTTCTCTACGCTTTGGGCTCTGGTGGACACGGGCATAGACAAAATTATTTATGCCTGTGTCTACCGCTCGCACAGCGGAGATCAGGAGACAACCAGGCTCACACAGTACATCAGTGAGGCGGCAGATGCGGCCCAACAGCGGTACCCTTCAGCTCAGCTCGTGTTGCTGGGGGACTTTAATGCCCATCACCAGGAGTGGCTCTTCCCATACCAGTGCACGGACCATGCTGGGCGAGAAATGCACAATCTTGCACTTGCATTAAATCTCACTCAGCTGGTCCAGGGAGCAACGAGGGTGCCGGATGTTGAGTCGCACACAGCCAATTGCTTGGACCTTCTGCTGACTACAGATCCAGACCGCTATTCGGTAACGATATCCTCACCGTTAGGTAGTTCCGACCACTGTCTGGTGAAGTCTGTATCCGTCTACTCTCCGCCCGATCTCAGCCTTAAAGGCACTCGGCGGGTTTGGCGATACAAGTCAGCGGATTGGGATGGCATGCGATCTTTCTTTGCATGTTATCCTTGGCAGCCTACTTGCTTTTCTTCAAATGATCCATCGTCGTGCGCAGACGCCGTGACAGATGTTTTGCGACAGGGGATGGAGTACTACATTCCGTTCTCTGACCTAACAATGTCCGGCAAAGCTCGACCTTGGTTTGGCGCCGAATGTGATCGCGCTGAAGCTCTTAAACACGCGGCGTACCTAGCATGGGTCGATGCTCGAAACTGCAAAGCAAATGACGTGGATCAGAAGAAGAGAGCCTTCAACAGGGCTGCCAAGTCCAGCAAGAAGGTTTTGCGGAGGTCTCGGTTTGACCACGTTAGCCGAATTGGGAACAAACTCGCTTCATACCCTGCTGGAAGCAAAGCGTTTTGGTCCCTGGCAAAGTCGGTTGAATCGAACTTCTGTCGCCCCTCACTACCACCACTGCTCAAACCTGACGGGTCTCTGGCTCACTCCGCTGAGGAAAAAGCAAACTTGTTTGCCGCTCTCTTCGCGGAGTCTTCACGTCTGGATAGTAGTGGCGCTCACCCTCCTGATGCTCCTATTGGATGCGAGACGTGTATGTCGGACATTCGCATCCATCAGAAGGACGTCCGTAGAGTGCTGCGTAATCTAGACGTGAACAAAGCTAGTGGCCCCGACGGGATACCAGCAATTGTTCTTAGAACTTGTGCGCCTGAATTGTCTCCAATCTTGACACGCCTGTTTCGCCTTTCGCTAGAGACTGGAAAGGTGCCGAAAGCATGGAAGCTGGCTAACGTACAGCCTGTACCCAAAAAGGGCAGTCGTGCTGACCCTGCCAACTACAGGCCTATTTCAGTCACGTCCATACTCTGTAAGAGTATGGAGCGTGTACTTAATAGTAAGCTCCTGGCATACCTAGAAGCCAACGACATCCTCAGTGACCGGCAATACGGCTTTCGCAAAAACCGGTCAACTGGGGATCTTCTAGCGTATGCCATTCATATCTGGAGTGAGGCCATTGAGAGGCAAGGGGAAGCACTTGCTGTTTCCCTTGACATCTCCAAGGCTTTTGACAGGGTCTGGCACGATAGCCTTATTGCTAAGCTTCCTTCTTTCGGGTTACCCACCCAACTTTGCGTTTGGATTGAAGACTTCCTGAGGGATCGGTCCATTCGAGTGGTCATTGATGGCTGCTCGTCTGGCCAATTGGCAATTAATGCCGGGGTCCCTCAGGGGTCTGTTCTCTCAGCAACTTTATTCTTGCTGCACATTAACGATCTGCTAATGCCCGGTACCTTTGGGTATGCAGACGACAGCACAGTTTCTGAGAGATATGTGTCCAGCGCGCGAGCTGGTGGGTCACAGATCCAGTCTCTCCGTGAGGACATGGTCGGGCGCTTGAACTTGACCTTGAAGGCTGTCTCCGAATGGGGCGATGCCAACCTGGTCAAGTTTAATGCAGCTAAGACCCAGGCGTGTCTCTTCTCCGCAAAAAGGAGCCAATTTGAACCGGCTCCTACTTTCCGAGGTGTAACTGTGCCGATAACTGACCATATCGAGCTTCTGGGGGTAACATTAACTTCTACCCTCAATTTTGGTCCGTTTATCGAGGCTAAGGCTCAACTAGCATCAAAAAAGTTGGGAATCCTAGCAAAGGTGAGACGGTACTTCACACCCGAACAGTTGCTCAATCTCTATCAAGCCCAGGTTCGGTCGTGTATGGAGTACTGCTCTCATCTTTGGGATGGATCTGCTAAATACCAACTGGACGCGCTTGAGTCTATCGAGAAGCGGGCCAAAAGACTCATTGGCAACGATGCACTGGTCGAATCAAAGCTCCAGAGCCTTGAACATCGACGACGAGTTGCAAGTCTATCGGTTTTCTATCGGTTACATTTCGGGGAGTGTGCGATGGAATTACACAATTTAATTCCAACAAGCCCGTTCCATCATCGGACTACGAGACAAACGGCGAAGCGCCATCGTTACATGGTGGACATCCCACCCATACGCACCAAACGTTTTGGGAATACCTTCATTGTGCGTACGGCTAAGGAGTGGAATTCCCTGCCGGAGTCTGTGTTTCCCGATAGCTATAACCTAGGAGTCTTTAAGTCAAGAGTGAATAGGTTACTTTTAGGTAAGCGTGCTCCATCTTCGACCACATCATCACTTACCATCAGGTGAGATGGTGGTCAAACGCGAACCTATTCTAAACAAAAAAAAAAAAAAAAAAAAAAAAAAATGTTATGAAAGTGTGGGCTAATATTTTAAAAATGCTGAAAATAGTACTAATATAGTTGTAAGTTACTTTGTTACTAACAGAATATGAACTAAGATGTCTGAAATAAACAATTTTTATTTTTAGATAACTAGTTTAATCGTTAGAGTCAAAAATTGAGGACAAGGCATGTAATAAGCCCTTTTTTCTCTGGCTAGCGTATGGGAATTCCCTTTAGAAACATCACGCATGTTGCTAAATCATTTTCACACAACTTGCATCCAGTTTAAACGAAATGGAAGTCACCATTGATCAAATTAGGCAGAAAACTCCAACCACAATCGACAAAAATTGACCAACGTACTGCCACATCTGTACCTTATAGTCTGTGCCTGCAGACACGCACAAGAACAGTTATTACTTATATATACCGCCTATTTGCTTGCCGGTCGGCAAACAAGACCGATTAACTATCATAAGTTGAGACAGATGCCTGGAGTCTAATGGATGCCAAGATTAATTTTAATGAATGCGTTACTTGAAGTGATTGATCTGTGTATAGAGATGATTGACTGTGGATCAGTTGCTTGATTGCTTGATACGATTGATAGAATTAATGATTATTCGCTACTGTGTACCTAGTCTAGTGTAAGAAAGAGGGGGGTCTAAATTTTCGTGAATTGTAAATTATTTTCCTAGAGTCTGGCAAACGAAAGTAGACACTCGAATTATTTGCAAACTTTTGATATGGCAATGCTATACTAATGTCAAACTCAATTTTCCAAAACAAGATGGCGCGTTGTTGGTGATTTGTTGTGATCTTGTTAATAGCGTTTATTCAGCGAAAAATGAACAAAACTATTAAAAGTGGAGTACGGGAGATTTTGTTTCGCATGATGTCTAAATATCAAGAAAAACAACAGGAGAAAGACGCCAAATTCAAACAAAAACAAGATTGTTTTCGTGTTGTGTTCGATTTCATAAGTTAGTATGACGCTACTAAGTTGATACTTTGTCGTAATTCATAATTTATATTTATCTTTTAGCGAGGAAAAATATTTATCTATTTTGATTCACATTGATTTTATAGTATGTTAAACACCTTCACAATAATGCATTATGGTTATTTAACATACTATTAAATGTTGCATGGTTTTTAACTTTTTTTTTCTTTTTTAGAAAATCTGGTGGATGTAGCAGGGGTTGATGAGATAGTGAAAACTATTGAAAAACTTACGGATTTAGAGCAGAAAGATAGGATAAGAACCCAGAACCAGTACTTGGATGAAATAGCTTCAATCACTGGTAAGTTTTTACTAGGAGTATATAACTTTATAAAGATGTAATTGAATTCATGATTTGCAGAACCTAATCATTTTGTTTTACCATTCTTTACAGAAGTGAGCGGTACTACATTAAAAATAATTAAAAAGGAAGATGCGCGTAAAGGCCATATAAACCCACAGTGTCCAACTTAGATATTTTCGACATAGATGCTATTCGTAACAAAATTATCGAATTTTATATTATACGAGGTATTGCTTATTACTTCCCCCCTACCACTGTGATCTAAATGCCATTGGGTTAGTATGGAGTTTGGCTAAACGTAAAGTGGCAAGTAAAAATATTGCTCTGCCTGCCTGCAGTGGAGTTGAGAAAGTTATAAGAAAGTCGTTTGAAAATATAACTCCCGAGGAGTGAAAGAAAATGACTTATCATGTCATCTATGTTGAAAATAAATATAAAGAAAGAGAGAATTACAGAAAATAATTTAGAAAGTTTTATAATTAACGTAGGAAACAATGATTCCAGTGACTCTAATGAAACTTTCCACAAGGAAGTCTTACATTCAGATTTTGATTATAGTGAATAAATCAGAAATTTTAGAATACTGTTGTTTTTGTTTTAATTCGAATTAACCTTCAAGCGGGCGCGCGTAGTCGAATCGACCGCGCTTAATACATTTTCGTTCATATTATTATTATTACCAATCACATGTACTTTCCATTTCTAGTAGCCTGTCGCTATGTCATTGGGACTTAAATAAACAATTTACCATCGGTGCAGGCGTTCCTGTGACCCCACAGATCGCGATTGTTTAAGTCACGGGGCAGTCGTCGAAAGGACTACACGCGCCTGTCATCGAAAAGTCATATATATATCATATTTATATAGTAGTTGGAATATTGTTTTTTTTATAAAATGAGTCGTAGACCGTTACCACAGAGTGCAATATTCGAGGAATTACTAAGAGAAGACGAAGAAGAGCTCTAAGGCTCTGTAACTTCCAAC
Source organism: Tholera decimalis (assembly GCA_943138885.2). Taxonomy (NCBI): domain Eukaryota; kingdom Metazoa; phylum Arthropoda; class Insecta; order Lepidoptera; family Noctuidae; genus Tholera; species Tholera decimalis. Next base: position 4,624,194 of record OW964568.2, on the reverse strand, counting down.
CTCATCGTGTCAGAGGAGGATGTGAGGGTGATTTGCCTCTTTCAGAAATATATAACTGTTTTACAGGGTGCAATAAAGTAACGAAGTGGCAAATATCTAACAATAACAGAGTGATATCTTTTAGATATGTTTACACAAAGCTGTCTTTTATCATATTCAGTGAGAGTTGTTGAATTGAATGTTTTGATCGATGAGATGATGGCAGGTTTTCCGAGAAAATGTCCTTTTCGATAGTACATTAAATCAAAGCTTCACAAATACGGCATAAAACTTTATCCACTAGTAGACGCTGCTACATTTTAACGTCCTCAGCATTGATCCAAAGAATATTTCAGTTATGTTAATTGATTTTATAATTGTTTATTTTTCATTATTTTAATTACTTTTTTTGATAAATTAGACTTAAAAGACCATGATAATATATCTGAGTACAAAAAAATAAATTATTATGGCTTTATTTCTCTGATTCATCCCACAGGTCTTTTCGGTTACGCGCGCCCGCTCCCGTTACAATTGACCGCGCGCCCGCTTGAAGGTTAAGACACAATATCTAAACTATTACCTACCTAAAATACCTCTTGTATTTTTATTCCGATGAAATAAAATAGATAATTCTAAAGTATCAAATAAGGTTGTTCCAGGTATTTCGTAGTAGTTTTGGGGTTGCTATGCTGATATTTTTTAAATTTGCCGCGCTTTTTCAGTCTCTACTTTCGTTTGCCACACTATAATCGTTTTTTAAATAACACTTCTACAGCTATAGGTAATACTTCTCGTAAATTCAACAAGATCAGGCTAGTGTTTCCTAACTAACTAAAGTTAAAAACACGGTTTTAAAACACTAATACTTAGCTTCATCCGGTTAGACTGAAAGCCGGCCTCAACTTGGTTGGAAAAAGGCTAAGTAGATGACGGCTCTGGTTGGAGCGGAAAGGACTGTTAGACTTCTACTGACTAAAAACCACAGAAATCTTAATAATAAGGCAATAGAAATGCTATCTACTGTCTTTTAATACTAGGACGCGTGTCGCCGGTTCTCAGCTACCACCACATATCCAAACAATAGATACACACTATTGCCTACACATGCATTTTGCATTATTACAACAAAATTAAACTTTAAGCGATGACATTACGCAATATATTCTAAAAATGCGTAATCTCAGGTGGCGTAACGTGTGCGAAAAGCAGAGAAAGATATCGCACGCTCACTCTCACTTAGGAATAGTGCAGTGCGAAGCTCGTAATGCTCATATTATTATCGATAATTTTCCGTTGAGCGTTAATAGCCAAAAAGTCTCGTAACAATAGATAACTAATTTATTGAAAGTTTTTCATTCCTCGACGCGCTTTTAGACGATTTATTTAGGAGAAAAAAGAATACAATAAAACGTTAAGTGTAAGTATATTTTTTTATTATTTAGTTATACAAATCTTAAAGGCTCTCGAATAAAAAAACAATGACCAATTCAAATAGAGCAATAATGACACAACTTAATACCGAACATAGAAGAATATACTTTTCATCCTTCTCTATCTCTTCGATATCTGAGTGCAAAAGTCGTTTTTATCTGCTAGAGGATAAAGTAAATTGAATTTAGAACATCGTGTGTACTAAGTTTGTGAATTCAAAACATCATTAAACCTATTTACTTCTACCTCCATGGGGCCGAATTTATCATACAACTTTTTTTAATTTGTTAAAAACTCAGACTGGAACCTTCTTGGTGTACTTACTTTTTTTTTGCTTTGCGCGCCATTTTTTTTTTGCATTTAGTCATTTCCTCGGTGAGGTGGGATGAAAAGTTACGTGTTGCACTCGAGTGCAAAGATTTTTCACCTCGTGCTCTTTTGATTCCCTCGCTAACGCTCAGAATTCTAGTGTTTGAATCACTCGCTGCACTCGTGATTCAATTTTAGAATCCTTAGCTTGCTCGGTCATCAAAATTGAGCACGCGGTTAAAAAGCAACTTTGCAATCTTGTATAACAAATAACTATTATTATTCACCAAAATAAATTGTTAAACAACTATTTTACGTAAATTCTATGGTTACGATGGCGGTCTTATCGCTTATAGCGATATCTTCTAGACAATCTTAGGATGGATTGATGATATCCGGATCTTTCGGAAACCTGTATTTATAGCATTGGGTAAAGAAAAACAGATGCATAAATAATATGAAAACGTATCGATCCGACCAACTTAATTCATTATACTTACATTACTTACAATATACATAAGTAATAATATTTTTTTTATTTTTTATTTTTTTTTGATAATAGGTTCGTGTTTGACCACCATCTCACCTGATGGTAAGTGATGATATGGTCGAAGACAAAATTATAAACTTACAGCCTGTTATTTACACTAAACAAACAACAACTAACAAAAACAAAAGTGAAGCTATTACATTTATAACCTTTTTCATGCTAATAAAGAAAGAAGAACTGTACTCAAAATCAATAAAAAGCATAAGTATTTTTGTTTCACATGAGTAGTGACTGAGTATTTAAAAGTTCGGCTTTGAAGGAAAACAGTGAGGAAAGCGACATGTCTTGGTAACAATAATATGACGACATTTGACATCCACCAACCCGACTGCGCCTGCATGGTATTTTTTTATTTTTTTTTTATTCAGAATAGGCTCGCGTTTGACCACCACCTCACCTGATGTTAAGCGATGATGTGGTCGAAGATGAAGCACGCTTGCCTAGAAGCAACCTATTCACTCCCAGGTTATAGCGATCAGGAAACACACAATCCGGCAGGAAGTTCCACTCCTTAGATGTACGCACAATGAAAGTATTCCTAAAACGTTTTGTGCGTATGTGTGGGATGTCCGCCATGTAACGAGTGGGTCGGTAAATATATGTATATATTTTTTTTTATCATGTAAAAATTATTTCTGTAAGTAGGTTGTGGGGTATTCTCTACGTCCTCTTTTTACATAACTATTAAAAACTCCTATGATCTGACAGCCGTCCTAATTATTCTGACAATCAGTCTTTTGAAATTAAATGTTTTTTTTTCGTTATTAGCTGTTGCTCGCGACTTCTTTCGCGTAGTTCTCGGTATAACCTACGTGGTTTTTCCAGCGATAACCCGATCCTGAGGTAATTCCGGATTATAAAGAGCCTGAATATGTTGCCAATACATAACCTCCACTATAATCGAGTGAAATTCCCTTTAGAATCGGTTCAGCCAGAGATTTGCCCGGACAAACAGACAGAGAATTCTACACGCAGAAAGGAAAATACAAACTGTTTGCTTTTGTTTTAGTATCGTGTAAATAATTATATAAGCACTTATTAAATTTAATTAAATTTCGTTTATTTTCAACACAAATTTTAACAATAATGTTGGTATGGATGAAACTTAAAGTTCTTTGACCTCTAAGCCTCCAAAGAGGTCCAGATTAAATAATATCTGTATAGTCCAGAGCAAACACATAATATTAACATTACACAGTACCACAGAACAGCTAACAGAGGTCATCTATTCCGTGCATAGTACCGTTTTACATAATGAGATTGTCCGATAAGTTTGCTTGTGGACTTCATTTACAGCATCAAACCTTGGACATCATGTTATACTGCAGTCATTAAACTGGTTGGGTGACATACTACCTGGTTATCTGCCAGTCTGTAGGCTTGTCAAGGACTTTAACACTTTTCACCATCCAAATTATATTTCGCCGAACTAAGTACCTTCTGCGTTTGATAGTGATTGGGCTTAAGCGGAATAAAATGTGGACTGTATTAACATTAGTTTGAAGCGTCAATTAATGTTAAGTGTCGGACTCGTGAACGTGAGGTTGCGGGTTCGAACCCCACCCATTACACTATTGCCGTGAACCCACTCTAGACAGAAGCATATTTAGCTTAGTAGGAGGGGTTAACACGCAACAAGGGGTTACAAACGCAAGCGAATGAAGGAACACTGAGGATGGTACTAGTCAGTACGGGCTGATAGACCCCTTCACCAACCCCACGGTGGAGAACATTCTGAAAATTTCCACCACGAGAAAAAAAGTGGTCATGTGCGAGTGGGTCTCTCCATAAAGGGTTCGATACAAGCAAGCATAGTTTAGTGAAAAATAACTTTATTTTTCAACCGACGACAAAAAAAGGAGGAGGTTATCAAGTCGACGCGTATATTTTTTTTTTTATGTATAATCTTAATCACCGATTACTCGAAGATGGCTGAACCGATTTGGAAAATTCTTTTTTTGTGTGAAAGCTTATAACTTCTGAATTGGTCCCATTGTCACCAAGTCAGGATCTGATGATGGGATCCTGGAGAAATCGAGGGAACTCTTCAAATATTATAGGCACATCTATAGTGATTTGAGTATTTTTTTTATAGTAACTTGTGTAGTTGCATTTGAAAAGCACCATTTGTGAAGTGGACTTGATGATGAAGACCACAGATGGCCACTGGAACTACTATACATATAAGTAGGAATAATAAGTATTTCATGTGTTCCGCTTCGATTACTTGACTGTTCGTCACAATGCATATGGTGAAGTGAAGCTGATGGTGAAGTACCAGGAGAACTCCTCAATAATTAACGGCCCAACATTGGGAAAAGCAATATTTTGTAAAAGGTTATAAGTAGTTGACATTTAGGCTCTTGTAACTAGGTAAATTAAAAATCGACCAACTAAAAAGAGTGAAATAAAAACTTTATTTTTTATTTTTTGGTACAAAGTTTTTATCATAGTGTTTGATTGACAAAGATATATTTAATTTTTTTGAAATTGTGTTTTATCTTAAAAACTACTGACTATATATCTCGTTCATTCAGATCTTCAGCATATATTTTTTTTAGATTTTTCATTCTCTTATTTTAAAAGTTAGAGGGAGTCAGCCAGACACACATTACCACTTTGGCAGTGTCTACCTTTCAAACGATTAGTTTTGAGAAATAATAGTTTTAGGAACCTCATTGTTATTTTTAATGGCCTATCAATAGACACCGCACGTATAGGTTGTTTTTTTAGTTTCAGTTCCATGTCCTTAATTTTTAAGTACCTATTGTATAAAAAATCGTATAGCGGTTAACAGAATACATAGTCTCAACTGTGTAGCCTAATAATTTCGGAATATACGAATAGTGGTTGTGACATACGGACGGACGACAGACAGACATGACAAATCCATTTTTTGCAATTCAGCTACGGAATCCGAAAGGGTCCATCCTCAGCCTAGCCGATGAGGCATATTAACCCAAACTAATACTGAGTAGGTCGTCTAACTTCTCAACCATTAGCTATCATAAATCTGTCATATTTGCCACAGATCTACGCCAAAGATACCACGTTAATTGCCAATTAACACTCGTACATGTGCCAAAAGTCAAGTATTTAGGTGAAAAGCGTTGGAAAGTAGGCTGAACACTGTGTACATAATATTTATGATGTAAATGCCTTAGTTCTTGCCTTCTTACGGCAGCGGAAGAATTATGTAAAGTTATGGATGTCCATGAGTAGGTAAAGCAGTGTTTGCTTTTTACTCGATTGCGTCGGCAATAGGAATATGATGCAGCTGAAATTCAAGTATGGATTACACTACTTAGTTGATATGCCGAGTTCTACTAACATTGTTACGTTTCTTTTATTCTTCCTAAACGTTTCTCTTTTGAAAGAGCGGTACTTGGTCGTGGGCGTCACACATAAAATATATAGCATAATTCTGCTCTTTGGGCGCACTCGTGTATATGGTATTACCGGTGGCTGCTTTGATCTAGTATGTCTAACTCGAATAAATGTTTTTTAATTTCAATTTCTATCAAATCGATGATTGCCCACTTATCCCTTCACCCGTGCTGCTTTTCGCTCAGGAGAGTATTGTTTAATTGATACTTAAGCTTTAAATAAAAAACGCCTAGATAAAATGTGGTCCTTGAAGTCTGTAGTAAAGGGTAACGAGACAATATTTTCAAAGTGTTTTTTTTAGTATGAAGATACTGAGTTACTCTTACAGCACATAAAATAAAACATACGCACACAAACTGACATAGACATAGACACACAAACAGATACACACCTGTATACAGTTATACAAACACACAGAAAACACATTTTTCGTTTAGTTTTATATATAGATGCATGTTATTATAATTTAAGATTTAACTAGTTATAAAATTTACACTTTTTAAAGTTATCGAAGAGCAAAGTCTTTTACCACAGGCACTAGGTATTGAAATTGAAAACCATTTATTCGGTGATAAACACACACAACAACAAACAATAGAAAATTACAAACATGGAAAAAAAATAACACTAAGAATTTCGCTGAGCATGTCTACACCGAAAGGATTACCAACTCAGCATTTGTTGGGTGAAAGACACTCAGCGCTGGTTTTCAGCTGCTATTCCTGATACAGGGCCGTTAATTATTGAGGAATTCTCCTGGTACTTATCAGCTACACTTCACCAAATGCACTGTGACAAACATAAACTGCTCAACAACCATATTCAAGTAACCCCGAATCGCAACCCATGAAATACTTTAATAAGAAGCTTATGCTGGAATTCTCCTGGTACTTATCAGCTATACTTCACCAAATGCACTGTGACGAACATAAACTGCTCAACAACCATATTCAAGTAACCCCGAATCGCAACCCATGAAATACTTTAATAAGAAGCTTATGCTAGAATTCTCCTGGTACTTATCAGCGACACTTCACTAAATGCACTGTGACGAACATAAACTGCTCAACAACCATATTCAAGTAACCCCGAATCACAACCCATGACATACTTTAATAAGAAGCTTATGCTGGAATTCTTCTGGTACTTATCAGCTACACTTCACCAAATGCACTGTGACGAACATAAACTGCTCAACAACCATATTCAAGTAACCCCGAATCGCAACCCATGAAATACTTTAATAAGAAGCTTATGCTATTATAATATTCAATAGCTGTGCCAGTAACTTCGCACGCGTAGGAGGATTTCGCCAGGACATCTCCTAGCGAAGTTTCAATAACTAACAGTGAAAGTCTTACAGCTGAAACATTGATGACAACGGAAACGTCACGTGATCGATCCCAAAGAATTTTTTATTAGAAAACTTCCAAATTTTTTATAATTAGTGGATTTAGTGGAAGAGCAACCACAATTTTCTTTTGAAAACTTAATCGCTTTTACAGTACCAGCTTGTCTAGACTTCCCTAAGATAACTGTATGTCGATCAGTTCCCATCGATTTCCTAAGTCACGCCATCTATGTTCTTGTATCTACTACATTTAACTAAGAAAAGAAGACACTCACTTTTCAGTACTCGGAACATCGACTAGGTACATAACTAACAACTTAGTACAACAGTGTGATGATAGATGGTGCTGTCTTACTGAAATCAGATATCAAAAATCCCAAAAGGAAATCAAGTTATACCTATCACCTATCAGCTACAGGGGAGTTTATAATTTCTATAATCGAGGTAGGCCAGATAAAGATGAGTCACCATTAATCCTATGATTTTGATTTAATATGTAATTAACCATGATCTATGCAAACAAAATAATATCATTATATGGTGGATATCCACCCATACGCGCAATACATTTTGGGAATACTTTAATTGTGCGGACGGCTAAGGAGTGGAATTCCCTGCCGGAGTCTGTGTTTCCTGATAGCTATAACCTGGGAGTCTATAAGCCAAGAACGAACAGGTAAGAGTGAACAGGTTACTTCTAGGTAAGCGAGCTTCATTTCGACCACATCATCACTTACCATCGGTGCACCAAATATAATCACTTTATTTTTAAAAACAAAAAAAAAACTTTTTTGCAATAAATTATTTTTGGCTTTGTAGTGTTTTGATTTGGAAGTCGGTTTTATTTTTTGCAAAAAAGTTTTTATAATAAGTGTATTTTTACTTTATTTAACATCATCTGTGGCAGTAATCTGTGGCGTGGCAATGGCAATTTTGTCAATAAGGTGGCTCTCCGGCCCTCTTCCTCTCATAGGAAGGCTCTATCTGAATTCTTCCCAAAATTGAGAAAAATATCAACTGTGTGCTCTTACGGGTCTCTCTAACGGGAATTAAAAAAATTAAAATACAATGTTTATATGTTACAGACTACATTTAATTGAATAACTATAATGATAATTGAATACATCGTTGTCTGTTCGTTGATAAAAATCACCATACAATATAAACATAATTATAGATTAATTTTATATGTATCTACAAGGATATTGTACAACTTTCAATCTTTTTGCATTGAGTTTTTTCGATATAACATTTTTTTTATTATTACATAGGTAGATAATAATTAATACATAACCACCCTAAACCCAGCCTTACAACCTGTAATACACGAAGCCAGTAAACAAGCAAATATTTACCGTGCAATTATAAACATCGTCAGTTCATAATCTCACGCGTGAGATTGTAAACACTGACATAAGATGTCAGATGTATCTGTTGACAATATATCGACAGTATAATCTTTCCAGGCTTATTACAAACCTAAAGGGTTTCTCTGGTGGCATATTTAGATTCAATACTTTTATATTATCTGCCCGTGCCATGACGTCAGATTTTAAACGAGATTCGTTTAAATATTCCTTACTTGCTTGTTTACTGAACTCATGTCAAACAAGCCTAAAGCCGATGCCTTTAACAGATCCCATGTGGTAGACAAGCCTATCTTACAAATAATTATAAAAAAATAAACTAGGAATGATATTATAAACGTTAATGGCACTCATA